>JAGSMT010000119.1:2400000-3075000 GCA_029286875.1 Lamproptera curius | reverse complement strand
ATAGCTGACATTAAACATAAAAAGACCCAACAAGTCGGCAGTGTGGACCATACCTTAAATCACCCAAACCTACATCAGATTTGATCGACCATGACCGTGAGGCTTGAGATTAGAAAACATCAAATTTCAATAGAGAAGATGGTTGGGTTCTACCACCTGCTTGGAACCCCATAATTAATAAATTAAAATTTAAACCGCTTGGGTTTAAATATTATAATACCACTGCTGGCTCTAACGATAAAACCAGTTCATTTTGCATAGGTACAGACTAAAAATAATTAATTACAATTAAGATCTGGAAACCCCGCTTCAAGACTGGCAACAAGACGCATGACATTTCAGTCTACCACGTGACCACGGCCGCTGGAAAGTTTGCGAAACGTCGGGAATTTAAAAATGTAAAATAAACGCGATAAAATCCGTAAAGTCATTTTATTTAATAATGTACAATATTCGCGTAAGCAATAGAAATAATTCAATGACTATTAAGTTTTAAATCGTAATTTTTGATCATTAATCAGATCGATTATTTGCCAAAACTGGCTCACTAGGATCCGAATAGAAGGTTTTTCTTGCTATCTCATTTATATATTCCAAGAAAGTGGTGGATGACGTAGGCGTATTAATTAATAGCAACTACTACTGGACCACTCATATAAAGCTTATGCAACATGGCGACTCTATTTTTGTTTGTATTATTAATTTATTATTATATACTCGATTAATATATAATTGCGGTTTTAATAGCAAATTAAGAAACTATAATTAAAAGATAAATTTGTGTTTATCTTTTAACTATAGGTTATTATTTAAATTTTATATAACAATTACGTGGCTTAAACTTTAAAATATTAATTGGGGTACAATTTGTAAAATATAAATATTTAAGTGTCGTAGCGGCAGATGAAGACCAGTTAGTTACTAACGTATTAAAAACTCTTTTGCTACATTTTAAAATAACAAACAAACAAATTAAAGTTTACTGGTGCAGATACTAATTTGAAAAGTTATCCTACGGCTTTTTGAAGTGACTATTTATCTCTCATCCTCGTTTAAAGGCTAGAGTGAATTGCCATACAAACTAAAAAAAAAAAAATTCAAGTGCTACGGTTCAATTATAACTTGACTTATTTAGTAAAAAGCATTAATTTAAAAAAAGGTACCTTTGGGACAATCCATTTGTAAAATAGAATTAATTAGCTGTTGTTTTAAAAAATATCGTTAATTATATGGTAATATAAATAATAAATACAAAGATGCAGAATTACTGTATTTTTTTTTTCGAATTAAAGGTCGATCACGATTTCTTTTGTAAACAAATTGTTAATTTTATAATATATAGTGGTTCTCAATTTTCATAACTGATTTTTAAAAGTCAATGTGCCACCGTGACTTAAAACTTTTAACTCTAAGTGTGTAATTTATAAAATTAACTGCCTTCGTAGCCTAGTAGTTATTGCATTACTCTATAAAAATCGAAGGTTAAAATTCTGCGGGATAAACTCAACAAATTTTCCATCATTAATCCATAAGTCAGATGGGCAACTAAAAATTTTATCCTGCGCCGGATTTCTGTACTGTCACGTCAGTTATTCGTCCCATTGAATAATAATAGTGAAGAAAAGGCAGGAGATACCGCGCGCGCGTAACCTTCGGACATGTTCGCTATCTCTTGTCTTAAGTGGCTGGTAAATTGATCTCGATTACAGATCATTGGCTGTCGTCATAATTGGCTAGTATTAATTCTTATTAAATAATTTAAAGATCGCTGTTTCTAAAAGAATGGAATTCACAAAATAAGGCTAATTTCATAAATTATCCCATTTTTTTACACTTTGAACATTTTAAAACTATACGATTGGTGGTTCTTATAATAAAAATTGTTAAATGGGTTATGGGCATGGAGGACAAACTCATACTATTTGCTACTACCGTTTATTACTTTGTGCTAATCGTCTCAGCCATGACCGTCAGTTGACATTTGTCAAATGGTACACAAAGGAAAATAAAATTAATATATTTTATTCTCAATTTCTACCAAACATTAGAATGAATACCAAGTTCTTTTAAATCCTTGATTTTGTGCTGTTGTTTGTTATTTAGTTAAGTGTAGAGTAATGTATGGTACATATTATTTAAAATTAAGTAACTAAAAACGTTTGATTAAAAGCTAATGTTGTGAGGTATCACTATAGAATAACACCCATTGAATTTCCGAATCCCTTAGCCATTAATAGTTCTATATTTTACAACTGCAAGGGTCACAAGTATGTTTTTAAATGAAGGGTTTTGAAATATCAAATTAAAATTTATAGCAAACGAGGGAGTTCGTCTGAACTTTTTCTTTTGTAAATTGATGGTCATTACAGATCGTTGTTGTCGTCATATATCACTAGTATGTAATATTTACTTATAATGTTTCAGATCATGTTGTAAGTGAATCTAAAATTATTAAATGAATTTTACAATTTAATTTCACTTGCACTTTCCATTATCGATTATCTGGTTCTTATAGTTAACAATTATTTAAATGGTTCATGGCATGGAGGACTAACTCAATGTTTATATACTATTATTATTGTAATCGTCAATGAGTCAATTGTCATTTGTCAAATGGTAAAAAAAGCCTCAACTTAATATATCTTTGTCTCTCTAATTTCTCAAACAAAAGTTTATTAAATAGCTAATGTTGTGAGTATCACTTAGACTTTACACATGTGGTTTCTGAGATGTTCACTCTGATATTGTTTTGACGAACTCAAGTCTTAAATATTGTCTTGGTCAATGAAGGATATTTTACATTTATAATCATTATAACATTTATTGCAACGAGTTGAGTTCGTGTAATCTATATTTGTAACTATGATCAAAATTATATAGTGATATCACTTACGTTAAGTGTTTACTCACTAGTTGTTTGATATTGTATATAATTTGAAAACATTATAATCGACAATTAATTGCAAGCATATCCATTTAGCTTTTGCGAATAGTTAGCATGTTATTTATTTAGTTCTATATGATACTCAGAAACTATTCCATTAGTGAACGATATCAATGGACTCTTGGACTGAAAAATTGATTAAGCCTCAGTTGACAATATCTTTGGTCGTCTGTGATTTCTGAAGTTATTAAATCACAAAGAGGTTAAATGGGTCTTTCAACGCTTAAACTTTGTCTGTACAATTAGATTTTACGCTCGAAGTCATAGTCCTAATCTTTCTCTGAGTCGATTATGGTTTACGTGTGCATAATGCTTATTATGCAGATCTTAACAGAACTCTAACCGACTTCAGAATAACTGATTCTGATTCGTATTAATATATACGTGAATATGACACAAGTGTGTTCATGTCTTATCGTAATCACAAATTGAACATTGTCAATTCGACAGCATCGGATCGACGAGCAGTCAGGCACCTCTGATGGCGAATGTTCACGACTCCACTCGACGTATTTGTCCCTTATTGAGCAATACTCAGTGATCCTGTCTTCTTCTGTACCGTAGATCGTATGATATCATTCATAAATCTTTTTCAATCAATAATATCACGTCCAATTCAAAGAGAAAGTGGTAATATTTGACTTCGGGAAATAACACGAGTGGTACACCCAGACGGTCTCCTGTAAACATGGGCCTACTATGTAATACCGACTTCTGCATTCATTCTTATTTATTTTCGTATAAATAATGTGACATTTAATGATTATCGATCTATTTATATTTCATGTACAGATATGTAACTGTCATCATGTATCCTTCCGATCCGTCAAAGATATATTACACTTGAACACTTATATCTGTAAAACTATTCAAAGCTTTCGATTCGTTATTGTGTTATTTACTAATATGCTCCAACTGAAATTTCTTCATAACGTCCTCTACAGGTTTCATGTCAGATACATGCCAATCAAGGCATTCTTCTGGAATGACTCACCTTTGAAATCGATGACTAATAGCATGCATCAATTGTAATAAAGTAAAATTTATAAAGGAATCAGCAAAAGAACGACCAATACATGTGCATATGTTTATAGCCTTCATGAATTTATGTACATTTAGATACTTTTACTGTCATACATCAAGCTCGTCGTATCTATTTTAATATATCTATTTAAATCTTACGATATATAGACATAAAATATGTCTTTCTAAAAGGATATGATATTAATTGAACATTATAATAATAAACTGAAACAGATTTGTTTTTTATTGGGTATTATAATTCACCCTAAATTATTCAAACTCCCTAGTTCTTAGATGAACTAAGATCATTTAAATCCACTTTTATATCGGATTATTTCAGAGATAAATATATAATAATATATATAATATACAAGCAAAATAACTTATTTCGCGTGACCTGGATGTAACCGAAGAACTCTGCATATCAGTCGATCATAACAATGGGAAAATTTACTATATTTAAGGTAACCAAAAATGGTTTACCTGGAATGGTGAAACATCCTAATAACCTGACAAGTTTTTGCTTTTAACAAATGTTGATTCACATGTTTTTGTTGAATTCGATCAATATTCTGTAATCTCTTTGAAAATTAACCACAATTCTACGAAGTATCACGTTATCATTCATACAGAAACATACGAGTAATAATATGAACATATTTGTTACGTTTCGGTAGATGGCGCACTCATTACCTAGTAAGGAAATGCGAGTCTTTCTTACAGTAGGTACTACTGGTAATCAACAAGCAAAAATTACGCTTAATACCCCCAAAATTCGTATGGCAAGGTAAGCAAATCTCGGGAAAACTAGTGTCAGTGTATACAGTACAAAGATGTTTGCAAAATTACAAGTTAATCGTTTTCGTTTCTACTTAAAAACCTATACTAAAAACGCATATTTGGAAAAAGCTTCAACGGACCCTATCGTATCATGACTGGGACGGCAAAATTTTTGGAGTCATCTAAATATGTATATTGAGAACAAAAATAAGAATTTTTGCTTGACGTTTCGACCTCAAAGACATAGAGCTTTTTGAGGATATGGGACTGGAAATGGACTAATAAAAAAAATAAAGAATATTTCATGATAAAGTAGTTTTAGAGAAAGATCATGACTAACATGACAGCAAAAGTTAAAAATCGCTGCGTCTTAAGAGATTTCGATTGGCCGGGTTTTTCAAACGTTTTATCATTTAATTAATTCACATCTTAACATTCTACTTTTTAAATGATTTAATCGATGTATGTTGAAAAGTTCTGCCAGATTATTTTTTTTGTTACATAAGTGATTTTTTATTGCCATATGAAAGTATTTCTTCACCTAAGAAAATAATTACAAGTTTGGAATTATTTGAAAAAGACAAATAAGAAAAAAAACATGTAAATTAATAAATATACTGTTTTTCCAGCAAAGTATTAAAACTTTAATAAAAGCACAATTTGCAACGCATAAAATAGTTACATGGCGCTATCTTTTCAACGGCTTCCAAAAAAAAGCAAGTTCCACCAACTTTAATTATTTATATATGATTCGTACTTTGCTGTCACGTAGTTCTATTTTTTTGCATTATTTTGTGATTAGTACCTATCAATGAAAGGCGAGCATACAAGTGAAATAAAAAAAATATATGACCCACTTCAAGCAGTAAATAACCATTTTGCGCACAGTATATAACCAATATAAGCTGGAAGAGAAGGCACGTTGTCACCTTTTTCAAGAAACTATTCTGCGGTTTCCGCCACTTGCTTTTTAAATCACTCACACACACATCATCAGCCTGTGATAGTCCACTGCTGGACATAAGCCTCCCCTAATACACCTCTATCAATTAGGGGTTTCGGACCGCATCCCACCACGCTGGTTCAATGCGGGTTGGAAGGTGGACCCGACTTTTTGCATGCCCATCCGACGCATGGATCATCTTAATATTCAGAGAATTGGGTGATCCGCCCAAATTAAGCGCCCTAACCAACTAGGAAACAACATTAGAAATGTTTTGAGTCCCCGCAGGATTCGAACCCTAGATCTCCGGTTTCTTAAGTATACGCCCATACCACTAGGCTACGGTGGCAGTTTAAATCTCTAATATCTTTTAATGTAGTATCTGTTTAATCAAAGTAATAACTTTTATGCAAACTTACATTATATTACCGTAAATGAGGATTGAATATGCCTCATTGCAAATTTTAACAATGTTTTGCGTAAAAAAGACTGTTGTGGATTATTCATAAAACATAGATATATGCCCGAGCATACTTTATCATGGACCATTTAAAGAAGTACAATTATGTAAGTTTTAATTTATATCTATCTTTTACGGTTTCGGCAGTGTTTGGAATTTAATGGCACGAGATTATGATTTTTGACGCCAAACTTCTTTTATTCTTTAATATCTATTAAACTGTTAATTACAAAATTATTTTAAAAAAATGAAGCCAAATGACAGGTAATTTGTATCATTTAAAAAAAAAGAATGAACAAAATCGAGGCACTAGAAGCGGACCAACTAGGTAACATTAAAAAAAAACAATATGATCCGAATTGAGTACCTCCTTCTTTTAGGAAGTCGGTCAATATATAAACGTAAAGAATAAACCATAGTCGCAATTTTTTGTAATGTAAATATTTAAAAATACATCTGAACAGAAATTTCTAAGATTTCCTTAATAGGATATTCATTTTAACATATCATATGTTTCATATATTATATTTTATTGCAGAAATCCTGTGATTTTATCGATTATTTGTACATTTTGTCAAAGACTGCTTTCCTAACTTTTTATTAAAGTAAAAATAAATTTTATGAACTTATACAATTGAAGGCTTTACAATATTTATAAACTGTTTCTTGGCGCAGTCGTCAGTAAATAGACTTGCTTTCTTTACAATGTCGTTCAACAAAATTGCAGCAATATATATAGTAATACACGAGCGTAATTGTTTTCCGGTTAGTTTTGTTATAAAAGACGAACATAAAAGTGGTCTTCAATATATAGGACTAAAAAATAACTTAGCGTATATATTATTTTAAATTGTTGTCCTAATTGGAACTGAAAGGAATTTATGAGTAGGAATAACTACATTTTATGTTTTCTATAATTTTTGTATACTCTTTCATGTTTATTTAATTCAATTTTTAATGTGACTACTATATATAATTAGAATATAAAGACTTATGGATTTCACCAAGTGTATTAAAATTTTAATATATAATCTTTTATATTTATCATTTTGTTTATTTATTCTTTGTGTTTATCATTATAATAAGTAACCAGTAACATTATTTAGAATACATATAGACGTAATGTAAGTATATGTAACTTTTAGCCCCAGTTATACTATCATATTTACCGGTTTGAAAGTGACCGAAAAATTAAAATATACATGCAGGCAAGATAAACGTAGAAGTAATTTCAAGCCAACGACTCCCGGGAGAGAATTTTACCTATAAGTTTTTTGCATAATAGGTACGAGAATGTAGATTCAGGATTAAATATTACCAATTAAAAAACTAGTTCTAGTAGATCATTTAAAAGATCCTAGTATAAATAAATATCCCTTTTATGTTGCATTTAATAAAATTGAAGTATTTACAATTTCTTATACAGCGTAACTTTTAATAAGTCAGTATTACAGTAAATACTGATAGAAATAAAATACTACAAAATATTTATGACTGCGTGTTTTTAATGTACGTACTTATTTTGACTATCTCATTCATAGCAAAAATAATCAATATTTATACTTTCTAAATCTTTATATAAAACAAGTAACATAAATTATTCGCATTGGTCTTTAATATTTTTATACTTATTTTATTTATTACTATCTTATTTAAAAGTCCTATTTGCACGAATATTTTAAAATTTGACGCATGTGACTTCTGTCTGACCTGGTATGAAATCGTACTATCTATTTGCAGTTCGAGTTGTTGCACTTTAAAAGATATTCTTGTTTTTTTAATTTATTACTGGCCATAGGACTCAAATCTTTGTAAATGTCGAGTTTGGCAATCGCTTAAGTAGAGCTTAAACTCCTTTAGTACATGAAAAGTTTATTGTAAGTAGTTAAAAAGAGTTATCTTATCTCTTTGTTCAATCACCAACAATCTCTTGCTTAAAGTTGACAGACAATTCGACATAGTTAATAACTTTTCAGTTCATAATTTATTTAGATTTATTAAGTTCATCATCGTCATCTACCTTTGTTAGTCCACTGTTGGACATAGTCAAAGTCAAAGTCAAAGTCAAATATCTTTATTCAGTATGGAAGAACACTTTCTTATTGGTTGTCAAATAATCTCCCACCGGTTCGGAAATGGAAGCCTCTGACCTGAGAAGAACCGGCGTAAGAAACTCAGCGGGACTTTTTTTTTCCTTTTTCTTCAATAAATTTTACAAAACTTTGTACATAAAACCTTACATTTTACTACTTTGAAATAGCCTGGGTGAACAGTTCATTACCAGGGTGTGTTATCGATCAAGTAGTCATTACAACAATAATATCCTTTAACACACAAACGTTCCTTTACAACTTTTTAGAATTTATTTAACAGATAAAAGCTGAACGTTTCTGATTGTTATTGTAAGAGTATACATTGTCCCATAAAAGATTTCATTGTTCTTCGGAGCCTAGTTTTTGGAAGAACAAAATTATGCTTATTCCTAGTATTTAAATTATGTGTGTCACAATGTTTTACAAATTCATTTTTATGTTTATGGACACCCATAATATTTTTAAATGTGTATTGAGAAAAAACAGTCATTACATTGATTTCAGTAAACATTTTTCTCAGCGATTCTTTGGTTATAGACTGCTCAATTCGCTCTTGCGAATTACGAAAATAGTATTTATATCAGCCGCGTTTCCCCACAGTAGAATGCCATAAGACATTATACTATGAAAAGAACTAAAATATACTAAACGGGCTGTCTTAACATCGGTCAGTTGTCTAATTTTTTTGACTGCATAAGCTGCTCAGCAAAGCTTACTCGCCAGCCTATGAATATGAGGCCCTATTGCAGTTTAGAATCTATTGTGATGCCGAGAAATACAGTGCAATGTACGTGGTCTAGCACTTCTCCATCTACGACCACATCACACTCAGCTTGAGGAACATTAGGAGTCATAAACCTTATACATTTAGTTTTATTTTTGTTTAGCAATAAATTATTTAACTAACCACTAAACCAGTATTTTACTTTTGAGAGGGTATTATTTACATCGTCATTTTGCAAGTTACGTCGTTTTATTCTAAATATTAAAGAAGTATCATCAGCAAATAATACAATCTCGTTATTGTTCTCAACCTGGTGTGGTAGGTCATTAATATAGACCAGGAAGAGAAAAGGCCCCAAAATAGATTCCTGGGACTCCCATACCTACCTGCGCCTCTGGAGATCTCTTGCCCTTCACGTCAACTCTCTGAGTTCGATGGCTCCAAGTACGAAGTCAGAAGGTCGAGTGCAGCATTTTGATACCATAGTGGCTTAATTTTTGACCAAAGTATCATGCTGTACACAGTCAAATGCTTTGGTTAAGTCACAAAAGACACCTAAGGCATCGTGTGACCCTTCCCATGCCTCAAAAATAGTCTTAATAAGATGGACACCTGCATCGGTTGTAGAACGACCCTTGTAAAACCATACTGTTTGTTATTAAGCATATTATGAGAATTAAAATGTATTTGTAATTGGTTAAAATTATTTTCTCGAAAAATTTTACTAAGCGCAGGCAGTATATAATAGGTCTAAAGTTATTGGGGTCTGTGTACTGCCTGATTTTAATACTCGGAATAACTTTGACTGTGCTTCATAAGGTCAGAAAATTTACATGTAATACAATCATTAAAATAGCTGCAAGGCAGGTGATATAACATCAATAATAGAACTTATCACCTTAACCGAGATCCCCACAGATCTACAGTTTTTTAATGTCCAGAGATTTAAAAGCGGACACAATATCTTTATCGCTGACATTACTAAAATAGAATTATTTTACATGCTTTAATATTTTCTTTTAATAAGGACTCTGCAACAGTTGGAGAAGAAACAAGTGACTTGGTGGTAAAGACAGGAATGTCTGAAAAAATTTTCAAAATAGGATGCAACATCTTGATCAGAATTTATTTTACTATTATTACATTTAGCCGAATTTCAAAGTCCTTGTTTACAGCCCTTCCTGTCTCACCATAATTATTTTCCAAGTCATTTTTATTTTGATTTTGTTTTTTATGTAGAGTGACTTAGCTGTCCAGCACATTTTTTTAACGTTTTGGAGTATACATTACCATTTGTCACAAAGGATTGATTGTGGTTCTAAGTCTTTTCACTATGTAGATCATATAATCTTTGTCTGCTCCTATGTATTCTAACTGTTGCCCATTCACTGAAAGCTGCAGATCTTTTTGATTTGACTGTTTTAGAAGTGAATATACTCTTAAATTCCGTTGTTATTAATTTAAATAATTTTTCTATACAGTATATCCGGCTTACTATTATTATGCAAATAACAAATTTTATTTAATATATTACTTCTAAACTTCTTAATACGTTTCCTATACATAGGAATAACCATTTTTTTTGCACAATATTTTTGTGATATCTATTATCAGAAATAAAAGAAGCTAATTGTCCACAATGATCAGATGATAACATATTAATGATGGATTTATTAATAGGGATACAATTTGTAAATATGTTATCTATACATGTTGCAGAGGAGACAGTAATACTTGTTGCTTCAAGAAATAAGTTTAAAGGTTGTATGAATTTAACAATGATCTGAATCTAATAGTGGTGGTTGAACTATCTAGTAAATTTATGTTAAAATCACCACAAGCTACTATATTTTTATTAGATTCAGATAGTTTATTAAAATTTGTTCCAATATAATTTCAAAAGATTCATATAACGCACTAGGAGGTCTGTATACACATACAATTGATGAAGTGCTCAAGCTCTGCACAGGCTATTTCAATAGTGCTCAACTGAGAAGGCTCACTATTCAGTACGATTTTAATATTTTATATTATTTTTCAAAATTATTACTGAGCCACCGCGTATAGCTTTTTCTCTGTTGAACAGGCTAGCAACCTGGTAAATCCAAGGTTATATATAATCTGGTTTTCATATAACCAGTGTTCTATAATACACATGATATCTATATTACAATTGTAAAAAATCAACTTCTAGTTCTTACCGGCTATTCCTTGAATGTTTTGATGTACCAGGCTAATATCAATGGTTCTTATTTTTATTTTGTAATTTGTCTTGTAAATTTATTGTTTTCATTAATACATTGATTATTATTAATACAATTAAATATGCTAGAGACAGCCTCTGTTGTCTTAGAATTTAATTTAAAGTATTTGGAACATATTCACGGCTATTGCCACAGTATTTCCCTGTTCAAAAGAATCAGAGGACTTTATAGACAAAGACTTGGCTGAGTTAATAATACAATAATATAGCAGCTGCTTAACTGTTTTTATAAAAGTTTGATAGGTTAAACCTATTGCAAGTCATGTAACAGTTTCTATAATTGATTATTTGATTTATGTCAATTAGATGTATTTTATTGACAATGTCAGAATAGGCTAAGGATATACAATTATATAACATTGATAAATTACTATTTAACTTATGCCTATAGTAATTTTCTGTAGCTAACGTCCCTTAAATAAGGAAATGTAAACAGAATAATTTTTCTATTCATAGGCGTTCCTAATCACCACGCTTATCCATAGAAGGTTTTATTAAGTCAATCAATGGCATATTGATATATCGTATCATATGTATCCTTTTACAACAGAAATATCATTCACTATTAATTGATGAAAGAGTATGCGAAAATTTGTATTCATTATTTTTAACAACCCTGCTACAGTAATACTCAAATTTGTTATCGTAAACCAACTGGCTTTCGTGACATGCGGTGCTGAAACAATTTTTGCAAAAAAATATTCGTTACGTACTTTAATAACAGTATAACTGTATTCCTTTATTTGACGGCTTAATATATCGATTTATATATTTTTTTTTGTTTTGAGTTTATGTTATGATATATATGAATTTTAAATATTAAATATATACCTATGTGCTATAAATATATCTATTATGAGCTTTATGCTATATATATATCTATTATGAGCTCTATGCGATTCAGTGACGCCATTTTTTATCGATAACTTTTATGTTCTTCGGTTCTTTTACTTCACTATGTGCTACAAATTGTATATATTACTATTCTCACGTGATTGACTATATATTAGGGTTTATTTTTAAATGGTTTTACTTTAAATCAAAACATTTATGATTGCTAAACTTTTATAGAAAAAAAAATAATATTTAAAACTTAGTGAATTATTATTAAAAATCTAGAACATAACTATATTTTTGTCCCTTCGTAAAGAAGCCCTTTTTACTGTTTAATAAAAAAAATTCTGCCTTTGAAGATACTAGCAGCTATAAGAATCATTGAATTTGCTTTCTGTGTCACGACGATGAAAATCATTTTTTGTCGTTGCTTAAAGCTGATTACAGTCGCCAGAAAAGAAAAATGTAGTTGTTATTGTCGGTCTGACTCCGATATAACCGTTTTTGCCACGCGGGTACGGTGTAGGCAGCTCCCTATTAAAAGAAAACTATAGTGACAAAGAATCATTAAGTTTGCTAAGTATAATCAAGTCTCAAATTATTATAAAAAAATTAAACAGACACCCAAATAAATGAAAGGTTATTTTCGCAGTGGTCACTTCTTATCTTTTCTATACATTCTATTTTAGTTTTTAAACAATGATCTAAAATGATTGCTGCTCGTAAGTAAGATTAGGAGTTTACGGGTTTTTAGCGACGTTATAATGAACTGTCGAGACAATAATTAGTCTTTAAACTGTTTCGCAGACAACTGGCATGTAAAATGAAATGGTTATAGCATGCTCAAGATGTCCTTTAGGGGGCAATTTGCGCGAGCGTCATGCAGCTTAAAATTGCTTGCATGTGTATTAAACTTACGGAAAATTATTGCAAAATTTATCGAGGTTTTATTTAAATTATTATCTTTACCGTATAATTTTGATTATTCAAATTGTCGTAAGGTTTTAAAGATAAGATCTGATTTAGCTAAAACATTTTAATTTAATTTTGGTAGCGAACGATTGTGTAAGTAATAAATGAGGAAGTAAACACTCTTAATTTTGTTATCAGTTAATATGATTAAAACATGCCATGTCGATTCCATATTATTATCTTTTTATTATTGTAGTTTTATAATCTTTCGAATTAACGAAAGAAAAAAAAATGACAATTAAGTGTATTTTTTTCTTAATACCGTGAACAGACGTCAAATAAATATAAAATATTGCATCAGAGGCTCTTATTTTCTCACCACACCTAGATTTGATGTTTTTTTTCAGATTTACCATAAGATTTAATAGTAATCTCAATCAAAATACGTCTTGGATACAAATATTTTTTGGTTATACTCAATTAATATACCGAAAGGGAACTATGGAACAAATCAAAAAGACAACTAAGGAATTATGATCTACGGATAATAAACCATATTGTTGGCGTAACTACTATTGAAAGAATCAGTTAGACATATAATACATGACAAAGTATGAATTGAAGATCACTCATAACAGCTAGAATCTGTATTCCTGTGAGCAACTCTGGGACTACAAACGAATAGAATGCATGAAAGCTTTCCATTTAGTAGACTCCGTAAAAATTGAAGTGGTTTATTGCACGTGCGAAGTTTCAAGACGCTATTGTTCATTAGCTCCCTTTGCTTTAGTGCCTTCAAAAGATCTATTAAAAGGAATCTATAAATTATTTAGTTTATTATTAATATTTAAAGAGTTATGACGCTGATAAAATAAATTCATCATCATCATCAGCCTGTGATGGTCCACTTTTGGACATTGGATAGCCTCCCCTAATACACCCCTATCCATTAGAGAGTTTTGGGTGAGACTGACTTTTACATGCCCATCCAACGCATGGATCATCTTACTTTTCAGACAATTGGGTGATCGGCCCAAGTTGCCCTAACCAACTCGGAAACAACAAGTTGAGTCACCGCAGGATTCGAGCCCACGACCTCCGGTTTCTAAAGCACGCCCTTACCACTCGACTACGGAGGCAGTTAAAATAAATTAATTAAAATATAAATGTTTTTATACATGATGTAAATTAAAATATGATTCCATATTATTTTGCTTTCTGTAACAATATGATTTTCAACTTAAATTTGGAAATCTGATTATATAGGTTCTGAATTATTATAATCATCTATATTACTAATAAAGAAAGAAAAACATTCTTTCAGTACATAGAATATAATACTTATTTTGTTCAAAATCACATAACGTTGTATAGCGATAAGGCTAATATAATCCAGTGAAATGAAAAACAAAACCTTCCTGTAATATATTCCTGTTTATGCCATAAACCGCCCAATATTAAAATGTTCCTGAAAAATTTTATGAGGTAATTAAATCGAATAAAGCTGTAAAAATTTAAATGTTAATTATATTTACAAAGCTTAAAGTAACTCAAAAGACACATGAGTTGTTTTTAGTAGGCTTATATTTGTTTAGCAAACGTAGTGGGGGCAAGATAGAGTGACGACATTCGCAAAGTGCGATGCGGGCTAGATGAGAATAGCCGAAGATCGGAAGCGGTGGCGTTTATTAGGGGAGGCCTATGACTAGCAATGGACTGACACGGGCTTCTGATGATGATGATGATTTGGTTTAAGGTGATCAGGTATATGCTAATCATGCAGGCCACATCTCTTAGGGTATTTAGAAGAATAAGAATTCAAATGGATTACTTAGATCTCGCAAAGAAAATTGCGAGTGATGTGGGCTAGATGAGAGGTTGCAAAATACTGCCATAAATGAGTTTTCTTTATAAACTACTCTTTCAGATAGTTACAGTTATAGACACAGAAAACCGTGTGATACCTTTTACCTCTTATTTAATATAATCAGAGGGTAACGCTTGCCGTAATTATCCTTGAAAGAAACGCTACAAATAAGATTTAATTACTAGACTAAAATTCGAAACTTGTATGCGAAATGTCAAAAACTGTTATAGGAGACTATGCATTGTGGTTTTCTGTGAATGTCAAACTTGCTTACAAATTATTTTAAAACACTGGTCTGCAGCTTTATATGTTTTGCGTTTTGTTTTCGTTTTTACGACAATCTGAGCATCAAACGAGGTGAAGCAAAACCAGACCTTAAACCTATGAAATTAGTCGTGTAAAAGTTTTTATATAATCAGCACGTGAGAAGACTCTTTAAATTCGACGCGGGGTCTTCGACAGATGGAAACTTATTATGAAGTGATATTTTTCTCTCTAAAATAAAGCTATAGAAAGCTCTCTTGGAAATTTTTATAACATGTATACGTCAAAGTGCTAAATATTCGCTCGAAGCTCCGCGCGTTAAAGAAATTTTAAATTATTTTAAAAATAAAAATGTTATTTGTTGTTTTGAATTAAATGATCACTTCTATGCAATAAGAAATGACATGTTATATATTTAAGTTTTCAATTTTATTTAATAACGTAAATGAGCTTGCATTATTTAGATGTAGAACATATCTATGCATTATTTACCCGAACTTGTTAAGTAACTTGTTGTATTATTACCCTGTTACCTTTTGTTTCAATTTGAACAACTGTTATGAGTGTACTTAAGCGACGTCAATGTTTATGGCATAATATTGTCTGTTCTAAGGTTTCAGCATAAATTTTATCGAAACTTTAGTTATGAAAAGTATTTTCTTTTTCTGAAAGTAATGAAATAATATAGTTTTATTATAAATAATATTATAGTTTTATTTATGTTTATATATTAAAATACGGGAATTTCCCATATTTAAAATTCCTGTAATATTAAAAATAAATTATGTATCAATATCTCATGGGATTTTTTTCTGTGGAAATACTTCTTATTATTATGTAACATATATGTATACAATAAACAAGGAGATGATATTATAAAAATCATATCTAAAGGTGTTTGAATAATGTTAAATTTTGTAATCTCTAATATCTTTTAACGTATTCAACATAAAATGAAGAGTTTTTTAACTTGTAAAAAAACCGACACTATATTACCTTTATTTTTTATAAATATTTACATTATAACGATTATTGTGGGTTATTCTTAATATTCATATATGATCTCGCGGACTCTATTGTACGTGGTTGTGATTTTTGACGGCGTAGTTTTCTTGATTCCTTAAATATGTATTGAACTTCTTATCAGAAAATTATTAAAAAATTGGGACTAAATGGGAATTAACAAAATTGGAACACTAAGACAGGATCAATGAGTTAATATTGTTTACAACTTATAGTTTAAATGTACTTCTTACCTCAAAAGTCAGTAACAAACAAGAAAATAATAATAAAAAAGACTGTGAAAGGAGACTAATTATAAAAGCGCTAGCAAGACCTGAAGTAGACCCTTACTTCGATTAAAGTTTCAAGACAAAGAAGAAAACGAAATAAAGTAACGTGCTTTGAATAGATAATTAAAAGTATAGAAATGAGAATGTAAGTTTAGTAATTAGATAAAACGATTAAATAATAACATAAAAATTAAGTTATCAACCTTGACGCAAATTAAAAATAAATGTATGTATACTATGTCACCTATTTTCTTACTTTTCATGTAGAGTAGTTTTATATCAGGCTGAGGTACGTATGAAACTCTTCCCTCTGAATTGCTCTGAGAACTTAATTTTTTATTTTATATTTTAACACTAAACTTAACTATTTTATATAACAAAACTTATCATTATAAAAAATGTTAAATTAAGTTTCTGCTTATTTTTATAATCGATTTACGTTTATAATTACAACTTTTGTCAAACAAAGATATCATGTGTAGAGTTTTATTAACTTCGGCAATTCTATCGCCTCTAATATCGTTATTTGAATTATAGTATAAACATAAATGAATAACATTGACTTGCCTTTTTTTTTTAATGGAATTAGCAACATAGCATACTTTCCACGTCATAGACAGTATAGTGAATAAAGGAAAAAGACTTTTAAATACTTCAAAATGAGAAAATCATGTATTCGATAGGGTTATTTTTTTTTTTTTGCAAACGCAGACAGACGAGCAGTCGGGCCACCTGATGGAAAGTGTCGCCGACGCCCATAGACATTGGCAATACAGGTATCACCAACGCGCTGCCTACCGTGAGACATAGGATGTTAAGTCTCGTTTACCCAGTAAATACGGCTGCGGTGCCCTTCAAACCGGAACACGGTACTGTTTACACACTACTGCTTTGCGGTAAAAATAGGCACCGCGATGGTACCCACCCAAACGGTCCCATGTAAAAAGGGGACCTACCACCGGTAAATATAGTATAGTAAGGAAAATATAGTATAATAACGTAAATATGTTGTGTAAAAAAAATACATGTTCCCTATCAGGTGTCTGTATACACGCTGCACTTAAAATGTCTTCTAACATTTTAAGTCTTAGCCCTAATTTATAGCCCTAATTTATAAAGTTATCGCACAACACCAAAGGACTGTAAAAAATACAATCTGTCATGTCTAACTATTTTAATATTGTTCCATTTTGTCTACAACTCATATCTTGTACAATTAGTAAGGCGCTTTATTGACCAAAATAATTTCATCACATATTTCATGTTCTGTGAAGGGATATGAAAAACTGTCTGATAACATTGAGAGCAAATAGAGCAGTAGAGAAGATGACAAATTGCGATCTGGTTAGGCATCTGTTTAATTGTCCTTTCAAGATTATCATTTGTGAAAATGTTTCTTTGTTGCTCTGTGTTTTTTAGTTGATTGGTTTTGACAGTTCTTGTATTCGGGTTAAAAAATGGATTCTAAAAATATAACTTGATAACTTGATGACGAAACCATATGCCTGATATAATCACCTGAATATGTTGTTATAATTTTACCACGAAATTAATTAAATTAATAAAAATACTTTAAAGCTACAACTATTTTGTACTTTCTGTTTAAACTAAGTGCCATCGCAGGATGCCAAAGATTAAAAACTTACTCATGAGTAATCGATTTATCGAATGCAGTTTACCCTTTTAATTATGGAGGTAGGAAGCCAATTGCTCTTTGCCAAAAAATGGTTTTCAGGTAAATTTTAATGGATTAGAATCCCAAACCCATTATAACTCAAGAAAATGGCTAGGAAAAAGCAAAAAAGAAAAAGAGATACAAAGCTATCTTATATAGAAAAGCATACAAATATGTACCATTGTTTGTTACGATCGATATTGCTCCAATTTATGTGTTAACGACTCTCTTGTAGTAACTTACAGACCTCTATATTGTTTATTATGGTAAGTACAACTTAATTTAGCCGATCAAGTTAAGTCATATCAGTCCTTCTTATACCGTCAACAATAAATTAATCAAAACATCTAACCCTAATTGGAAATACTGTTTTTTCTTAACACTATATTATTAATATTAGCAGAAACACTGAATAATTATTGCAGGATTAATCACAATATGAACACACATGAAAGATCGACACACTTTTGGCGAGGACATCACGTACAGAATTTTATGAAAATCTTTTTAGTACGTGCCTTTCACTTCAAAGAGTCTTACCGTTTGTAGACTTTATTTATTATACTCAAACAGTCATAGTAAGTCACGGTATCTTCTATTTTATTACTTGAACAAATAACTCAAGGAATAGTTTTTATCAAAGTATAAATTATGCCTTAACTGAATAATAATTATGCAAATGTTCCTGAACTTTTTATTTATTAATTCTGCATGTACGGAACATCAATATTTTAATTTAAAAACCGCTTAAAAATCCGGTGTACTATTTAAGTATACATACGTGTAAGGAATGGTCAGATAGCGAAAGTGACTTTGATTTATACTATGTATTGATGATGATTTATTCGTAGACAATAAGTTATAAAAAATGTATTGGTAGTTAATTATTTAAATCAGTACTAAGTTTCGATAAACGAAACAGTTTCGTGAATTTACTTTAAGGCGGTTCTTCAAAATAAAGCTGTGTATTACATTGTTTCGACATCGTCGGTAACGTAGCCCTAGTATTGTTCGAATGACCCGACACGCTTTGTTTTTTACTGAAGTTCAAAAAATAGAAATAGATATTAAAGATATCGGATTATCAGAATAGAAATTTTTAGGCTCCATATGGATATATAAAAAAAGATGTAGCCCAAATTAAATACATCTTTCTAAAGAATATATATACTGTCCAAAAAACAACAATTTTAATTTATTGCAAGTGGCACACGATAGGCCTGTAATTAATAATCAAGTCTGTAATTTGGTAAAGTGTAATTTTACGATTGATCATCATTTATCCATCTTGAGTTCTAAAACAAGGGAGTTAATCAATAATAACGCCTCAAGTTCTAATCGTGCTGAAATCCCTCTAACTCGCAGAGCTGTTAGATAACACGAGCTTTCGTATTCGAAACTTACTACAGTAAATCCTCTCTGTGTGCAAAATACATTAAAAGGAGGAAATACAATAAGTTTTGAAACAATGGACGACAATATTTAGACACTGCCGCAATAAAGTTGTTTTGACAAACCAAATGTAATGGGCTCGAGGCGGATTAGGGCTATTAAGACCTTCGTGATAGCAACAAGAGACAAGAGCAACATTTAACGGTCACGCCGAGAGTTTGCGACAGTAATGTTTTACTTAAATATTATTATCGTACCTATATTGTGCTAGGTTAAAAATAAATCCAAATTTTTCCCACGTTCATTATTTTTATTAACCGACTTCCTAAAACTAGGAGGTACTCAATTCGGAGCCGATGTTTATTTTTTTTTTAAATAATTATGAAAATAATTATGAATCATAGTTCTAAAAACATGTTCACGGGTTTAAAGTAAATTAAGTAGCTTAAATAGATTAATACTTTTTATATAAAATTTTCGAGTATATTATAAAACATTAATATATGGTTTCTTTTCTATTTTATGTATATAAAAACATTTTCATAAATAAATATAGATACATAACTTTCTTTACTAATGATTTAATATGAAAACGCTTAAGGAGATTTAACGAAATTGTTAGCAATTGAAGTAATCTTGTGGGAAATCAACCTAAACAATTCCATGTCTTGAAATATAAACGTTGAGAAATATCAGATCTTAGAAAACTTTTTGTAATTTATTAAGAGACTTTTTGGCAAACTTTGTGTAATATTAAGGATTGCAGGAGGAAGAAAAAAACGTATTTTTTTACAGAATATTTTATTATTTAATATTATAAAAAACTAACTAAATCTTTACATTTTTGTAAAACTACTGTGCTGTATTACAAAAATCATTGCTAAAATTAAAATTCATATCAAGGGACTTTTTATTACTAATAGCAGGTACATGCACCGATTGCTTCTTTGTAGATATGTATGCTTATTAGATGAGGAAAATTTTGCGATTGTATGACTTACATTTATTTATTTTATTTATTTATTTTTTTGCACAAAAAAGTACAAAGGCGGACTTAATGCCATAGGCATTCTTCCATACTTTTTGTAACGTTTAAGCAATTGTGTATACTTTTTTTAGTTTATAAATAAAGTGAAATTCGGTCAATACTCACATTCCTTTCTAGCTTTCTCTTGTACTGAAATTTTTGAATTTGTGTAGAAAGGAGTTTTGTATAAGTTTTCTTGGTATAAACTTAATGTATTTAAATAAGTATATACTGTGTAGAAACTTTTGAGAATATTTAAGTTGTATTAATAGTCAGTATTACTGCAATGTGGTATTTTAATATTTGTATTAGACTTATTTTATAGATTTAGATATTTCATAGATATCTTTAAAATATTATTTTTTTTAATTAAGCGCGATTTGATATATCTAAACGGTTTTTATTTTACTTAGTTTTCAATATCCTCCCTTTTTATGTTTAAATAGATGGTTACTTTTGAGTTATCTATATTGCTTTTTAGATTACATAAATTTGAATACAATACCGAATATGAATCCGTATAGGTCAAACGACAGTATCGTTTCTTTTTTTACGTTAATTATATGTTTAAATTACTATGCTTTTTTAAATTTATCCTCTACATAACTAGGTAGCAAAACTGTAATCGTAAATTAATTTCAAAGGATAAATTAAACGATGATGCTTTTGTGGGAAATACATAAGCATAGATAACGTAGGGTATATTTTTATGTTGTGGTAAATTCTACAGAATATACATGTTTGTATTTATTTTGTTTGCATCTGTAGATAAATATCATAAAATTTATTTACATCTTTCATGCTTCTATAGTATTTAGGAGTTCTGGAAGTATAAATGCAACATTTTGATTTTTTTTTTATTTTAGTCGTGATCTATTTAAATTCAAATAAATTTTCTGTTTTGGGAATAAATAGTAATAAAATGCTACATAAGCACTTTTATTTTTAGCAACCTATTAATACCAATAATACAGTTTATTTTTAATATTTTATTTGTAATTGCAAAAGAACGTGGCATAAGAAGAGGAGTACTTAGAATATAGAGTTTTTATTATGGTCTACTTAGTGATTTTCTACTCAGGAGTGTAACGTAGTCATCTATTTGTATTTATATACAGATTTCACTTGAATAGCAATACCGGTTAATACTATAGATAAGTAATTTATTATTTACCCATTTTTAAAACGTACAACGGCTATGTAAGCAAATGTTGAAAACATATTTCGAACTCACAATAGATGTATTGATAGATAGGACTGACTTGACTGTAAAGCGATTACTGATTACAAGCTTGGCTGAACATTTAGTATTATCGCTCGTTAGTATAGAAAGGAATCTATTATTGCTTGACTAAAATCGATTTATGTAATGTAAAATATTGTTGATTATACGAATTATACTATCAAAAATGTTTTGTTAGTACAAGTAAAGTACAGTTATTTAGATTTTTGTTTACCAAATTTTACCTAATCAACGTATTAAAACTTTGGTATTTCTTGTTATATCAGTTATTACTCATAAAAGTTTGCCCAATCATTCAGGTTCATAGAATAATATTAAAAAGTAAGCACTTTGCGGGAAAACTACAAAAGGAAGGAAAGGTTAATACAGCTTTTGCAATGGGAGCAAAAAAGGTTTCTAACTTAGCGATAAATTTATCGTTTATAATAAAAATTAAAGTGTCAATACAGCCAACTCTTTGTTAATAAGGAACTTATTACTTACCCAATTATATTTAGAAGGCGTGTAATGTTGCTCGAGCACAGTAAGTTGGAGTGTAATTAGTATTTGGATACTTATTATTATTATTATTCTCACAAAACCTTCGACTCTTATTCTGCTCAATCGCTTCAGTTATCCTTTGCGTATTTGAGCAGGCGAAGGTCTCGGCGTATTAATTTGCCGATCCGCTTCAAAAGAAGTTGTACATATGTCGAAGTGGTGTCTTCATAGTATCGACGTTCCTCCATAAGACCAAGCGTCTCATCGAGAGGTTGAATTTCCGCCAGTCTTTCACGCTTACTCCTGCAAAACCCTTCTCTCGTCTACAAAAACTACTAAATCTCGTCCCTTGTCAAAGTATCGGGACTTTGCCATGTCCATTTCCTGTAGGGCTTCTTCTTAAAGTATGAGTTCATTAAGAAGAGCTCTTCTTTTTTCTGGAAATTGACTAGCATTTGTCCCCTGCGATTTCGACTACCGACACCGTGAGGGCCTATACAAGATTCGGCGCCAGTTCGTACACCCACTTTGGCATTGAAATCCCCCATAACAACATTATAGTGGGCCTTATAGGTGGTATGCAAGGCTCGGGAGACATCCTCGTATGTGGCCTCCATTTCGTCGTCAGAGTGTGCTGAAGTGGGCGCATACACTTGTATCACATTGAGGGTATACCTCTTAGTGAGCCTAAGTACAAGATATGCGTATGTATGGTGGGGGTGTATTAGGGGAACCCTGTGTCCAGTAGTGGACTATCACAGGCTGATGATGATGATGATATGTAAGAGTTATAGTAATATGTAAGAGCAATAGGCTTAAGTTTTGCAGTGCCTAAACGGGGTCTATAATAAACAAGCATCACTTTGTAAAAACTGATTGACTACATTGTGATAAGGCATAATAAAGATAGAAAAAACCTACTTTACTTTACTTTAATACTGTACTTTAATAGATTATTAAATGACAAGCGACGCACTGTCTAAAATTCAAAGACACAATACGAAATTATATGAAATTGATTTTCACTTAGAGAAATGAGATTCAGTTTTCCTAAATGTGTTGCATTTGACTTAACTACGATGTTTAAGCATAAAATATTACATCTAAAACAGGCAACAGTGCCAAGTTCTGCCGCATCTGCAGTCAGAATTAATGTTTAAATATGATTACTAAAATAGTTCAGCTAAACTAAATTGTGCTAATGATTTCCATTCTCGGTCTATAAACATTTTTATATATAGATCAAAAAAGATACAAGTATAAAAAATATATGCAATTATATATTTTGTACATTTATATATGAATATGAAATGAATACCATCGTAGTGTCAATTGCTGCCGCATACCAGTAGCAGAAAAGTGATATTGTATAGATACATGACTTGTCAAAACCATATCTCAAGATGGCTAACAGAGTTATGGCGTAACATGTTACCGTGTACTTTGAACGAACTCCTCGTCCTGTCATACAATCAGTAATGAAGGTACATGGCTCTTGAGGACGTTTTCCTGCTTTTATAAAAATGTAATGGTCGACAAGCTTATTTTAATGACTAGTCGAATTATTATTTATGTTTGTAATTAATTATGTTGCAAAATCTAAATTAATATGATATTTTTCTAAATTACTGCCCAAGTCGTACTCAATTGTAATTCTTGTTTCAGAATGCAAATCAAATTGTCTTGACATAAACGTTTTCGTCAAGCCAATTTGATTGGCATAATATTACTATATTCTTTAAAGTAAAACAATATCATTCTAGATGTCAAAACGTGTTTTTTAGTAAATTTGTTCAATTAGCATAAAAAAACCAAACAGGAATTTTGTAAGTTTTTCCGTTCAAAATGGTTTTATTTACAATAATAATGAATATCGTTCCTTCAACCTAGTAATATACCTTTGTTTTTATACATATATTAAAAGTTTGAAGCCAAATGTTCTTTTATATAATTGCATGTAACTGCATTACGCGACAGGATGCTTTAATTTTGGAATAGTCGTTCATACTATGTATTCGTCTCTTAATTTATTTACTGTATAAATTAGTCTTCGATATTTCTAAAACGGAAAACATTGTCACAAAAATCATAATTTTCACGCTACATGGAAACATTTATCGGTGCATTAGTTTTATATTAAGCACTATTTTTCTCTAGCCAAGTTTTAGTTTTGTCTTTATGTACCGTATAAACATTTTAATTTTTTTTTCTTATTTATACTTTTTATTAATTTTAGTATGGTACACTTAATGCACTATTTATTATATAAATGAGATCTTTAACTTATTTTCGTCTTAAAATTATTTATTAGCAATATAAGAAAAAAAAATTAAAATGGAAAGAACTACTAGGACCCTTGATTTGCAACACCGTCACGCGTCTGTCCACTCTTACTTACTTACTCTTTGCACTGCGGTCTTTGATCTACAATAGTGCAAATTTTGATTGATGTTTCTATCTCAGACGAGTAAAATTATTTTTTATGGTCCATAATAAATTCTAAAAAGCTTTATTTTTAACACAGTATATTTTTCTTAATATTTTATCAAGTCACTGAGAATAGCACTTTTGAAATAAATTGAATGTTTTAATATTTTTTTATTATAGATACGCTACCATATCTTGTAGTCCGAGGTTTTTTTATCGTCAAGACTTCTTTTTAATACTTTTGGAGCTTATTGACATTAAGAACTCGGTAATATTTTTTCAAAACAAATATATGTACACGAACCTATAGGAATACGACCAAATGATCTTGCATGCAAATTTACTGTCTCAATTTGCATATTTACATTGTTCGAATGTATTCACTTTTGTTTTGTTTAAAAACATCGATACGCTCCCTATAGCTGTATTTAGTTTTTTTCTTTTAATATATTTTTTTGTTTAAATATGGTATATTTTTAATAGAGCATTAAAAAAACCTTATTTACTTGTATTAACTAGCAAACTACATAATTCGCTATTAAATCTAAAGATTAACTAAAAATTATTCACGAACCGATCGCAATGTTTAAAATCGGTTTAATAGTACGCGTGTAATTATTAGAACCATGCCAAATACGCCAACCAAAAAAAAATGCTGAATTTATCAAAAGATTATGCTGTAATCAGTGTCCTCCATTAATTACAATTTAAAGTGTTATTTTACAGATAGAAATATATGGTATGGTGATTATTACTCTCTAATTTAAACTTTAGCACAAATCTTATATGCTGGTGCATATAAGCGGGAAGAGAGGGTATAAAACAACAAAAATAAAATATGCCAAATACACTTAAATTGTTTTCAAACACATTTGTATATATTTTGCACGTAATCCAAAAAAAATATTTTAAATTATTTATACTTTATAAGGTTTTTTTTATTTTTTTAGTGTCTTTTTATTTTAGTTGCTTACATTGGTTTTCGTTTTCTAGAAAATATGCTATTTAAAGTAAGTTGCGTACACTTTTATCATAAATTTCCATAAGTTTGTAAAGTCTTGTTTGTATTTAGTTGGTAAGCCTTAATAAATAAATAATATAGGATAAAATTTAATGTTATAATAAATATTGTGTCTTTTGCAGTATTTTCTTAGAATCAAATGGTATACCCAAAGTTCGAAGTTATAATTAACTTTTGTTTAACATAAGAAAAATCTCCATTTCATTACTAACGCATGCTCGCACCCCTTAGTTGACTAAAAATAAATCCTACGGCATTTCGTCTATGTTGTGCTCATTAATACAAAATATTTTAAGAAACGGTGATAGAACATACTAAACATGAATTCGGAATCACTCACAGCAGCTGGAATGTGCATTGCTGTGAGCAATTCAGAGATTACGTGCATAAAGCATGGAAGCTTTCTATTTAACAGACCGCTGTACAAACTAGGTAGTGGATTACGTCACGTTCGAATTTTCAGATGCCATTGTTCATTAGCTTCCTTTGTTATAGTACATCAAGAACTTGTATGTAACTTTATTTTCAAAAGTAAGAGTAAGCTCTTTTGAAAACAAAGGGCATGGGTTCTCAATAACAAATTCTGCGGGGACTAGTTGGAGAGGGCAATGCGGGGAGATCAACGAATTGTCGCTAAAGAAAAATGATCTACTGCGGATGGACATCTAAAAAGTCGGTCCTACGACTTATTTCTCTCCCATCGTTTAGGTTTTTCGTTTGATCAAACTGTGACAGTGTGGGAATAGGAAGTGCACTTGTGCACTATAACATCTCCTATATGGTTGACTGGTCTCTAATAGCGAACGGTCGCCGTAGTCGGAATCACTCCGAGTGTCGGATATCTCCATCAAACATGGCAAAGTCACCTTCGAAAAATGAAGCGCATGTTTCAAGGGTCTATTCACCTTTCCACGGGACTATGAACTAGGCCGCTGCATATGTGGTCTTCCCATATGCCACAGAGAGAAGTTTCAACTCATAACCGAGATTTTGAAGAGTATTGATAAATTTATACCTTATACCTTATATATCCTCGCATTCCTGAGTGATTGCAAGTGCTTGACGCAAATACCAAGTCATTCTTTTAGTGCACTCGAGGACAGTCACGTGTTTCCATGTTAACTAAAGCATCTTGCTGAGACTGGTGTCTCGACAACCATTCGGCAGCCCTTTGCCTGAGAATCTCACGTCTTGACTCACGATTCGGAGAATCTGGAACATCATAATTATCATGCATCATAGTAAGTATTACAGAGGTGGCACTTTCATGACTAATCAGGAGGTTCAGAGCAGAAGCACGAGTAGTCTTCTGCTTTGTCAGGTTTAATGAGTTGTAACGACTACAACTCATTAGCCCACTCCACCTTTCGATAGATAACTACAATACGAAGCACGTTTAGTACGGTGCGAATGTAATATTCCGTGTATGCAACAAGCAGCACCAAGCTGCAACTCAAGCTGCACACCCAGGCCCTGAATCTAGGAAGAAACCCCTGCCGAATCAAACATGCGTCCCCTATCGGTTACAATTATCTTAACCATTTCAACTCATCATCGTCTTGTCAAAAACAGGCAAAAGTGCTGTACACTTTGTAAATTAATCGACCACAAGCAAAAAAAAACTTATAGCCCTTTCATTCTGGTAAAGGTCCTAATGCTAATACAGTGTGCACGGGACACACACTTGCGGGCGATACATGTGAGACGATAAGAAACCTATTTATTTACAATAGATCCTTAACCAGGGAACCAAAGATATTTCACCAAAAATATTAAATCAATAACTTTATGAGCGTCAATGTGACTGGCTCATTGTATAAGATACGGCTCATTCGACGCCCTTTTGGTACGAAGCAAAGGAGGCTGTAATTTTCACCAGAGACTTACATTTGTAAAACAACATTTTTTTTTGTTATTTACATTCCTCTTTGAATGATTATTAAGAATCGCTAATAGATACAAATTAAAGCCTGCTAAAAAAACTTAGCATTGCAATTAGCAATCTCAATTAGAATACCAAAAAAATAAATATAATGACATCAATTGAACATTTCTTACGCTTGTAAACATTGAAATTGCTCACACGACCACTGCTACCAGATGTTTCGTACGGGCGAGTCAATGCAACACCGCCTAAATCACTCGACACAATAACACGATCGCAGATGCACAACACTTATCACACACGAGGAGAGACCCGTATTATTTTATAATAAAATCCGTCCTTTCTTTTAAAACGAAACGGAACATTGCGCAGTAATTTAGTATCAGTGCAAACATAGTAAATGTTTAAATTGATGATCTAAAATACTTTCAGGGAATCAAAGATAAGATTCCTGAAATAATTGACAAAGTAAACAAAGATTTATACAAAATAAGCAAGTGGTGGCACTTAAGTACGGACTAACAGTAAATCAAAAAAAATGTTAAGCAATGATCATTGGTGGTAGTAAAATTTTAACTCAAGTATCCCTCAAGAACTTCCGCCAATAACATTAAACAGCTGCATTTACTGCCAGTGTTAAGATCTCAGCTTATTTCTAGGCTCAACATTCAGTTGGAAAAATCAACTTACGAGTGTCTGTCGAGAAACGACTAATGTACTAACTAAAACATAGAGATACAGACATATACCAACTTAGTATGCCCGTGATCATGGATGCTGGAAATAATCCGAAACGTCGGGAATAAATATATTTAAGTAACGCGAAAATTCCGTAAATTAGTGGATTTGATATGTATATTTGCAAAGTTATAACCGGCAGTTCGTAAACATTGGCCTATCCCATTAAATCATGAATTTAGATGCCTCAGATGTCTTTTTAAGTAACAGATAACAAGTTTTAGATTAAAAGATCATAATTAATTATAATCAGACACGATCAGCCCACTGCCGGACAAAGGCCTATTTCTATAAACGCCAAGATGGTCGATCTCCATCCCATCGGCACCGCCACTTCAACGACTTAATCTTATGTAGTAACGTAACGTCTTTGTCGGTAACTTTCGTTCTTTGCCGGAATCTATCACAAAAAACTTGTGGACTAGTCCGTTAGTCAGAGGCCACATTTCTGCCCTGTAGGTCATCACGGGGAGAACGCATTGGTTAAAGACTTTCGTCTTAAACTCTGCGGTATCGACGTCAAATTATGATTGAGCTTCCTACAATTAGAGTATTAAATAAAATATTTTATTATTTCAAATGTTTTTCAAGACCCGCTTTAATTGAATACACTTAAAGTATTTAGCACAATGTTGATGTTCTCGACAATCTTGTGGAGGAAGTTTTCAAAAACCATTAAAACCTTTTATTATATAATTAAAATGTCATCAACATTTAATAAGCATCGCAGATAAAGCGTCGCCAATTAAATCTCGTCATGAAATTTATATCTAGCAGTAATTGTCGACTTCAAACACGGTCAAAGACTAGCCGCCTCCGTGGCCTAGCGGTATTGGCCCTACCATAAACCGAAAGAAAACTTATGTTATCGTTGTTGAGCTAGGACAATTTGGGTTGATCGCCAAATTTTCTATAAAGTATAATGATCCATGCGCCAGATAGGCATGTCGGCCCACGCACCAACCCGCATTGGACCAGCGGTCATACGGCCATACGGTCCAAAAACGTAATGGAGAAGACGTGCATTGTTTTTGCATTGGGGAGGCCTATTTCCGGCAGTGAAATAGCAGAGGCTGATGATGATGATAAAAGTCTATAGATTTTTAGATAAAGAATTATGCTAAACGTGAGTTATAAATAATTTGTGGCTGGTCCTAATATTTTTGTGATCCTAAAGAGTCTTTAAAATACATGGTAGGATGTTTATTTTGTATCAAGATCAATGACAACATTGCAAAAATGAAATAATTTTATTGAGTAAGTCTTTATGAAACTCTGGGAATTGTTTATGAAGCTTGTTATGTAACATTAATGGTAGGTTTATTGACTGATTGAGTCATACATAATGAGGTACTCATTGGATTTATAAATAATAATTATATATTTGTTGATGATCCATGCGTCGGATGGCATAAAAGTCGGTCCACCCACCAACCCGCTATTGACCAGCGTGGTGGATACGGTCCAAACCCCTAATGGATAGGGGTGTATTAGGGGAGGCCTATGTCCAGTAGTGGATCAACAAAGGCTGATGATGTGATGTGATTGTGTTACTCTCAGATATAAGTTTATAGTTGCACATAGTATTGTGTAAGTTTCCAGTTATCATCTTCATCATCAGCCTGTGTTAGTTTTATTTTTATTACGGATGACTCACGTTGGTGGAGTTAACTGCCACAACCCGTCGGAGTTCGAGGGGCTGTGCAACCTTATGTGCACAGACTTCACCTCTATTCTGTGGCTTAGCCTCGAGGGACCCCTGAAGGGGACCTCGGCCTGGGCTGCCACTTTATCCCGCAAGCGGGCTTGATCGAGGGTGCTCAAGAGGGCCGAGCCTCAGCTCGATCATCCGCTAGTCAGGTCCATGCCTATACCCGTTAGCAACATTTATCGAGGGCGCCCGGGCCGGAACCCGGCCTGATAATTTGCTTTTAGGACTATTAGTGGAAGATTTTTTTTACCGCCCCTATTCGGTTGGTGAGAATCGGCCTGGTACGTGCCGATATCTGATGTACGGTGGTTAGTTTGTCCTCGACGGCGAGGACAAGTTGTGTTGCGTAATGAGTTTAAACGTGCTTGCACGATTGTAGTCTCATCGTCCGGATCCGTTATCGCGTTTCGCGCTCTTCGATGGACGTCGTTTTAGCGAGTGAAATTGTTGGTTCGTAAGCGGCGGCGCTCTGAACTAGATCGTTTGGGTGTTGCGAAGCCGAGTCGAAATATCGGATAGATGCTTGTTTTAGATATTGTTTGATAGTGCACTTTCAGATCCAGGTGCAGGTCAATGTTGCGCAGGTAAAGGCACCAGGGGCCTGCGCATGAATCTGTTTTGCAGGGCTTGAAGCTTGTCAATTTGATTGTTTTGGTATGTGCAAAGACGGGACTGGCAAATGTTAAAATTGACGTATGACTTTCGTATAACAATACCTTATTGCGCTGAGAAAACTTGCTTTTAGGATTTATTAATGGAAATAGTCGACCCAAGACGTAGGTTGCTCTTGTTTTTGGACCCGCGTTATGTGCGCCAAATGTCAAGGATTTGTCTAAGATTACCTGAGGTATTTGGTCTGTTTGACCCAAGGGATAGGCAATCTAGAGTCGGACATTGGAAGGAAGGCACGGGTTTCGTCGCGTGAACAAAATGGCTGCGCTTTTGAAGGATTTATTTCTATTCTCCATTTCCGGAACCATTCCTCAGGATATTGGCCGCGGATTGAGTCTTTGACTTACTAGACAGGACATCTACTGGCTGAGTATATGCAGGTGTCGTCTGCGAATAAGGCGGTGCTACAAGACGGTGTTGGGATGTCGTGTATAATGTGGATTGGTCCAACATGGGGAGCCGGTTTGGTCTTTCGTTCTTTGCCGATTCTACAAAAACTGTGGACTAGTCCGTTGTCAGAGGCACATTTCTGCCCTGTAGGTCTCACGGGAGAATGCATTGTTAAAGACTTCGTCTTTAAACTCTGCGTATCGACGTCAATTATGATTGAGCTTCCTACAATTAGAGTATTAAATAAAATATTTTATTATTTCAAATGTTTTTCAAGACCCGCTTTAATTGAATACACTTAAAGTATTTAGCAATGTTGATGTTCTCGACAATTTTGTGGAGGAAGTTTTCAAAACCATTAAAACTTCTTTATTATATAATTAAAATGTCATCAACATTTAATAAGCACGCAGATAAAGCGTCGCCAATTAAATCTCATGAAATTTATATCAGCAGTAATTGTCGACTTCAAACACGGTCAAAGACTAGCCGCCTCCGTGGCCTAGCGGTATTGGCCCCTACTCTATAAACCGAAAGAAAACTTTATGTTATCGTTGTTTTCTGGTTGGCTAGGACAATTTGGGTTGATCGCCAAATTTTCTATAAAGTATAATGATCCATGCGCCAGATAGGCATGTCGGCCCACGCACCAACCCGTATTGGACCAGCGGTCATACGCATACAGGTCCAAAACGTAATGGAGAAGACGTGCATTGTTTTTGCATTGGGGAGGCCTATTTCGGCAGTGGAATAGCAGAGGCTGATGATGATGATAAAAGACTATATATTTTAGATAAAAATTATGCTAATCGTGAGTTATAAATAGGTTTGTGGCTGGTCCTAATTTTTTGTGATCCTAAAGAGTTCTTTAAATACATGGTAGAATGTTTATTTTGTATCAAGATCAATGACAACATTGTAAAATGAAATAATTTTATCAGTAAGTCTTTATAAAACTCTGAAATTGTTTATGAAGCTTGTTATGTAACATTAATTGTAGGTTTATTGACTGAGTTTAGTCATTAGATATTTAATAAGGTAATCATTGGATTTATAAATAATAATTATATTTGTTGATGATCCATGCGTCGGATGGGCATGTAAAAGTCGGTCCACCCACCAACCACATTGGACCAGCGTGGTGGATACGGTCCAAACCCCTAATGGATAGGGTGTATTAGGGGAGGCCTATGTCCAGTCAGTGGACTAACAAAGGCTGATGATGTGATGTGATTTGTTTACCCTCAGATATGTTTATAGTTGTCACATAAGTATTGAGTAAGTTTCCTAGTTATCATCTTCATCATCAGCCTGTGTTAGTTTTATTTTTATTACGGATGACTCACGTTGGTGGAGTTAACTCACAACCCGTCGGGTTCGAGGGGCTGTGCAACTTTAAGTGTGCACAGACTTCCACTCTATTCTGTGGCTTAGCTCGAGGGACCCCTGAAGGGGACCTCGGCCTCGGCTCGCTACTTTATCCTGCAAGGGCTTGATCGAGGGTGCCTCAAGAGGCCGAGCCTCAGCTCGATCATCCGCTAGTCAGGTCCATACCCTATACCCGTTAGCAACATTTATCGAGGGCGCCCCGGTGGCGAAACCTCGGCTCGATAATTGCTTTTAGGACTATTAGTGGAAGATTTTTTTACCGCCCTATCTGGTTGGTGAGAATCGGCCTGGTACGTGCCGATATCTGATGTACAGTGTGAGTTTAGTTTGTCCTCGACTGGCGAGGACAAGTTGTGTGCGTAATGAGTTCTAAACGTGCATTGCATCGATTGTAGTCTCATCGTCCGGATCCGTTATCGCGTTTCGCGCTCTTCGATGGACGTCCGTTTTTAGCGAGTGAAATTGTTGGTTCGTAAGCGGCGGCGCTCCGAACTAGATCGTTTGGGTGTTGCAAGCCGAGTCGAAATATCGGATAGATGCTTGTTTTAGATATTGTTTGATAGTGGGCAATTTCAGATCCAGGTGCAGGTCAATGTTGCGCAGGTAATACGGCGCACCAGTGGCCCTGCGCATGAATCTGTTTTGCAGGGCTTGAAGCTTGTCAATTTGTGATTGTTTTGCTGTGCAAAGACGGGACTGCAAATGTTAAAATTGGACGTATGACTCTCTTGTATAACAATACCTTATTGCGCTGAGAAAACTTGCTTTAGGATTTATTAATGGAAATAGTCGACCCTAAGACGTAGGTCGCTCTGTTTTTGACCCGCGTTATGTGCGGGCCAAATGTCAAGGATTTGTCTAAGATTACCCGAGTATTTGGTCTGTTTGACCCAAGGGATAGGAGCATCAGGAGTCGGACATTGGAAGGAAGGCACGGGTTTCGTCGCGTGAACAAAATGGCGCGCTTTTGGAAGATTATTTCTATTCTCCATTTCCGGAACCATTCCCTAGGATATTGGCGCGGATTGGAGTCTTTGACTTACTAGGATAGGACATCTACTGGTTGAGTATATGCAGGTGTCGTCTGCGAATAAGGCGGTGTCTACAAGACGGTGTTGTGGGATGTCGTTAGTTATAATGTAAAAGGATTTGGTCCTAATACGGAGCCTTGGGGTACGCCAGGCACGGACCGGTCGAGGTAGTGATTTGGTTCCCTCTACGCGGTATCGGAACGTTCGATTCTGAGGAAGTCTCGTATGATGGTACGAGAGGTCTGGCACGCCGAGCTTATATAACTGTATATAAGCCCTTCGTGCCATCTTTATCGAACGCCTTCGCACGTCGAGGAAAAGCGCTCCCGTGTGATGGCCTGTATTAAGCTGACTAATTTCTCCGTGATGCGGTGAATTTGGTGAGTGCAAGAATGTTTGCTCGAAAGCCGAATTGAATAGGGGTAGGGAGCCCTTTAGAGTTTCAATAAAATCTAATAAGCTGGGCTTGGACAAGTCGTTCATTATTTTTCCGAAACCCTTTAGGAGGCTAATGGGACGATAAGAACTGGGAAGTGCGTGGTGTTTGCCGGGTTTGAGGAACCTATAATTCAGCGTCCTTCCAGTGTTTGGGAAAATACCCTTGGAAAGAGCTGCGTTATAAATTAGGACTAGGATGTTAATTATATGTTCCGGTAGGATTTTAATGACGCGTTGGTTATTCCGTCGGTGCCTGGGCTTTCGAGGTTTGAGATTTTGATAATCGACTTGACTTCGCTTCCGGTCACCGGTGAAGTTACATCGCAAGGAGGAAGTTGAGAAACCGTCGACCTCGCCTCCACCGTTTGGCGGTGAGCGGCGTCGATCAGTTGAGTGCTAGCGTGCATTGTGCCTCAGGGCTGTCGGCTAGACATTCGGCTTTTCTTCGTCGAGAAACGCAGAGGAGCATCAGGAAGGTTAGGATGGGATAAAGGCGCATCGGAGGTTCGATTCCGCCCTTTAGGCTTTTAGGGAAGTTGCCAGAAGCTGATGGGATGGGTGCATGTTGTTAGATCTGTATCCCACCGATCGTTCCTGAATTCAGCATGCGCGTCTTGGACTGATGTTCAAGGGCGCGCAACTGTCTCCGGTTCCGTTCGGTTGGATACCAATCGTAGGCTCGATCGCAGCCCTCTTGCGTCGCAAGAGGTCCTTAATGTCGTTTGGCATGGCCCCGGGGGCTTTTCCACCACGGGACTTTGCTTCGAGGAGCCTCGACAACACTTTGGACATGTCTGTGAGCGCATGAGCAGCGAGATTCGCGTCATTACAGTGTGCGGGACTTTGGGAATGGCATCTGGGTGCGGTGAGCAAGTGCTTCTAGCTTGACATTTCAGTTTGCGCCAGTCAATTATAGTTTTGGTTTGGATGTTTTTGGGAGTCAGGTGGATCCTAGTTTGAGGATGACTGGGCGATGATCGGAGGTTAGATCTTCTATGACCCTATACTCTAAAAGTGAGATTGACATTTTTAAGGAGGGCAATATCAAGCACATCCGATCTGTGGCCTACCGTGTGCGGTAGTGCGTATGTTCAAGCGGAGCAACGATACTGAAGTTAAGTTTTTCAGATAGTGCATCTAGTGCTGCACCTCGCGAGTTGGTTGTGTAACTGTTCCATCGGGTGTGCTTGCTATTGAAGTCGCCTGCCAGAATGACGCGCTCCTAGGAGAATAGCGTCTCGAAGTCGGATTGAGTTATCTCGGAAGAGCTTCTCATGGTAGCTAGACCGAGGCTATGGTGATTGGCGCGTGTCCTGTCATGGCTAACCTACAGACCGAGGCTTCTAAGTGCGTTAGCGTCGACGGCGTGTCGATTGCTACACAGTGCAGGGACTTTTTATAATAAATGAGCGTGCCGCCGTGTGAAGCGCCGGCCCGATCATTTCTTATGATGTTATAGTTAGCTATTTTCGGATCTCCTCTTCCGGGCTTTAGGAACGTCTCCTGCACCAGTAGAATGTCGACGTCGTTTTCGCGAGAAAATCTGAGATTTCGGTCTTTATCCGCGAGACCGTTTACGTTGAAAATGAAATGTTAACTGCGCGTGGCTTTAGACGGCCCGGGCCGTTTCATTATTTAGTATGGGCGTACTATTCATTTACGTCCCGTAATTAGTCGACTAATTGCCTATACTTGCGAAGTATGGCAAGACGGCTCCGAAATTTCCGACGACGGCGTCGAACTTGCGGTAAGACGATCGAGTCTGCGAAGTCGATCTGTCCGGCTAGTGTTTCAAGTTGCTGCCATTGCTATGGCTAGCAAGCTGTGGGAGGCTACGCGAGCGCTTTGTTTGGTGCGGCAGCCGCGGGGCGCTCTGGCGCTACCTGCGGTTGTTGTTGTTGCACGCGGGCATTGGAGCGCTGCGCGGAGCGCTTGTTGCGGTTTGCCACGCCGGAATAGGTCGGAGGGCGGGAAGGTAAGGGAGGCACCTGGCGCCTTGGGACGGATGAAGGTGTGGGTGGTTTGCGCTTGGGTGCCTGGGCAGCCGAGATTACCGTGTGGCCTAGCCGCTGGCAGTTAACTGCCGGCGGTTCTATGTGAGTACTTCCCTATCTCGGGTCTAGGGCAATCAGATGTGCCATGGTCACAGGCATTTGACGCAGCGAGGGCGTGCGTGACAGTTACGGGCCGAGTGCCCGTACATTTGTAACGTTATGACACGCGCAGGAGGGCCATTTGAGTGTGGCGCGGGAAAGTGATGCGACTTATGTCGCATATGTGGTTAGATCGTACACCTTTGCCCCTCGGTGGAGCGTTCCTAAGGTCAGAAGGACCCATTGAAAGGCTTTTTGTTTTGGGTGGGTTGGGCGGAGAGGCCGAGTATATTGGGATGTTTTGTCCCTTAATGAAATTATAGATGTCCTCTGTGGGTATCTCTTCGGCAGTCCTTTGACGACCTGTCAAGTACTGCGCTCTTCCGGGAGCGCGTATGGTGTAATAATAGTCGTTCTTTAGAGATACGACGTTACTTGACGGTGCGTCACTGTTCTCCAATTGCAATTTAATGCCCGGCTCGAGTCGGCTGCTGTGAATTTATATTTGTTGGACAGCGCGGACCGTAGTTCTGCATTTCTCCTTCGACCGAATATAAATCGGTCGAAGGTTTCTTATCCTAGGTGGGATTGATCGGTGGGAGAGGCGCCGGAGGTTGCTGTGAAGCAGCGGATGGTGTTGCTGGAAGCGCAGAGTGGTTCCTTGATGGAGGCTGATTGTTAGGCCGTGAGGCGGCTCCGAATGGATTCCGTGAGGCGGCATTTGGCCTGTAGGCCGATGTTGTTGGCCCTAGGGGCTCGATAGAATTTCCGCCGACGCTTTTGGCGCCTTAGGTGGCGGGGTTGGTGATGAGCAGGAGGCCCTGCTCTTGCGCTTTTCTTGCGCAGACTAACCGGCAGGAACCTCCTGCGTCTCGTCCTCGGTGACCGGACGGGATTGATCGAGCTCCATTTCGGAGTCGGATTGTTAGGTGATGTTAGCGGGGATAGGTGTCCGAATGGATGGTTGGAGCACTTTTCCGACGCGGTGTGGTTGCTCGCGTTGAGCATGGTGTGCGCTTAATGGATCTGGCCCCTTGCTGCGGTGAGGGCCTCGCGGATGGCACGTACTGTGTCCGCCGGCGGACGACTTTTAGGTCCTCGAAGTCGGGGCCCTAGGTCATTAGGGTGACTGAATCCATGCTATGCTTTTAATTTTCAATTAATTAAGACGTTAAATTTACTACGTGCAAGCACTCCCGGTGAAGCCGGGGTTTGTGCCCCTCCCTGCCCTAGTGAGCAGAGTTCCGGAAACACGTCAGGTGTAAACCTGACGTGTTTCGAAAACCTAGCGCTTAAGAGCGCTAGGTGAATACCTATCGCTGCCTGGTGCAGCAAGCGACGTTAAATTGACTCTAAAAATACCACGTGAGTGGTGTGCTGTAATTTACTTAAAATCACGGTGTGACGTGAGCTTAATTAGAACAAAACTAAAGTTAAAGGGTCCCTACATCTCAACAGAAGGTGTCTGAACGCTGTAAAAGGGGAAAATTAAATTGATAGGCAAAATCGGAACGACTCACCCGACCAGACGGCTACACAGCTTTTTGCGCTCAGGCGCGTACGCCTAACGCGTCGACACTTTACACCGGCACACACTAGCACTATCACTACACTGTTGCACGGCGAAACACGGGTCTTCTTGCTTCGCCACTTGAGCGTCGGGAGGGCGTGGCACGGTGGGCCAAGCGACGGCGCAGGTGCAGGGGGATCGAGCGGCTTGTCCGGTCCGATCCAGAACTACAGCGCACTGTATGTTCTGTGTAGTGCCTGTGTTAGGTACACAAAAGAACATATATGACATTAAACAAAAGATTCAACAAGTTGGCAGTGTGTACCATACTTTATATCACAGATCATCAGATTTGATCGACCAATTAACTGCTAAAAAACTCTGATTTCTCAAGGATGATCCTAAGGCTATTGAGATTAGAAACAACCAAATTTCAATAGAGAAGATGGTTGAGTTTTACCACCTGCTTGGGACCCATAATTAATAAATCAAAATTAAAACGCAAACATATACCACTGTCGGCCACTACCCCGTGACCATGGCCGCTGGAAAGTGTTCAAAACGTCGGGAATTTAAATATGTGAAATAAACGCTTACAAATTCGCGTAAACAAAAGAAATAATCATGTGTAGTATTCGAGTCAATGCAAGGAAGTATCATGTTCATTTCCGTTTAATTTAATATTGCTCTTCACGTTAAACAACTTTGAAATTTTTATATTTTGTTGAATAAAATATATATTACTACGGTAAAAATTCTTTTGGTAGCTTCAGTGAAAGTACAAATTCATCCTTAATAATTTTGTCTTGAAAGTTAGTGGATAATCCTAATATTATGTTTAATCTTAATATTAGAATGAAATTATGCTTATACTTTCAAAAAATTTTTTTAGTGGTGATATTAATTTTATGAGAGTTTTTTAATTTTTTGTGATTACACACTATAAGAAACCTATCAATGAATAGACTTTGTAGAAAAAAAATCTTCATATATATCTAAAACAAAATATTTTGCTTTACAAAATTTTATATCATTATAAAAATTCACATGTATTTTGTTAAGAGACTTACAAGGAGAGAAAAAAAAAGGATAAAAAAAAGATTTACCCAACTGGCATAAGATGTCCTTATAATATGAGTGTAATAATGTAGTTATTGAATTTTGTGTTAGGTATTCGTTTGTCGATGGTGACATTTACTTTCAGCTACGAAACCATGTTGTGACGTTTTGGTAAATTATTTGTTACCATTGGAAAAAATAATTGAAAATAACCTAAAAATTGTTGTAATTGGGTCACTTCTTTTGTTTTATTTTTTATAAAAGATAATGAAGCTATTAACAATATTTAGTCATTGTTTACAAGCATTATAATCTCACTTTAAATGCACTGTTGCAATGGCCTGAAAAGGTCAAGAGGTCAGATAAAAAAGGATAACACAAAATGGTGTCTTAACGAATTTAAACCAGTCATTCGGTATATTAGCAAAGTCCATTAAATAAGGGACTGATTGCTACAAGGCATCGGGTTCTGTCTAATACTTCATTAAATTTATACAATTACGTCTCATACTAAACGTGCAGTTTAGCAGTGCATGTAAATTTTGGGATTATAGCATTTTTATTTGCTTACATTTTTTAAACTAATGTGTTATAACTTGCTGTCCGATGCGGGCTTGGTTTTTTGAACATGAATAGAACGCAAAGCATTAGCTAGTTCCATTTGTTAAGCTTTAAATTCATAGCATCTAAGACTCTCAATAATTAATTGGTATTTCGTGGCGAAATAAAATCGGCCGATGGATATTATGATTAGTTTGGTATTAACCAGCTGGTGGTTATAAATTTTAAATCGAGAAGATAAGAAATATTTTATTAAAAATACTAGCAGGATTTTTTATTAAAATTACAATATAAATCAGTGTTTTACAAATTTTGTATAATATTTATATTAATCCATAAGAACAGTTACGTAAAAAGGGTTTATTTTCTGATTCAATATTTATCAGTAATTTTGATAAAAAATTCGGCTAAACGTCAAATTAACTCTTGTACTCAGTATTACACTGTACGGCTTTAAATTAGCTTAGGCAACCTCTAATTTAATGATTTTACTTTGTTGACATTGAATCAGTTAACCAGTGACCATTTTTTTTAATAGTGTAAAGAGTTCTCGAAATTTATTTAACAAAACTCTGTGCCACAAGGAGTTTTTACCAGCCGTCAATACAATATCCCTATTCGTTATAGCATAAAAATAATTAAATATAAACTTAGTCATTAAAGTTTTTAATTTACATTTCGAAGTAAATCTTTTTACAGAATAAATTGCCTATATATTTTGTGTAAATTGTTACGCTGGCAACATTCCGTTTTTCCCTAATGCAAGAGGCCGCTCCTGAACCCTATCAGTCCATCGGCGATCCATTCCTTTCACTAAACGATGGGACCACTGCCCTTATATCTTATGTATTTACCATAATAAATAAAAATGCAAACTAATATTGCATTTAAATAGCCTGAAGCGGAAAAGAAAAAGCCGTATCGAGTAATTTTGAATTTCGCCTCTCTGGGCGAACTCACATGGAAAAGCATTTATTTAATTGAAATTATTATTTTCAATTAAATTTACTTTCCTTTTGTTGACAGTTAATAATTACAACGCCTTTTATATTTTAATTTCTATAACAGTATATGGGGTGTTAATTCCGACAAAACTTCGGGTATTCCAACAAAGGAACTAATTAACAAAGTTACGTGAACCCTTACTATTAGTAAAGCCCGTCTAAAATCGTAGGACTGTCGTTCAATTCAATTCCCAAGTTGTTGTGAACTGGAAGAAGGGTGTAAAAGCAAAAGTCATCATATTTTGCAATATATTTTAACTGCTTCTTAAAATATATAGGTGATCGGTGATTACAAAAACAATTTCCGCTGCTGTTCAATAAGCTACTTGCGTTTTTATTTAATTTTTGTTTCCTTTTTTTTTGTTTGCATATTAATTAACGGTGCAATGCTAATTAAATTTTATAAATATGTTATAAATAACCGAACTCTTTAGTGCAAGTCATCCACGCAACAAGGCCGCTTGGCAAAGCCTACAGCCTCAGCAAAGTAGTGATGTGTAAAGTCCGACAATTTAACCGTATAAGCTACACCCGATAATCTTAGAAAATGTAATGTAAAATAAGCTCCATGTAGGCCTGTGTCATTCGTTCATATTTCATGATCCGTTCGATCAATTATTGATTTTTACTTTGACGCTGTTCATTCAACCGTTCATTTGACACTTTCCTACAAATATTGGTCACGATACGATTATTGTATTGATATACAGACTCAATGATTCAATGAATCAATCGGTATCAATTGAAAACTTGCGCGAAGCTATCTCAGTATGTCCCGCATTCTTTTTAATGGTCTAATCAATTCTAAATTAAACCAATTTAAGAAGTATTATTTATATATAATTTAATAGTTTTTTGTTTTGTTTTGTGAGCGCGCTTTCAATTTAATTATAGATAAATTAAAATATTTTATAACGATTATCAACACTTTCTCTATGTTTTTTTGCGTTTTGCATTAAGAATATATACCTAGTGAATAGCTTAGGTATTAAGAGACGCCGAATTCAAACGCCTGTAATTTTTTATGACAAAAATATAGTATAGATTAATAAAAAATATACCGTTTATGTTTTAGTGTCATCAAATTCCTCCCTAATGAATGTCACAATTTAAAATAATATTTTAAAATGTTAATATTCATGAATAATTTTAACAGAAACCATGTATATACATTACGTAATAAAATCTCCTATTAAATAGATTTATTTAAAATTAGCTGTAATTCGATATACACTAACATTGCGTTAAAATTTATCTTATAATAAAATACATAAGGCAGCCAAAACACACCAATAATAAAACTTAACAGATAGTATAGTATTATAAATTTACGTAACGTACTAATTATACAACTTGCATTTTTTTAGACGTAATAATCCTGATAAATATAGATTATAATAGTTTATAAATATACAGAAATATTTCTATTAAACAGATGGATAATTAAAAGGTCAATAAAGCGCGACACGATGTGATACAGTTTGGAAATATCATAACGATCCCCAGCGATTGATTAACCCGGGTCATTCAAAACAAACGATTGCAAACACCAATACTTTGACACAAACCGGTTCTTTTGATCGAATCTTGCGTGATTGACACAGGACTAATAGCAGGTAGGTTCTCAGATCAGCAAATATTTAAGACGTTACAAACATATACCCTTGTTGCAACACCTTTTTAAACGTAACTTGTTACTTTACGCAGTTGTCGAGATGTTTTAAAACGAAAAACAGAAACTGTTTAACGAGCCCCAGCGATTATTACTGCAAATAATTTGTTGGTAAATATGAGATATTTTAAACTTTTTTCGCTATTAATTCTTTTTAAGATTTTCCTAAAAGGCAGTGTTTCAAAAATTAATTTATTTTATGCGTCCGACTGGATGCTGCACATACAATTAATCTCAGTTTCTTTGAATATATAACTACTTAACACCATAAAGAGCTTACGTTGAAATTACTGCTACATGTGTACTAAAAAATTGATTCAATGTTTGTTGTGTTAGTGTTATTAACGCATTTCAGAGACTATATTTGTGCGTTAAAAAATATATGTTAATAGCTTTAAGAAATAATAAAAAAAAAATTGGTAATTAGTACAGTTTTACGGATTTAATAGCTTTTTTTAGACCATACCAACTTTTAAGGCTCTTTTCGTTTTTACAAACCATTCCTTGACTAAGTAAAGTAATTAAAGGGGATTAAATCCTTAAAACTATAGAATTACTTGTACGATATTTGCGTAACCAACAAAAAATATAATTTAAGTCTTTGGTATACCCAATTGAAACAATGGCTGTTACTCTGCAACCTCGATTCGCCCTCTCCTAAGTAACATTTATTTCGAAGCAAGAACAGTAAAATCCTTGTCATTTTTAAACTGCGAAGAAGCCGCAATATCAGTCTTAAACTGTTATTCCCTTGAATTTTGTTCAAATAACTATAGCGATCATACTCAAAAGTTCTTTCTTGACACTGTGTTTCTCAGAGACTAACACTTAAATCATCAACACTACACACACACCAACACTTTAACTATCTGGTTTTAATAATATTTGGTATATTTAAGCAACCAGAATTTCAATTAACGAAACATATAGTACGAGAATATCTCGAAAAACTGTTTAGATGTTCTTTGCTTGGTTTAGGATTAATCACTTAGTGCATTCAATTTATTGTAGACATAATCAATAATATAAGATAAACAAATGAAAAAAACTGAAACAAGCTTCCTGTAAATAATTTATTTTTTACTAGTTTCAGTAATTACTAAAAAACATTGCGACTGTTTTTAATGGAATGAAATTTTAAAAAATATCTTTGAATTCCAGTGTAGTATTTTGGTATATATATATACATAACATTACGGTTTATATATATATATATATAGTCTTGTGAGTCTAGCGGTATGGGCCCTTCCTTTATAAACCGGAATTTGTGGGATCACACGGGGAAACAACTTTGTGTTATAGTTGTTTTCTGGTTGATTAGGACAAATTGTGCTGATCGCCCAATTGTCTGAAAAGTAAGATGTTCCATGCGTCCGATGGGCATATAAAATCCCGCATTGGACCAGCGTGATGGGATACGGTCCCAAACCCCTGCAGATGGTGTTTATTAGGGAGGACTATGTCAAGCATCGGACTAACACAGGCTAATGATGATGATTTTGGTATATAAAATACACATATCTACAAACTTTACAAAACTTAAGCCAATTTAGACATGGATTTTATGTAAACAAAGTAAGTGAAGACAGAAGTGGTGTCGCACGTAAGAGGTTCTTGTTGCAGACGACTGTCACTTCATGACGACTGTAATTGACTGGCTCGGTGAGGGTCATCAATGAAAATGCAAGATGTATAACGCACTTAATTCCCATGAGTTACTTTATTTATATTTTATTCCGCGTCTGATTGGCTAAACTACTTTGTTTTGCAATGTCTGTAAGAGACGAGGTTGGAAGTTCTTTCCTCATCCGCCCTACACACCAGACCTTGTGTCTACCAGCATTTCAGGTTCTTTCATTTTCAAATTTCGTAGTAACTTTTAGCGAGGAAAAAAAATAACTGCCTTGAGTCTAATGAAAATACTTTTAAAGAGTTTCTTGCCTGTTGTTCAGCTAACTTACACTCACAAAATCAAATCATCTTAAAAACCTGTTCTGTGTATGATCTCTCTCCGGTCGAATGTCGGTAAGAAAGAAGGAAAAGTAATGTACACCAGTGAGTTTCAACCGACGGCCGTAAATGTTGTCAGCTATGATAAAATTATTATTATTAACTATTTTAGTGTGTGTTTACAAAAGTGTCTGCAAATACTCTAATTATTCAATGAAATCTAGAAATATTATAGAATAAAATCTAGATCCGTACTGTTTCGCATTTGATTACACTTAAAGGTTCTACTTTTTTAAAATAATTAAAAAAATTACACTTTACAAGATAGTTTGAGTGAAATAGGGTAACGATAAATTAAACATTTATCAAATAGTCGATAGAATCAATCGTGTAATGATGATCGAGTTATGATGAAAATATTATTTTCATCATCACTCGATTTTTAATGAAGATAGCATTAGTGTTTCTAAGACCTTAATATTTTCTTTTATGTTTTAAATAAATTTTATTTATTATATTTTTTTTACATTATTCAATTAAGTTTTATTAACCCTAATTATCGCTTGACACCTAATACCTTCAACACCTTTTAGTTATTAAAATTCAATTATCTTCGTCAGAATTATTTTTGCGTGTTTTAAATTATTCTCTCAATTCATTAAGGAGTGAAATACTAAACTAATTGACGCATTGTACCTTGTACATATGAAGCTGTCTCTTCATAACCTGATGATGAAGATGATGCTTCATCATCAGGTCCGAATAGTCCAATTCTGGACATAGTTCTTTTTCAATGAATGCCAAGAAGGCCGATCCCCTGCTCGCTGCTAACTTGAGCCGGCTACTGCACGGAGATTTCCATCCCACCTGGTCCGGGATCGACGAATAGGCCATTTTTCTAAACTTGGCCTCCAGTCTAGAACCTTATAAGCCCATCGGCCTTCCATCCTTCGAACAACGTGACCATCCTACTGCCACTTCAACGAGCTACTTCTTTGCGCTATGTCTGTAACTTTAGTTCTTTGCCGGATGAAAAATCGTATTTTATTCGACAAAGAGAATTATTAATAACTTTTTAACGCTGCTCTAACCCAACTTAATCCAGTAGTACGGTTCCCTCTCGCTATTGTGTGCTGTTTCTTTTTAACTGCAATATTTGCCCAAGGTGCAATATATGCGTTAGTAACTTCGAGAGTTATGCCATCAACATTGGCAGGCCTCGTGTGAACATGTTCGTTGAACATGACTGTCGTCTTGACACACCTTCGTCTTTTTCGTCAAGTTCACCTGAGCCCGATACATCCGTAGGATTCATTTAAACTGTACGAAATCTCCTGCGAGCACTCAAACGAGGCCGGCAATATAATCATATAGTCATGAAAAATACTCGCTGAAAGTTAACAGTTTCGGAAATATAACATCCCCTGTTTCACTCTTTGATGCAATAGGATTGGTCTCGTTTGACCACCCGGAATCAGGACGGACATGAATGCAGCACTATTCAGACTTTTTATCACCTCAACTTATCGATAATCCGTATCTGAAATCGTTGAAGAGCTTAGACAACAGATCAGGTTACCTAAAATCAAAAGATTTCTCATTTGTTTACACTTAAAGGTTTTAACCACAAAGGCAAAGTACAGTGGCTGATTGTAAGTCTTTTGTATAACCTGCCTTTATAGTGAAGATATAGCCCGGGCGCTAAACCGAGTAATGTATTAGGAACTGAAATAAACGATTACCACACGTTTAATATACTGTCTCCATTCCATGACTAAAATAAAGCAAAATAATAGGCATAAAAGCTCCATATTTTAGTATTATAAAATTTTTTACTTGATCACGTGAGTTTCGGTTTCGGTTTCGGTTTCGGCCGAAACTGAAGCCACGACCGAACTTTCGGTTTCGGTTTCGGTTTCGCCGGAAAAACAGTTTCGGTCGGACTCTAGTAATTACTAAAAAACATTGCGACTGTTTTTAATGGAATGAAATTTTAAAAAATATCTTTGAATAGTATTTTAGTATATATATATATATATATAATAACCGTCTATGTGGACTAGCGGTATGGGCCCTTGCTTTATAAACCGGAATTTGTGGGATCGAATCACACGGGGAAACAACTTTGTGTTGTAGCTGTTTTCTGGTTGATTAGGACAAATTGTGCCGATCGCCCAAATTTCTGAAAAATAAGATGTTCCATGCGTCCGATGGGCATGTAAAAATCCCCGCATTGGACCAGCGTGATGAGATACGGTCCCAAAACCTTCTGCAGATGGCGTTTATTAGGGGAGGCCTATGTCACGCATCGGACTAACACAGGCTAATGATGATGATTTTGGTATATAAAATACACATACCTACAAACTTTACAAAACTTGAGCCAATTTAGACATGGATTTTATGTAAACAAAGTAACTGAAGACAAGAAAGTGGCGTCGCACGTCAGAGGTTCTTGTTAGACGACTGTCATGACGACTGTAATTGACGGCCCGGTGACGGGTCATCAATGAAAATGCAAGATCTATTGATGTATCCACTTAATTCCCATGAGTTACTTTATTTATATTTTATTCCGCGTCTGATTGGCTAAACTACACTTTGTTTTGCAATGTCTGCAAGAGACGAGGTTGGAAGTTCTTCCTCATCCGCCCTACACACCAGACCTTGTGTCTACCAGCATTTCGGTTTTTTACATTTCGTAGTAACTTTTAGCGAGGAAATAAATTAACTGCCTTGAGTCTAATGAAAATACTTTCAAAAAGTTTCTTGCCTGTTGTTTAGCTAACTTACACTTACAAAATCAAATCATCTTAAAAACCTGTTCTGTGTATGATCTCTCTCTGGTCGAATGTCGGTAAGATAGATAATAAAAGTAATGTATACCAGTGAGTTTCCACTGACGGCCGTAAATGTTGTCAGCTATGATAAATTATTATTATTATTAACTATTTTAGTGTGAGTTTACAAAAGTGACAGCAAATACTCTAATTAATCAATGAAATCTAGAAATATTATAGAATAAAATCTAGATCCGTACTGTTTCGCATTTGTTTACACTTAAAGGTTCAACTTTTTTTTAATTATTTAAAAAATTACACTTTACAAGATAGTTTGAGTGAAATCAGGTAACGATAAATTAATTATTTATCAAATAGTTAATAGAATCAATCGTGTAATGATGATCGAGTGATGATGAAAATATTAATTTCATCATCACTCGATTTTTAATGAAGATAGCATTAGTGTTTCTAAGACCTTAATATTTTCTTTTATGTTTTAAATAAATTTTATTTACTATAATTTTTTTTTACATTAATCAATTAAATTATTATTAACCCTAATTATCGCTTGACACCTAATACCTTCAACACCTTTTAGTTATTAAAATTCAATTATCTTCGTCAGAATTATTTTTGCGTGTTTTAAATTATTCTCTCAATTCATTAAGGAGTGAAATACTAAACTAATTGACGCGCTGTACCTTGTACATATGAAGCTGTCTCTTCATAACACGAGTTTCATCATCTTCATTATCAGTTCTAATAGTCCAATTCTGGACATAGTTCTTTTTCAATGAATGCCAAGAAGGCCGATCCCCTGCTCGCTGCTAACTTGAGCCGGCTACTGCAGGAGATTTTCATCCCACCTAGTCCGGGATAGACGACAGGCCATTTTTCATCCTTGCCTCCAGTCTAGAACCTTATAAGCCCATCGGCCTTCCATCCTTCGAACAACGTGACCATCCAGCATGGTAGGATATGGTCCAAAACCTGATGGATAGGGTGTATTAGGGAGACCTGCTTCCAGCAGTGGACGATCAAAGGCTGATGATGTATGATTAAAAAACGAAATCGGGAAATTTGATTACGATTAATTAAATTTAATCGTAATAATGACGATTAAGTTTTAAATCGTTACTTTTGAGCGTTAATCAGATCAATTATTTGCCAACTCTGGCTCACTAGAATCCGGTTGGAACATAAATTTTTCTTGCTATCTGATTTAAATGTTATTGACATGACGTAGATGTATTAATTAAGAGAAACTTCTAATGGAGCACACATATAAAGCTTATGCATTGTTTTGACTCAATTTTTGTTTCTATTATTAATTCATTATTATATCCTCAATTGATACCTAACTACGGTTTGGAAAGTAAATTAAAATTATTAAAGTTACACATAACAATTTATGGCTTATACTTTCAAATATTGAAGGGGTACAATTTATAATGATTTTTCATTAAAAATAAATATTTAAGAGTCAAAGCTTTAGTTGAAAACCAATTAATTAAAAACGTATCAAAAACTCTCTTGCTACATTTTGAAATAACAAACAAACAAATTAAAGTTTACTAGTGCTGTAATCTAAAGTTTACTGGTGCAGATACTAATTTGAAATGTTATCACACGGCTTTTTGAAGTGACTATTTAGTCTGATGGTTAAAAAATAACAGGAAAAATTATAAATCTATTCTCGTTTAAAAGCTGGAGAGAATTGCCATACGAACTGAAAAAAAAATTATATTTAAGTGCTTCGGTTTAATTTTAACTGAACTTAGTAAAACGCATTAATTTCAACCGCTACAATTATCCTAAAATGTTAGAAGAAGTATAGAATAAGTTAGCTATTGTTTTTAAATTCTTGCTAATTATATATATTAGGTAATTTAAATAATAAATACAATGATGCAAACACACTGTAATTTTTTTTAGAATTAAGGTCGATTACCGTTTTTTTTTGTTAACAAATTGTTCATTTTATAATTTATAGTGGTTCTGAATTTTTATAAGTGATTTAAGAAGTCAATGTGCCACCGTGACCTAAATCTTTTAACTCTCAGCATGTAATTTATAAATTTAACTGCCTTCGACCTTCGTAGCCTACTAGTATGGTTCAAATCTTGCGATTGTTGTTTTCACTTAATGAGGGCAATGCAACGATAGGCGGATGCGGTTAGGGTAGGTTAATAACCCGATTTCCTGTTAACTAAAATGATCCATGAGTCGGATGGGCATCTAAAAGTTTTATCCTACGCCTAATTTTTGTACGGTCACGTCAGTTATTCGTCCCATAGAATAATAATAGTGAAGGAAAGCGAGTGAATAAAAAAGCGCACATGAACACTTCATATATTCGCTATCTCTTGTCTTAATGGCTCATTGATTGATATCTATTGAAATCGACGGCTGCCGTCATAATCGGCTAGAAAACATAATCCTTATTACATAATTTTAAGTTCGCTGTTGCTAAAAGATGGAAGTCACAAAATAAGGCTAATTTCATAAATTTTGTAAATTTTTTTACACTTCTAACATTTCTCAACTATACGATTTATAGTTCTAATAATAATAATTAAGAGTTATAGTTATATATTTCTAAAATAAATCAGTTACTACAATTTCTCTTTTTAGATTGAAAACCACATGTAAAGTGATGTCAATGGCATTGCTGCTATGATGTTTATATGACATTTATGTATATGTTTATTGAAAGCTGACACTGAGTTATATTTACTTTATTTTTAAAAGTTATATTTTTTAACTTCATAAATATTGTACAGATTATAATCAGATAGCGATCTATATATTAATTAATGGTAGTTCATTGAATCAAGGTTGCGATATAAATATTAATGATGCACTAGCCCTTCGAAATTCAAACCAAAACATTTCCATTTCATTATTAAATCGGTTAGGAGCATGGAGGACAAACTCATACTGTTTATTACTTCCGTTTATTACTTTGTGCTAATCGTCTCAGCCATGACTGTCAGTTGACATTTGTCAAATGGTACGAAAAGGAAAATAAAATTTATATATTTTATTTTCAATTTCTACCAAACATTGGAATGAATACCCGAGTTCTTCTTTAATTTCTTGAGTTTTGTACTTGGTTATTTAGTTGAGTAGTAGAATAATGTGCGTTATACATATCATTTAAAATTAAGTAATTAAATAAATGTTTTATTAAAAGTTAAGGTGGTGAGTTATCATTATATAATAACACCAATGGATTTCTGAATTCCTTGGCTATTTATAGTTAAATATTTTTCAACTACAAGGGTCACCAATTTGTTTTTAAATGAAGGGTTTTGAAATATCAAATTAAAATTTATAGCAAACGAGAGAGTTCGTCTAAACTTTTTTTGTAAACTATGATCAACGAATTTTTTGTTATTGTTGCTTTATTAGTTCTTTGAGATATTGTTTACATCATCATCATCAGCCAGTCATAGTCCACAGCTAGACATAGGCCCCCCCTAATACAACCCTATTCGTTTAGGGGTTTTGGACCGTATATACCGTACCACCACGCTGGTCCAATGTAGGTTGGTTGGTAAGATATTGTTTATCAATTTTAAATTATTTTACAATTCTTTTTCTTGCACAATTTTCAGTTATTCATCTTTTCAATAGATAAGCAATTATTTTGCAAGTTAAGATATAAGATAAGCCTCGAAAGCTTTAAAATTATTAAACGAATATCAATTGTCTTTATGATTAACAGTAAGCGCTCGGCTTGTTATCTTTGGTCGTTCTCTTATTTCTGAAGGCATGTTAAATGCCATCAAAGAGCTTTAATGGGTTTCAAGATCGTTCTTCGTGTAGGGTAAAGGGAGATATATTGGTGATATAAGTAATGTGGTGATAGTTTTTAAAACACTTTTGTATGACCGCATTAGCGAATTGCTTTGTTCGCCAAACGCTGAGACAAATTACCGGAGCGAGTGAAAAGGTTTTATACCGTTTACACTTGTAGCAATTCGCTAACGCGGTCATACAAAAGAGTTTTAAAAACTATCACCACATTACTTATATCACCAATATATCTCCCTTTACCCTACATTGTTTTGGAAACATCGCAATCTTTATCTTTTTCTTGGTCGTTTTAAAATTTACTTTATAATCTTAATTGAAGTCTCTTTTTTAACGATTTCATTGTGAATTCTTATTTTTGTTAAAAAAATAATTAACAGTGATAATACAGAAGTAATTGTTTTCATGTTGTTGTAATTTGAACTTGAAAAAATTATAAGGCGTAGAAAAATCGAAAGCCAAAATGCCAAATATTGAGTAAATAATGTTTATTGAACGGTCAGAAAAATATGTCTATTGAACAGATATATGCAAAAGGCAAAATAACTTATTTTGGTGTTTCCTTGAATTTATTAATAATAGAAATTTTAATTTTGCATCAGCTAAGTCGCATTGCCGAAGTATTACTGTATGACCTCAAGTTGTCGCATCATTAGAAATTTATAGAATTTTACTATAAATGAACAAAGAATATGGTTTTGCCAGGAATTAATTTCAATATTTAATAATATTGAAAACGTGTTCTTTAGTATTAAAAAATTAAAACCAAATTTTCTTAATAATAAAACAGTTCATTAAACTTGCTTCTAGTCCAACGTCTCCTTTTAAAGAATCCTTAACAACTTTGATATTATTATTGGAATGATCGTAAAACACACGATTGCTTTAACAGAAGTATCACCGGTATTGGATCATTTTTGATCCTAAAATATGTAACATACGAGTAATAATATGCACTTATATATAACGTTTCGGCAGTCTTAACTAGATGGAGCAATCATAACTTAGTAAGGCAATGTGTTATTTTCTTACAGTAGGTACTACTGGTGATCAGCACGCAAAAATACGCTTGATACGTGATAAAGTTAACAAATCTCAGGGAAAACTAGTGTCAGCGTATACATTGGAGAGCCGTTTGCAAAATTACAAGTTAATTGTTTGCGTTTTTGCATAAAACCTATACGAAAACCGCATATTTAGGAAAACTGCTGCTACCGGCTCTATCCTATTATGACTGCGACGAAGAAGATTTCAAATAAAGCGTTTTCACACTACTGCTTTGCGGCAGAAATAGGCACCGTGGTTCTACCAACCCAGACGGTCCCTTGTAAAAGGAGGACCACTACTATATACTCTTTTATGTTTATCATTTTATGTATTTATAATTTGTGTTTATCATTATAGTCATTATCAGGACACCAACTGCAGAGAAACAAATCCTGTTTAAAATTAAAGTTTTTGCAGTAACTTTTATAAACTACATTCAGACGCATTGTGAGTAATGTAATTTTTAGTCCTAGTTATGCTATCACATTTACTCTGTTTAGTGACTGAAATTTTTTTATACATATGCATGTGTATGCATGCAATAAAGACGTACTAGTAATTTTGAGCAATGATTTCCGGAAGGAAATTTTACCTGTAAGCCTTTTGCATAATAGGTACGAGAACGTAGATTGAAGGTTAAATATTACTTATTCAAAAATACCTAGTTCTAGTAGTTCTTTTAAAGAACCTAGTATAAATAAACACCTCTTTTTTGTTGCATTTAATAAATTTCTTATACAGCGTGACTTTAAATATGTCACTAGCACAGTAAAAACTGATAGAAATAAAATACTAGAAAATATTTATGACCGCGTGTTATTAATGTACGGCCTTATTTTCACTATCTCATTTATAGCTAAAATAATTAATAAATAACAAGTTACATAAATTATTCGCATTAGTCTCAAATAGGCATAAGTGTTGATATTGAACTTCCTGTTGGCAAAACATGTCAAATGTGAATGAAAGACAATACGATTATATTTTTTTAGGTTTTATTTTCAATATCCTATTTTAAAATACTATCTATCATATGTATCCTTTTCCAACTGAAATATCATTCTATTTTAATTGATAAGAAGAGTATGTGAAAAATTGAATTCATTACATTTAACAACCCTGCTACGTAACACTTCAAATTTGTTATCGTGATTAAACTGGCTTTCATGACATGTTGTGCTGACGCAAGTCTTCGCAAAAAAATATTCATTACATATTTTTATAACAGTATAACTGCCTTCCCTTATTCGTCGACTAAAAATATCGATTTATAGTTTTTTTAGTATCAAGCATGAGCTTAATAATTGTATGCGACAAGGTGACGCCATTTTTTCTTTTTAACGAAAACAATTATTGATACCTTTGAAGTTGCTTGATATTTATCTCAAAATTGACATCCGGTTAAAAGAAAGATTTTTTCGCAGTCTTTCATTCTTATCTTTTCCTTACATTGAAATTCATGTTCTTTTACAATCATCTAAACGGATTGCTGTACTTAAGTAAGATTACGAGTTTAAGGCTTTCTAGCGACGTTATAATGAACTGTTGAGACAATAATTAGTCTTAAAACTGTTTTGCAGACAACTGGCATGTAGAATGTAATGATTATGCCCATGTTCAAGATTACCTCTCGAGGGCAATTTGCGCGATCATCATGCAGCTTAAAATTGCTTGCATGTATATTTAAATTACGTCGAAATTTATTGAGATTTTATTTAAATTATTATCTTTACCGTATAAGTAAATTATGATTATTCAAATTATCATAAGGTTTTAAAGATAAATCGAACACTGTGCACTGTGGTCATCTACAGACGGAGAACTGAGCGCAGAACTGTAGCCTGCTCGTTTCCTTACTCTGCCATGGGGCGGCCTGCAGGAATGATAGTTACAAAGAGTGCTCGCAACTTTTTATACTTATTATATAAAAAAATACTTTTTATACTTTTAAAAGTATATATAATTGTCATCATCATTATCATCATCATCAGCCTGTTATAGTTTACTGCTGGACATAGGCCTCCCCTAATATACCCTTATCCATTAGGGGGTTTTGGACCGTATCCCACCACGCTGGTCCCATGCGAGTTAGTGGGTGGACCGACTTTTTACATGCCCATGCGACGCATGGATCATCTCACTTTTCAGACAATTGGGTGGCCCAAATTGCCCTAACTAACTAGGCAACAATATTGAAAATTTGTTGATTCTCGCGAGATTCAAACCCACGACCTCCGGTTTCTATAGCAAACGCCCATATCGCTAGGCTACAGAGGCAGTTATATAAGTGTATAATGAAAATTTATATCAACATACAACGTGTCACTTTAATTTTAAATTCGACATTGTATTGGATACATAATTAGGTAATTGTAAATACAATGGATAGGGACGATCTATGGATAATAAATCATACTGTTACCTTAACAACTACTAAAGAATCTGTTAGACGTTTAATACAATACACGACAAAGTATGAATTGGAAATCACTCATAACAGCTGGAATCTACACTAGTATTCATGAAGCTTTCCATTTAGTAAACTCCTGCATACACTTGAAGTGGATTATTGCACGTGCGAAGTTTTAGATACTAATGTTTATAAGTTCCCTTTGCTTTAGTTGCTTCGAAAGATCTATTGAAACTAATCTTTAAAGTATTTAGCTTATGATTAATATTTGAAGAGTTATTACGCTGATAAAATTAATTAATTAAAATATAAATATTTTTATACATGATATAAATTTAAATTATTAATCCATACTATGATATTCACGCTTTATTATTTCAATTTAGTAAGACATTTTATTTTGTTTAACAATGTGACTTTAGAACTTAAATTTGGAAATCTGATTATATACTATATAATATATAGGATCTGTCATATTATATTATAATCATCTATATTATTAATAAAGAAAGTAAAACATTCCTTCAGTACATAAAATATAATACTTATTTTGTTCAAAATCATATAACGTTGTATAGCGATAAGGCTCATATAATCCAGTGAAATAAAAAACAAAACCTTTCTGTAATATATTCCTGTTTATGCCATAAACCCCTAATATTAAAATGTTCGTAAAAAAATTTATAGAGGTGATTACATAGTATAAGGCCATTAAATTTAAGTGTTAATTATGTTTACAAAGATTAAAGTAACTCAACACACATATGAGTTGTTTTAGTAGAGCCTACATTTGTTTAGCCCACCGGATTACAAAAAAAAAACTAGGCTGGTCACATAAGCCGCAGAACTGATGACCGCTGAAGTCGGAAAGCCGTGGAGTGGAGACCGAGGCTCGGCAAACGTCGTGTGGGGCAAGATAGAGTGACAATCGCAAAGTGGGGAGGAGGGGTGGCTTGTGTCCAGCAAAGGACGAACACGGGCTTCTGATGATGATGATGATTTTTTTTAAGGTCATATATATATGCTAATCATGCTAACCACATCTCATAGGGGTTTTAGAAGAATAAGAATTCATCATATTGGATTACTCTGATCTTTTGACGTCGTTGTGGGCTTTGCATTACTATGGAAGCAGGCATCTATTTAAATGATTTTATTAGTATTCTATTATAATAGAGTAAGAACTAAGGTGGATTAGGTGAGATTTTATTATAATTAATACGCAATCAAATGATTTAAAAAAGTTTATTCTTCTAAATTTTTATTGATCTAGTATATTCTTCCTATTTTGTAGTGTAGAAAAGCGTTAATTTTATCCTTTGGTTGTTTTTCTGCTTTATTTTATACCTTTGCGTAAAAGTGAACTGTTCCAACAGCAACGTTTTAATTGGACGATATTAGGTGCCCTTTTGCTCGAAACCTGATTTCTGTTGCATTGTATTTTTGAAGAACAATATTTATATTTGATTAGAGTTGTCAAAAGAGTAGTTTAAGCTGCCTTGTATATGGTATTCTCTTGAAAGTTTTGCTTACCTGAGAAATAGAAACTGACCGAAATATCAAATGAAATTATATGCGGAACAAAAAAAAACTTTCCCTGTTTGAATGAACACACCGGTGGTAGGGCCCCTTTTTACAAAGGATTGCTGGGTGGGTACCACCACGGTGTCTATTTCTACCGCAAAGCAGTAGTATGAAAACACTACTGTATTCCGGTTTGAAGGGCACCGTAGCCAGCGTAATTACTGGGTAAACGAGACTTAACATCCTATGTCTCACGGTAGGTAGCGCGTTGGTGATACCTGTATGGTCAATGTCTATGGGCGTCGGTGACCACTTTCCATCAGGTGGCCCCGACTGCTCGTCTGCCTGCGTATCTAATAATAAAAAAAACACAACTGTTCTGTATGAGTCATATTGAGCAAATAAAACCATTTCTCTACGATCGATTTATTTCTTTATATGAAATGCCCACGCCCACACTAGGCTACGGAGGCAGTTAATAAAGATTCAAGCACAAACAAAATCTAAATACACTTTAATAATACACGCCCATACCACTAGGCATTAATAATAAATTAATGCCTAGTGGTATGGGCGTGTGCTTTAGAAACCGGAGGTCGTAGGTTCGGATCCTGCGGGGACTCAACAAATTTTCATTGTTGTTTTCTAATTGGTTAGGGCAATTTGGGCCCATCACCTAATTGTTTTAATAGTGAGATGATCCATGTTTTGGATGGGCATGTAAAAAGTCGGTCCACCCACCAACCCGCATTGGACCAGCTTGGTGGGATACGGTCCAAAAACCCCCTAATGGATAAGGGTGTATTAGGGGAGGCCAATGTCCTGCAGTGGACTATCACAGGCTGATGATGATGATGATGAATCTTTATTTTAATTATACTTTGGATCGTCTTTACTTATGTAAACATAATTTTATTTATAAATTACGTGCAATAAGCCTTACGAGCCTAAAATCTCTTAACGCAGTTTTGTTAATGATAAGCAATAAGTAGCTTGCTAAGTATTCATGAATAATTTGAATCTGAGAGGCTTTTGTTTCAAGAAGCTAATTAAATGTCATCAAAGAGGTTTAATGGGTACAAGAACGATCTCAGGTTCTTGTCGTTGATTGTTTTGACAATAAACATTATAGTTAATACTTTTTTTTTTGTTCTTGTGTATTATTGTCGTGTTAAAAATGTTGTATTAAAAATATATAGATAATAATTTAATGTTTAATTTCACAGTATAAATGGTTTCTTTTTAAATATTCTTTGAATCATTATTTTAAGTAAAGATTTTCCTGCGTACGGTAAATAATTAGGTCTCTGTTTTGGAATAAATTTCAAACTTTTTATTAGTGAACTACAAATAATATCGGTAACCGTGTAAGTCCACTTTATTTTTGTTGCAGTAGGAAGACACGTCACGATGCTTGCCTTTGTCTTAATATTAAGGACATGTTTTAAATATAGGAAGTTTCCGTATTTAAGTATATTAAACATAAATTAGTTTTATTATGTCATTACTTTCATGAATAAAAAATACTTTTCATAACTTAGAAGAGAAAATATTATGTCATACATATTGACGTCGCTTAAGTACACTCATAACAGTTGTTCAAAGTGAGTTAAAAGGTAACAGGGTAATAATACAACAAGTTACTTAACAAGTTCGGGTAAATAATGCATAGATATGTTCTACATCTAAATAATGCAAGCTCATTTACGATATTAAATATCCTTTGAAACTTAAATAGATAACATGTCATTTCTTATTACATAGAAGTGCTTATTTCATTCAAAACAACAAATAACATTTTTATTTTTAAATAATTTAAAAATTATTATGCGAATATTTATTACTTTGACGTATACCTGTTATGAAAATCTCCAATAAAGCTTTCTATTGTTTTATTTTAGAGAGAAAAATATCACTTCAAAATTTGTAGCGATTCTTTTAAGGGCAATTACGGCAAGCGTTACCCTCTGATTATAATAAAACAGAGCTAAAAGGTAAGTTATCCAACTATCTGGAAGAGTAGTTTCCAATGAACACTTATTTATGGCAGTATTTAGCAAACTCTTATCTAGCCCACATCATTGCAATCAAATTCAACGCATCAAAATCATAATTACAATCTCATTAAGGCAATCTAAACGTAATGTAATAGCTTTATAATATAACCAATTAATTAGACTTATTTTATTATAATATCTTCAAATCATCAGTTTCGGCATGAAAGAGTCGAATTGTCTAACATAATTCTTTGTTTTACAAAACTTTCATGTTAAGAATCAAATCGAACGTGGAGAAATGGTTTTATTTGCTCAGTATGACTCATACAGAACAGTTGCGTATATTCAAACAGGGAAAGTTTTTTTTTTGTTCCGCATATATTTTCATTTGAAATTTTCGGTCAGTTTCTATTTCACAGGTAAGCAAAACTTTCAAGAGATTACCTTATACAAGGCAGCTTAAACTACTCTTTTGACAACTCTATTCAAATATAAATATTATTCTTCAAAAATACAATGCAACAGAAATCAGTTTTCGTGCAAAAAGCACCTTATATCGTCCAATCAAAACGTTGCTGTTGGAACAGTTCACTTTTACACAAAGGTAAAAAATAAAGCAGAAAAACAACCAAAGGATAAAATTAACGCTTTTCTACACTACAAAATAGAAAAAATATACTAGATCAATCAAAAAATAAAAGAATAAACTTTTTTAAATTATATAATTGCGTATTAACCATAATAAAATCTCACCTAATCTACCTTCGTTCTTACTCTATTACAATAGAATTATCATAAAATCATCTAAATGGATGCCTGCTTCCATAGCAAAGCCCACAACGATGTCAAAAGATCTGAGTAATCCAATGAAATTCATAAACGTTAGAATTAGCTATTTTTTTATTTATTTACACTAACAACTTATTGGTATAAGAAGTGTAAAATTAGATATTGGCTTATTTTTAAGAACAATGTACGTTTTATGGCAACATTAACTTCATTTTATTAACTTCCAATAAAATGTAAATATATTACTAAAATATGAATAAATCACATTGACTTTCTCGTTTTCTGTTGGGATTAGCAACATACCGAATCACCTTAAAAGTATTATTGCCATCTTTTCACTTGCCCTTGACGGTCAAAAAATAACAAGAAAATTTAAATTGAACTAACTGAATAAAGGAAATAGACTTTCAAAAACTTTAAAATGAGAAAATCATGTTATTGAAAAGGTACAGCGCGAAATAATAATTATTAGTGCACATTTTCCAATAAATATATTTAGATATAATGTATTAGCAATAAATACACGTTACCGAGATGGTAATTATACTCACGTCGCATCTAAAAACATCTCTAAGTCTTAGCCACCCTAAATTAAAAAGGTAGATAAAACATACATTATATTAGTACTGAAACATGTGTACAAAAATATAAACTTAAACATCTGTTTTAAATTATAAATAATGTAAAAAACATCAATGAGACAAATAAAATGTAAATTATATATAATTATCCATACGGACAAGGTTTTGTTGAAATATTTTGCTATGATTCACTTCTTAGACTTGACGTTCTAAACTACACGTACACTAAGACTAATTCAGTAAAAGGAAAAGGTCTCATCTACACACTTTTAGCGAGGACATCACGTATAGAATTTTTATGAAAACCTTTTTAGTACGTGCCTTTCACTTCAAAGAGTTGTAGAGTGTGTACCGTTGGTAGATTTTATAGATTATACTTAAATAGTCATAGTAAGTCACGGTATCTATTTTATTACTGTAATAGATAACTCAAAGAATTGTTTTTAATAAAGTGATAATGATGCCTTAACGGTTAATAATAGTATACCTTATGAACGCATTAAACGTTCCTGAACTGTTTCATTAATTAGTTCTGCATGTGAAGAACATCAATATTTTTATTTAAATACCACATAAAAATCCGTTGCATTGTTTAAGGAAGGAATACGTGTAAGGAATGGTCAGATATCGAAAGTGACTTTGATTTATACTATGTATTGACGACGACTGGTAGACAATAAATTATAAAAATAATTTAGTAGTTAATTATTTAAATCAGTAAAAAGTTTCGATAAAAGTACTGTTTGGTGAATTTATTTAACGGCGGTTTTTCAAAATGAAGCAGTCCGTTACATTGTTTCGACATTGTCGGTAACGTACATCTCAACTAGGCAGCAAAAAGCCCTCGTATTGTTCGATTGACCCGACACGCTTAATTTTTTACCGAAATTCAAAAAATAGAATGGCAGATATCGGATTATCACGATCGGAATTTTTTGGCTCCATATAGATATATAAAAAATATATAGCCCAAATTAAGTACATCTTTCTAAAGGTTATACAGTCCAAAAATCAACAAATTAAGTTTATTTAAAGTGGCACATGATAGGTCTGTAATCAATAATCATTTCTGTAATTTTGGTAAAGTTTAATTTTACGATTGATCATCATTTATCCATCTTGAGTTCGAAAACAAGGGAGTTAATCAATAATAACGCCTCAAGTTCTAATCGTGCCGAAATCCCTCAAACCCACAGAACTGTTAGATAAGACGTGCTTTCGTTCTAAAAACTTACTAAAGTAAATCCTTTTAGTGTGTAAAATACATTTAAAAGACGAAATAAAATAAGTTTTGAAACAATGGACGGCAATATTCCAGCACTGCCACAATAAAGTTGTTTTGACAAACCAAATGTTATGGGGTCAAGGCGTACGGTAAAGCACTGCACTGCACAAAATAAGGAGGTAACACTGCTTATATAGCGTAAAATACCCTGTTAGAAGTCGGTCGTATTCCTTTGCTGAAATTTTTTTTTGTATTTATATGATTATAACTAATTTTAAATAAATTTTGCTATCTATAAAGCGAGGCAAGGAAAATCATTATTATTCTTAGTTCTAAATACCTATTCACGGGTTCAAAGTAAATGACGAATCCTTGAATACTTTCAATATAAAATTTACGAGTATTTAATGAAACGTATTAAAATAAGGTTTCTTTTCTAATAAATATGGATGCGTAACTTTCTTTACTAATGATTTAATATGAAAACGCTTCAGGATATTTAACGAAATTGGTAGCAATTGAAGTAATCTTGTGGGAAATCAACCTGAAAAATTTCTTGTCTTGAAATATAAACATTGAGAAATATTAGATCAAAGAAAACTTTGTGCATTTTATTAAGAGACTTTTTGGCAAATTTCGTCTAATAAATATTTAGGATTGCAGGAGGATAAAAAAAAGTATTTTTTTAAAAGAGTATAATGCTTAATCGTATACTTATTATTATTATATATTAAAAAAAACCTTACCTATCTACCTTCTATTTCTACTACCAGAATTATTATATTAATACTAGTAGTTATACAATCATTAGTAAAACTTAAATTCACTTTAAGAGACTTTTTATTACTAATAGCAGGTACATGTACTTATTTCTTCCTGGTAGATTTGGATGCTTATTGTATGAAGCTTCGTTGTTTGATGACTATTTACCAAAACTTGACTTACATTGCATGTAACCAACCTAATTTCTGTTATATACTAACTATTAAATTGTAAGTGTGGATTATTGTTAGAATTTAGATACCTGATAAAGATAGATTGTTAATATTTTAAATATATTACCATCTTATAACGACTGTTAACGATGTTGGCATTCATGATTGGTTGATTGCTTCACGTGCTTAACAGATGATTAATTGATTAGGCAATCCTAACTTAATCAAATAATAAACACAAAGATAGTCCCTTTAGGATTCGAACCCTGCCCTGTTGCCTGACGTCCGGTTCACAAAGCAAGATATGACGCCTCAAAGCTACAAATGTGTTCAATATTTGTTTAAAACGTAGGAAGTGTATTTTTTTATTTTACCGAAGCGATCAAATATAGTAAGTTTTTGCTAGTTTTAAAGCTCAAAATAAGATAAAACTAAAATACATATTTTATTCTGTCATCGTGGTAAGTATGTAAATGGTGAAATTTGTGGTAGTTTTTATAGTATTACAATAATAAATTGTAACATAATAAATACATTGTTTTATGACATATTTAAATATAACATCACATTAGCTTACTAATGCTTAAAGCATTTGCAGTTAACATATCAGAGTGCGTATCATCTGTACGCTGATGATCTGCAGCCAAGCGGATGTTGTAGCTTACCAATTAAAATAAACCAGGATTGGAGTGCTATTAAAAGCTGGTCTGATCGGTTTGGATTGGCTGTAAATCCATCTAAATGTCGAGCTATCGTGCTAGGCAGCTCGAGAATGTTAGCAAATATAAATTGTGCCAATCTACCTGAGGTTATTTTTGACAGTCATCCAATACCGATCAGTCAAGGCGTTAAAAATCTGGGTTTGAACATTGATAACACCCTAAACTGGAAGATACAAACTGCTTGCGTAGTCAGAAGGTTACTGGTGTCATGCGGTATCTGTATAAATCGAAAAACTTTCTGCCCTCACCAATGAAGGCAACGGTTGTACAGACCTTGGTTTTTCCTCTGATCGACTATGGTGACGTTTGTTACTTTGACCTGAATGCAGATCAACTCAATAAGCTTGACAGACTTCTAAATAACTGCATTCGGTTCGCTTTAAATCTCCGTAAATTCAACCACGTGTCGGCCTATCGTGCTGAATTGCAGTGGCTACCCATACGTCAAAGACGCTCCTAAGGACGCTTACAACTCTCTTTCTTTTTAGATTCACCTGTTACTCCAACCTACTTTTCCTCGAAATTTCAATATCTATGTGAAGTCAGCAACAAAAACCTTCGCTCAAAAAATAATCGTTTGCTCCAATGTCCTATTCACCGTTCTGACTTTACCCACTCGTCATTCCACATACAAGCAGTTCACTTATGGAATGAGCTGCCTTCGGAAATCAGGATGGCTAAAAATCGCAACGACTTTAAGCGTAAAATTCGTGAACATTTGTCTAGTCTTTATAACAATAAGAGCTAAACTTATCATTTTGAATTTATTTATTTATATTTAGTATATGTATGTATATGTACGTATGTATGTATATAAATCATGTGTGTATTGTATTGTAATATGCTTTATGTATATTGTAGTATACGTATGTGTATTATTTATTATATTATAATATACTGTTGTTAATACATTTTGAAACTTGATTCAAGAATATTAATCTCCCTTTTTTTTTTTTATTTAGCACCTACTCAACTTTCTCTACACCTTCCAATGGTTGACTGGTAGAGAATGCCTTTGGCATTAAGTCCGCCATTGTACTGTTATTGTACATAAAGTGTTAATAAATAAATAAATAAATATGTTTAAATCCACAAATAATATAAAAATAATAAGTTATTCTTTTGATGAATAACTATAAAGTTATACACATACGAATAGGTCTGTCAAAAACTATTTGTGCAAGAGTATATTCTCTGACAAGTTACGATGCGAGTGGGTTTTTTTTTAAGTTCAATTTGCTTTTGCAATGCTTTAAATTCATAGCGGGTGTAAGAGATTTCATAATTAATTGGTATTTCGTGCCGTTTCGAATTCGTTCGACGTAAATTCTGTTTAATTTTGAACTGACCGGCTTTGTAGTAACATAATTACATTATAGCTAATAGTAAGGTATTAAAACAATTTCAAAGTTTACTCTGCAAAGATAGATTGTAAAATAATGCTTTGTTGATTTTAGTAATAGTAATTCACTAGATTTAAGATTTTTAATATTATAGTCTTTATGTGAATAAACGCATTTTAAATCAATAAAAATTGCTTTGCGACGAGTGATATTTTAACAAAAACTATGACTAATTTCAAACAGTATATATATTATAATATAACTATTTTGCCTAATATCAGATGGTGACAACGTCCCTCTTCAAGAATTACTACCACGCGATTTCCATTGCATTTAAAATGTCTAATATCTTTTAAAGTATTCATTTAATCGAAATGTCGTGTATGTCATGATTTGTGCTCATAGAATGATTTTTTTAAATGTATTAACTTTTATAGAAACTTACACTATAAATTAATACTGCTATTGTGAGTTTTTTTTAAACATAAATATTTGCGCTTATGGACTTTATAATAGACAATTTAAGGAAGTACAATTATATCAAACATACCTTAAGTCTATCTTTTACGGTTTCGGCAGTGTTTGCAATTTAATTGCAAGATGTTGTGATTTTTGACGCCGAAATTTTCTTAACTTCTTTAATAACAAAATTATTTTTAAAAAATGGGACCAAATGACAGCCAAAAATTGCATTACGGCATTTTAAAGGCTTATTTAAGGTAATACAGTGTAACTTCACATAAAAGTTAAAGAATTTGAAATGGACTTCATTCTATGAGCATGAAACATGTCATAGAAAACATTTTGATAAAATGAAAACCTTATAAGATTTAAAATGTGGGGGCAAAAATCACGCGACAGTTTTTACACATAGCGCGTTTTTCCCGCTTTTATTGCGCAAAATTCTAGTTGAAACAGTTTATGATAATTTAATCAATACTTAATATTTAACATTTCGTATCGAAAAAAATAGGAATAAAATTTGTATTGGACTTGATTCCGCTATTCAAATTGTTCACTGTATCGTTGGTTGATGTAACCTTTTTAGTTTAACTTGTGATTTTTCTTTCTATTGTATTTTTTGTTACATTTTAGCTTAAAGTAATGAGCAATTTTATTTAAATAAAAATTATACGTCAAAGATTTTAAAGTAAATAACATAAATATGCAAGATTATTAGAATCAACATGTACCTATGTTATTACTTTTAAATCTTTGCTTATACTGTTCGATAGGGAGATAACGTAGAGGTTCCTTTTTCCATTTAGAAATTATTTACTATGCAATTGAGGCAACTCGAAGGTATTTCTGATGTAAATTCAACCTCTTATACTGCATGTCGGATAGAGATAAAGGTAAATTTAGTATTTCCTTTAGTATTGCGGTGGTATTGACGTTGATATCCAAATGGTTAATAAATTTGAATGTTCGGTCAAAACAACGCATTTAGATTTAAATAAAACTATTAAAGGGGTATTATTAAATAAAATGACTTTACGGATTTTATCGCGTTTATTTTACATTTTAAATTCCCGACGTTTCGAACACTTTCCAGCGGCCGTGGTCACGGGGTAGGAAAATGTAAAATAAACGCGATAAAATCCGTAAAGTCATTTTATTTAATAATGCATAATAATCGCGCAAGCAATAGAAATAATTATATAAAAGGGTTGTTCGATTTTCACTAGTTTTATTACTAATAATTACATTTTTTTTATATATTATATGTGCATCAAGCTTGTTATGCGTGTTTTTTTGATTAAATGAATACCTTAAGAGATAAAAGAAATTTAAAATGCAGTGGTGTAAATCGTGGAGTAGTTTTTTTGCAGATGGCACGTCATGGATGTCACATGGATGTCATCCGGTTTTATTGCACTAAATTGTTATATGCTGTTTGAAAACGGTCATATTTTTTGGATAAAATTTTACTTGTAAATTAAGTACCTGTTTGTTTATTTATTCACTTACGATAATCAAGATTTAAAACATTAATATTTTGTATATGTATTTTTTGAAATAACTAGCTAAATTAAACATCTAACAAATTAATCACATGCTTTTGGGGTACTCAACCATTAGTTAGAGGTAATTTAGTTAGGAACCCAGTTGACCTATTATCAATCATAAAAAATTTGAGATCAAGGTGCCAAAAACACGAAATGAGCAATATATACATGTAAATATATATGTATATACCTTATTGTTTAACTTTGTGACATTTTCATATCTCCAAACGTGAAAACTTTTGCTTAATATACAATAAATTAAAATTTCGTTGTTCGTTTTCGAAGAAACGTATATATCTATTTATATAAAAACCATTTCAGAGAATAAATAGGATTAGAAAATAAAATAGGCATATTCAGTGTAGTAGGGAAAAACAGTGTGTCCGTTTCCTTTAAAAAAATTGTGCATGTGCATGAAAAGTATATAGATTTTACAATTTTTACATAATTAACACCTTACGATATATCAAAGATTTAAAACAGGACAGTAAAAGTCCCGTGGCCATTTAATTTGAAAATCATATTACTATCCGTTTACACGAGCATTGCGACCGGTTAATTAGCGTTAGAATGATCTAAATAACCATATGTGGCATTGTGAATCGTTTCTTAATTAGTTTATTTACAAAAAATATTATTATCATTGCTGAGACGGCCTGGTACTTGCTTTTAACTTGACCCGGCTTATGCACGGAGATTGCCATCCAGCAGCACTCCGTCTCCCCGAACGCGGCCTTCACTCCAGAATCTCATGTAAACGTAAGGTTCTGGTGTGTATGAGTTATAATACTTATGTGTGTATAAATGTAGGTATGTACCAGAAATATGCCCATGGGATATGTCTATAAACTGTAAATAGTTCATACTAAGGATTCTAATTATATGAAAAGACAAATGTCTTAAAACTTTAATAATTCGCTTATAAATCCAACTTAATATGGTAACATAGAGTCTTGACTTGACTAAAAGACTAAAACGCGATAGAATAATCAAAAGTCATGTTCGTTTTCTTTATCTTTTACAAGAAATTAAAGCGAAAAGTAAGCATGTTTACAACAAATCTTTCATTTCTTTGTCTCTGCTGCGACAAAGAACACTAATAGAACTAATTAATATACGACATTCGAGCAAAAAGAGTAATTACCGAGCTAATAAATTTTTCGCAATCTATTCCGCTGCAATACGGACGGAGTTCTCAGTTAATGTACGTACACTTTGATTAATTAAAACGTTAAATGAATATGATGTTCCAATTTGTTTTTGTGTTTTATTGTGTGTTTGCACGTTTGCACTAAATCTAAATGCGCAAAGGTACATTGAAAATTTAAACATTTTTTTAATTATTATTGACTACACAGGCAGAGGAGCAGTCGGGCTACCTGATGGAAAATGGTCACCGACACCCATGGACATTGGCAATGCCTGCGGTACATCGCGCTCGCCTACGTTGAGACATAGGATGTTCAGTCTGTTTTTCCAGTAAATACGCTGGCTATGGTGCCCTTCAGACGTTTTAGGTATTAATAATATATACAGTGAAACCTGGTTAAGTGAGACATAAAGGGACCTGCAATGTCGTTTCACTTATAGAGGTATTCCACTTACCCAGTGTCTCAGATATACAGGTATAAATAAATATCTGTCTCATTTACAGAGGGTTCCATTAATAGAGGTGAGAATTCAGGTTATACAGGTGCGATCATTAAATAAAATAACGTGTAATGTATGTAAATGAGTTTTAATAAAAATATAGTATGTACTTAAAGGTAATCATACAAATGTAATCAACAAAATATTCAAGCTCGTTTTACACGTAATATGTACGAATATGGAAACAGAATGTATAAATTATAAAATCTGTCATTTTAGTTTGTCGTTTGAAGTATCAGCCATCAGATGTTTTTCGATATTATAAATTTCATAAAAATGCTTGGTCACCAATTGATGACATTTCAAAATAACTGTGCAAAGTTTCTAGTGCTTTTACTGCTTCGCGTTTATAAATTTTTACTAAATTTACTTCCGCGCACATTTCATCGTCTTCTTCTTCATTTTCCAATGAAGAAGACGAGAAGGCATGAACAATGTCGCTTTCATTAAGTTCTCCTATATATATATATATTGTATAAAACAAAAAGAATGTTTGTAGATAACCCTTTTGTTTGTCGATTTTATAATAGCTACAAAATTTAATTTAGGTTTAAAGAATTACATTTTATTATGATTAAAATTTTACATCATCATCAGCCTGTTTTAGTCCACTGCTGGACATAGGCCTCCCTAATACACCCTATCCATTAGGGGTTTGGACCGTATCCACCACGCTGGTCCAATGCGGGTTGGTGGGTGGACCGACTTTTACATGCCCATCCGACGCATGGATCATCTTACTTTTCAGACAATTGGGTGATCGGCCCAAATTGCCCTAACCAACCTAGGAAACAACAACGAAAATTTGTTGCGTCCCGCAGGATTCGAACCCACGACCTCCGGTTTCTAAAGCACACGCCCATACCACTAGGCTACGAGGCAGTTTTAGTCTAGATTAAAATTTTATGATTTCGTTTATGTTCGCCTTACGTCTGATGGTTAAGATGTTTCGGCAGGGAATAAAGTCAAAAGATTTTCATGATTAATACAGTTTTCTTTCGCTTCGACTCGCTAACTCTATTCTAATGTCCATCAACGTTACATGATTTAATTTTATTTTAAACCACTTGTTGCGCGCGAACTCATCTGTATGTTTTCAACTATGATGCAGAAGGAATGTGAAATCAAATAAGATTAAGTTAAGGAATTTTTGTGCAATATAAAACGCTTCAGAAAATAATTAGGCTGTTACTATTTTACTGAATTCTGGCTTGCGAAATAAAAAGGTTATAGCCCTACCTTTGATTTTCTCTCGAATGCATTTCGCGTAAAATAGCGTACAAGTTAAATTTGAATTATGTCCATTTGTATTTAGATAACGAGTTACATAAAATTCTGTCAGTTGTTAAGGTTTTCTTTACAGTGATAAGTGTTCCAATCATCTGTATGTTTGTTTTATTTTATTGATGAAATTCTATTAAGCTTTAGCAAATGATGTTTTGTCTCGTTTTTATAATTATTATACCACGGTTTTTCTCAAACCGCAATCCAGTTTCCACGATTTACTGTAGGAATACTCACCGCGATTTGCTATCAGTAATTTCAGTGAGCGGATTAATTCTGCCTATAATGTCATTGTTGTGACAATACATTTGATGTCTTTTATTCTTCGAAAGAGTCAATCCTTAGGGGTGACGTTATTAAATACTTTTCATGGAGTATTATTAATGTATCTTTGTATTTTTTTTAGATTTATCTATAAAATAAAATTCTGAAAAACCAACAAGTTATATTTGGAACGTCTACACTTTAGATGGCGTAGAAAGCTCACTTCGAGTACGGTGAAAATTTGTCGGTGCCATTTTCATATGTTTTGCAAGACTGTATGGAATAAGTCGATTAAGAGCCTACTTCTGAAAACTATTTTATAATATATCAGTTATAATGGAATAAGTAACTAAGCAAAGGTAACAGCGAAGTCCTTGCTACACAATTTATGTGTTAATAGATTACATTAAACAATCTTCGAAAATGGATAGCCAGAAAGACAACGTGATAATAATGATAAATTTTATAGTTGATTGTCAGTTTCTTTAAAAAGTTTAACAAAAATTTAAAATCTTAAAGAAATAATATGAATCCGTATAATTAAAAGATAGTCGTCAATTCAGCCTCTGGTACATAAGACATGGATATTTTAACGACATTTTCATTGTTAGCGAGCTGTAGGTGTTCAAGTACAAATTTCAATTTGATTTAAAAATATTAAAAATTCAAGTTTCAAAAGACTGCCATATTTAAAGTTTAAAAATCGACCTTAGATTCAACGCTAAAGTGAAATGTTGATAGCTCAATTTTTCAAAAACAATAAACATCAAGGGGAACGACGACTAAAATTTTTAAACTTCTTTTAGAGGCTACATTAATAAAAAAACTTTTAATTTTATAGTATTTGTAAGGCAGCAGGACTACTATTGTTGTCAAAAATCTTCTAAAGCATAACTAGGTTTTGTCAGTCATACTGCTCGACATGGCCTTGTTCCAATGAACGCCAAGGCAAGGAAGAGTCTCCACTTCAGAACCTTTTTGGCCTATAAGTTTTCCGTTGTAATGTAAGTTCAAAAGTACTACCAATAAAAATATACTTCTCTTCTAAAGATGTAAAGAGACGAGCATGATTTCAAATTGGCATATTTTTCGCTTTTTTATTAAAAGCGGTGCAGGGTAACCAAATTAAATAAATATAAGATTTGATGTGTTTATTTACACTGTATACTTTCACTATTACCGTTGTTTCCTACAAAATAAAACTAAGCAGTTATTCAAATATTTTACTCTTTAGTTACCTGTCAATGAGTATAAAACAAGTAAACCTATGTTTTATTAGTAACGCAATTTTTCTTCTCCTATTCGAGCAATAAACAATGTAAGGAACTACACTTAGAGATAGTTTCTGCTTGAATCTGTTATCGAAGAGAACTTTGAACCTAGTCTTACGATTAAGATAAAAAGATTTTATAGTTTATCATCTTATTTAAAAATTTCATTTTATTTAATTATACTAATCATTAATTAATCATCATCAGCCTGTGTTAGTCCACAGCTGGACATAGGCCTCCACTTATGCACACCTTCTCCATTAGGGGTTTCTGGACTGTATCCCACCACGCCGGTCCAATGCGGCTTGGTGGGTGGACCGACTTTTTAAAAGGTCTAATTTTTAATAATGAGCAATAACTAATCTAGCATACTGTTACATATATTTTTTCACGCTATACGAATAAAAATAATTTTATTTATTTTGAAAAAAAATCATAATTTAAATAATTTGGGACGAAACGTCACCAGAATCATTATACCAAGCGTATCTACGACGTACTTAAGTAGATATATGTTTAAATGAGAACAAACGGATACAGTATAATATATACAACAAATTATAAGATGTATAATTTCGAATAACCTGGAATTTCTTCACATGTATATTTGTAACGTTATTAAATATAATTTCAAACTTAAATATACGACTCGTTGCTTATATGTAACATACTAGTTTATTTAATTAAAATCACCTCTATTTACCCTTTTTAAATAATTAATATATTTATTTTACGCTATCAACATCTAGCCAATGTTATCCTGAAATATGTATATCTCTGAAATTATATGTCATGGAAAACTCCAGAAAAGTCTTTTGCATTTTTATTTTAGAGAGCGGAATATCAGTTCGTAACAAGTTTCCGTCCGGCGAAGCTCTCACGTGTAGAATTTAAAAAGTCCTTACACGTGCGAAGTATACCAAACCTTTTAAACAACCAATTTCATAGTTTTAAAGCCTGGCTTTTAGTTGACCTAATTTTGAACTCAAATTACAAGTCATCTTTTCCGATTACAAACTGAAAACAAAATTTACATAACAAGTCATGCACGACAATCTTTCTAGATACGCAAGCGGTTTATTTATATAAAAATTTAAACAAAAATTATGAATTATGATTAGACATTTTGAAGAGAAACTCTGAAATTTATAAATAAACGTAAATATAACATAGATGTATTATAAATTGGTGCCAATTAGAGTTATTATTTTGGAATGTACCAGTTACGACAATTACAAAGAATAGTTGCTTTACAATAAAATAGAAAATTTTTACCTAGGCATAAATAGTTTTTTACCAATAGTTAAATGTTATTATTTTTTACACCTAATTTTAAAGTTAAAAGTCTCAAAAAGTATACACTGAATGTTTTGTTAAGAAAAAAAGTCCAAAAACATATTAACTAAAAAGTATATGTGTGAAATAGAAAATAATTTGTTCTATTTCATAGAGAATACAATTTTTCGAGAAAGTATCGAATAACCTTATATATTAATTGAATCAATTGAATAGAGATAAAAGAGGGTAGTGTGCTTGATGATTCAAAAATGCTATGAAAATTTTCTCAATAACATTTTGAAGACATTTTAAATCCGTACTAGCTAAACCAAACTATAAGTAAACAACGTGATACATAGTTTAAGTTATTTTAAATATCATAACTGGGGATTTTTGGCGCCAACCTTCATCTTGCATTGAAAGCACACGGGCCATGCATTGCTCTGACCCCTAAACGAAGTGCAAGCACATCAATGAAACGAACATAGAAAAAAGTATTTTATTTTTCATACTTATTGAAAATTTAGGAAAATTTTAATAATGGATGATTAAAATAATGGGATGATCTTAATAAAAAATAATTGATAATATCTAAAACTATATTGATATAATTAAGATTAATTATTATCAAACATATATTATATAATTATTTTAATTTTAAAAAATAATGAAAATAATTATTCATGCATGTAATTATTTGCTTCACGGATTTAAAATATGTAATATTTTAAATATAATAATTAAATATGTTTATATGTTGAAGGAGCTTCAAATTTAGAAATGTATCTTAGTTTATTTATGATTTTAATCATCCCATGATTAACTTTAAAAAGATTTAAAGGAACGTTTGTGCGTTAAAGTTTGTTACAATGTAAACGACTTTTTCAATGACAACACAATCTGTTAATGGGATGCTCGTTCCAGGTTTTTTAAATAATATGACATTTGTATACTTGAAATTGTTTGTTTATTGTATTAATCTCATTGTAAAAGATGACAAAAACCATTATTGACAATCAATAAGGAAGTGCAAAGCTTCTATGTTGAATGAAGAAATTTGAACTTGAATTAAAATTACCCGAAGTTTTAATAAAATTTAAAAACATATTTTTTTATACATATTTCATTAACGTCCTTGAGAGCACGAGTAACTAAGCATATTCATGTATATGAAAGAAATAATAAACTTACAGGCAATTTCTGTTCTGTTTGCAAGATACTGCAAGGTTTAATTTAGGCTTTGTAGACATGAAGTTTGCCTGAATTGCATAGTAAATTTATCTTAGGTAATGAGAAGTCTTGTTATCATCATTCTACATGAAACTGTATATAATGTGCACGCAAGGTAGCATTCGACATTTTATACTCTTGTCACATTATTAAGCGACCAAATTAAGGCTCAATAATAAAATAGAGGTATTAATAAAATAACTTGCAGAAAGCATTTATTTTATAGAAACTCTTTATTTGGCTTTATTTGCCATAAGCTTTTGTAACAAAACACAAAACTATTCGTACGCCTTTGTCTCAAACTCTTTATAATCGGTAAGTAGGTCATATTGGCTTCTAAACAACTATCTTGCAACAAAGATTAAGTCTAAGTGGAAACGTGAGTCTAATTTGGTATATGTGATATTATACTCGTTTCAAAAAAAGACAAAGGCATGAAATATTGAAAATTAAATAGTTTATAATATATTTTAACAGAACAAACAAGTGGTTATTATGATAAAAAACAATCACAAAAAAAATTTAATACTGCCACTGTCGCCAAATGCCTCTCTTGTCTTAAGGGAGTGTTTTTATTTTGAAACCTTGTGAATGTTATTGATCATGTCTACCTAAATCTCTTAACAAATTCGTCCCTTCCTAACCGACTTGCAATCATTATAAAAGTTACCTGTTATTTTCCCCGACGGCATACAAAATTTCTTCTTGATTTGCTACGGTACAATTAGTGGCTTTAAAAGCTCGCAAAAGAGTTTATATTATTATTCATTAATAATACAGGTACTGCTTTTTAAAATTTTAGCATATGATAAAATCTTTAAGCGAGCGAAAAAGAAAATCTTTGCTTAAAAACCTAAATTGAAATGAAACCATGTAAAAACCAATGGAGAGAAACAAATTTAAACCGGCCCACAAACGTTATAACAACTAACGATACAAAGGCAATTCGAATAGCCGAATGAAGCCCAATATATATCCTTTTATATTTGAACGATACGTAAGTCATATTTAAAACAAAAGATTACTTTACCACAAACAGTAAAATTGCAAGCTGAAGTTAGGATTCAGTATAAAAAAGATGTTATTATGATAAAGTATAACAAAACAAGTTTATAAAATTTAAAAGAAAAAATTTAAAAGCAATAACTATTTTAGGGCTATAATTATTCTCGTATACATCTTTGCAATATATGATTTGGAAGAACAGTCACGTTCACTGAATTTGCAGTACAATTGTTATCGTTTTTTTACGTTGACTTACACCTTTTCGATATATAATCTAATTTGTTTTAAACTTGCTAGTTATTAGATATCCAAATAATATTATAACATTTTTTAGTCGTAAAATTTTGCTTGAAACCCATACTATAACAAATATTGCTTTTTTCATAGCTGTAAGTGTTGCTTATTATCATATAAGCTTAAATTAAATTTTCTACGTAATTTCCGTGAATATTGAGGCACTGGCACCTAGCTCTGGGTAATTTTCCTACCCTCATAAAATTCTTTGACTTGTTAACCACTATATCATAAATGTTTTGACTTCAATATCGTTATTCTACATTCATTCAAATTCCAATTTTGATTTACGCGTTGCACAATTAAGTATGTTTTTTTGGTCACGTAAAATAATTGTAACACAGAATTTTTAAAATACTACAGTTGTATGTTTCGAGTAATATGATTTTAAAATACTAAAGTAGAGAACAATATTTAAAAATAACAAAAATTGATGGACAAGCGGAATTAAATAAACTTTCTGCTCGGATTAAATTATTTATTTTATTATAATAGTTATCTGTAGTACGGCATGAAAATATTTTTGTATGCTTCTAAATTTTTAGTTTTCGATGAATTCATAAAACTGATATACATGTATTATCCAATTAAATTGTTACATGCAGGATAAAAACCATGATACTTACTAAGTATAATTTCATCAACATTTTCAATATTTTATGTGTTTCTTTATATACTTCCTCATTATAATATAAAAATTTAATACATAATATACACATGTTATTATTCACGTACATTTTTTTCTGCATACACAAATGATAGATCGTTTTGTATTTCCGTAGTACTATGTTTTATAGGTAACCTTAAAATTGTTTTGTAACATTAGCATCTTTGTAGTTTTCTAATCATTAACAAACGATCCTTCTCTTTACTTCTGTGTAGTAGAAACTAATGGAATATTACTACTATTACGCCGGTCAGTGCCAAATTGAGCTGAATTTACGTTTCCGATTTCCAAACGGCACGAAACACCAATTAATTATCGAATCCCTCGAACCTGCTATGAATTTAAAGCATCGTAAAAGCAAGTTGAAGCACTATAAGCCGATTTGTACAGGAACTTTTTTGAGCGTATTGGCGACTGTTTTAAAGCATTTTTATTTCAGGAATTCTTATTGATATAGATTAAAAATAGTTATATGTCTCGAAATATACCTATAATACAACATTAATAATATACACATTAACTACAAATACTTATTATTATAATTAATTTAAAGTAACATATTAAAATACGTCACTTATATACTCAAGCATTGCTTGTCATAATGAATATATTTACTAATTTGTAAAAATAACGAAAACTCTTAAACCATCAAAGCTCAGAAAATACCTAGATCAACTCAAGAATATGTGTATAAATAGAACGTTGAAAGAAAGACTTAATGAAATGGAAGTGCATTTTTCAAATTTTAAATATACAACAATTTTTATAAGCCCATTGTAATTATAAACTGTTAATTATCTGAAGGTAGAATAAATAAAATTATAGATCGATTGCATATTTTTTGTCATCGCTTTATATAGCGCTATATAATAGTTACTAAAATTAGGGCCAATCATAAACTAACTCGTGTTCTAGGCCAAATAAATGAGTGATCTAAATTTATTTATTTATAAATAAACTTTAATCTTAGCATAAAATAGGTCCAAGATCTTTCTTTTATAACATTATCGTTTCCAACTTATGGCATGACTGGTTAAATTATTCTCATCATAATTATCTCGCTATCACCATGGTCTAAATAGCCTAAACCACCTTAACATTTATTTGCCAAATTGCCTTTATAGGGGTTTTGCTGTAGTATTTCCTTCCATCCTTTTAATGTATTTTGGACATTTACAAGACGGTATACGATGTTGAGTTTTGAGGCGTTTTAATTGATCCCTTGTTTTAGAACCCAAGACGGATCACTGTTTACATGAAGAGCTTGACATATATATTTAGACGTAACTTACTTTCTATATTGCAATTCATATCATAGATGTTAACCTTTGTATGTTAGTTTTAGTTTGTTACAAATGATTGTTTATAGAATTATTTTTTAATTCATTTGTATATAAAATTTTTAACGCGTTTCATTTTACGCTTTGCTATAATTTATTTTTAAATTAACCATTAAAATATTACATATTAATAAATATTATATAATAAATATTTTTTATCCGGATCAGCGTTAACGTCGGCTGATATTGAAAGCTGGGAATATATAAAATTATTGGAGTTTGTTCTTTGCTATTTATTATATATATCATATATATATATATATATATATATATTTATATATATATATATATTATATAAAACGCAATTCGCTTAATAATTTCTATAAATATCATTGCAAAGCTACCAAATCTATGGTTGGATAAAAATAAAATATAAAAGGGATTACCGACAAATTTTCCGTTCCATTTGACTTCATTGTTCTGATCAAAGGCAATATTTTAAGCAAGCGATGTCTGCGCCATGAAAGAGAATATGAAACATAATGTTTCACATTTACTTTTTTTTATATTTCAAACCAATAAAATTGAAAAACTTTTCAACAACCGAAAATTTTTAAAAACGTTTAAGGTGAATCTATACTTATGCTATAAATATGAAATATTTGTTTCTTTTTTATTTTGTATAGACAGCGTAATTATTGAATCTGATAGGAAACATTCCTTTACTATTAGAAAGCTTCTGTGACCCCACCAGCGCTGAAGCTGGTGGGGTCGAAGCTTTCTAATAGTAAAGGAAGCTAAGCAGCCCTTCCTATTCGAAGGACGCTGAAGCAGCCCCATCTAATTATCCTACGGCTATCTGTCTGCCTCTGGGCGCGTTGGAACTAGCGCGCTCTTCATCTCGGCCCCTACGAAATACCCACACTTCTCTACCCCCGCGACTCCACCTTGGTTGCGAAGAAAAGGAAGGATGGGACACCTACCTCCTGCAACCCGTCCACCCTGCAGGGCGCACTCAAAGCTAGCTTATGTAGCCAGCTTGGAGCAGCCTCCGCCACGGCCAGCCAGGCTCCTCTTAGCTTCCCCGTGGCTGAGTAGGCTGCAGGTACTGAGCCCCACTGCTAGGACAAAGCGAGAACCAATTTGGGGGGATACTAGAAAACTATTAGAAAGCTATATTATCCTTAATTAACATAGGATAGGAATTTTTACTCTATTTTTAGATTAAAAAGACACAATATTTGCAACATTGATGGACCAGTCATTTCTATAGTTGTAATGACTACGATGTGTTATAAAATTTACTTGAATAACCTTAATTGTTTAAATTAACGACACAAAAACATAATGCATTCTTATTGGTGAACCGCAATCACAGTCAATTCCTACACGATGTTCAATCAATTAGAGTGGCCTCATTTGAGTTCGGGAATAGCTATCAATGTAAGTAGACAGTTGTTTATCACGTCACTTTAATAGGGGAAAATTGTTCAATGTTTTTTTCCTTTAAACAATTTTAATGGTAAAATACGTAATTTATAAGGAATAGTAAACAAAAATATTTTTTAAAGCACCAAAAATAATATATGTACTTCGGCTGTTATTTTATAAAATCATAAAACTGCTGAAATATTTTAGTTAAGGCAATCAAACACAGGTTTATTAAAGAACAAAAAGACACTTTTGTAATAAGCTTAAATCTTAAAGATAATCTAAAAAAATAAGATCTTAAGGATCTTATTTTTTTAAATTATGTTATTATATATTAATAACTTAACGTACATGTAAAAAAGTAATGCATAATGTAACGCTTATTATTATTATTAAAAAATGAAAGTCATCATAAATCGTCAAAATAAAAAAACCAAGTGATTATAAAATGTTATAACTATGATCAACAGAGAGATTCAACTCGTATCTCATGTTGGTAAACCAATATATTGTCTGTGTATTAGTCAACATTTTCAACATTTTACCATCGACTTGTACTTTTCCTGATGCCTGGAAAGAAGCCTTCGTCATCGGTATTCCTAAGCCAAACAAACCCTGTAATCTACCCACGAGTGATCGTCCAATTAGCTTGCCCAAGTGCTTGGGCAAACTATATGAACGCATAATTCTCTTCCGGTTGAATGCCCACGCCTTCTCCAATAACCTCAACCGAGACAAGCAATTCGCGATTCGTCCGAAGCACTCGTGTCCCGATCAAATTTATCGCCTGACGGAATTCATTCTGAACGGCCTTCATCAATCCAAACCCCATATAACTAATGTCTCAAAGTACCAGACAGGCTGGTTCACATCATCCAAGCCTACTTGTCGAATCGCTCTTTTCGCTATCGAGTCGAGGGCACCCTGTCTACGAGCCGTCAGCTCCAACCATGCGTCCCTCGAGCATCGGTCCCGGCTGTAGTAAATATACTTACCATATTTAAGTGAAATTAAGTAAATTTTTCACCTCTTAAGAACAAATATATAGGTAGAAAAATAAGTTTATTTTTTTTTTTAAATTTTTATCCTTAAATACCTTTTAAATCTTCCCTGGACATCCACAAATAATTTAAATCTAAATATAGCCAAATCGTTTCAGCCGTTCTCGAGTCTTAGCGAGACTAACGAACAACAATTGATTTTTATATACATTTATTATTTATGAATATGTTATAAGCTTAAGAGTATGGACAATACGATTGAATTTTACAAGAACTACAACAGTAGTTCAATTACAAATCGTCAAGTATTTAAGGAATTATGCTTAAATCACTAACAATATTATCATAGTACCAAAACAGTTAGAAATAAAAATTTTAGAATAAAAAGAATGAAGTTTGATTTCGGTTAAAAGGTTGACAATATTTTAGTTTTTTAAATGTTTCGCAAAGCATGTATTTCATTAAAACAACTATGTGGAGTTTATGTGTCATTTCCTGTTTGTTCCAAAGCAATAATTTTTAACATACTGTGACGTACCGTTGTAAATAAAAAAATTATATAAATTGCACTTTATTCCACTAGTTAAATATACCTTAGCCTTTGTATCCTTTGTTAAGCCACAATGTTTATTTTTTTTTAAATACTGTAGTTTTTACCAACGGTATTTTAACTTAATTTGTTTTGTTTAGCCTGAAAAGTATAACATCGTTATTATATACTTTATTATTTAGGTTTTTTTAAAATCACTAACTTGAATTAGTTACCTATAATTAAATAAACACAGAAGAAAACTGTTAAGGCCAAGTTAACGTTTGGTCATCCCTTCTATAACTTCTTTACCATGCAAATTAGGTATATTTATTACGATTTTTTTTTTTTTTTAATTAATATTTTTATAAATATAATGTTAAGTATAATAAATAGGTAATAACCAAAAATATAGATACAAGCGTTTATCGACTCAGATAGAAAAAGAATATAAATTGCGATTTATTCCGCGCGGGTAGGCGGAGTTATTAAACTAGCAAAATAAACACATATCAATAGTTTTGATACAACATTTGTAAGTAAATGAAATGACTGTAGTTTTTCTCCATTGGGTTTTAAATTGATTTATTTCTTACTTAACGAAATCTTACAGGGTTTTTCTTTTCACCAGTCGAAGGTTTTTAAAACGCCTGAACTGGAATTTCCAATCTCTAGTTAATCTATTAGGTCACTATGTATTCCGCAGCAACCCTTGCTTGTAGCGTTCGATGGAGCACAAAGATAACTAGACAGAAGGCTCTCTGCCTATATATAATAAGATTACTTTACCTTGCAATTCAGGGAAACTTTGGAATCTCAAATGTAGGAAATACTTGGTGTATTATTTTTTTTTGATTTGTCCAGTCTTAATGGAATTCAAAAGGTTTATTAATATCAACGTTCCATTAAAGTGTAAAAATAAAGATTTAAGATTAACATCAGATTTTTTCAATACTAATGGTTTTTGTTCTTTGTAATACAATAATAGCTTAACCTCATTTAAGAAACGATTTTACCGTGTTTATAACTTTTAAAGCCACGACCTCCGGTTTCTAAAGCAGAAGTTATCTATCTCTTTTATCTCAAAAACGACCTTACAATAATATCGATATAATATCGAAAATAAAACCCAATACCCCGGTAAAATTCCCCCCAATTTCAGGAAATCTTTTATGGAATACGAGGACACCCTAACTGTCAATAAATGATCGTTTTAAATGAGTAACATTTTCATATCCATTAATTTGAAAAGGGTAATATGAAAGTGAGTTTTACCGTGTTTATAACTTTTAAAATTCACTTATTTTCCGTTTCTATTTATTAGATGGAGAACAAATTAAAACCCAAATCTTTCGTATCTACATCCCTTCATGTAACAAACCAAATATCATATCTATTAAATTAATCACATGTTTCCACTTAACCTCAACCTTGTTTGAAGATAAATTGGTTAGGACCCTAGTTGACCTACTTATCAATCATGAAGCATTTGAGACAAAGGGGTCCGAATTGATTGGTACATTAAAATAGCCTACGGGAAATTGTTACCAAATATTATGTTATTTGCGAAATATTGCATCGTGAAACAGCTTCGTATTGTTGTTTATGTTTCTTGTCGAATTTAAATTATCATTCAGCATCTATTTTCCTAAAACGATGGGGTTATTGTATGCCTTAATTGACACATGATTCAAGAAAAACGTTAATTATATCTATTGATCTTTACTACTTTACTGGGAGTCTCGTCCCTACGTGGGTTGAGAACTCCTGGCTCCCATGGCCCCTGAGTAACAGACTCGGGGTGGTCTGTTACCTAACTACAGGGGCCGAGAGGAAGGGCGCGCTAGTTCCGAAACGCCCAGAGGGAGGCAGATGACCGTAGGGCCGAGATGGGGCTGCTACAGCGGCCTATCGCTGGTGGGGTTGCAGATGAGTGTTAGCATGTTCCTGTGACTCCGACCTAAAGGCTTCAGGGAGGAACAACGTGGTGCTTTTAGTCGGTGCGAGTCCGACATAACCCGTTTTTGCCCCCGCGAGGACGGGTATGTATAGGCATTTCCCCACGGTAAAAAAAGGTTATATCGTTAAAAATGTTTGTAATATTTTGAAACTTTATCTGGTTTATGCCAATGTACATAAATTTGTAATGATCCCTAACCTTGGTTCCGACGCATGGATCATCTTACTTTTTATAAAATTGGGTGATAGGCCCAAATTGCCCTAACCAACTAGGAAACAACACTGAAAATTTGTTGAATCCGCAGGATTCGAACCCACGACCTCCGTTTTCTAAAGCAGAAGTTATCTATCTCTTTTATCTCAAAACGACCTTACAATAATATCGATATAATATCGTAACGAAAATAAAACCCTATACCCCGGGAAAATTCCCCCCAATTTCAGGAAATCTTTTTTGGAATACGAGGACACCCTAACTGTCAATAAATGATCGTTTTAAATGAGTAACATTTTCATATCCATTAATATGAAAAGGTTAATATGAAAGTGACAAATGTCAAAATTAATAATGTCATTGTATAGTTACTGAAGCTATTTGAGAGAGTACCATACATAATAATTTTTATCACAACCGAAAAAAAAAATTGTAATTGCATAAGGTTATAAACATTTCATGCAGTAGCTTTATCGCGGCATTTGCTACACGTTTCTAAGCAATTGCATAGCTTTTATTGCGGGCTTTGAGCTTCTAGATCAATATCAGGATACTTTTTTGTAAAAAAAATTATATTATATGTATCAAATTGCATGTTTCCACTGAGCTTGCACTATTCTTTCACGGTAAAGTACCCTGAAACCCAATTGACCTACTTAAAAATTATACAGCGTTTGAGACAAATGTTCCCAATCGATTGGAACGTTACAATAAATGCTTACGGTATTTGTTATCACATAACTCTTGTGCTCTTATCAAAGTTAAAACCTGACAATTGTTAAGTGTTAGCATTCATTTCTACAAATAATGATAATGATGTCGTGGTTTAAATTATCAAATGGCCTTTTTATGTTTATCTTTTCAGCATAAATATAATGGCTACGTAACTTTACTTTTGATAATGACACATCATACATTTGGTAATATATACATTATTATTGTAAATTTTAGAAAGAACATATTTCTCTTATTGCTATTATAATAAATAGATTGTAGTGAAACAACCTACTAAAAAAATATATGTAAAACTAAATAAATACTGCTGAAATCAATGGAATGACTGGTTTTTCTTAATACATTTTTGAATAAAATTAATTTGTAAAACATTGTGACACACATAATATAAATATTAGAAATAAGCATAATTTTGTTCTTCCCAAAAACTAGGCTCCGAAGATCAATGAAATCTTTCATGGGACAATGTATACTCTTCTACAACAAAATCCGTGAAAACGTTCAGCTATTATCTGTAAATAAATTTCAAAAAGTTGTAAAGGAACGTTTGTGTGTCTAAGGATGTTATTGCTGTAATGACTACTTGATAAATAACACACCCTGTAATGAACTGTTCGCTCCAGGCTATTTCAAACTATTAAAATGTGATTTTTATTGCAAAAATTTTGTAAAACTTAATGAAAGAAGGAAAAAAAAGTACCAATGAGTTTCTTACGCCGGTTCTTTTCAGGTCAGAGGCTTCCATTTCCGAACCAGTGGTAGTTTATTTGACAATCAATAAGAAAGTTTAATGCTTCCATATTGAATAAAGATATTGGTCTTAACTAATAATATAATAATTACATAATTGATATTCAGTTCCTCAAAGTGTTGTTTTAAGGTGACGACACAGTGCAAGGTATTTTTTCGTGTATGTACCCAATAGTTGTTATTAGATAAGGTGTATTTCGAAGAAGACCATTTCAGTGTTACCATACTTCTTTGGAAAAGGTAATAAGGTCGGGCTGCTAAAACGTTGGTCAGTATTTTTTTACAGAATTGTTCAAAAAACAACCTCTTTTGGAGGTTTGACGATAATACAATATAATCTTTCACACACGGAAGCGAAAATTAACTACAATTTTTTTTATGCGTTCGTTCTTTATTGGTGCGACAAAGAACAATAATGAAACTAATGAATGTACGTCCTTGGAGCAAAAAGGGTAATTACGGAGCTTATAAATTTTTCGCAATCCATTTAGCGGGCAAACGCGCCGGATTCTCAGTAATTGTTACGTACAACTAGCTTAAATTGAAATGTTTTACTACTAAGAGTTACATTCTTTTTAATTATGATAATTTACTTTGGTGATTATTTTATTTTAGTACTTAACATGACGCATTAATATATTACTCCGTTTGTTGAATGATCGGAAAATCTACTAGCAATTACTACTTTCGAAAATAAGAACAGTAGTGGTTTTAGACTACTGCCTTACGGCAAAAATAGACAACGTGGTGTTACTTCGGTTGGTGTAATTTCCGTTTCGAAAAATGAGGACATATGAACAGTACATAATATGGTCCAATGTTTAGTATTATAAGCTACATGCTAATTTTGGAAAACGGTGATTAAAATTTCAAGAAGGGTTTCAGAAGTTTCAGAAAACCTATATATTTTAATTACGGTACTTTAATTTTATAAGAATAAGAGAAATCATGGTTTGGCTTAGATTTATTTATTCTCAAAATAAAATACTGGTTAATACTAATGTCCACTACAAGTAGTTTAATAAGTACTCAAGGTAGGTAATACTTTAAGAAATGTTTGAAGCTTTTTTCCCGTTTCAAAATTTTTTTCGCGCTTGGAAATTAAATAATCCCTGCAATAAGTGACCCGTTTTTGAACTATCTTATTCTTTTAACAAATTTACTGTTACTGTAACAGCTTTTCCCTTGCTTCGGTTAATTATTTTTTAACTTGAGATTTTTTATCCTTCTCTTCTTACACGATATAGGAGTAAGTTAGTCAGCCTGAAGTTATGACATTATGTAAAGCGTACAACGGAACAGAGACGTCCATACCAGAGTGATATAAATCAGCGATGATTGTAATGGGCGTCAACCTTACGATATTGAATTTAGACACACATACATAAGATTACTTCACCTTTTGATACAAATATGCTGATAGAAACACGTAGTTCCCTTTTGGATTCCGAGAATTTTTATATCTTTTCACCTTTTAAACCTTTCCCAGACTTCCACAGATAATTCAAAGTTAACCGAATCGGTTCAGCCGTTCTCAAGTTTTAGCGAGACTAATGAACAGCAATTGATTTTTATATATATATTGATAAACCGATTTCATATTTTTTTTTTAAACAGATATACGAGAACGGTTATATTAGTGTCATACTAGATTTTTTGTTATACTATAGTATATTGTCCGATACAAGCATAAATTACAATAAATTTCAAAATTAGACTGCTCGGTTTTAGGTTTCGACATTTGATGACAGCAAGAGGTGCAGCGCATCCTCTTAATGAATTGCAGCTAGAAATTTGAAACTAAATGTAGCATTTTGGAATAAAAATAAGGCACTAAAAGTGAACTTCATTAGAAATTGATGACAACCTGAAATATTATAAACTTAGACACGCGTTAATCTTTCAAAGTTTTTTGTTTTTTAGGTAAATATTTGTTACTACATAACAGATTGGATGCAGACTTCCGTGCAGTGACTCGTTTAAGTTGGCAGGGAGTAGCAAATGATTGGCCTCTATGCGTTCAATGAAAAAGGCTGGACAAAGTCCAGCAATGGACGGATAAAGGCGGCTAATAATGATGATGTTACTATTAAATTTAAAAAAAATATGTCTTTGTTTCTTACATCACTTAGTTTTGAACACATTTCAATGAGTCAAGCATTCTAAAATACAGTCCCTGAACAATAATAACCGATTATAAACCACTAAAACCCTATTTTGACAAATTTAGTATGGTAGGTCTCTATTCTAATATTTTCCTAATTTTTAATCTTAAATTGTTGTATGTTTAGTATTAATTACGTACGTAATATTATTAAGTATGATTGCTTAAATGGCTAAAAAAGAAAATTTAATTTCAGAATTCTACGAAGATTATTGTTCGTTTAGAGACATTCATGATCTTAATCTGCTATTGCTAAGGACTTTGATACTTTTTATTCCTTTGAAAACTTTACAATGTAACAGCAGCTTTTTGACTTAAAACGATCCTTGCTAATGTCTAGAGTCCATTAGTATTTAATTTCTTTTTATGAAATACAAAGAATGAAAGAATGAAAAGTTTAAAACCGATAACGATGAGTTGTTTTTGCTATCTGATTTTTTTATTTAAGTAAAATTTTAATATTCGGACTTTGTTAATTTTCATAAAAAATTAGCTTAATACCAAATAAAAGCAATATAATTTAATAATTTTTGTGATGATTATTTTTATTTACTCCTTATCATCTTTCTCGTTTTATTTTTATTTCATAAATAAGCTGTAATGTATTTTTATACTGTAAGCTATTTTTTGTATCTTTAATAAGAATACTAAATGAAGAATTATTACTGTGCTGCATATCTTAAAGTGCTCATGTGAAATTCAGAGTCTCGCCTGGAGCTGCGCAATAAAATAAGCGTGGTTTATAATTTGCTATGCAGGTGGGATTTATAAATTAATTATATATTGTTGTGAATTTATCGACTGAAATAGTAACCTAAATGCAGGGTATACTTCAAGGTCATTCATTTTTTAAATAAGGTTGAACAGTGATCCGCATTACTGCAGTAACTTAAATATTTTTTATTATAAATAAGTTTCTACGCAATTTGAGTATAGTCTTTTAATGAAACGCTAGCTTAACCTTTTGTTAAAAGTGGACTAATGTATAAGCAGAACTCGTACTTACGACAAGTGAGCTCATGAAATCACTCGACATAAATCGATACAGAGAGAGATATATTTTTTTCATGTGTTTAATTATAAAACTCAAGGCTCAAGTAATTGCTCAAATACATTTTTGGAATTTTTATTTTATTATTGCTCATATGAAAACACATTTGAGACACATGTTATACTTACAGTGAATGAGTTGAAAGATGAGGACCGTAAAGAGATTACAAGCAATGCTGAACATTTCCTTCGTTCGTTTGCCTCGTTAGCAATCTATTCTTGGTTAAGTTGATGGGAATTAATTCTACAGACGATATTAATGATCATCTTATGAATTATATTATGAAGTTTTTATCAAATTTTATTAGAAATAAACGAAGAACAAAAATTTTATAGGCATTTAAAAATTTGACAGTTGTATCAAATATTATTTATTAACGTTGAACAAGTTTTATGCAATACTTAAAATAATCTCATATTATCTTAAAATAATATCTAGCCTTAAGTATAGCCAAGACGTCTCTACAGTCGGACTGGATAAAGACTCCTTATTTATGTATTTATTAGCCCTAGTAACCCTTAAAATGATACAGTGGACTCTTTATTAAAAAAACAAAAGGCAATGCAATTAAGCATGAGGACATTATATTCCATAATATACTTTAGATGCTCATAAAAACTACAAAATAATTCATCTCTAGAATTATTTTGTAAAATAATTTTGTAGCTTGGTCCTATTAAAGTGAAAAGTTGTTAAAGCTCTTTAGAAAACTTCTAGAGCCGGGAAAAACCAGTGCAATCGCGATAGCAATATCGTTACCGTAACAAGCCACTATATACAAGGCTCCAAGTATTATTTATATATACTGGACAATTAACATAAAAAGCTGGATTAAAAGACAAGTGGAATTAACGAATATTTTTGAATGTAAAGTCAGTTATATTTATATTATTTTTATGTGCCACAAAAAATCAAAAAAAAATGTAATTAATTCTTGTTAATTAAAAAATGCGAATGTTGTTGTTGAACCATTACAAACTTCGTAACTTTTGTTTATTTTTGATCAATAACGTTGTAAAACTATGTTTTTACAGATAATATCGTCACAACAGCTATCTGCCTAATCTTTGCTCGCTCTCTCTTTGGGCACGTTTACCTAAACATCTACATTTCATCGTTTTATGTCCAAAGAGTCGATTTCTATATGAAGTTTCATCTCCAATTTAAACCACTTCAACCACTTTTATCGCAAAATTTTATAGCCTTTTTCTTATTGGAGTCTATCTAAGCGTATTCAAAATTTTATCGAAATTGGTTCAATGGTTAAGACAGACAGAGTAAAGACGGACAGACAGAGCTACTTTTGCATTATAATATGGATTAAATATCAATAGTTCATTGTATCTTATAATAAGTATTAGAAACAAAATGCAATCACGGTGCAAGCATAATATCTTATTCCTTTTAAGAAAACTCATCCAAAAATAAAATTGTCCAGAAAATGTTAATATTTTTCGTATACAGTGAGATTTTTTTAAATTCATGTATATGCAATGATAATAAAATTTAAACGCTCCGCAATCCCAAATAAAAGCGTTAAGTCCCAAAAAAATTAGATTGTTACTGTTGTGTCAGGTGTGAAAACGTTTTCGACTTAATATACATTTACGGTAATTATTTGGCAAATATTAATTTGGGAAACAAGGGATAAACCTGTTTAAATTTAAAATAACGATTTCCGTTGCCGGCATTGATTACTTGTTCAGTCATTATCTATGATATTTTTCTCTGAAAAAGATCATAGATAATTGTCGTCCACAAGGAATGTATTTTTACGTTAGCCAACTTTTATTGTGAGTTTGTAAAACCTTTTGGTGAAAAAAAAGTATATTTTTAACAATGCTTACGAAGATTGACAAGCCAATGTGCGAGACAAACCTGATGGAAATTGTTCACCGATGTTCATAGACAATAACAACTGCCCCAGACGGGCCCTTTAAATAAGGGGACCTACCACCATACATTGTACATTTTTCAACAATAGAAACTTTGAACTTTGAACGTTTATTATTTATAGGAATTACCATTTTAAAAAAATCGATATTTTGTGTCTGCACGAAATGTTCACCAAGAAATATACCGTGATATTTATGGGATTCTTTAAGTAAACAATTTAGAATTTTGTATTTTAGTCGTTCTTTTGTTTATTTTATTTAGGTAAGACCTAAAAGATGGATCACACGTGCTTCTCTATACCTAAAATGCATTTCTCATTTATAAGTTTTCATATGAATGGACATTGGAATACGTGAGTTAATGTAAAATATCTTATATTCTTCGCGATACTATTTTTATACGTTAGTAAAGTTTATTAGCTATGTTACAATTAAAATGAATCGAATAACCCAGTCAATCTATGCTAAATATTTTTTTAGGTTTGCTGTGAACCTTCCAAAAAGAAACACATTGCGTAATTTTTTTAATGACAAAGTTCCATCAAGACGCGTTATAACTTCTGAGGAGCTTAAAAGTTTTAATTTACATATATCGCAGAAATGAAATTTATTGGTTCATCTTGTCATCAAAATATTTCTTTTATATAGGATACAACTTTCTTAAAAATCTTTTTTATTTAATTTTGCTCTGTAAAAATACAACAATTAACAATTTTACACGCATGTTAGGAAGCTATTTTATTTATTACTTTTTTTGTATTTATTTTGTATTTTTTTGTTTTGTATTTATTTAATAGCCTGGTATTAACGGCGTTATGACGTTGCATTTTTGTTTTCAACAATAGGTAATAATTATTATAAAATTAAATGACCAAATGTAATTAATTTTAAGCACTTACTTTTTATTGTCTCAATTCTCCTATAATCAACGAAAAGTTTATACTATTAAACAGCGCCATCTAATTACACACAACGCAATCATTAAATATCGCCAACTGTCACAATCGTTCTGTAGCAAACATATTGCATCAAATAATAATGGAAAAATAAATCGATATAAAACAATATTTATGATTGTGTGCCACTATATTTTAAAATCGGTTAAGTAGTTTAGGAGCCCTTCGCGGACAGACAACGTGACACGTGATTTATATATATTAAGATGATGAAGCATATTCGGGATTACCAGCTTATTGGTTGTATGGAACTATGGAAATATACCTACGGAAAAAATGTATACATCATAATAATAGAGAGTATAGGTATGATTTTCCACTACTTTCATATTTATTTGATTTCTATTAGAAATGAATACATAGAAAAACTGCGTCTGTTTATTTCAATTATGAAGACTAGAATGTATTCAAATAAGTATTAAATTAAGACTAAAATTATATAAGATCTTATGTATTTTATTACAAAGACACGCCTTAAATAAAAATAAAACACCAAAATATACAATAGAGTACTAAACACAATGTTGGTGTTCTTAAAACAATTTATGCGAAGAACGATCTTGAAACCCATTAACCCTCTTTGATGACATTTAATTAGCCCGTAAAAACAAAAGCCTTGCAGATTCATTTTCGTTATAAATATTAAGCCAGGCACTTTTTGTTAATTGAATAGACAATTGATATTTTGTAAAGGTTTTTGTAGATTTCTGTAAGGTATATTACCATAGTAATAAAGAACAGAGATAATAATGTTAATTATTAGTTTATTCAATAAAAATCTATATTAAAGCATGTATTTCTTTAAAAGATAAATATATTTGGTTATATAGGTTTTCTGATTTCATGTTTGCTGTTTTTGTACGTAATCCTTAGATATGCTAAAGAATTTCTTAGTGTATTATTTTAACTTTAAGAGTAAATAAGGCTTGCATTTGAAGTTAAAGTTTTAATACGAAACAGAAAATCTATGTCAAAATTAAATATAAAGACAAAAAAGTATTAAATTAAGGAAATACATGTTTATGTAGTTCCAATAAAAGCCTAAAAAGCTTCTACGTACTTTATTTAGGGATGCACAGCATTTAGTTTATCTGACAAGAGCAGGGCTGTTTTATTGTAACAAGCATGTTAAATCAATCAATCATCATGGTTAAAAGAAATAAATTATAACTTTATAAAGGATACTTTATTTGTTATTCCTGTAGAGCTTTTAATGAATTGACCTATTTTCCACACGTCAAAGGAACTAAGTTTTCATTAATACTACTGCGAGCGTCGTTAATAATTTATTGGCTTCATTGATTCGAGGGACGGATAAAACAATAATAGATTGAATGTTATCGGATTAAACCCTTCATAAAGCTTAGAATTATTCATTCAATTTGCTGGAAAATCTATGTGATATAGCTTTTACTGTTTAAACATTTAGATCCTTAGTAAAAAATACCCAGGTGACTGTATACAAGATTGTTTGATTAGCTGATATTTCGGCAACGGACAATGAAGAAGAAATATCATTAAAATTAAAGTGGTAATTAAAATTTATAATAATAAAAATAAAATTAATTGGGCTCCTCGGGTAAGATATAATAGTCAGCGTGCTAACTAGAAACCAACGGTTGCTCCTTTTTCCTGCTGCTTTGGTACGCACGATACAGCGGCCGCTGCCGATGTATCGTGTGACAGTCTTCGATGGCCTCAGTGCTATTAAACATTTCCGCGGTGGCATTCCGGGCTATCACATACTTGCAAAATGCAAGAATGACGCTTCACATCTTTTTATACTCCACCATGGTGTGAACAACACCTGAAAACAATGGGTCGTACCTTCGCAGCTCTCAGTGTTGGTTAACCCATGCATTCTCATTGCTCTCGACTGTCTCCTTGACGCCTAAGCCACCGACTTAGGCAGCAGGGCATAGCGCTTATTTTAACAAAAACATGGTTTCCGTTTATTCAATCCCATCCAATATTTCCGAGGTAAAAAAATTGTGAAATTCCGTTGCTTAGTTCCATTGGCGAAAATGAAAAATTAAGACCACCGTAGACCTTAGAGGACGCTTCCTTGGCTGTCAAAACTGGTGAGGTCACTGATAAGTATAAAAACAATTCTGTGACTCAAGCAATAAATGATCAATAGGAAACAACTGTTGATTTTATATTATAACTCTTCCTTGGTCTTCGGCAAGCGTAGGTATATCTGTCCCCACGTGAAACAAAGGTGCAATAGAACTAAAGTTAAAGGTCGAATTGTCATTGCTTAAACATCGACGAAATATATGATCCAGTGTTTATAAGAAAGCATTTATTCGTTGTCTCTAATTTTGGTAACAGCAGAGCAAAAAGCAAATAGAATAGAATGCCCTAGAAGGTTCCATATTGTTTACATTTCTATTATTAGTTTGAACGGAACTAAAGTTTCAACAATTTCACTCTGGGGCTACAAAGATAAACTTCCTTTTAAAAACAATACAAAAAACCACTATTATTCGTACTCAATGTATTAAAAGTAACCTCAGGCGAAAATGTACTAACAAAAATCTTACCTGTATTTTACGTTTACTGCGCCAAAAGAAGAAAATATACACCTTTGGAGCAAATAGGGTAATTACGAAGCTAATAAATTTTTCGCAATCCATTTAGGAGAAACACGCAACAGATTTAATTGAAACTGTAATCTACAACTTGCTTATTTGAAAATGTTTCATTAGTAGTGTTTTAATTCTTGTATTTTACAATTTCTTATCATATTTTTATAATGGAATGAATAATTATTATATAAAAACTATTATATATTATAATTAATGGACGATTAAATAAATAACGGACTAAAGACTATGTATCTACTACTAATATGTTTATTGCATGATCCGAAATAAAGTATTACCGCATTTTAAATGCTTTTAATATTTCGCAGGTTCAGTATTACAAAATATATAAGTCGTACAAATTTTACTTTAACAAAATTCTTATTAAGAAGAATGTTTTAAACGTAACAAGTGGGTGGATTAGATATAAGATATTATATCTAATTATTATACAAGATACCTTACGCTGATGTTTTGCGATCTGTAATAAATAAGTATAACTTATTTCTATGATTTTTAAAATAAAAATGTAATTCGTTTGAAGCTACGGTTTATTTTCTTTATTTTTGCGAATATCAATAATCATTTATTTGACTCTGTCTTACTCATACAATTTGTGTATCACTGCTTTAAATGCTAATATTTCAGCTATTTAAAGGCTTTGCGCTTAATAAAAATGCTTGGAGTGTCTGTTTGTAATATTTATACAACCTTTTAAATGATTGTCGTATATAACCGAATCATATAACAAAACAACTTTTTTTATCTGTCTGCCTGATCCATTTTTGTTCTGGGTAATCTCTGCAATAGCTAGTGCGATTTTGACAGGACCTTTACTGGAAGATAGCTGATGTAACTGGGAGTAACTTAGGCTACTTTTGATTTTTATTACAAAAAAAAACAGAATTATTTTTTAAATACCACGCGGATAACAGCTAGTGTCAAGTATTGAAATTTAACTCAAAACACTGAGATATGTCATGGTGCTCCTTAGACTATTAAAAAAAATACGACAGATCTACCCCTTTTTTGATATCTGTTAAAGATCTAATTTTTTTCTATACTATCTATCTGTGTTAATAGATAAATTTAATTTGTGCCAAGAAAAATTAAACGACAGCACATAATTTAAGCGTATGGCTTTCAAACGGGCTTTATCAATGTTTAGGTTCCATAACTTTGTTAATTAGTTTCCTTTGTTAAATATTGTAAAGAGCTCGATCAAAATTAACTAACCCATAAGTTTTGTAATAATTAGCATAGCTAAAATATTGTAATAATATTTAAGTAGAATATTTAATAGGAGATATCTTGCTAAAATGGTTTATAAATTCATATTAAAATATTACCATCATAGTGAAGGCAAATATGTACATCAGACATTAGAAACCTGTGAAAACGCTTTAATATCAATACTAAAAGCCCGCTCATCGTCAATTTCGATTTTCCATTTTAATAACAGAATTTTTTACTTTTAAAACTTTAGTATTTTATAAGTCATATTAAATAAGGTAATGAGCGATGCATATTTTAAAGCAAATTGGACGGTCTAATGTGCACAGTAGTTAATTATCATGCTTTTTACAAACGTTTAACAAACATTTGTGATTACTTTTTTTAGATTATAAAAAAAGACGAGACTATGTTCGTCACAGCTTTCTCTTGCAATAGTTTTTAAATTTGCATAGACGGGAGTTTTGTATAACTTTTCTTGGTATGAACTTAAACAACCGAATGATGAATTTATTTGATAAGTATCTTTTATAAGCTAAGCCCGATGTTAAGGTTCTGGTAATAGTGAAAACTAAAATGAATGTTTTCACTTATAAAAATATACTCCTAAACCAATTGACTTCTTTCACTAAATTTCAGATCATAGTTAAGTATACAAATTATGCAAATATTACATTTGTATATTCATTATTCGTATTTGATTGCAGATATATATCTTTCAGGTTCTTGCTTATTGATAAGAACACGTAACTATAAATTTCCTTTTATCAAATGTCCGCTTTTATTCATTGTTTTTGTTTCTTTTTTAAATATCATTTATTGTCTTCTGAACCATGCCTGTTGTATAATTTAAAAGTTTCCATTCGAATGAAATAGTCTTACATATATTCAGTACATGTTTTATTGTCTACTAAGTAGTATATCTTCAGCTAGATAAAGTTATCTTCAGGATTTTTATAGCACGTGATACAAATACGGATTTGGATTTTAAATAAAAATGGTTCTGCGGCCTTGCATTACTACAAAGGATATCTTTTAATGCCCACACCGTTGTAAAAACTGAATATCGGAGTTTTATTTATTTTCTTTAGGCCAATTATTCACATTATTGTCTTGAAAAATTTTCAGCTTTAAGCCCGTATATTTTAAATTTAAAATTGAATTTTAGTGCCCTCTGTACCATGTATGGTCACGGAGTAGTAGGTGTGAGAGTGTGAAAGAGTCTGAAGTGTGGCATCAACGCTACCTTTTAAGAGACCTTTCATCAATTTGGCTGTCAGTATTGGCACTATTATGAGATAGAAGCATACAAAGCAAGGTCAGACCTGACAAGATTGTCTAAATGCATCTCCACCCGATAAACGATATAAATATAATACAAATGGGAAAAAAATATTAAAACTGCATGTAGTTGGTTTTTTTTTAATACAGTATTATATATCGCGTTTATTTTACATTTTTAAATTCCCGACGTTTCGAAAACTTTCCAGCGGCCGTGGTCACGGGGTAGACGCGATAAATTCCGTAATGTCATTTTATTTAATAATGTATTATATTCGCGTAAACAATAGAAATAATTACAGTATTATAACGTTTATAAGAGTATCAAAATATTATTAAAAATCCATTACTTCCATTTACAGCAATATCGTATTTTAATATTTGAATTAGACTAATTTCAAAAATTTATATATTTTATAGGTAACTTTAAGATAATAATATGTTAATCAAATCAGTTTTGATATATTTAAATGGTTTTCATTTCACTTAGTTTTCAATGTCCACGCTTTTTATGTTTAAATAGATGGTTCCTTCTAAATTATCTATTTTGCTTTTTGAATAAGAACCCGTAAACGTCTAACGACTCTTGTTTTTGATAAATAATTTTCTATTACGCAAAATTTTTTCAACGATCCAAACTCAACTGCACTGATGTCTTAAGGTAAAAATATAATAAAAAATCTTTTACGCTTCGGAAACGTCTAACAACAATAATTACAATTGCAGTTGATTTTTGGAATAAAAATTAAAGAATAGTAAGCTGTTTTATTTTCGCCCACCTATAGATACCGACTGGCTAACTGCCTCCGTAGCCTAGTGGTATACGCGTGTGACTTAGAAACCGGAGGTCGTGGGTTCGAATCCTGCGGGGACTCAACAAATTTTCATTGTTGTTTCCTAGTTGGTTAGGGCAATTTGGGCCGATCACCCAATTGTCTGAAAAGTAAGATGATCCATGCGTCGGATGGGCATGTAAAGTCGGTCCACCCACCAACCCGCATTGGACCAGCGTGGTGGGATACGGTCCAAAAACCCTCTAATGGATAGGGGTGTATTAGGGGAGGCCTATGTCCAGCAGTGGACTATCACAGGCTGATGATGATGAAATAGATACCGATATTCCAATATAAGTATATTAAAATTTTATTAGTTTCGATCTTAAAGTGCAAGAGAACGCGGCAGGAGTACTTAAAAATGTGGAGTTTTTATTATTGGACCAGCATAGTGGGATACGGTTCAAAAACCCCTTAAATGGATACGGCGTGCATTAGGGGAGGCCTATGTTCAGCTGTAGACTAACACAGGGTGATGATTATGATGATTGTCTGACCTCATTTAAGTTCACATAATAGTTATTGGTTTAAAAAGTTCTTTATTCTATGTACATTAAACGTGTCATAGACGACATTCTGAATGAATACATTAAAAGATATCAGCGCTTTCAAATGAAACAGCAGATATTACGAAGCAATTTTGTACAGAGATTACTTTGGTACCCTAAGTAAGTCAAATATTTTTTTTAATTTTACTTGGTTACTCAGGAGTCGTAGTTTTATATTTATAAACAGATTTCAGTTGAATTGCAATACCGGTCATTATTAATAAAATTCTATAAAATGTTTTTTATAATAACTTTGTTATTTACACATTATGAAATTTCAGGGCCATGTAAAAAATGTTGAAAACGTATTTTGTACTGACAATACATGATTTGATAGGTAGGGACTGTAAAGCGATTACTGATAACAAGCTTGGCTGAACATTTCTTATTATCGCTCGTTAGTCTCGTTAGAAATCTATTCTTCTTAACTTAAATCGAATTAGTCCAATATGAAAAGTTATTGATTAAATGTAAATTATACCATCTAAAAATGTTTTTAGGTAGAAAGAAAGTACTGTTATTAAGCATATTTTTTCACTGTATCATTATAAAATGTTACAAAGCTATACCTAATCAACTAATTAAAAGTTTGGTAATTCTTATAATATCAGTTATTACTCATTGAAGTTTGCCCGGTCATTCAGGTTCTTAGAATAATATTATTAATTTGGAACTTTGCGCAAAGACTTATAAATTTACTTTAAAGTAAAGCTTTTGCAATGGAAACAAAAAAATATTTCTTACTTAGCCACAAATTTATGATAAAAGTATTCAATATAATTTAAAATGACAACATTTTTAATTCTTCCTTAACTTGGAACTTACCTTTCACACAATTTTTATTTTTTAAAGGCGTGAAATGTATGCTCAGGGATAGTTTTTCATTCTTTAACTACGTTTTCTTTTGTTTTTTGACAATAATGTAAAGCTACCAGTCTCTACTCGGACTAATATAGCGTTAGAGAACAATGAGTCCGAAGGAATGCTTTGTTCCTTCGAACTAGTAACCAACCCTATAGAAGTGAAGGTCACACGTACAGATGGTACGTGTGTTAACTTCTTGAAGTTCGTCGGCTAAGGATCGACGACGTTCGGTCCACTGTAAGACGAGTTGTAATTACTATTCAGATACTTACTACTCTTTTATCGCAGTTTTTGATTTTCTTTTATCTGGACTGAAATCTATAGTAAAATTTCCGATCCTACGTCTTACCTTTATTGTTGATCAAACAAAATCATAGATTCCGAATTGTTTGAACATTCAGATAATTATAGTTAAGTAAAAAATGTTCTAGGAAGAAGGTTATAAAATTCCTACACCTTAAGGTAAGTTAGTAACGAAGTACTGATTTCTACCCTAAATGCACATCTGAATGATGAAGCTGCAAAGATGTATAGAACTTTTACTTGGACTCTGGCCAAGATCGTATGACCAATTAACTTCGTGAAACACACTGCCTTTTATTTCACTTCGTACTAGGGCTTGAGGTACTTTCTTCCTTACAATATTGCCTTTGTGTACGCCCTTTTGCCTCCTTTTTACAGGTAGTGTGAATAACCTAAGTGTTCTTTTTGCAACTGCGTTGGATAAACAGTAAACATGAGTCTGTTCCATGAGTGATGTAAAGCGTTAGGAGTTTACTGTCAGGCTAATATTGAAGACTGACTACGAAAGTATTACTAGCAGCTTGTGTTATCCGCTGAGCGTTTGAAAAGAGTACTGAAATCTATGAAGACTAAAGACTTAAGATTTTAGTACCTTTGGACTGATTAAGCCTGGCTCGACTTTAAAACGTAATGTGTTACAGGACTCGTTTCTGTCTCCATTACTAGAGTTCTAAAGACGAGTTTTTCATATGCATCCCTTAACAAAATTTTACATAAAATTTAGTACAAACTTTACTAACATTTTACTATCATTTCATCATCAGCCTTTGTAGTCCACTGCTGGCATAGGCTCCCTAATCACCCTATCCATTATCCCACCACGCTGGTCCTCGGACCGTATCCCACCACGCTGGTCCAATGCTGGTCCAATGGGTAGACCGACTTTACATGCCCATCCGACGCATAGATCATCTTACTTTTAGACAAATGAGTGATCGGCCACAAATTGCCTCTAACGACCTCCGGATTCTAAAGCACACGCCTATACCACTAGGCTCAGAGGCAGTGTACTATCATTTAAGATGATTAAAAGCAGAAAGACTATCTTTTTAGCAAAACAATTTTAAAAGGTGTTCTCGTGCAAAATACTTGTTGTCACCGGACCCGTCTGCGTGTGTTCGCCGCTGACGGACCCGTACGCACGTATTTGCTGCCATCGCATCATCATTGCGTTCGCTTACTGCGCTACCTCAAGCTGTCGACTTGGGCACAGGCTGTGTTATGCAACTTGTTGCGTCATACATTGTGGTGTCAACCGTTTGACTAAGCGACATTTCTTGTTTCTTAGTATTTCCAGTTTCTTTTCTGAACTAGCTGTTTTTACAGCTATATTTGCCTAATCGAACGTTTAATCGTGTTTCTTCCTGTTGCAGAACCAGCCGGTACACTCCTCCCTGCCAGGCCTGGTGGGAGGGTCAGGATTCCAACGCCTGGCATTTCCACCCGCCGCAGTTGCGTTGGGTGACGTAACCATGTCCTATTTGATGAACGACCTAAAACCGTGACGATTGTGACAACGTTCCTGAAAAGAGCGCTTTGTTATTGATACCATGGCGTACATTAAAAAACTCGGGAAGAATCTCATCACGGAAAATATTCCTCATTCCCCTAGCCTCTCCTGCTCGCCCGAATGACAATCCTATTCCACTAGTCCACGTTGACGACATCAGCGTCCGCACGGCGCGGATATGGAGGTCGAGGCAATTTCCAACCCGAAACCAGATGACAGCTTTCCGTGCTTGACCGTAAAGGCTGCATTTATAATCACTTGTTTAATAATTATGTAATTATTGACACAACTTTTTTTCTTTTGAATCTTTAAAAATACTATTTCTTAATATTAAAATACTTTGACACGCACTATAAATGATTTTACTAGACCGCTTGTATCTCAAATGCAGAATTGTATTTGTTCTCTTCCACAGAAAACTTCTATCTAGTTTGAATTTATTTATTATAACAATACAGCAAACTAAAAAATATATTGTTACACAGGTGTTAAATTAAATTATGCATAAGTGTGTATTCGTGCTGACACGTCACCTGCCTATCCTTCTAATTTAATTCTAATCTTAGCCTTTTTTATCTTTGATATTATGCTGCCAATCTAGAGTAATTACCGGGACAAGCAAAAGCTTTTAATTAGACATAAGTACTTTAATTTCAACACCGCCATCTACAAAACATAAAGCCAGTAAAAGTACTGTTTTGCTGAAACACAGCATTGCAAATACATAATAAGTTACATATTCCATTACAGTACAAAGGTAAAGCGTTATTTACACGATATCATTGCGAGTAATTTAAACCAAAGTTTATATTATTACAAGAATACCAATATTTGCTAGAAAGCTTAACGAAGAAAAGCTTTGAACAAAATCTGCTAAAAAGTTTCTATTGCAACAAAAATAATAGCATAGATCTTCTTGTACTTTATAAACTTAATATATATTTGTATTTTCCTCATACCAATTTCATTTATTTGTGTAAAATATACAATTAAACTCTTTATTTTTTAAGAACTTATAAAGTTTATAACAACGCCATCTTGCTTACAAAGCAAGTACCAGTTAAGCCTTCCTAAGGCTACACTAACTGCGTGTATTGATATTTAAACAGCCTGTTGCTATTATGTAAGAGGATTGTGTAACATTCCTAAAATAAATTGGGCTTGGTTATAACAAGACTTCTGATGATATAACATACAATTATATTGTAGTTTTATATATACTAAAATTACAATAGGTATAAATTAAACAGAAAATAATTTTCTCACATGTATATTTGAAAGTGGACCACATTTATAAATTAGAGAAACATTTTGGTGCTATAATTGGCTTTGGGGCAATAGATTGCACTATCGTAGAACTACTGTAAAGGATGTACAGACATAGAAAAAGTTAATCAAAGTCTAATTATCATTCTCATTATCACTTTTAAATTTCTTTGCTTGAGTCCCTTCAGCATCGTTGTTTGACTCCTCTTTACATATCTCGTGTAGATTATATTTCTTATACAAAAAGTAATTATCTACGACACTGAGAAGACAAATGCCTTTGATAATTTCCACTATAATGCAGAGATTTGGAGTTTTCAAGTCGGCTTTGTTGTCATTGTTCTTTAGCACAATCATGTCGGCTAGCTCTTTGATTATCAGATCGCGAGACACACTGCTGTTGAAGCGTTTGTTAAAGATGATAGCAAATGTTGATGGTTTTTTCAAAAAATATTTGTCAAAAAGCTTGCCAGCGCCTTCCATGATGTCTGGTAGGTTTGCTTTACATGTCACCATAATTGGCAACATGCGTAACACATGTCGAGTTTTCTGCACTTTGGTTGTGATCAAGTCTTTTATGATTGCTGTAGTCAATTCTTCTGGACTAGGTAAATTTGTTTTGATAAAAATGCAGTTAGATGCCCCTGTTTCTACTACTTGGAATCGTTTATGCTTAAGAGATTTCTGTGAACTTTTCTTCATCGAATCAACCTCGCGTTTCAACAGGTCTCCTATATCAGTCTCTGATTCAGATTCGCTTACCGAGTTTTCCTCATTGTTTTCAGAGGGCGGCAGCTGGTTGCTTTCTAGATCAGGGTAAAGTTTCTCAGCATACTCATTTAGCAGATTGTACATTTCCTTTACACAGTCTTTCTCTCTGAAATTGCATGTACAAAAAAAGCCTCTGAAGCCGGGTTCCAAGAAGTATTTGTTTCTCCGCTTACGAAAGTAAAACTTTTTCTTTTTCCTTGTATCGCCCATTTTGTTTCAATTGGAATACAAAGTAATGTCCTTTACAATCAACAGTGATATAAGACAAATTATTACGTGAATTGAATTATGAAATCACTTAATAACATGATCATTACATATACGCACACCCATGCTGTAACTTTGTCATATTTGACAGTCATTTTGTTTTTTAAAATTTTATGACCTGGTAACATAGACCCTCAGGTCATACCGTAAAATGGGGTGAATAGACACAAAACAAAAAAAGTTTTTTTTCTAAATAAAAAATAAGACAAGCAAGAAACAACATATTTTTTTATTGGCTCAATGAAACTTGATCATATATATTACTAGTTAAAATAATATAAAGCCTGTTCGTATCATTACTGTAATCTATTGTACTTACTGCAATCCAAAAAAACCACAATGATTTAAATTTGAAAACATCACCAACTGGCCGCCACTCAGCGTAATTACCCTACTATTAATAAAAATATTTGTTGTATTATATTGTTTACACATAACTGATACTTTATTGGCTCTATGAATTGCCGTTACACGTTTAACTTCAGTTAAGTTCCATTCTGTTGCAAATATGTGATTTGAGTAAATGGTCTGTTGCTCAGTCTATCCTTATTGGTTGCTTCAACAAATAATTGAAACTCTGTTTTAAATGAGTTTTTCGAATTAAGTATTTTATAGTTTGGTTTGAAAAATACCTTTTTTACCAGAAGAGTAATAACGCTACCTACCATAGTCCTAAACATAAAAAAACGTTCAAATTAAGATAAAAGAAAATATTGTGCGCGTGCTCAAATTGAAGTTCCTGCCCATTTGACAGACATTTATAACACACGCAAAGCTAAGTATAGAAATCACAAAGTCAAATTCAAGTAAAAAAATTTGGAATTTAAAACAATTATAGTCTTACGTATTTATATCTTAATTATTCTTTACCATATTATTTAACTACCCAAGACTTCTAATATATGTGCTCGGCTTATTAAGGTGGTTTATTGTCTACATACAACATCTTTACGCATGCAAAGTTTCTGATCTTAAGTCATTCATCAATATTCAGACTAAAGGAGACTTAATACAGAATTTGCAATTTTTGCTAATGCATACTACTCCAAAATATTATATCCCCTTTTAATTTTTGTTATATATTATTGGAAGAGCTGTGTCTTCAAGGATCCCAAGAGGGTGATTTGAGCTCTCACTATGATTTAAGGTTCTTTATTACTAAAATAGAGTACAGAGTAGGTAATATTTTATGGTCGGGTTAAGACAATACTAAGCGTAATCTTTTACCAACCAACCAACCAGGGTTCCTATCTGTGACTGTAACGTGAAATTTTAAATATAAAATATTGAAGACATAGGTCATACCCGATGTCCTTTATTTTTAGACTCTTAAACGTTTAGTTGTAAACTCTTTTTATCATAGAAAATATTTAAATATATATCCTAACTTATGCTAAAGCAAAGCTATATAATAAAACAAAATCACATTCCTTTTCGATTTTGAATCAAATTTTCTAGACTTGTTTTTTGTCATGAGATAAGATGCTTCTAAGGTGCATTTTCGGAACAAACTCAATACTTTTTTTCTTATAAAACTAAATTAGTCTCAATGAGTAGAGTGCCGCGTAGCAATTGAAGTTTGTCGGCAGGACATTAAAATAAACGTGAGACGCTTGTGTGCCAGATATAGTGTTCACTATGTGAGTATAGGGGCCGGAGTAAGAATACCCCAATCAAAAATAGTAAATTATTACTATAGTTGCCACCATATTTGACAACACCGTCGGTCATTCGGCACAAAATTAATGGTTATTAAATGGATTTACAAATAATAACATAATTAGCAACCCATCGTACCAAAAAATCGCTCAAAAGGTTTCCCTGCGTAAAAAGTGGTTTAATTTTCTGAAATTCGTGTCTAGTACGACGATAAGCGTAGTCGTTTGCTTCCAAAAAATTCGGCTACTATTCAGAATTCGCCCGAATACCGAATAGTAGCTGAATATACGTGGCGTCTTTAGTTATTACATATATACAGCACTAATAGATGCTTAAAAATACAGATAGATAATAAAAAAGTACACACACCGTACTTATGTAACACGATAGAAGTGTTATCTTTTATTAGTAGATTACCACCATGTCCAATATCCAAACGATATTTATCCAATAAAAGGGCCCGGTGTTTTTTAGCTCAAAAAATTTTACTTAAGTTTCATCATTTTGCTGGGGTATATGGACTGGTATAGAGTATTACAATTTATTTATAATGATGCAAAACAATGGTCATGTATTACTAATGTGTTAAGGAAAATAAAAGATATTTTTATGACAAGATATATATTATAAAAAAAACTTAACAAATCATTTTAAAGCTATTTTCGCTTATTATTATAATAATCCTAGTATAAATGAATATTGCATTATTAAATTTCCCTAAAATACCGCAATAAATAAATACTAGTTGAATACTTTTGGTCGACGAAATATGCAAATTCATCGTGTTTGTGCCATTTTGAAATATATAGATGTAAAAACATTGCTGTTCATTATATAGCAAATGAGTTTTACTATGAAAATCCGCAATACTTTGTCTTCATAACTGTCTGCAAGTTTGCAACTACGGGCTTCTTTAACTTTGGGCAGACGGTAATACTGAAAAAATATAAGTTTTTAATTTAACAAAAGTTTAATAATAAATCAAAATTTTCGGTACGTATTTAAAAAAAATGTATTAAAACCTAATTATTGTAAAATTGCCTTAATATAATAAACTCTATAGAGTAAATCTTTTTTTTCATTTTTAAAAACAAAAGGACTACGGTAATAAAGTTTATTTTTCAGAGCCAAAAAAGATTTGTAATAAATAAAAATAATGCCTCTAACATCGCTAACACTTATGGTTTTATCCAATAGAAAATCTTTAGATTCGATGCCTTTTCTTTATTTGTTATTAAGAGTTCAAATCTTACTTAACTCACATTACTTCTTAACATATAAAAATATATAAAATAAATAGATAAAAACTATTACAGAGCCAAAATCGAACTATTGCTTTATAATTAGCAATTAAATTTTTTATTATTATATCATTATTACCGAAACACAATTTAATCATTTCAATGTAGTACTTACTCTTCAAAGTTGTACTTACTCTGTGTTGTACTCTATAGAAGATATTTTCAAGTACTCGATGTAAATACTCGGCGATTCAAGCAACCTCCAAGTGATAGGGTTAAACAAGTTTGTCTCATATTTCCACTCGACTATTACTGACATGGGCGGGTAACCAGTGTCCTTAAACGGAACCATTTTTGTTTGCACATCGCCTGGTTTGTAATATTTCCTATAACAAACACATAATACAAATAAGTTAATATAATTATATTTATAATATTAAAGTTATAGAATTTTTTTCTATAAAAAGTAAGTTACAGAAAGTTTTATTCAATAACTAAATAGCTGTTGCCTGCCTCTTTATGCGCGTAACATATAATGTAATTTATATTCTTTTGTAAAAAACGTAGTCTAAATTACTCCCAGTTACATCAGCTAATCGGTAATATATTATAATGTAATCTTTTAGACGGTTACTTTGATGTTACAAACTGTCACTAACATTTTATTTATTTGAATAGATGATGTTCCGATATCTATAAAATGTCGATTATATATCTTACAAGAAGTCTTCGGTAGTAAAATAGAAAAATAAGCAAAGCGTACGGTTTAATTTGATTTAATGTTTCGACAAACATACTTCGTCTCTTCTTTTCAACTTTTTATAGTTCCTATTCATTCAAAGACCGAAGCATGATTTTACTTAAAAATGTGCTGTTCACATTAATAATATTTAAAATTTATAGTAATGAGGAAATATGAACTTAAGTTCGATGTTATTTAGGGTATTTTTATTTGTGATATAATCTATATTAAGTTTTTTCAGTAATACAAAAGTCTTTAAGTAATTTTTAACGAAAAGTCTATTCTCTATGCATATTTAACATTTAATCTAGCTGCGTAAAATTTAGTTTAATTAAAGGCAATATTTGTTAAGATATGTTGGATGAAAAAAAATTCTTGAGGCCAACATTTTATTAATACGATAAAATCAATGTCAATCACTTTTGTCCTTGGCATCACTGCGTCATTTCTAAACGTTATCAATAATTTATTATAAACCATAATGATCAGAGTTCAAATTATATAAGTGTATTTTTTTTTAAATTTACCAACAAAACAATAATTAAGATACTAAATTTGGTTCCGGTTCGGAACAGTGACCCATTTAGGTTTTTTTTATTATATTATACTAGTGACGCTTGTAGCTTCGCTTATATTCGTATAATATTTTGAATATTGATATAACTGACTATTTTCTTTTTTTTAATTTGGTAATGGCTATGATTCGAATGGACATTTTTTTTAAATTATAATAACTTTTAATAATCCATTAGTAGATTATTCGTATCTATAGTTAGTTTTTTTTAACTGATGAACGCAACGAGTCAAACAGAACGTTAACATGTTGATCCATATTAATTTTAACGCCTTAAAACTACAGCGTGAGGCGCCACTAATTTGTTCGTTTTGTGATGTTCGTCTCGTTAACAAAGTTATTACGCTAGTTACGTTGCTCTTATAACTGAAAAACAGCATTTTCACGGTACCATTTGCAGCTGAAGATAGCACCGCGGTTCTTACTAGAATGGTCCTGAAAAAAATTGACAAGACCACCCTTTGCCTAAGAACAAATAATAATATTAATAAAAATGTGGCTTACTGTTCGTCGTCTATAAATTTGTGATCGCTCTTGCTGTTGTTCTTATCAACTAAAATGATAGACACACGGCCTACGTCGGGGCCATGGATTCTGCTTTCGGTCGAGTTAGAAACCTTTAAAGTTATTTTGTAGTGGACCTCTGTAAAAACGAAAATACAAATATATCTTGTGAGATCTTTTGGTTTTTACAATCTATCCAAAGGCAAACAAGATTCGGAAAGTTTGTAAACAAAGACGATTGTAAAACGTGGTGTCTGTTCCACGCGATTTATATTTTAGGCTATAATTTGACTAGAAGATTGGCAGATTGGCATTGGCATATTGGCATTTGGCAGAGAAAGCCAATTATAACGCTTTATGTTTTAGGCTCTACTAAAGTTTGAAATCAGTCTTTATATTCGAAGAGTATGTGGAGGTCAGATGCCAATCCTTCTGCGTAGCTTTTATTAAAATAGATCTGTATGTATTGGAAGCCGATCCTATGAAAAATTGGGAAAATAGGTAGGTGAAAAAAATACACATATTGAAGTTTTATTTTACAATTGTACAGGCATCAGAATAAATTTCTATTACTATATTTTCTATCCTATTATAATTTGAATCTTTTTTTACTCAATTCCAAATTCGAAACTACTTACGTTATATATATGTAAAACATAAAAAAAAATAAGAACACAATGAAGGTGCAGTAAATTAAACGTCAGTATATTTTTCGAGCGTATTACATCAATAGAAATAACTGTTTTAAATCATATGTACTTACTGCAGAACGGCTTTGAGGCTCCCGTCATTGAGTACAGCGATATATGAGAGTTGGAGTCGATCAGACCGCTTGCTTGATACCTCCTGTATATCTCGTACGAATGGTATCCCACTGGGATGCAGTAATGTTTGCTGTCGCAGGCCGTACAGTTGCCGGCGAGAAAAGCCTGTAAACACAATAATAGGATACAATTTAACTGATTTGAATAGCATTACAATAGGTTTTTAAATCATAATTCATTTAGTTCCTGAGTTGCATTTTTAAAAGCAATATCGTAAATTAACTGTTTCCCTATCGGTTGCTTTTAGGTTTTACACTGCCTCTTATTAGACTGCTAATATTAAGCCGCTGGTAGCGTATTATAGAATCAATAAATTTAAAATTTGAAATAATTTTACTCATCTTTCACGTTGTTAGCTGTGTTTCTTTACAAAATTTTAACCCTATCTACAACTTTGACCGACTTTCAATACGGACCGTTTTACGAACCTCGTAAGACCTGCACTGCACCGCCATGAAGGGGCAAGTGGGCGCGATGCTTTCTATGAACAGCCAATAGCTCCTCTCGTGGTCGCAGCTCACGAATTTCAACGCGTGCTTGTACATATCACCGCTGACCATTCTGCCTTGGGCTCCGTCGCTCTTGCATCCGGTTGGGTGGAGCCACCGTTCGGGTAGAAGTCCACGTGGCCTATCGCCTCCGTTATGCCGAAGCCTGAGAAAAATATTAGCAAGATTCCTTTTTAAACACATTAAAGCAACTAAACGAGCAGTGCGTTCACCTGATGGTAAGTGATACACACTAACTATAAGAATGAAGCAAAGACACAACTAATACTATCGCAGCGATGCGACATGATAGTGAATCTAGTTTACCTAGTAATAGACAGGAAGACAGCACTGTTTATACTATATATTACTTGTTTGCACTACGGGTACTGCGGTGTTACTTTAGCGGACGGACGCCACACCTTTCGATTAAAATTATATTGCAATTACATTATTACTATACATAATTATATAAAACAATGTTACTCCTTATGTTTTATTCAATTTACGTACATTGATACTTTATATTGTTTGTCATGACTTTTGCTAAATTTGCTGGTCTTGTGATGTAATGTGACAAATCGATTACGAGATCGAATTAAATTTATAAAATCGATTCAATCAAGTTCGAATCGATTTCGACTTATTGTATTTAAATGAGATTGAATTCGATCTTACAATAAGTTCAACACCTTGAGGTTACGTATACACTAAATATGTAATGGTTTTGCAGGTTTAGTTTAAACTATAATAGAAGTTAATATTTTTATTGTTTCTATATATTTTTTAGAAACGATTGCCTTAGCAGATTTAGTTTTAGAGCTTTTAAAAGGTTATTACCTGAGAAATATAGCGGCATCGCATTGCTGTGTATTATATCAACGTATTTCGCGTCGGACCTGTCCAAGCGAACCAACGTGACTGTGTTACTGAAATATGGCGCCGCCGGGTCGAGGCCGGTTATTCTTCCCAGTTTCAAATTAAACTCCTGTAATGAGAGAATGACCAATATAAAATAAAACATAATGACAACTATGTAGCCCTAGTTTATTCAGAGACTATATTTTTAGCCGAGTGGTTTAAAACTGCCTTTAATTTAAAACTGAGCCCGTAGGCAACTTGTGGGACACAATTGGTTCAGTAAATTGGACGATAATACCACACATGTATTACAATGGTACGTAAAAAGTAATTCTGAACCCATACTAATGTGGCAAAAGGCAACGAGGAAGAAGTAACAAGATTTTTATACTATTGAGAATACGACGGCCGATTTACATTTGAGATCAACAACTTACGCAAGACATAACAATGCACAAGTATACAGGCACGAAAAAAGAAGCGACCAGAGAGATCAGGGGTAAATAAAAACAATAAACCGCATAAAAAACACACCGAAATGTACTTAAGATATAATGAATAATAGACAAGAAGGTGGTAGGACCTCTTTTCATAAGTGGTCAACTTAAGAAGCAGTATCGTGTTTCCTATCTCTGTCGCAAAGCAGCAGGGTAGAAACACTACTGTTCTACGGTATGAAAAATACCGTTCCAGCGTAATTACTTAGTTGATGTTACATTCCATATTTAGCGAGAAAGCCAACTTAAAGCTTCTAAAGCTGTTTTTCTGAAAGACACCGTTACTTAAGAGTAAAACGCCATGTTCGTTAAATAAATAAATTAAAAAACAATGGCAGTCCCCTTTATTGATGTACTCTTAAACGGACGATATTATCACCTAGCTGATATTAACAACTTTAATTACCTTCTGCAAACCATGCCCGCAATATCCCGATAAGTGCGCACCCAGCGAGTGACCGATGAAATGGAAGTTATCCAAATTCGATAAGCCCAATATTAACTGAAAAAAAGAGTAATTAATTAAATAAATATTCTAATCTGCGTACAATTAAAAAAATAATAATATTTCTGGACGAGTAGTTCAATATCATGTAGTTCCAAACTAAGCAAAGCTTGTACTAAGGAAACTATATGACTGATAGACAAATGAACTTACTTATCTTTTGTAAATAAATACATTTTTATAGATACAAACACACAGACACGATATTTATCAAGTAATATCTTTCCCGTGATCGAGTACACCAACCCACGGTAACTATTAAATTATAACCACAAAGTTTGTCGCTACTCCAATGAGTTGAGTCAAATAAACTACACTATTTTTTTTGTTTTACGGCGACCTTAAATTTTTCTACACACACAAACGTTGACTGGGAGAGAATACCTTTGGCATTAAGTCCGCCTTCGTATCCATTTTTCATTTCATGTGTACATAAAGTTTAAACAAATAATCCACGTTCTGTTGATCTTTGGTTTAGGATACAACAAATACTTTAAAAATTTGGGACGATTTATCTCACGACTGAGACAATTCTTCCAAATAGGAACACTTTAGTATTTTCATTGTAGGTTTCGTAAGCATAGAACGTTCCTTATATACAATTTTATATTTATTCTAAATAGTACTTACATATAAGTTGTGCACGAAATGCGCAGTCATTGCGCCGACCAGCCTTATGTTGGCTACGGCCTGGCCGTAGGGGGGTTGCGCCCCCTTCCTCCAGTCCACAACGAAAACTGTGGCTGCCTCGTTGCCTTCCAAATTTAATAGGCGTCAGCCATGTTTTGTATCTGAAATTATATAGGTCAAGTAAGTCATCGTCTGTATGTATTAATGTAAATTTTAGAGAAATTAATTTTCCATTACATATACATGATATATGTAATGGAAAATAAATTTAAAACTAAATTTCGCAATAACAATCAATACATATAAATTGAAATGTATGTTTGTAACGTTAAAATAACCTGTTTTAATAAGTACATTGTAATTTATATATTAGAAATTTTAAATAATGTTTTAAGCATTATATGAGGTACTATCGTACCAGGTTACGAACACACTCACAGAAAATGATATTCATCATATCATATCGTTAGGTAAAGTATGTATTTAAATTCAAGACCAATAAGCCAAATCAAATCTTTACTTGGTACTAAAGGTATAAATATAAACTAATCCTTACATACCCATATTTTATGCCCTCCTTCGAGAAAACCGTGAGAGATGAAATAAAAGGGCCCACGTGGATCAATATTTCCGTTGCGAATCTTCTCTGTTTCATGCGCTTGTAACATCAGAGGGATTCTTCTATTCCGTCTAGTAAATGCTGGATACCTGTAGGACAAAAAAAAAGAGATTTTTTAAGTCTCTTAGAATTCCCCAAAAGCCTTCACTTAAAATATACGACGTAAATTCCTTCCTTGCTTCACTTGGCTAAGGTATATACCGACCTACATTTTCGATCTTTATTACGTTTTTTTGATCGACTTCCCAAAAGAAAGAAGTACTCAATTCGGAGCGTACATTTTTTTTATATGTTACCTCGTTGCCCCGCTCCTAGTGTCCCGATTTTGTTCATTCGTTTTTTAAATGATAGATATTGGCTCCCCATTGGTCCAATTTTTTAATTCATTTGTGATTAGAAAATTGGGAAAAAAATATATACGTCCAAAAAACCAACCAAAAATCACAACCTCGTACGATTAAATTACATACGCTGCCAAAACCGTTAAGATAGACATGGAGTATGTTGTCCGAGCGCATATATCTATGTTTTAACAAACGATAACCATTTTAATTTTAATTGCAACAAGGCATGTTTAAAGCTAATTGAAGGTAATAGTGTAAGTTGAAGTCGGTCAGAGTTTGTTAAAATTTCACTTGTTGTTATAAGACGTGTTGATACGCGATGGTTAATATAACATGATGGTAGGCGTTGCTCGTTTTATATTCGTAACAAACTAAAAATCGGCTTGTGTGTGCCTAACCAGGAGATAATAGTGCTTCATCATCATCATCATCAGCCTGTGATAGTCCACTGCGACATAGGCCTCCTAATACACCCTATCCATTAGAGGTTTTGGACCGTATCCCACCACGCTGGTCCAATGCGGGTTGGTGGGTGGACCGACTTTACATGCCCATCCGACGCATGGATCATCTTACTTTTCAGACAATTGGGTGATCGGCCAATGTGCCTAACCAACTAGGAAACAACAATGAAATTTGTTGAGTCCCGCAGGATTCGAACCCAGACCTCCGGTTTCTAAGCCACAGCCTATACCACTAGGCTACGGAGGCAGTTTAATAGTGCTTACTAGTTTACTTCTATAGCAGCACAAAAGGATTTTTTCACAGAGCGATTGGCCTCCATAACCTATATGGTAAATGGCATTCGACGATAAAATTAGTTGTAAGTAAAGTTGAAATCATTGAAATCCTATAATGACAGCCTAAAATGATCTTGGCAACTTGTTACATGCCCTTCCGAAAAATATCTTAAAGTTTTAGATAATTCGGTGATCGGGCCATATTGTCCTAAAATATTAAAAGGTCGTTACTAAAGTTTATTTCTGCAGAACCCACAAACTAAGGATTGTAAGGTAACCTCGCATATTACAACCGATAGGGTTGAACCATTACAACTTCAGCCGAAAAAACCGCCCAACTATATAACTATTAAGCATCTTTCTAACTCAATTCATTATCTATAAATAGTAAACCTATTGCAGTAACTACATTTTATCTAGTAAGCAAGCGCACTAGCCGATATTGAACTTATGAAACTGCACCCACGCGGCGGTCCAGCCCACTGTCCAAAGTTCAATAGACCCTTGGGCGCAACACGTATCGAAAATAACATGTTTGTCTAACGATAAGTGACGTCACAATGCACACATTTGTTGTGTCTTCGGCAACAATGGATGTCACGGACGAGCCCCCAAGTTTATCTCTCGTAATTAACGGGCACGTACAGTTCGATAATAGTACTAATTGGTCGGGGGACCCAGAGAATGTTCGAGTAAACAACATCGAAACACGATAACATCTTTCTGTACTTTGCACTTAACAATAAACGAGAATAAACGCGTTGCTTTAAATAGAGCACGGCGGTGGTAAGCGAGAATTAATCAATAATAAAGTACCTATTCATTTAAAATTCAGCACTAATGGCAAGATTTAAAAGCTTGGCGTGCAAAAGAGATCACTTTGAAAGAAGTAAGAAAGATATAATCTATACCAATATTACATATAGGGGGAAAAGGTTTGTTTCTTTAATCATTATAATAAATATTCTTTCACTAAAAGTATTTTCTTTCATTACTGGAAAGCTCTATAATTCCTTAAGTGACATAGGCTACTTTTTACCCCAGGAAAATCCGTTCTAAAAATTAAACGGGCAGAGCTCTGGACGGACTGCTAGTAGAATATACTTTTAATAAACAGTACCTCTCTCAATTGAGTTAATTAATACGCTTTTGATCACAAAATCGTCCCGAAAATAATATCTCATTAAAAGCATTCTTTTATTTAATATTATACTTTTAAAATTGATTGCTGCCTTCGTAGCCTAGTGGTATGGAGGCTCGTCAAATTTTCATTGTTGTCTGAAAAGTAAGATGATGATCCACTTCGCATGGGCATGTAAAAAGTCGGTCCATCCACCAACTCGCATTGGACCAGCGTGGTGGTATACGGTCCAAAACACCTAGCGTATTAGGGGAGGCCTATGTCCAGCAGTGGACTATCAAAGGCTGATGATATTTAAAATTGATTGACTAATGAATTGAATCACAAATAACAACGCCATACACTAAACGATCTCTTCCCTGCTGTAGGTTACATACCCAAAATCTATGTCCTATTTGATTCCATTTAACCGTACGCAGATAATAAATTCCAATCAACCTAAAATCAATAGTCCCGCGCTAAAAAAAGCCATAACGACGAAACTATAACTAAACTGTGAGCCTCAGTGATAAGCGATTCCTTTAACATGACATAGATTGTTTATAAAATATACACAAAGCGGATCTTGCCAATTGGACTTTGAGCCACACACATATAGTAGTGAGAAAACATTGCGATAATGAAGGACATTAATAATAACGTGTTTAACTATATTGAGCCACACCCCTCTGTGCCATCAGATGAACTATTGATAAGACCAACATTAATGCATTTATTGTATATATAATTTTATCAGTTCTTCCTTATTTATAAATTTTATGATACACGCATCAATTGTTGATATTTCTCTTAGAATATTTTAAGGTGGTAATTTGATTTTCAAACAGCCAGAATTGATAATAAAATATTAGATTTTTATTTTTCTATTACTAATACTATCACTAAAAAAAATTAAAGCTTGTTGTTAAAATGCAAAGCAGAGTTTCAAATTCATAAAAATGTCTCTATGGTTTTACAAAATTCACTTCTTTTCTTTTTTTTGCAACCAAAGAAGTATTTAATGATGATGATAGTGTCAATGATGAGTGATTGCATTACAAGTTGACATATTTGGCGGTTGCCTAGCAACCATTATTATGTCAACGCGGTGGCCGTCATTGTCCGATAAAGCGTGACAATTAGAACACGTGCTTTTTCAACGACATATGAAGCAATTCTGTTACTTTACACAGCAAACTGATGATCTTTGTTAAAATAATATTTAATAAAGAAGGAAAATACATATTTTATATTATGGTTATAACAATAATTTGCACACTTGCTACTTTATATGGATTCTCTCTATAAAAGATGCTGAATATGTTGTTATATTTTTATACCAATTATTTTAACATCTATGCCAGGTTATATATCTTCATCTCCATTTGAACTTACGCCATAAATCGCTAACTGCACTGTATTGAAAATACAATATGCAATAAAAAACTATATAAAATACTATAATGCCAAAATATAACTAGAATTAAATTAGGTATTATCGCCCACCAGCCCGCATTGGACCAGCGTGGTAGGATACGGTCCAAAACCCCCTAACGGATAGGGGTGTATTAGGAGAGGCCTATGTCCAGCAGTGGACTATTACAGGCTGATAATGATGAATGAAATTAGGTATTAAGAAGTTACGATTAATTAACACCACTATTATATAGAAGATTGTGTGTGCTTTAGAAACCGGAGGTCGTGGGTTCAAATCCTGCGGAATTAACAAATTTTTAATGTTGTTTCCTAGTTGGTTAAGGCAATTGGGGCCGATCACCCAATTGTCTGAAAAGTAAGATGATCCATGCGTCGGATGAACATGTAAAAAGTCGGTTCACCCATTGATCCAGCGTGGTGCAATACGGTCGAAAAAGCCAGCCTGTGCCCAGCAGTGGACTAACACAGGCTGATGATGATGATTAATTTTTAAATTTATTACTTTTCTTGTGAGAAAAATTCTAACAATATTCGATTATACGATCGAATTATATTTCTAAACTTATTGCTTATACTTGAGTCACCTGTCAAAAAAAGCCTAATAAGCTAAGCTTATAGAACGGTAGTGTTTTGTTACACGTTCGCAAATGTTCGAACAGCGCTTATACTCTCATATTGGAAGAACTGTGATTAAGTAATAGTTAGAATTTTCCTATTATTCTCTTTATCAGTTTAAGTTTAAGTCGTGGAATTGGTTAATTTGCGATAAAATGTCAAAATGCCGAGACGATGTATTATACCGTAAAGCTTGCTTAATTATGCTTCGACTGATGTACTTTAAGGATTGTTTACTCATTTATTTCGTACTTAACAAAACAAAGCCACAACAATTGCGGTCAGACTTGTAATTAACAGGATTATTTAAACTTATTTATATGCAGTGGCCGTAAAGTGTGTCGGTTTACTATACACTCGAAAATGCCTTGCGTCTGTCCTCCACAATCCAAAGAGATTATAGTCAATTTCGAACTTCTGACGTCACGTAACAAAGCAAAGGATAATCTTGAGAGCGAGATTCGACTGTTGAGTAAAATATAACTCATCAACATCATCAGCCTGTGAAAGTCCACTGCTGGACATAAACCTCTCGTTATGCACGCCACCGCTTCCGATCTTCGGCTATTTTCATTCAGCCCTCACCGGCCACTTTGCAAATGTCGTTACTCCACCTTGCCGCACAACTACAATACCATAATATAACATAAAGTGTTTCACAAGCAGGATCCTTAGGCAACCTAAACCTTCAATTCGTAAAAGACAATCACAAGTGAGCCATGGAGCTGAGCACTTTTGAAGATTCTATTGAATTAAATCACTTAGATCCATTACAACCAACACGTCTACAGAGTCGCCGCCATATTTTACTTCCAAAATTCCCATTAAATTAAATCACCAAGTGTTGTGACCTTTAGAAAACCGTTTATAACTCTCCTTCAATGGCCTGCCGCTGACCTATATAGAAAGGCCACAGTAAGTTCGTTTCCGATAAGTTCGTAAGTTCGATGGTCCTTGAGACCGCTATCGCCGCATCGAGTGCGGTAAATTTGCAGTGCTCTCGGCTACGACATTTTACATTGCGGAAGAATATAAAAAATATGATCAAGTTTATTTTATAACCGACTTCTTTTAGAATAAACTGAAATGACATAGTCTTTTCAGTTTATTTTCATTTTCAGATATATTTTATATCTATCGACGGAATAAAACAGCTATAGACGGAAAACCATAGATATTATTATGTTTAATTTTATTGTATAATAAAAGAATATAACGAAGCAAATATTCTTTATAATACATAAAAGTGATGATCAAAAATTTACTTTTCGAATTGTTCTTCGGATTTGGTGAACAATTTCATTTTTGACAGTTACGCCGTTACCACTTTCTTCCGTCGATAAATGCTAATATTATAAAGAGGAAAGATTTGTATGTTTGCAATAAATAAACTCAATAATACTGTGCCGACTTGAAATAATCTATCAAAACTAGAAAGCTTATCATCCTTGAGTAAAATAGAGTATTATTTACCCAATAAAAAGTATTTCCGTAAAAAAAATAAAGTAAAAGGGGTAGAGCCATGAACTGACTGCAAGTATTATATTAATTGCTGTAATATCATTTATTATTAGCGATATCTTAATTTTTTTTTATTGAACGAAGCAACGAGTATAACGTCAGATAATTAATGATAGGCACTACATGTGAAATGTTGTGTACGACGTCACAGGGCCAACGCCCTAGACATTGGATATTACTACATAAGTACATATATACGATATTACTGGCAGCGGTGCCCTGCAAACCGGAACATGGTACTCTTTTCACACTACTGCTTGGTGGTAGAAATTGACCCGCGCAACTTTAACAGTTGATCGAATTGCTTATAAATAAGCTAACATGTACTTGCTTTGGTCGTGTTAGATGATTATTACATGATATCAGGAGTGTAATTCAATCTAATACAGATCTATGATAGAACAACTGAATACAAAGAGTATTTAGTTATTCAAGTATAAAGTTGTATATAGTTCGCGTATATATAATATAATATACACCATAACTTTCTTAAATTGGCTATCCTTGTTTTAGATTTTAATTATTTGAGCAAAGAATAAATAATTGATACGGGTTAAACCGAATACAAGTTATTGAAATTAAAAAGAGCTTTTATATAGTACCTATAAACAGGAGAGATAGAGTTAATACCGTTATCCATGGCTTCTATTTAAGTTATTACGGGTTCTCATTTAAAACAACTGGCTTTTAAACTACGCAATCTAATGATGATTCTATGGATGCATATGATGATGAAGCAGTACGACTAGTCAATAGTGTTATTAAAGAGATTTCTCATCATCAGCCAACGCATGAATCGTTTCAGGCATTCGGGTGATAATAAGAAAAGTTTTCAATGCGAATTCTACCCTCTCAGGATTCAAACACGCTTACGATCGTTATGCGAGCGCCTAAACCAATAGGCCATTAAAAATCATCATTAAGTGTCTTAAATTACTACATTAAAAGGTTTACGTATCTAAATATTAACCTAGAACATTAGCCATAATTATTAACTCTATTTTAATTGCCTCGTTCAAAGGCCCGGCTTCAGAACTTTCATGGATATTTTTCCTTACTTCTATCGTATTTTCGTTATTCTATCGTATCATTTCTTTTTCTTTTTATTAACTAATTTCCTATACCGGTTCACTCAAATGGTTGAAAAACCCTAGATATTAACAAAATGGAAAAAAATACTTACCGAACCCCTAAGGCCTCTGGCGGCACTGGGAAATAGTTGTCAGGCCGATTTTCCGTCCACGGGTAAGCTTTCGAGAAACACCCGTAAGTTCCATAGCATCGCTCGATTTCAGCTTCCTCTGTTGAACCACCCAAGAAAATTATTAAAAGAAAATCAACCGTTTTTATTAAAAACCCAAATTGCAATGTCGAAAGTTTGCATAGGTTACGTATTCTACTAAATAAGTTAAAATAAAAAAAAACAAATAAAAAATTACGTAGCAAAATAAAATTTAGGCAAGATTTTTTTTTAATTTACAAACATAAATTAATTACTTTATCTATAAATATAATAAATGAAAAAAAAAAAATAAAGAAGTGAAAATTAAATATTCTAAAATTAAAAATTACAAAAAAAATATTTGTTTCTATATTTATTTTTAAAATTTAAATTAATCGCTAAAATTAAATTGGACACATATTTATTAAAAATCATTTAAAAAAAATTGACTTACCGTAAAAGTTCGTGGGAAATCGCGTCACATCCGACGCATTTTGCTTCTCCATTAGGACCATTATCGTCTGCAGCATTAAAGTTGCACTCGTCCTATTATACATGGCCACTAACAAAACGAAACCTTTAGATTTATAAGAAAAACCGTTCTGTCAAAATCAATATAAACCAAACTTTTTTTCTACCCGCTGTCAGAATGAGAACAGCCAGTGATAAACGATAAAAAATGTACCAATTTTCGCAACACCAGCAACCAAACGTTCCTATCAACAAATTCTGTTTAACGAACTAATGGAACACGATCCGCGTTTGAATCGAACATTACAGCTGGTCGCCGAGAGATCGAATGACCGTGTAATGATAAGTGTTAGCCGTTCGTAGTATATATACGAGCAGACGTTAAAGAGTTAAAGACTAATGTACCCTCTGACTAATTAAGAATCAAGTTTCAAACTGCATACTTTTAACTTTTCGCTTTATTTTTAAAGTTATTTGAGGAAAAAGTAGTAAATAGTTTACCAATTTTGTAAAAACACTTGAGATGATGTACTTTAATCATTTTTATAGACACATCGCAGCATAGGGTTAAATGCTAAGCTAATCAATTAGACAACCGTAGGACCTTTCTAATATGAAGCAGAAAAATAATATTAATTTACTTGTAGCCTGTAGTGAACTACTGCTGGGCGAAAGGCTCATTCAACGCTGCAAATAATCAACATATAACTAACATACTAGCTTCCTCCATAGCTTTCGGAAACTAGACTATACCAATCAACGTACAAACGGAAAGGTATATATCTATATGAATATAGATGGTTATTAGATCCGCGTAGCCTTTGGATCGCAGACGTTCCGGGATGCGGCGATAAGAGAGGTTACTGTTATCACATAGACGGTCACTTGTTGAATACGATTGACGCACGTCTGCGTACACAAGTACCCGATGATTTATAACAGACAACATATCGCCGGGCTAATTGCGAAAACAGTAAACAGGACAGATAGCGCTTTTTGCGTTTCGTCGCTTCGATCAGTAAACATATGTTAATTTGTTGCCTGATTTTTGTTCTTCGTAAACAAAGATGAATCGCTTTCGGTATAATGCTCCTGAGATAAAAGGTAAATCAAGGTTCAATTAACTATAAATTTTAGTTCACTGGTGTGTTATCGAAACGCTTCGTATGCGAAACACGCTCGACACTAGCTGTTTTATAATAAAGATTAATTTCATATAAAATGGTTTCTGTTAATTAGGTAATCTTATAAATGTATTTACGACGTCAGCAACAAAATATATAACGCGGCTATTTTATACATTCTGTGTTTAGATCTTATTTGGTAAAATTATTTTTACACAATCTTACAGCTATCGAAGTTTAAAAAAAAGTAACTTATTTTCTGTTTCGAAAGAATTTTTTTCTTATAATATAAAAACAACAGTGCTAGTGTAACTGATTCCTTGGTACGTTTTTATTTAAAAAATTAAGTAATTTTTATACACGAAATATCAAACCATCTAAAACGGCAACAAATTTGTAACAAACAATTTAAACGCACGTATTTATTCTAAATAAATGAAAACTGTTGTTCTCAAACAAAAATACTCTAAAATATAATTACCTGATTCAAGTTTTTGGAAAAAAAAATGCCAACTTAATTATGCATGTGTAAAATGTAATTTTATTTTTTGAATACTGTATATTTTTAAGACACATTTTAATTGTTATTGTTAAATAGCCTTTAGCGCGCACTACAATGTTAAAGAATAATTAAGGACATATTATAGAAATAAATATCAAGATTAAAAAAGGGAAGTTTATTGAATATCCTTAACAAAATCGCAAATATATGAAAAACTTATATAAGTCTAAAATTACGGTCAGTCAAAATTCTAGATATTATAAATTAGAAAAACCGAAATACGCGGTAAAAAATTCTATAATAAATCAATTCGATTCGCGATTACATTGCCTAAATTGACCTACAGTTTAAATTACAAAAAGGTGGGACAAACACATACGATAACAATAACATATGCCAACAATTGAACTTATCACCGTTGCAATTAATTAATTTATTGTAAATAATAATATAATTAATCTCATTCCTACGGAACCATATTAGCGACCGCTTCACTAAAATATGACAAAGTCAATCAAACAGTCAGTGGCGTCAGTCTTAAGTTTATTAAATCTTACTTGAGTCAAGTAAACATGTCTCAAAAGTGCTAACTACGCAAAACTTAATTAGTCTTAGCATCGCAATACAAAGCCATCAGTGAAAATAAAAATAATCCACAATAATAGATTAACGTCGAAAGCCACAAAACAAATTACAATAAATTATAAATGCTTCGAAACGCGCGCAAACACGAGCGTGTCACTTAATAGGGAACTACAAAATTCATATACGCATTAGCCTAATTGATTTGCTATTAAAAAAAAAAAGTACACAAACATAATTAGCTAAGTGTTAACATTACGCGATTTGCTTTTCGATGGTGTTGAAGAAAAGTTACAGTTAAACTTCATATCCTCCGTAAACAGATCGGACATGGACATAGCGTCGTTTTTGCTCTGAACAAAATCGGCCTGAAGATTCTCCTTGTCGGCCAACTGAGCCTCGGCGAATTTGAACCCTGCATATTTCAACTGCTCGTTGTTCGTATAGAAATGGGTGCAATCGGAGGTTTCGTCTTTGAAGCCGCTATCCACCCTCATCCAGTTCACGTTCGATATCTCCTTCAATGCCGAACTATTGCACTTTGATGATACATTGGTGACTGTCAATTCAGAGGGTTTTATGGCACTCTCGTAATAACTGGAAGCGTTTGCGTAGAAGGTGTTTTCATTGAATCCGCTGTCCAATCGCTTGAAGGAAGACTCTGTTTTCGTTTGATTGTTATACGTAATTGAGGTGATGTTCTCAGTGAGGAATTTGAGATCAATGGTGTTGAAGTCTATCTTCTTGTCCTCCAGGCCCAGTGGGTTCTCTGCGCTGTCCACGCTATTGTCCAGTGACATATCCACCGGGCTGACTGGTGCGAACGAACGTATTTTGCTAATCTCGTGTGATAATACACTGCACTTGCTTTTACCGCTACCCTTTATCGGGGTGTCGTCGAGTATGTTCAGTTTGACATTCTCTATCTTAGTGGAAGACTGTATATCACAGGTGTGCCCCTTGTAGGATTCCAGCTTGACTAAATGCTGAATGCTCGGGTCCTCTACGATGGACCAGGTCGCTTGAGCGCTTTGGGGCGAGTCGCTCTCCATGTCTGGTTGAAGAACATGAAAATGAGATAATTACTAAGTAAGACGAGATTACACACACAATTTAATTATTAAACGATTGCATTAAAATTAAAAAACAAAAGAGCTGGTGAAATGAGGCAATTGATTTTCATTTGACAAGTAAATGCTTAGAGATTGGATAAAGAAAAAAGGACTAACAATTATACACTCTTTTTTAATTGCTAATCATATTACTTTTAAGCGACGTTAGTAAAATGAATCGGCAGCCCGCTTGTTCCATGAATTAAAATTTGTAATAGAACAGCCATGAAGTTTTTAATTAATGGACATTATTTGGTCAATGCTAGCTAACTTTGTCTTTTAAGTTTCTAAAACATAAACCACTTTTCAAACGTACCTTGGGAACAATTGTGCATAGATCCATCGACACTCATGTCCATACTGAAGTCTAGTTTCTGCACGGAGCGACTGCGATTGAGACTGGACATGCTGAGACTGCGTTTGTCCGTCAAACCGGAGCCTCTTCTCGCTTTTGTAGGAGATTCCTTTAGTGAGGCGCTTCGTTTCAGGCTTAGTTTGTTCGGAGTCATCTTACAAAAACATGGCCTCTTCTTATCGCTACCCGATTCTGACACGATGCAATCTAGGCATGTTGCCATTGCCTCCGACTCCGGTGACGTAAAAGCGTTTTTCTGAAAAAGGCAAAACAATCACGATTATTTAAATCATACAATCTTTTCTTCAGTGTATATATTGATGCTTCCGACATATGGGGGCGGACTTCAAATAGTTTATAAGAACGCATGCAGAAATATAGTTTTATAAAGTAACATATAGTAACAAAGGTGCGTTATACGTGTGGTGTACTCGGCGATTGGCATCTCAGTGACAATTCGTCGGTCGGAACGCAAGATGCGTCAATTGTTAGTATATATCGGCCCGAACACACTTAAAGCTTTTAAAAACTTGGTGGATAATAATAAAAAATAAGTAGAAATAAGTAATAAGAATGAGAAAATAGACTTTATGAAACAACAAGTTAAATTTTAACGAATAAAAATGAACGACTTCAAAACAACAACGTGCACGGATTAGCCGTTCTATTTCTGCCACCGCAGTTTAAATCTCTGATAAGTCTTAAGGGGTCAGAAGTAGTCAAGATTTTGACCAATTAACAAAGAGCGCTTGGGCAAGTTGTGTGCCCTGTAGTCTTTTTGAGATGAAGCTAATAATTGTAGTAAAACCGTTGCAGAAGCCTTAATGAGAAATAGAAGAAGCAACTAGTGACAATCAAAATAAGAATGATTTGACTGTACCGGGTGGTAGAACCTGGCAAAAACGAGAACTTACATCCACATTTGGAGTTGCTTCTATAATGGCTAACTTACTGGTAAGATTCTTGATATAAGCATTAAAAGTGTTTTTGATTATCAATGTGAGTATTGGAAAAAGAAATACGTTTGAGTTCGAGGAATGGCACGAATCGCATGAAAATTTGTGTAGTGCTAATCACAAGGGTTCTTATGGAAAAATGGAGGTAAATGCGGTGATTAAAATGTTTAAGATGCTATTAAACCGATTTTCAACGATCTCAGTAGTGATAATTTATCTTCAAAATGTGTCGGTGGATTCAATCAGAATAATAATTAGTGCTTGAACCAATTAGTGAAGAAAATATACCCTAAAACCGTGAATCTAGCATTCACGGTTTTAGGGTTTTACCATCGTACAAATTGTATATTTAATAAAGGTATAAATTCATTTTTAATTATTATAAATTCCCTAGGACCTTATTGTGAATATAATTACCATCATCATGATCATCATCAGCCTGTGATAGTCCACTGCTGGACATAGGCCTCCCCTAAAACACTCCATCTATTAGGGGGTTTTGGACCGTATCCCACCACGCTAGTCCAATGCGGGTTGATGGGTGGACCGACATTTAACATGCCCATAGGCTATACCAGAATACTGCGCGTGTAAAAGTGGCTGATCAGAACGCCAACGACAACACTCGCAAAGGCAGAATGCTTCGTAGGCAGCATCAAGTTGATGTTTTGGAAACTTCTACAATGGCTAAAGAACTATTATATGACCCAGGAATAGATGATTCGATATAAGTCATTAAATAATTCGTATATCTATACGTAAATCTAGTGTGAACCTTTAAATACGTTAGTCTCAAAATTATTTTTTTGAACTGATGACAAGAGTAACGCGAAAACAGCTCAGTAGATTTTAACTAGAGTCCGACCGAAACTGTTTTTCCGGCCGAAACCGAAACCGAAAGTTCGGCCGTGGCTTCAGTTTTGGCCGAAATCGAAACTCACGTGATCAAGTATAAAAATTCTTGAAATACTAAAATATGGAGCTTTTATGCCTATTATTTTGCTTTATTTTAGTCATGGTATGGAGACAGTATATTAAACGTGTGGTAATCGTTTATTGCCGTTGCTAATAATATTTTTATGTAACAGTTGCTAATAATGATTTTTTTTTTCAAATAAATTTCTTATAGCAATATGAGTTATTAATAAATAAATTAATAATTGTGACTGTTACATTAAAGACTAAGTATTGGTATTTTAAAATCTTACTAATTAAAACTTTGGTTTGTATTTGTAGTTCCGAGGGGGGATCAAAAAGTAAAAATGAGATAGAATATAATGACTATGATAGCTTAAATATTTCTTTTTCTACATAATTTCCGAGTTCACCTAACACACCAAGTCCAGCATTCCAAGTTTCCCAATGCTTTATTTCCTTTAAAAAAAGGATTGTCTTGGTCCTGCAAAAAGGTCACCACGGCATCGTTTACTTGTTATATATAGTTTTAACATATGTTTCCTCTTAAGTATTGTATCAATTTGGAGAAAAGATGAAAAATAGCTAGGCGCCAGATCTGAATAGGGGGATGCTCAACCAATTGTATGCTAGCATGCTGAACGGTAGCCATCGCTAATCACAACCTATGCGCCGGTACGTTGTCAAGATGGAACAGCTCACCCGTTCAAAGTTTGCCTCTTTTTTATCATTGACGGCATTTCTCAACCTCGGTATTAAAGCTGCATAATCTGTAATGATGGTTCCATGCTCCAGGTAATCAAACAACAATATCACTTCTGAGTCCCAAAATATTGAGGCCATACCCCGGCCAGGCCATATACCACGGCCACGGCATGAAGATCCTTCGGGATAAACCCGTGTTTCGTCCACTAAACTAACTAGGTTTAAAGTTTTTAGAATCTTCTTAAAACTTGTCCAACGATATCTTCGAAGTCGATTTTGTTCCTGATTCTCGGCACCCATCTTGCGGAGACTTTTCTCATATTCAATATTTGTGTCAATATGCGTTGAGTACCTCTATATGAAATGCTCGTTTCTCGGATTAGGTATAAGATTCTTTAATCGCTAAAAACAGTTTTTTAGAATATGGCAGCATATTCTTATTGTTTCTTGATGATTACTGGATTCGATGGACGTCTGCAACCATGTTCGTCTTCCGTGTACGTTCTCCCTACTCGAAATTAAGAAGCCCACTTTGCGACAATTGATTATGACAGAGCAGTCTCTTCTCATGTTGCCTTTGAGCCGCAGTAAATCTCTTGCGTTGTTAACTTTTTATAACAGTGGTTTTTAATGACAAGGTCGTACTTGGGTTTCCTTTTTTTTTCAAGAACATTTCGCCACACATAGCAAACAAATGACTACATTCAGAAAAAAAAGTAAAGAGGCTAGCAGATTTTTTTTCAACACTACAAATATCTGAGCTACACTTTTCAGTATTATTTGTATTTATTTTCTGGTTACCAAGGATTATATATTTTGTTCTCACTACTATTTGTTCCCTCCTAGTCTTTCTAGAAAAATCATCAATTTCTTTTGTCAAATTTGGAATGTTTGTCTGAACTAAAATCGACTGATCTGAGCTCGATTGTAGCAATGATACATTTAACTTTCGCTACTATTTTGAAATTGAAAACACTTCTGAAACCAGTTTCGGTTTCGGCCAAAGTTTCGGCCAAATTTGGCCGAAACCGAAACTACGACCGAAACTTGATTTTTGGGTGAAACTCGGCCGAAACCGAAACCGAAACCGAAAGTTCGGTCGGACACTAATTTTAACGAAATGTATACAGCTTTTAAAATACATAATAAACCTGGGCGTGATCATAGGATTTTTTTTTTAATTTCGATATTTTTTAAGTCCAGTTAACTGATGAATTTTTCCCGGATATCTAGTAAAACATTCTTAGACCGCCGTTTCGATCATTTTTGAAAAAAAAGCTTCAATCAGGTCTAGGATTATTTAATTATAAAACTATTTTTTTTAAACCATTAGTTGTAGATGAACCTACGTAAACCTCAACGGCAATAACGTTGGAAATTATATATTTTTTTTAATTTTCGTAACTTCAAGTCGTCATCGTGTACCAATGCCATATTATTACTTTTGTAAAATACCTAAATCAATTCGAATTTTTAAATTGTGAGCAAGTCTACAAAATTAAAGCATGACATTTACATTTTCCATGATATGACCGCATCCAGTGGTCTGCGGTATAGCCCTTGCTTTATAAACTGAGGTTCAAATCCGCTGAAAACAACAACTTTGTGTTATCGTTGTTTTCTGGTTGGTTAGTCAACTTCAGCCGAACCCAAACGATCCATGTGTCAGAATGGGCATGTAAAAGTCGGTCCACCACCAACCGCGTTGGACCGAGCGTGGTGGGATACGGTCTAAAACCCCACTAATGGAGGAGTTGCATTGGGACATGGCTCCCCAAACACCCATCTTTGGGGTTTGGACCGTATCCACCACGCTAGTCCAATGCGGGTTGATGGGTGGACCGACATTTAACATGCCCATAGGCTTCAGAATACTGCGCTGTAAAGTGGTTGATCAGAACGCCAACGACAACACTGCAAAGGCAGGAATGCTTCCAAGGCAGCACAGTTGATGTTTTGGAAACTTCTACAATGACTAAAGAACATTATATGACCCGGGAATAGATGATTATTAAGTCATTAAATAATTCGTATATCTATCGTAAATCTAGTGTGAACCTTTAAATGCGTTAGTCTCAAAATTATTTTTTGAACTGATGACAAGAGTAACGCGAAAACAGCTCAGTAGATTTTAACAGAGTCCGACCGAAACTGTTTTTCCGGCCGAAACCGAAACCGAAAGTTCGGCCGTGGCTTCAGTTTCGCTCGAAATCGAAAACTCACGTGATCAAGTATAAAAATTCTTGAAATACTAAAATATGGAGCTTTTATGCCTATTATTTTGCTTTATTTTTAGTCATGGTATGGATCAGTATATTAAACGTGTGTAATCGTTTATTGCCGTTGCTAATAATATTTTATGTAACCAGTTATAATAATGATTTTTTTTTCAAATAAATTTCTTATAGCAATATGGAGTTATTAATAAATAAATTAATAATTGTGACTGTTACATTAAAGACTAAGTATTGTATTTTGAAATCTTACTAATTAAAACTTTGGTTTGTATTTGTAGTTCCGAGGGGGGATCAAAAAGTAAAAATGAGATAGAATATAATGACTATGATAGCTTAAATATTTCTTTTTCTACATAATTTCCGAGTTCACCTACACACCAAGTCCAGCATTCCAAGCTTCAATGCTTCATTTCCTTTAAAAAAGGATTGTCTTGGTCCTGCAAAAGGTCACCACGGCATCGTTTACTTGTTATATATAGTTTTAACTATGTTTCCTCTTAAGTATTGTATCAATTTAGAGAAAAGATGAAAAATAGCTAGGCCAGATCTGAATAGGGGATGCTCAACCAATTGTATGCTAGCATGCTGAACGGTAGCATCGCTAATGCCAACCTATGCGCCGGTACGTTGTCAAGATGGAACAGCTTACCCGTTCAAAGTTTGCCTCTTTTTATCATTGACGGCATTTCTCAACCTCGGTATTAAAGCTGCATAATCTGCTAATGATGGTTCCATGCTCCGGTAATCAAACAACAATATGACTTCTGAGTCCCAAAATATTGAGGCTACCACGCCAGGCCATATACCACGCCACGGCATGAAGATCCTTCGGATAAACCCGTGTTTCGTCCACTAAACTAACTAGGTTTAAGTTTTAGAATCTTCTTAAAACTTGTCCAACGATATCTTCGAAGTCGATTTTGTTCCTGATTCTCGGCACCCATCTTGCGGAGACTTTTCTCATATTCAATATTTGTGTCAATATGCGTTGAGTACCTCTATATGAAATGCTCGTTTCTCGGATTAGGTATAAGATTCTTTAATCGCTAAAAACAGTTTTTTAGAATATGGCAGCATATTCTTATTGTTTCTTGATGATTACTGGATTCGATGGACGTCTGCAACCATGTTCGTCTTCCGTGTACGTTCTCCCTACTCGAAATTAAGAAGCCCACTTTGCGACAATTGATTATGACAGAGCAGTCTCTTCTCATGTTGCCTTTGAGCCGCAGTAAATCTCTTGCGTTGTTAACTTTTTATAACAGTGGTTTTTAATGACAAGGTCGTACTTGGGTTTCCTTTTTTTTTCAAGAACATTTCGCCACACATAGCAAACAATATGACTACATTCAGAAAAAAAAAGTAAAGAGGCTAGTAGATTTTTTCAACACTACAAATATCTGAGCTACACTTTTCAGTATTATTTGTATTTATTTCTAGTTCCAAGGATTATATATTTTGTTCTCACTACTATTTGTTCCCTCCTAGTCTTTCTAGAAAAATCATCAATTTCTTTTGTCAAATTTGGAATGTTTGTCTGAACTAAAATCGACTGATCTGAGCTCGATTGTAGCAATGATACATTTAACTTTCGCTACTATTTTGAAATTGAAAACACTTCTGAAACCAGTTTCGGTTTCGGCCAAAGTTTCGGCCAAATTTGGCCGAAACCGAAACTACGACCGAAACTTGATTTTTGGGTGAAACTCGGCCGAAACCGAAACCGAAACCGAAAGTTCGGTCGGACACTAATTTTAACGAAATGTATACAGCTTTTAAAATACATAATAAACCTGGGCGTGATCATAGGATTTTTTTTTTAATTTCGATATTTTTTAAGTCCAGTTAACTGATGAATTTTTCCCGGATATCTAGTAAAACATTCTTAGACCGCCGTTTCGATCATTTTTGAAAAAAAAGCTTCAATCAGGTATATTATTGGATTATTTAATTATAAAACTATTTTTTTTAAACCATTAGTTGTAGATGAACCTACGTAAACCTCAACGGCAATAACGTTGGAAATTATATATTTTTTTTAATTTTCGTAACTTCAAGTCGTCATCGTGTACCAATGCCATATTATTACTTTTGTAAAATACCTAAATCAATTCGAATTTTTAAATTGTGAGCAAGTCTACAAAATTAAAGCATGACATTTACATTTTCCATGATATGACCGCATCCGTGGTCTAGCGGTACTGGCCCTTGCTTTATAAACTGTAGGTTCGAAATCCCGCTGGAAAACAACAACTTTGTGTTATCGTTGTTTTCTGGTTGGTTAGGTCAACTTCAGCCGAACCCAAACGATCCATGTGTCGAATGGGCATGTAAAAAGTCGGTCCACCCACCAACCGCGTTGGACCAGCGTGGTGGGATACGGTCTAAAAACCCCACTAATGGAGGAGTTGCATTAGGGGAGACCTATGTCCAGCAGCGGACTAACACAGGCTGATAATGATGATGATGATGATGAACATACTATGCGTTAGATATAGATATATTTACCTATAAAACCTTTTTTAACGTAATCCCTAGTAATCGTACTAAAATTATACATGCAAAAATTTGTAACGATGTGATAAAGGATGTGATGTGAGTCTAATTTTCAAACATGTACTTAATGGATTATAGGGAAACTTTACTATAACAAAGCTTATTTACTGAAGAAATATAATTACATAGCAAATAATTTAAAATATAACACAATTTTTCAGGTATGTAAAAAAATCTATTTAGGCGTGTACTGCAAATATCTTTGCGCGTCAAACTTTGCGTTATCTTTATTCCTACAAATTATTATTACCAAGCTCGTGAAGCCTTGGCGCGAAACTAGTATCAATAACTTTACCTCTTCATCACTGGACGCCTTATTAACTGGTGAAATTGACGCGGAGGCTAAAGACGACGATGTAGCAGATTCCTGGTCCATCCTCTTGGGGGTACGGAACTCGATCGGACTGAAACATGGCTCACCGAAGTCCACGACATCAAGCACCTTGTTTCGATAACAGGGCTTGCAATTGCCTGTTTTATTTTTATTCAGCGGCGTGCCGAAAGTCCTCTTCAAACCCTTAGTGACTAAATCCCGACTCTAAAAAAACACGAGACATACATTTTTGAGTATAATATATTATATAAGTTAGTTTTAATACATTACATATATTTTGGAGATGTCCCTCCAAAACCTATGTATTACCACTAAAACAAATTTTAAATAATAATTATTTTTTACAATAGCTTATAACGGAAATATCATATATATTTTACAAAAATAATAACATTAAATTTATTTGAATTACATGTTTAACAGTAATCTTATTTACAGATATTGATTCACATAATTCTAAATTGGCTGATCAAACCAAACAAACACCCAAAACTTAATCTAATGCCCTCTTAGACAATTACAATTGGTAATTTCCACAAGGATCTATGTGTAACCTTCTATGCATATAATACTATTATTAATTTATTATTAATATTATTTTTATCATGGGTATGTGTAATGATACTTAATAAACATGCATGTTTGCACTCTCCCCACATATTTTATGGTACTATGAGAATAATATTTGAATACCAAAGGCTTTTTAAACATGAATCATCTAATTTAAGATTCCATTCATTGTCATCTTGACTAGGAAACAATAATGCTGAGCTTTGGATTACTCAAAAGATGTGATCACAGGTTTGATAAGCCCAAACCTGTGACCTATCCTTCAAACTTTTGAAATAAAGGATGAGTTAGGCTGTGAAGTAAGTTAGGCCTTAGCCATTAATACTAAAATATGACTTTGGTTGACAATTATCCAAAAATTTAATTAGTTAAATATTGCAATTGGCCAAATCATGATTGTAAGTGTGTCAAGAATAGTTTGGGCAAAATAAGATCCAGAATATAGTAAAATCTGACAACACAACAGATATATACTAATATTATTAAGGAGAAAGATTTGTTTATGAACAGGCTCATTATCTACAATTACAAAACATGACACCAGAACCAAAATTAGATGAATATGCAACAGTTAATGTTTTAAATCCAACTTATGAAGTGTCCCTCTTGCTTATTGATTATCAACATTGCTATAAACAGTATGGTATAAGGCCCAACATGAGAGAGAGGTCTAAAAAAAATCAGAACAACTTTTTTTCATCTTGCTACAATATTAACGTATTAAAGAAATAATTTTAAGTATACAGTACCAAATTGTGTTATAATTTAAAAAGTTTTTTTAAAAAAATATAATTGCAAACAACCAATCCTCATAAAAGATTAACCTATTTTTGCTGTCACAGTCTATTTACTATTACAAAACAATATTTATCAGATGGAATTTGAGTTTGTGCTTAAAACACAAATAAAAATGGGAAACAACCAAAGCAATAAAATTTTAAAATATAATATTTTAATATTAGATAAGCCTTTTAATAAGGTAAGTAATCAACTTGTTATACATTTTATTAAGTAGTTTTGGAAACAAATTGTCAAAACATGCCATGTATGCCATGTTGAAATCTTGTATTTCAATATAGCAAAAATGTGAATTTCTTTATCAGAATTATGTCTAAAAAATTTTAAGACAAAGAATATCAGGTATTTATTCAATGTAGGCTCTACTGAGAACGTTTCAACATCAAAAATTAACATAAGGTACAAAATTAAGACTTGTCTAAAGATGAACTGGCTAGCAACTCTGGGGTAATTATTTTTTAATTGGGCTAGTTTATTCTTTTTAATAACATAATTTACACAATCTTAATCATTGCAACATTAATTATATTTTACCAGAGCGGAAGATGAAGTGACTTAGATTGTAAAATAAATGCATATTTTAAAATACATAAATATAATGTAAATAGCATGCAAAAGTTTTAAAACATGTCTTTTTTTGCAAATTCACTTACCAATCCTGGGCTTATGACTACAGGAGAATGAGCTTCATAACTGGATGGGGGACGAGCCTCTATATGAATTTCATCATCGGTTTGTTCTGAATCATAGTGCTCTATATCACTATGCTCTTCAAAGAAAAGCTTTCTTCTCAGTGAACCGTTTGCTGTGATCTCATAATCACCTGATATGTTTTGCTCCTGAAACAAACTACTGCTTGGAAAAAAACATCACATACACTTCAGATATAAGCATGTTAAACAAATACCTGTGTAAAGGTGCAGAACTGTTGCAATAGGTTTTCAACTTCAGGGGGTAGGTTTGTAGGCAAAGTTAAGACAGTTTGTGCTGAAACTAAAGAAAGTGTGATATAATATATAGGCAGAGATTTAAACAGGTAATGCAACTGATATTATTGTCAAACACTAACCATCTTTTTTAACAACCCTCTCTTCTTTTATAGTTGTTACTTGAACACTAGTGTGAATAAATTCTTGCAGTATTGGCTTTACTTTTTTCGATGATTCTAAGGGACTTGGCATTACCATTTCTTGTGAAAAAAATCTGAAACCACATACAAGTATTTTTTTAAATGTTGTATACACAATTAAGTAGTTGTTTTATGGATTGGCGAATTTACCTATCTGTAGCCTCCTCCGCTATCTTTTCTAACATAGGATCTGGTGATGGCTCGAACTGGCTGTTGCATGCTACTATATCAGCAGGTACTAAGGTACAAGCTTGATCGATATCCCACCTAAACCCTCCGTTTTTGTCTTTTTTGTAAATTTTACACATACCAGGGCTTAAAAACAATGAAGAGTTAGAAAAAACAAATATTACGATTACAAATATTAAGATACATCTGAAAAACGTCATTACTTACCTACAAATTGGTTTATGCAATCTATCTATTAAAGCTTTATCGAAAGGATTTCGCACTTTTTTAGTTTTTGTTGGGGGCGTAGATTTACAATCAATATACGAGCCATCTTTTTTCAGACTCATTTCGAAAATAACGTTAGCTTAACATCACTAATTTGACAATATTGAAGCACACACAAGAACAGATAACCCAAAAATCTATATACTTTACTGTAGTGTACAAAATTATAGGGATGTACGTAAACAATTATCAGTGTGGTATTAGGCTTTAACTTTTTGTTAAATACAATTTTTTGATAACCATCCATAAGGCATTGGTTAGAAAACTCGCAAAGATATACAACACAATATACGACCAATATTTATTAATTCAGTATCGTTGGAAAACACACACATATTTATCAGTCTTAATTGTGAGATCGAATACGTGCCCTTTATAGAAGCGTAGATAGAAGCGTTTTCGTGTGATTTTCTTGTGCTTCTTCTCTCAGCACCAACGCGTTAAGAGGAAAAAGAGTATGAATCAATCCCATTTCGGCTTATCTAACTAACCCTCAAATCAGCATGATAACGGAAATAACAACACAAGAAGAAGCCAATGGTACCCTACTGGGGGCTTTTGGGGTATATTTTCTGAGATATCATGTGCGGTTACAGGCACTAGGTTAATTTTACAGAGTTTTTTAATTTTTTTTCAAGATTCATTAGAGAAGAAAACAAAGTCACTGTTTTGTACTTTTAGTAACGTAAATAATTTGTCAATTTAACTATTTTCGTAACATTAAATTACAAGTTACTAATTGATACACCAAAAGTAAATGATAGACTTTTATTATTTACATACAATTTAGTAGTTAGACGTTAATATACATTTTAGTACATATTGTGCCTATTGATTATATCAAATTTTACCGAGCCGCGGGTAAAAGAAATGACGATGTAATGTAACAAATGAATTGAAGTGAATATTTTTACCCATAACAACAAATGGTTGGCATACTTGTACCTTCTAATTGATTGAAAGTTACCAAAACGTATAATTTTTCTAAAATAGATCCACTATTTTTCATTTTATTCGATACATTTATATATGATTTTATACTTAAACATTAAGCCTTGATCATGTACATAATGACAACCCATTCTAGATTACGTGTTGTCTAAACCCACTTTTAAGGAATATATAAAATATCACTGAAACGGTTCATTACAGCTTTAGAATCGGTTTAATCACAATACGTATTACGATTAATTGTGCTGCGTCGCGTTTAAATTGAGTTAATTTATATTACATTAACATTGCGCTAGAAATTTTAACTATAGCTACTTTCTTATTGTTTCTGACTAAGGTACCTGGACCTACGTCGACAACTAGATCCACAAAAAGTTAACAACACAAAATACTTGCTCAAAGAATTTCGATACAGTAATAGCGTACTGTACATTAAACCGTAAATGGCCTCCTTTTTACCCTTGTCGAAAAAGTTATTAGTAACTTCAGTCGATTGCTATGAAAAAAAGTAAACTTGCAATTGGCTTTAATTTGAATATAGTGTGGATTTTGTTAACGAATCTGAAATTTTACAACAATGTGGACACAAAGATTTAGAAAAACTTTTTACATGTATTTTGTGGTACGGCGTTATAAACCAGTGTTTCTTTATTTATAAATTTATATTGTTATTGTATGATATATGAAATATACGATTAATATTGTATTTTTTTATATTTGATTTATAATTTGTAATTTTAACATTACGGCTGCAGGACTTCATGTCATTGACACTTGAAAATTAAAAAAATTAAGATAATAATACTCGCTTAATATTTGAATTCAAAAATACTTATCATTTTAAAGTACAAAAACGCTTGGGTGACTTTATAGAAAACAAACTATTAAGTTGTTATAATGAGTAATATAAGCTACGAACCTATGGATGTCGATACCAGTGCAAATTCATGTACTGCAATGGAAATATCCTATAACGATAGTGTTTACGAAGATCGAAGATCTAGCACTGAATTAATAGTTATAAATAATACAAGTATAGAAAAACTATCAAATGTGACTGTTCCTAAAGCTGCGTATTGTCAAGAAGTGAAAAAGTTTCATATCAATATGACTAATAATGGACGAAAAAGTAAATCATATATGTTCAATAGCTGTAGCATAGTTTTAATAATGACTGGTGCGATACTTTCAATTTTAACCGCTACAATAGTGAACATAAATTGTTACCAAGATCTGAACCTTAGTTTGCTAAGAGATTCTTTAAATTCAAATGTATATGGACAGACTGAAGCCATAGAAACTTTTATCCAGGCTTTGGGAAACGATCACCCAAGTAAGATTTTGTTGCTTTATGGAGGCACTGGTGTGGGTAAAACATTGTCGATATCCATTTTATTAGATAAATTGTTAAATCATACAAATATATATCATTATACTATGCCAAGTTTTACTGACAAATTTTCTTCGCACCTCAAGTTGGGCTTTAATTTTTGCCAGAAAGTTATTATTGTTGTAGATGATCTAAATGTTGAAGATAAGCATATCATGCCAGTACTAATGGAAATTATAGAAAAATCTAAAAGTATGAAAAAAATGTTAACATTAATTTTGATATATAATTGTAATAATACTGGTAATTTATCGAATAAATGCAATACATTATTTTTAACTGACTTGAAAAGAAAGTTTTTGAATGTTGAAGCAGCTCAAACATTCATTAGGTATAACTCATTAACCACAGATACCTTAGAAAAATGCATTGAGATGGAGTTAAAAGTGAATTTAAAGAGGAATATTGACATTGGCAAAATAATGAGAAATTTTAATGTAATAGATGATGGTTGTAAAGGAGTACATACAAAAATTAAAGCACTAACAGTATAAAACATTGGCATTGTTAATATATTTATTTAATGACAATTATATAATGTTTTGGCTCAATGAAATCATGTCTTTATACTATTTTATTTTAATTTATTACTGATAGATGAATATGTAAAAATGGTGTAAATAAAGTTGAATTATGTCTTATATGGTCTAATTATTTATTTAGTTACAATATTTAGCAAATATTAGAGCATGCATTTACATGTAGTATAGGAAATAATTTTATTAGTCATACTTAGATGCTATTATACATTACCTGTTAAGACACATTCTTGATTTTGCTGCAACTATATTATTATTTAATTTATATCATATACATACATAATTTAAATTAAAGATGTAGTAAAAATACCAATATTAATAAGATCAAAAGAACTTTATTTTAGAGAATGTTACATAATAATCGGCAATGCAGAGGTCTGAGAAATCATATTGTATACAAATATATTGACAAATCTTTAATACACCTACACCTTCACATTTTGGAATTATGCTATTAGATTAGCTTTTACCATAATAGAGAATATTAAAAATTAACAAGGTGCAGTATAGTATGAGATTACATATAAGCAAGATATTATTACAAAAAAAAATACTTGTATCTATATAATTAATATGAAAATTATTTCACAGTTTAAGTACATCATTAAAATCATTGTTTGGTATATATTACAGAAATCTTATAAAGGAAAATATAATAGTTACATACACACAACAGTCTAATATAATAGTTACACATTTAAGAATAATGTTAAATAATCATTGTCCTCTATATGAAGCAAAATATAACAATACCATATTGCACTGCACCTCTACTAATATTATTCTAAACACAGTTAACCATTAAAAGCACACTTTGAAAACAAGTGCAATATTTCTTCTGGCTGATATTGAAGATTAACTATAAAATGTGCTTTACAAATTGATTGAAGCAATTTATCATAAGTACATATTGTTTCAATAAAAAACTTATTTTTTTTAGTTTGGAACAATAGTAATAAAAATTCAGCCAATAGACAAACATTTAAATGTTATTCAAAGAAGCTCTCCTAATCTTAAAAGCCAGCAAGGTAAGTGCATGCAAACAGGAAAATGTGCTATAATATATGGAGAGCTGTTGCCTAAAAATTTTAAAGTATTAAAATTTATTTTGAAATTTGCGATTTATTATTTAATTTCTTCATTGTGATTATATGGAATACTAAAGAGGGAAGACAACATGTAATAGAATTTATATCATACTGCAATATTTGTGATAATTCCTTAAAAAACAAAACAAGAATATATTTGTGCATATTATACATTAATGTTATTCTTGAAATATCCAAAAGGTTAGAAATTTCTAAATAAATCTCTGTTCATAAAAACACTGTTGTATACAGTAACACTAACAAATCTGTTCATAGAATACAAGTAATATGATTAGCGATAACCTAAAGCGATAAGAACTGTACTTTAATTCTATTAATTTTTAATAACCATTCAATTCACCTGAAGTAATAATTTGGACACCATTATGGCTAAGCACAAGTTTAAACTTTATGACAATAAATTGGTAGTCAATAAGAATTGTTTTAGCCTATGATGTGAGGTTAGACAACTGGTCAATTTACTATTAACATGTTTTATTATAATCATCACTATGGACATAAAGCATTTATCATTAGATCTGCTTTTCAGTGCATTTTACTCTTAACAGAATTTGCTCAATTTTTAATCCTACCAAACGATTTGATATCGAAAAATTGTGTACAAATTTTGCCCGTAAAGTATTAATAACGTAAATCAATAATTTAAGCAAAATAAACAAGAAAACACTCAAACATGCAATGTGCAAATAAATATTTATCTATTTACATAAAATATTTATGTTTAATAAAAATTAATGTTAAAACATTGATTAATACTAAATACGCGTAACAATAAAGACTAGAATACATTTTAGTTTATACAGTTATTGGCACTAATTTAAAGTATGATGGCACACTGCACTCTGGTTCGAAGTGAAGATATCGATTTTAATATTCTTTTGATTACGTACGAATAAATAAGTTACCAGTATGTTGTAAAATTTACAAACAACTCTTCCATATCGTAAAAATATTTTTGCTAACTATGCTAAAACATGTAGAAAAATCCTCAAAATGAGAAGTGACCATTATGTCTTAATACATTCCTAAAAAATACATAATTATCACAAATAACATTGATATAATACGTTTCAAGCAAAGCATTACGAGAGTAAATTGCTTTGTGAAATTGAAATACATATAGTTTTAAAAATTATTGCAGAAATTATTATATTAAAAAGAAGATATGAAGTAATTATGCCTAATTTAAGGTACAGGTACAAAATTAGGTTTATAATTTTTTTTATATTAAAGGCATTGCAAATACAATAACATGAATTAAATCTAAAAATTGACAAAATTGATATAATTCACTTAAATCATTATAACAAATCCGCACTACCTAACACTAGATAGTTGTTTGAAAGTAATGTTTTATAATCTATAGTATTAAATTATTTAATTACACTAGTTACGTTTTAAAAGCATTGGATGGGTAGTGCCAATAACTGCAGTAATAATTACTTAAGCCTTACTATCTAGGTATCCAATAACAAATAGAACACCATTTAAGCACGACAAAACATTTATAGTTAAAAATGTAGAGAGACTTATTGAGAAATGTGCTAATTACTCTAAAGTTTCAAAATTTCTGCATTTCATAATTTGTAGGTACATATGACATAGATTCACTCGTTCAGATCTGTTGATTCATTGAGATTGTTCAAATTCCCGTTAGTACTTAGTAAAGATAATAATTTTCGATGGAAATATTCGATTCTGGCCGAGATCAGAATTGTTTTTTTTTTATTAAATCTATGAACAATAAACTAGCATCAAGCACTGGATATTTCAACGGTATCACATTGTAGCCACATTACTTATGATCTTTATATTAAGATTTTAACTATTACAAGAATAAGAAATAGCTTTTGAATTGCTTATAATGACATAGACATCTTTATATGGTAACTTAATTCCTTGAGATTACAAAAGAAATCTAATAAAATTCGTGTAATTTTCATAGCAGAATTGGATATTAATATTTTTAATATACTTCATGCGGCTGCCAGAAGTTTAAACAATTTATTGGTCGCCGTGAAATGTGACAATCGTTGTGATGGTATCACCATTACATGACGGTTGCTTTAAACGTTCAACCAGTGGCAGCTCGGATATGAAGGGACTAGTTAGGAGCGATGGAAGTGGACAGCTATCCATTTGTTGTGGCGCTTGTGCCATATACGAGTTTCTTGAGATTGGCGAGTTTCACGCCGACCTTCGGCGTCGACACTTTGAGTTAAGCAGACATACGCTATCACGGCAACATCTTCGCCGAGCAAATGTACCCTCGGGTTGAGAATAGTGGTATTAGTTTTGACGTGTGTAGGAGTGTTGTCGATGAAGAATTTGTGAAATTCAACACCCTCCACCAAATTACCCAATGCGTCAGGATCAAAGGCAGTAACATTAGGATCACACAGTTTAGAATAAGTGTCGTAATCACCGTTGTTTACGGCATCTATCAGCACTTCGGTTACTTTTATCACTTCCGCACGGCGTAAAGAGGCATTGCTATCGCCGCGAGCTTTTCCAAACGAATCCGCTTTCGTCAGAGCTTCTTCATCGTGCTCCTTTGAAATGACAGTACATGCTCTGTCTACACCTTTCTTGTCCTTGTCCAAGTCATCGTCTTCCAAAGTGGTACTACTATCAGTTGATTCTTTAACTTGCGATCCATCGCCTTTTTTGTTCACCATAGATTTGCCAGAGAAATTTCGCGTGGCGAGCATAGTAGTTAAAATGGCTCCCTTCAATTTGCGACGCGCATTGAACTTCTTCAAACAGTCCACAGTTTCTTGTCGGTGCATGACCGAGGCAACGCGTTCGCGGTGGCATATCCACGGGTGTTTAAGGGCTTCGGAAGCAGTAATCCTCTTGCTCGGATTAACAGTTAACATTTGGTTGATAAGGCTTTTTGCTTCCGGTGTCACTGTGTCCCATTCGGGTGACGGATAATCGTATGCTCCGGCTTTAATTTGCCCATACAGCCGATGTTGGTCTTCGTCCCAAAATGGTGGGTACCCAACGAGCAAGATATATAAAATGACACCGCAAGCCCATATATCTACAGGTTTCCCGTATGGCTCTTTCTTCAAAACTTCAGGCGATAGATATCCAGGTGTTCCAGCAAAGCCGAACCATGCTTGTTGATCGCCTTGTACTTCGATAGCTAAACCAAAGTCTGCTAGTTTTACGGCGGCTCCCTTGGCTTTGCTCGCGAGAAGCAAATTTTCAGGCTTAAGATCTCTATGAACAACTCCGTTGTGGTGGCAGTGATGCACGGACTCTAAAATTTGTTGTATGCAGTGGGAGGCGTCAGCTTCCGAGTAAAACTCACGGGCTACGATATCTTCAAACAGTTCACCTCCAGTGACTAAGTCAAAAACGAGGTAATGAAAATGTTCTTCCTGAATTGAATCATGAAGTCTTACAATGTTAGGGTGCTGCAACTTTCTGCAGATTCTTGCTTCGCGTTCCAATTTTTGAAAATCTCTAGCCGATAGCTTTTTAGTGTTGATAATCTTTGCAGCGAATTCATATCCGGTGGATTTTTGAACAGCTCGTCTCACTATTCGAAAACGCTCCTTTTCCCAATTCCTCTTTCAGATCGTAATTGTCCGAAAAACGTGTGCTAACGCTTTCACGGTTTGGGTTTGCCATTTTTTCTAAGCAAAAACTTTTACCTGTCTGGAAATCACGACTTACAGCTTAACACTGATAGATGATTGATATCTTCATGCAGGTAATCTGAAACAAGAGTTAAAGGCAACTAAGTAAAATTTATATTTAGCATACCCTTAGTGAGAGTCGGAACTTTTTTTTTTACGTTTCAGTTAAATAAAATTTATAACAATTAACTTCTGTATATACAGAGGTTAATTAGAATATTAACAAACAAGCAATAGTAATTTAAAAAAGATATATTACTGCTTAATAATCATAGTTTCAGTTTCAGTCATTTTTAAATTCATAAGTAAACAATGTTTAAGTTAAGAAAATATAATTCTTATAAGAAGTCCTAGATTGCGGTACCAATCTTATTTATGTCTCATATCTTCAAAGCTTAATTTTATTTTAGATCACGCAGGTCACAGATCCTAATTAAAGAATTTTCAGCAAGCAAAATTTAAAACGCGTAGATGCCTAGACAATAGTAATCGTGATCACAAACATAGACTTCTAATATTAACACTACGGCACTGGGATGACATTTCGTTAGCGCAAAATAATCGATACACCATTGTCTCACCACATTTAACAAAATCTAGAGGATCTCATTCAATTCACACGAACTTTTTATTATCTAGGATAAGTGCAAACCGTACGAAACTCACGATGTCACAGCAATAATTTAAAAATAACACTGGTATTAAATTAAATAGTTTAAAGACGGCCAGTGTGCGACACTGGACGATATTCTTAGCTGAAGTCACTTTAACGATTAATTTGCGAAATTTTCTTTTATAAATTACGTCGCATAAATAAGTGACGGTATAACACTTTGCGTGAAATAAAAAAAAATATTTACCAATTATGTGCCCATTTTACACAACATTAACAAGATGAAGATCAAAAACTAAGGGCCTAGCCCTACACCACACTCTCCTTCTGCTCCGGACACGAGCTTCGGGGTCAAATTCATAGACATTTGTGAGTTGCCAGGACCGCGCTGCGTGTATTATATTTTGTTTCGGCGGCGATACTGGCGTTATACTTATTATCTACATTTTTTAAAATCATGTAATGAATTATTTTTCTTTGTATTTTTTTATTTGAGTAGTATATTAAATTTAAATCTTAATTTAGAAATTACTCCCCGGTTTGTATTTTTACTCGTGTACATACTGACGAATGAACGTAAAATCGATACGCTAGCGTAACGGCAAACCAAAGAGAATTTAACGTAGCACAATGTGAGAAGAGCCATCTACTGGTGAGGAAAGATGTTTTGTTTTTGGTTAATAAACAGAAACCTTATGGCAAAAGTTAAATTAATTATTAAAAATCTAATTATACGGTTTCTTATGTATTTATATTTTGTTGTTTGATCTAAAATGTTTGGCTTAAACACAATTTTATATTGAAATAATAATGAATTAAGTAGGCTTCTTAGATATTAAACATAATATAATTTTTTATTCCTTTTGAAATAGTTATTGTTAGTTACGATAGAAAGAGTTCTGATAAAAAACTGGAAGATGCGTATATGATATTGCGAATATGATATACCTATCACATTTTATTAATAATTGTCTACTTATGCCCTATTTTCTTTGTAGTATTTTTTCAGATTTTGAGATTACTTCACGATTACTAAAAATCGTGTTTCAAGAAGGAAACTATACTTTATCATGTCTTTTTTCGGTACGTTTCCTCTTAATATAAGGGCTATTAAAGCAGCAATGTCATGTTGTTTATGTTTATGTATCTATGTTCCAGTTTGAAGGCCATCATAGCTAATAAAATAATAAGTTAAAGGGACGATTTTTTTGTACACGCTGGCCATTCAGTTGTCGCAGTAGGTTTTCTTTCCTTTTTACTATTATGTATCATATAAAAATGTACTTTTAAAATTTTATAGCATAAAGTTGTAAATAATAAAAATAATTGAAAAAATAAAGTTGCAAAGCAACCTTTTTGTTAGTGATAATATTTAATTTAACTTTGTGGTAATTTGGATTGAGAAAAGAATAACTAGTTCAGACCATATATCAGTTGTGCTCAAATATTTTAAAGTCATACGTTCTGTTATTCGCTTCCTTCAGAGCCTAAGTCAATTTACGTCAGTTACGGGAATGTAATATGTAACTACCGTGGTTTAAAGATACATAATCACATAATAGATCTACGGCGTCATTTTAATAAGCAGCATATATTTGAAGCGATGTTGATAAAATTGTTTAATAAAAAAGGTTTTATTCAATTTAAAAGTCGAAAGTAAACCATATCATATATTTTTATTGGTATGGTACCTTGATTAATTTCCTTTTGCTAACTTTCTTTGTCGAAAAAAAAATATATTAAAGAAAACAACAGTTAAAATAAGTTTCGCACGCTTCGTATTCGCTATTCAAAAACGTCCGATAAATATCAATATGCCAGGGCAACGCTCCGCCGCTTATTTGATCATCTGTTCGGAACGGTAAACTCTGATTATTTAGCGATCCCCTTTTGTGAATGTTGAAACCCAACGGTATTTCACAGGAATCAAAACTGGTTCCCATCTTGCGCAAGTGTGGGGGAATTAACAAGGGCTTTTGGGACGGGCCCTTCCTAAAATTCGCCGGTGCACAATGCACCCTCCGTGCCCATCCCCACGCCAGCTCTGTTATTATTACTCGACTCCTGTGCTCCTTTCCCCACATTGTTCACATTATTTTTATATTGGTACTCGGTTGACGCGTTACGTAGTTTTCTCTCCGCTCCAAAAGTCGATTACATTAAACATAAAGTCGTCATCGAGCAAATATTAATCAGTCAAGCGCATCGTACGTTGCACATTTCAACGGTGAAATGATTTCATCTGGTGCGGTTGCGATTAATTGCGCGAAGGTATACGATCGGTTCTGTCACCTAATATTGGAGCGAAGGGAAGTATTAAGGTTTCGAGCGTTGCGGTCGTCTCAAGTTGCTTTTCTCATGAGCGGACTGGCTTGTAAAATAATAACTTGGGAGTAATACGTGTGGTAGGAGCGTCGCAGTCCGTAAGGCCGTGTAGTGTGCGAGTATCGATCGCGGGCGCCTCGGTCCCCGATGCGTTCTGTGATTTGGCGATTGCCGATTTGGCGGGAGATGCGGCGCGGCGACGCTTTTTTTTTGGCAGACGCGGTGAGTTGGAGTGATTATGGATTTTTTTTATATCCTTTTGCCGGTTATTCCGATTGTAGCCTAATTTTTTTTGTACTTATCCTTGTGTGCGTTTGTAAAATGTTGTTTATTATATTAGAAATGTGTGTGTTTTCAATAGAATATACAAATATCTCAACAAGCGTGGAATTTTGCGTTACGTACTTTTTATTGATGCTTCAAATGTAAAAAATTTGCTAAACCTTTACGTTAGGAAAGAAAATACTTAAATCAATTCGATAACTTTGCTTCAAAGAGATTGTTGTTGAATGTTTTATTTTTGTTATAAAATATTTAATAGAACTAGAAATAGACTTAGAAGAAATAGAGTTGCTTTATCAAAGTTTGCTATATCTATGTTAGTTTTGATTAGAAGAAGACCAAAGGTAATTTTTTTACATCAATACGTGGCTATTGACTTACCTATTTATGTTTTTGCACGTATCATACTTTGTGCTATTTAAATTAATCCATGAAAACGCGTATTTTTATACCTATAATTGATACATGTATTGATACATTATAATTCAGCATATCCATCAAAAACGTAGCCGACCTATCGCTAAACGCATTACAAACAACAAAAACTTTAGAATCTTGATAAGAATATGCTTTTGATACGCGATTGTAGTTTAAAATGACTACCTAGTTACCAAGAGTTATTTTATTCTCAAACGGAGTTACGTTAAAAAATAAAAAGGCATTTAAAAAGTATGATACTCCGTTTCTAAAACCCTAATAGTTTAAAAAACTACTAATAGTTTCTCAATTCAGCGAGTTCCACTTAAAAAGAACATTATTGTAATAGCATGGTTACCTGCTTGTTATTTTACTCTATAAAATATTTCATTTATAAAAAAAAGTCAAATGTAACAACTCGCTAAATCAATAATATTGCGATATTTTCAATCTACCCGCATTGACCGACGCGCATACTCAAAAGGTCTGTACAAAATAAGCCGGAGTCCGCTTATATTGATCGAGGTACTAAAATCTAATAGAATTTATATATTTGGCTTAAACACTAAGATACATACATGAATTAGTGACTGAAAACTTATGGCAATATTGGTTTTAGGGTAAAAGCCGATGAATAAATCTTATAAATATAATTTAAAATTCCACTATCCAAAAACACAACTTCTTCAAAGCGTATTGTCTAGTTATTTTTGTCTCGTTTCGTCTAATTGTAAGCTATTAATTGCCATATCGGTGCAATTAACGGATTACACAGTGATAACACGTATTTAACCTTATCTCGTAACATTTTCCACATTAATGGCTTACGTAGAAATGCAGAATTGCTCCGCCAATATAAATGCTAATACATTCATGACGATAGCGGTGGTTGCTATCGTGCAAATTCGACTGTAGCACCGTGGTCGTTCCGTTATATGACGTACATTAAACAATGTTACGGCCTATAATTGTGTTTTAAGTTGGCCGATGATAACTTTTGTGGCATTCTACCCTACAGCCCATTGGAGAACACTGATATTACAAAAATATGTATTTATTATTCAGTAGCGTAGTAATTGGATACTAAGATCGTTTCGATTGTCTGTTGTGTTTTTTAAATTAAATAAAAGAATACTGTAACTGATTCAAGACTTCGTTGTTAGTAAAAACATTTAGTTTCGGGTAATAAATGACCATAAGCAGTCAAAATAATTTAGAAATTATTATCGCAAATATATTTTAGCGGTCACAGATATACGTTAATTCTGGGATTTTTTTTGAATACTTAATGTTACTGAACATCGTTTAGGTGTCAATATAAATGTGCCTACAACTGTATTATTATTTTTCAATATAGGAAGATTCTAGAAAGATCAGCAATATTCCTAAATATAAGCGTGAATTAATTTACAAAGGGAGTATTCGTGACTAATCACTGTAATTATTTCATGTTTAAAATATTTTAATTTTAAAAGTTGAAATATTTCTAAATAAGAATCACATGGGTGATCATATTCAAAAGAGTGTATTTCTTGCACATCGTACAATGCGGCCGAATTTTATTATTTTTACATTATAAATTATCTTCAATTATCTTAATAAACTTTATCATATTTAATAAGTATGATAAGTTTATATTTATTATAACTCATCCTTAATTGTCTCTGTTAATTCATAATTCATCATCTTTCATGGTTGTCGCCGTTAGATTTTACGAAATAAACAAAAGGGGGAAAAAGTTATTTCACGGCCACAGAATTGCTTCATCGTAAATATTAACGTTACAACGCAAAGTTACCATTTTTGTCCTAAGTCAGTTATTAAAAAAAATAGTATAATATACTTTCACTTTCCTTGTCATTTTATGATATATTTAGTTATATTATTATATCCAGGATCCTATTAATCTTAATGCAGTAATAAATACGCATAAATTAGTTTATGCTTCAATAGCTATCACAGCTTATTTGTAATCTTGCATACATCCGAGTATGAGAATGGAGGTTGGTTGATATTGGATACCGCTATATCGTATTACACGCAATCCGTGCCGATTTCATTGGGTGCAACAGCTGATTTCAGAATATGCATGCATTTATATGTGCAATAGTAAGGAGCAACAATATTTTGCTCTTACTATGTATTCTTGTACATAACTATTGCGTATGCCGTGTTACTGTTAAAGAAATTGTGAATTTTAACGCCGGTTCTTATAAGTTAAGTAGGTACTTGCTTTTCGTCGTAGTGAAACTTGTATGGACTATTGCAGTACTTTGATTATATTTATATCCACAAAAGTATATTGAAAATTTGGACTTGTCCAGGTTTTACAATTGTACTCTCGGATTTTCTTGAAAGACACTTTGAAAAACAGAAATGTAGTTAAATAAATATAAAATACTACACTAGAGACACTATTAATTTATCGTATTTCTTGGCTCTGATCGAGATTTAGCTCAACACTGTTTTGTCGAAAATCGCTCCTCATTGAGATTATTCTGATAATTAGATTTGCAGCGTTGAATCGTAAAGTTGTAATTTATAAATGCAGTTAAATTCCTTTAGATAATTTAAAATTTTCCTGTAAATTATTTTAAATTTACATTGAATAACAAAATTGTAAAAAATGAAAATAAAAAATTAAAACGCGCTCCGTATTAGCAATGAAAATGCTTTCCACTTCTTTTCGCTACTTTCTTCACTTCGTATCTAAATGGCTCGAGTCGTCTGCGATCGTTTGAAGTTAATCGAGTTCATCGACTTGAACTGAGAAACGTTTGAGAGTCACTCCATTGTGACAAAGTAACGTAAAGGCTTTTATCTGCAGCCGATTTCGAAGGTAGTGTACATATCTATGGAATTGGAGTTCATTACAGGCGTCAAGGCGTATACAATGGCTCGGAAATACGGTTTAGCTTTTAATAATTAAAAATTTATTAAAAACACAGCTTTTTAATACACACAGGTAATTAAGAAAATATTTTTTAACGTACTAAATAAACTGGAATGATTTGCTTTGTTTGTGTAATAATATATTTGTGTGTCGAATGTTATAACAAAAAAATAGCTTTAAAGTGTAATAATTTTAAGTATCGTAAAAGTTAGTTTTGCGAAGAATCAATTTGGTTTCTTAATGAATGATTGTTTTATTAATTGATCTAAGCATGAAGGTACCTTTAGATAACCTACCTTCAGAACATACTTAGGCTCTACAATATACTTTACAAACGGGTAATAATTTTAAAATCTTGCGACAAACGCTGAGAAGTCGTTTTTTATTAGGACAATTCAGGCTGATTATATGACATCCCGAAGCAAGATTAGTTAGGCATCAAATAGCCAAATGTAAAAAGAACGCCTTTGACTGTCATGCTGAGATCAGCGCCCTTAAATATTCTGATAGCCCATTTTATTATGTTATTCCTATGGCTTTTAAAAGTATAAAAGTATGAGTAAGATGGGTATAAAAGTGTGAGTAAGATGGGTATAATAGTGTGAGTAAAATGGGTATATAGTGTGAGTAAGATGTGTACCGCACCCACTTTGTGCTATCGTTGCCTGCTTGTCGTTTACCTGAAAAGTACTAAACTCCATCCAACGGATGGTAAGGTTGGACTTTATATAGCAGTTAAATTGAGTAACATATGTCTTTTTTAGAAATTGATAGTTGAATTATTGTTTAATTGATTGATAGTTTAGCTTATGCTCGTAAGTAATGCAGCCTAAAACGCCCAAGACTGGTGCTAGTACGGCGCCCTTCAAATCGAAAGACAGTGGTTGGTATAAAAATTAAGCATTACTGCAAAAAGAAGCACCACCGTGGAACTTATCTAGATAGTCTCCTGTATAAACAAAACCTACCATCTTTAACATCTTATACATCCATCCGCTTGAGTTATTTCGGCCAAATATAAGGTTTTTGTGTAGATAGATGTGAGTCCCGAAGAGGCATCTAATAGACGCCTTATATTTATCCCGCCTTATACGTATATTTATACATTTTGAATCTCATCCAGTAGAGAATAAAGCAGCGAAACGAAAGAATATATCATCCGAAAAAAATGTAGTGCCGTATTGAGAAATCAATCGAAAATACACAACAAAAGTAAACGTCGTCTCGTGTCGTCGAAATAAATCTCGCTCAACGATCAAAGCGAACGTTCAACGCTATTGTGTGCCGTTAGCAAAACTCCTGAATACATACGAAGCATACACACTTGGTTGATTTACGGTAAGCGGTCGCAGATTTGCGGCCATTTGCAATTTCGCTACGACTCCGGAGCGGATCTCGTCGGGCGGGAATTAGTTTAACGGAAATTTCGACTTGGCTGCGAAATGTTCAGGTGGTATACTATGAAGTTTGCGTTGCTGAAATGTTATCGTGCTATTTTTACTTTATGGCTCTCTATAAGACCTCCGTACAAAATATTTAATTTGTAATAGAATAAATTTACTACTTAAAATACACTTGATAAAAATCAATAGAAATTGTAGGAATAAATGGAAAATTAAAGTTTTTTAAACAGCTAAAATTAGAATCACCATCTCTATAAAAAAATGAGCGGCGTTGTTTTCTGAACCGTTTGCCTTCGAACGCAGACATTTTTTTAATAATACTACCTTAATTCACGTTATTAAATAAAAATCGATCATAGTCGACATCATTTTAGGCCTAACAAGCGTAGCAAGGATTTCTTAGCGTTTGTTTTCATATACTTGTAATATGTACGTTAACATTTAATCGTCATTGTTTGATTTTTTCCCGTGTACATATTTTTTACACGGTCCTGTTTATCATTTCTCTTTGAAATCCTGTATAACCCACCCGAAACACCGTCGTTCGAGGCGGGATTTCGCGAAATGGGCCCCTAATAAATCTCGACGTCAAAAGAAATTGATGTTAATACCCGTCTTGTCGCATTGTTGATCGTAGCTAAGCCCCGCTGAGCAGGATTAGATCCTTTGACGTAAGCTACGATTGGCAATCTTAACTAGCTGCTACGGTGTTGCCGTGTGCGAGTGTAAAGAATAGGTTTGGTTTTTTATGTAATTTATAAACTGGCAACAATAAGATTAACGCGGGAAATGTATTGTTATATGTTCAATGATTTTTTTTACTTAAAATAAACATTTAAAATTCGATGAAATATTTATGTATCAGTAGAGTAATTAAAACGCGATCAGGTATAAAATTTAATCTAAATAATTAGGCTGAAACAAAATTCCCCGTAGGTAATCTTATAAGAAGTTGTAAGCGTCAAAACTAATTGGCTATTACATGTTATACGCGACGACCTTGGTAGGTATACTTAGTTCTACGTACGGTGAATGAACAAGCTAACGATATAATCCTTTGTTAACGACAATTAAGGATTAAACACAATAAAAAAAACATTATGTATTATTAATTACATCGTTTGAAAATTCAATAGAAGTTAAGGCTATTTACGTTAATATACTTGTGGATTAAAATATGTACCTTCGACTCTGTAAACAACGTTAAACTATTGTGTATTGCTCATGGACAAGCCATTAATCTTTATAGCCATAAAAATATGTAGTTATTCGATTATATTCTGTAGCTCTTATTGGTCGCACCTTAATGATAATCAAAACTAATCAAGTCATATTACAAATGCAATACAGCTTTAATGCTGTTAATTATAAGTAGTAGTCCCTGAAGCTTTTAAGCAAAACAAATTTTAATTTTTATTATACTTCTTGAATTTCCTACAATGATTCAATAAATGTCAACAGATTTATTTTAAGTCAGCCCGTTACCATGGATCCTGCACAGTGTCTGAAACGGAATAACGTAAACTAAATTAAACGCACTAAAACCCGTAAAGTTTCCTATTAAATCGTCTTCAACTTTTTATTTAGTGACGATGTAAGCACGTTTTGTTTTATTAAAAAAACAGGTTTACATGTTTAATGAGTTTTTTTATATCTGTCATAAAGTTTCAGCTCGTGCGTAACCACTGGCTTCGGGAATCAGCCCAACTTGTGGAAGGTTGACGTGTGATCGCATTGAATTTATCCCCACGAAGCCCAGAGCCTAAACACAAAGAGGGCGTTGAAAAAGCTCCGGCGTACGCACGTACGTGCCTTATCGGTCGACGCACTCACAACTTCCCCCACAAAACCCCGGGGACCCTGTATATACTAATGCGAACTTTGGAGTGTGTGTCTTTTGATCCGCTTCGAAATTTTATTATGTTAAATAACAGTTGCGCGCGACTTCGTCCACGCGGTAGTATAAAAAAATATTTGGTTATTTTTTTAAAGTAGCCTAAGTTATTCCCAGTTATATTAGCTATCTGTCTGTCAAAATCGGACCAGCCATTCCAAGGATTACTCAGAATAAATAGACAGACAGACTGTCAAAATTTTGTCTTGTTGTATGTATCGATTATATGTGACCATGTAATCATTTAGAAACGGCAATTTTGATGTTTCATACAGACGATCAAATTTTTATTTATTTATAAAGATTAAAAATTAGGAAATATTGATACAATTGTACTACTACAGTCCATAACGTAATAAATAACATGTAATAATTCTTGAACTGCTGTTCGTTGTTCGAATTTGAGAATTGTCCTTTGTAAAAATTTTAGTTATTAAAAAAAACAGTTGTAGTTCAAATAAGCTGCGAGTTAATGAGCACTTATACTTATTTCATAAATCTTTTTATTAAGCCATGATTTTGAAGCATTTGCTATCAAAATTATGATTTTGCTTCATCTTTACTGATACTCTATTAATCTGTAACAATAATGATGCACACTTGAATACACATTTTAATGTTTCTGGTCCATGGTTTTTTCGACAACTTTTTGCAATAAGATATACAACACGTATCCACAATTTTTAGTCTAAAAATTAATATTCAAGAACAACTACATGTTTTATCCTTACATTTATGTAAGACTAAATTTGAATATTGTAAAAGATATGCAAATAAAAACCAAATGAATGTTAACTTCCTATATATTTATAATTCTATTAGGTTTTTATTACATAATTCAGTTAATTAGAATAAATTTGTTTTGCTTTAGTTATGGATCTTATTTGATCACAAAAAGTGCTGATAATAGATTATGTGAAAACATTTTTAATTAAACTTTGAAAATATTGTATTAGTTCCTGGTGGTTTCCTATATAAACAGCTTAAGCTGCTGCTCATATTCTAAAAGAATTATTTTTTTCTCATATTACAAATTTAGTCCCTTAAAAGTTATCATTGCAAATATTATGGGTAACTTAATCGTACAATAAAATCATTCGACATACACTAAACGACACTCCGCATAATGAAGGATATTCTTGAGGCGCAAAGCAATAAATATGAAGTTGAAACGAGCGTTGGGGTAGACAGTGTGACGCCCACCCCGCCGCCATATTGATGTGCAATAAAACATAAAAACACGCTTTACGACTGGCGAATTCCCGCCCAAATAATTATTCGCTTCACGCACAGATTATAATTGGTCCAAATTATGTATTTGAATAACAAAGTGGATTTGTTTGAGGGGTAAGCGTAATAATACGGTTTTAAATATCCTTATTTGTACATGTTGATGTTTTAATGTTTACAAAAGTTTATATAAAGCGCTGTGTTTATTTTGTTATAAAACTTATTACAACCGAGAAGGCGGGCGTGCCTGAAAGTTTTCTCGTACGTTTTACGTATTGGAAATGAAGTTACGGGAAAGTAGGTGTCTCGTTGCCAATGTCGAATTGAGGCTGCCTCGTTATACTTTTATATCAAGGCTTATGTGTATCAACTTATATCAGATTTAGGTTTATATGTATTACATGTTAGAATTGAAGTTAAAAGTATAAAACTCTATACAGATTATTATATCTTTATTAATATACCCTTATTTCAACAGCATACAATGAAATGTATTTACGTCAACCATATGGACGGGGTCGATGCTGTTTAAATCCTAATTATATTATATGATCGTAGTGCATACAAGTATTGTTTGCGCAACGTACGCTGTATTTATATTAAAATTCTCTATTTCCTTGTTTTCTTTTAATTATATATCGGCTTAAGATGATTTTTAATGGTAAATTTACATCGAGATATTTTTTCGGGAAACTTATGATGGATGGCCAAAGGGAAATTTACCGCCACACGACTCTACGATCGACTTATGATAATTTTCCTTGACATTATGTATCCGTATCAATCATTCTTCGTCTTCTTTTTTTATGTTTATATTTTTCGGTAAGAGTGTTAGTATTTTTTATTACAATATGTGTATAAGAAAATTAATAAATATTACAATTGATAGTACAATTGACAAAGTAAGACTTAACCTTGCTTAATAAAACACGTATTTATTATATGTGTGTATAAATAATACATTTATACACACATGTCTACCATATTATTCCCATATATAATGACAATTTTAGGGTAAGTAATTCGTTTATAATATACAAAAATATCAAAGTACTGATACTCTTCAGATTATTTATTTACTCACGATAACAAGCATGTAAGTTTCGTGTTTATATGTCGTGCATGTAAAAAAATATCAAAGTGTCTTTTGTGATATCAATAATTACAAGAGAATATATTACAGCAAGCCGATGAACTCTCATTCTGCGAAATGTTAGCGGGTCGCGAAATATCAAGGCGTTGCCTGCGGCGACGGCGCGTAGGTCGATAAAAGTTATTTAATAAGAAACGTTCCCCCTCAGAGATGTGGGCCTCTTACTGCGTGATCCGAGTTTTTCATTAAGATCCCCTATTTGTGTATAAATATTACCCAAACAACTTTCTTGCGAAATACTCTTATGATTAACGTCGGAAATGCCGGTAGTTCTACTAATAATATTAATGAGTAAATGTGTTTGTCTTTGACGCAAAAGGGTCGAAAGGGATTTTTATGAAGCTTCAGTATTATATAGCTTATTTAACAATACTATGCTAAAATTAGGGTTATACTTATAAAAAAAAATCGGTATACAAAGTCGCAGTTTACATGATATTTATTAAATATGTTTGTGTTTTTTAATTAGACGTTAGAGGCAATTACTTTTGAAACAATTTTTTTCTATGACGAATTGTCGCGTGACTAGATAGTGAAATGTGAGAGAATTATTTATTCAAGTCCGACTTTCACGGCCTAACCCTCCTGTCATGTCATGAACTCTGATTTAATAATGAATTCATGTAAAAGTACCGTTATCATAATTAAATGCCAAAGAGAGTTTAAATAAATATTATTGCTTGATTTTGATCACTGTAACATGTTATTTTATGTGGGTGAATAAATAAGTGTACAATAACTCAGAACGTTATGGTAATGAAAAATAATTGACCCATATTTTTTTTATTTCATTGTGCGAATATAACGTATGCGAGATAACAAAGGCGACCCTTGCGACTATAAAACCTAACCTAAATTCCGAAAAGCTTTCAGCAACGCAATTGCTACGAGATGAATACGCAATTGTGTTTTTTTTTGTAATGGACAAATCCTCGTGTTATTAAACTCAGGACGATCATCGTTATATCTGTGATGGAATAAATAAAAACTTTAAACAAATATTACACATGACAACACTAAAGTATTATAATTATATTTATTGTCTTTGCATTGTTTATTTGTGAGAACGTAATAATTAAAAAAAATATAACTAACAAGCGGACTTCAAAGGACTATAGGAATTTTTAATTTTAAATTGATAAGGCAAAAGACAACAAAAGACCCCTTTAATTGAGATTTTAAAATTGCAAACATTCATACCCGTTGGGAGGGCCGCGGGGAATTTTGAAAAGGCCCAAGCAAATTGAATGAGTTTTTATCGTTAAGTGCAAGTTTATGTTGATGTTTTATTCTAACAACGTATTCTAATTATATTGGTCTTTGATTTTATAACCAGAGGTCCTGAATTCAAATCTAACGTGGAAACAACTATATGCTATCGCTTTTTTCTGGTCGGTCAGAACGATTAAGGCTGATTACCAAATTTCCTAAAATTTTTTCTATCTCTCGGATAGGTATGTAATAATAAGTTGCGGTTGTCATGACCGATGCGTTATTGTCTTTTAATTTACTAATTTACATTCCAATTGCGAATAAAGTTTACCCTATGTGTTCAGGAGATCAAACCTCAGTAGCACTGCATAAAATGTTTTACTCAGTTAAATCAGGGTGAACTAAAGTCCTACCCTATTGAAAAATATCAAAAATCAGCTTAATAATTTATATTTGGCACTGCTTTATGGGTTCTTGTTCTCCATAGCCTGTGCACATAAGTGCCCCCTACACCCGAACCCTACTTTGTCCGAAGGAAGAGTTGAATTGTATTCTGAAGAGATGAGGTTAACGATAGATTTGTATTTGTCACGTTATTATTTTTCACTTTTTTATTCTTTTAGATTTACGCATTATTTTCTCTGTTTTGCGAAGTGGATTATATTATTATTCTAAAAAGTTACAATGGATTATCATGGTGAAACTTAGGTATATAGTATACCTAATTTAACTAGTGACTTTAACCCATAATTTTGTTGCTTTGAGAGGTCATCCCTCTTTTACTAGGAAAATTTTTACTAAAAAAAAGGAGCAGCAAATTCTATTTCTGCTGAAAATCAGGCTTTTAGAAATTTTTGAGTTCCGGTTTAACGTGCAACTTAGCTAGTGTAATGTTTAGTAAAAAAAAGTACTTCTGCCTACCTTCAATTCCTCAAGCCAGGCGGATTTGTGGCAAGTGACAGATAGGGAACTTCAACAACTTGTCTCGCGGCTGCTTTAAACAAAAAAATATTATTTATGAAATGTATATCTTAAACCGCCCTATAAACTAGCAAATTAAACCTTTTTTTAAAAAAAAAAAAAACAGGAAGATAAAATAAGTATTATATTATATTCAACAGTGGTTACCATCGGTCAAAGAACGTACGTTACGTTACGTACTAAAATATTACCGCTACTAGCTTTGCACCAATAGCAGTGTTATTTCTACATAATGGAACAGATGCAGTATTCAAGAAGGTTATACACGCCAGTCGGAATGAACTCAGGTCAAGGTTATTGTGAAGAACCTTAGCGACGACAAAATCTAATGTTACCAAGACTCAATTACCAGACGCTACATTCAGTTATTTAACATTATAAACTTGTCATGGCTTCTTTTGAAGTAATTACTTGTAAAAAAGTCATTTTATACGCGTTTAGGCGTTTCTTATTGTCAATTTAAAAGATTTTCATTTATAAAAGTCGTTTGTATTTTGAATACGGGAAAATTGTCGTAAAATCTTTTTATTTTTATTATAATGTACGATACAAACTGTTAATATTTATAGAATTCGAATAAATATATGTAAGTCAATTAATTCACCAACAGACTTTTATGTATTAACAGAGAAGTTAATTAAACGGAAATTTAAATGGTTTCACGAGATGAAAGTAAGCGAATTTGATTTCAATTGTCTATATAAAACGCCGCGGGGCGGGGTGTTCGACATCTGCTGCTTTTTTGTACAATTAAATTTCAAGCCTGTGAATTGAGTTTCGAGTGAAATTTTAATAACTTTTAAATTCATCGTATTGTTATAAAACGTTTTAACTTTTATATAGTAATTCTATATTTCCGCGATAAGTGTTGTGCAACCTAGAACAGGGTTAAATATAAACAAATTAATATAATATTTTCTGAATAGTACGTAATACAACTTAAAAAAGTACGATTAGAATTTGGGTATTATTTTCCGATAGTACAATCCTTATGTCCTAATTAAAGGTAATTCAAAAATATCTTAAAAAATAATGATTGTATCAAAAACTAATTTGTCAAAAATGAAATAAATATCCATTTAATGAAGTTAGAATAGTAAAAAGTAAAATTTAACTAAATTTATTTTGAATTAATAATTTGTCAAAATCATCTATTGAACAGTTAAGTAATTTTCCACTTTTAGATTTTGAAGTGATTTTTCGTCCGCAAGGACAAAGAAAAACCTCCCTTTGTTATCTCATTAAAATAATTGTACAGCAAAACGATTCCACCGTCTCTTTGTGGTTGCTACGCAATTGCTACGAAGACGCTCTGTGCCTGATTTATAATTTAAAAGAAGCGTAATACGTTTTATATGCTATATAAAATTCACGTTTATATAAGATATAGGTGTTTATTTCCAATCTATAATTACGTAAAAATAATCGTCATTTTAAAAAATAATACGACGTTATCATCAAAATTCTTTTGAAAATGTGGTATTTAATAACAAAATTTCCGGCGATGTTTATTTATGCCAAATATTTTAGGTAAGGTTACATTTATTTAATACCTTCATATCTTTTCATCTTTTCGATATCAGAGACATGTTATTTATAAACCACGTAATTTATCTGCCTACAGTAATAATGAGTATCTTTAACTACAGAAAACGAAATGATGTATTCAAGTTCATTCGTATGAAAAGTAATTTTCTCTCTATACATTTTTTCTTCTGAGCTTTTTTGTGAGACATTCTTTTTTGCTTTATCGTACGCGGGTGAATTTTCAAGTATTTGTAGAGCTGTTCTAATAAATATATATTTAAAACACGTTTTTATTTTTATATTATCTGGTAATATATTTTGTCTTATATTTTAAATTGCTCTCTATCGCTACTGCTATCAATGAGCTGAGAAGTATCGTAAAATTAAAAGAAATATATGTTAGAAAAATGTTGTTCCAAATATACCAACAGACTAGACTAGCGTTTATTATATAATCTTAAAATATACATTTAACAAATAAATTTAATTCATCGTGTTTTCTATTCTATTAACAGTAGTACTGTTAATATAATGGAAAGTTTATTCGAGACGTGAGGTCAGGCAACCTTATAAGTTGAGACCTAAGGCGAAACCTAATCACGTCGTGTGATATCTAGTACTCAACTCTCTAGTACGCAACTGGATAACTTTAAAGAAACTGCAAAGATGATAAAAAATACCACAAGTAACGAACAAAACATTATATATAAAACATTTTTATGAATATGTGAATGATCGCATCTATCTCTTTTATATCAAATATGGCGGCGTAGCGTAGCAGGAATTTCAATAAACATAAAGTTTCAACCTCTTCCATTAATCGTATAATTTAGGCTTTATTTTCTGTTCTTTTTAACAGATCTAGCTCTTTATATAGTCAAGTTAGTAGTTTTAGGTATATATTTTTATTTACATAAGTATTTAAAAAATACTTACTCTAAAAAACTTATACTAATAAAGCGATTTAAAAAAATATTGAATTATAACTCAAAAACTATTAGCTAAATTAAGATCAAATACAAGTTATATCAAATGAATTGTGCGAACAGAGAGGATGATGAAAACAAATAAAAAACTTACTAGACTGAAAACTCGAATTATTTAACTCCACATGGAATTGTTTACCCATACGAATGGAGGAAATAAACTGTGAGAATAATTGAATATATCACACCTTTCGAACTAAAGTTCTTTTAGATCTAAAACTAGTGCTGAAGAGTAATTTAAAAAGTTGTAACAACACCTAACTGCAGACCAGCACAGTAGCTGCAAAGCGTATCGGTATACGCCTGGCACTACCGCATTAAGCCATTTAGCTATATTAAAATTAATTTAGCCCGAACAGTGGCAACTTGGGGCTCGACGTCTCGTGAAACTGGGTCAATGACAGTCTGAGAATAGGGTTGTCGCTTAAGGGTTGGATGAGCTCCATTGTTATCCGCTGGAACCGTGGGTGCTGACGTTTATTTAAAGCTATTCAAGGCGCGTCACTAGATGACAGATGTCTTGAAACTTGACGTAACGTAATTAAACAATATTAGATCTAGTTGTTGGTCATAGTTTATTGGATATGTAATTAGTACGTTTTGCTTGTCATTCATAATTTTACTTATACTATATTGATCTGATTTATATGAAATTTGCAAAATCAAAAACTAAGTTGGTATTCTAGCATCTGCAATTAACATTATATTTGATCAACTTCTTATTATTGTTTAAATCGATATTTTTATGTTCTACGACGGCTAAAATTGAAGTTAACGTAAACTTCTTTATTAACTTTATGTAACCTTTTGTAGCTTTATGAAAATGATTTTTTTTTTAATTTCTTTATGGAATTGAAATTTTATATTTATTTCTTCTAAAACTTGTGTAAAAATCATTAACTTGTCTCGAGTTAATAAAATGTTATCAACTAACTAAAAGATTTAGCTTACCTTTAACTTAAAATTAATGTTGTCTAGAACAGCTCTTGACTTTGAGGGAGGCTGTTCTTGAGTTAATTTAATGCTAGTTAAGCTCTAATTTGCTTTGTTTGCGGCCGTATCTAGTAAATTAATATGTGATGTGTTTAGGCTTAGACGTATTTAATAAAGCTAATTAACGCAGAATCAACATCTACAGGCACAGACATGTCAATATTAGTCAAGTTATTTCACAACAGTATTACTGTTTTAACCTAAATTTGCTGAGTAAATCATATGCTGATTAAATTTCTGGCTTTTTGACCTTAAAACTTTCTAAATTGCGAAAAAATAAGAAAATATATGTTTTTAAAGTTTATAATGAATTTATCAACTTTTAAAAACTATTTGTTTTGTCTCCTGGTCTTGTCTGGAAGTTGAAACGTAGACAAAGTAAAAAACATAAAGTACACCTATAAAAGGCAAGTTACTAAACAGGTTACAATTTTATTAATTGCCAAAATGAAATATTTATTTTTGTTGTTATAATGGCAACAACGCTTTAAGTTTTTAATTAAATAAAAACTTATTGTTGTACAATAATGGGTTAACATTTCACTAATGGTTATTAATCCCCGCACCTTGCCCACCTATTGTAGTTTGTTGTTTAATCACGTTATTAATTGAAATAAATAGATTCCACGTAAAAAGTCGGTCCACCCACCAACCTGCATTGGACCAGCGTAATGGGATACAGTACATATCCCCCGTATGTATAGGGGTGTATAAGGGAGGCCTATGTCCAGCAGTGGACTAATAGATTCCATAAGTTTATTATCAGCTATTGCTACTTTCGTAGTAATTCTTTAAGGAATACTGTTTATTATCTGGAGATAGGTTTATTTATTCAGAGAGGCGTCGTCTTGTAGATTAAGGCCCCGTGATATTTATTTCAATGGCCCCGCAAACAATTGTTCGGGAAATAACGAAGCTATATATTTACTACAAAGGTTTTATTGTATTGAAAGTAATAACTGTTTTTAGGAAAAGCGGAAGCTTCGTTCTATTTATTTTATTGGTTCAGGATCAGGTTCTATTTCTTTTTATAACTAAAAATTAGAATTGTGCTTGTTGACTGCTGCTACTTTCTTTTTACTGCCAATTTTTGTTGCCTAAATTACAACATATTCCCCTTGTTTTCTTGTTCCGTGACTTTTAATAAAATACGAGTAGATATGTAAATTAACGACGCTACTGTATACATTTTATTTTTCCGAGCTATTTTACATACCCCGTAAAATATAATTATAATTTTGAGATCATAAAAAAGCATTCTATTTAAATTCCAAACAATTGAAGTAATTGTAATACGCGTCAACTATGTATTCATTACTTAATAAAAAAAAACTTGCTGATTAGTACACCTTGAGAAAATTTCATTGACTTTTACAAGGTTAACAAAAAACCATGTTAATATATAAACTGAATGAAAGTAGGCACCTATTTTATTAGTAATTTACAAGTTAATTATTCTGAAGTATATTAGATAGAGATAAAGGAATATTAAGTCAATACAAGATAAAATCATTTAACCGAGAAGTAATAAAACTTTTGATATTTATGTTTCGTCTCGTGAGAGATATACTGTAAAAGAAACTTATGCGATAAGAAACTTACGAGACTTGTGAACTACTAAAGTCCTTTAGAAGTACATACTTGTCTATAGTTGAATAGTGAAGCGAAATTTTCATATAATAACGACCATATTTCGATATTTTGCAACGCTATTTGTTTAGTACATACATAGATATTGTAATAAGCTAGATTTTTATACTACGAATATATGGACCTATGTTATTTTACATATTTCTAATTATTATAGCTAAGCCGTTGCATTAAAAGATTTATACAATAAAATCTTTCTGAAGTGCATGTAAAAATTAAGTAATTAAAAATGTATACAGTGATTTTATTGAAAAATTCTGGAATCACGCAGGTATTAATTTCTTTTAAGAATTTTTGTAAAATTTCATTTTAAGGACACAATATTCTATTTAATTTAAATAAAGCGAGTTATTTTAATATGTAAGTTATTTTAATAAATCTAAATACTTTAGAAGATGACATTAAATTTATGGACGCATAAAAAAGTTATTATTTCTCCGCAAATCCAATATGGCGGCCTACTTGTGTTTCACGCTCCAGTTCACATTGATTTATATTCATGTGATGAAGTAATCTATATTTATAGGATCAGATATCATTTGTGCAACCACATTAATTGATAATTAACATAAATTCGTAAGTGATGTTTTTCTACGTGTAGTAATAACTCAAAACTGTAGTACAAGTTATATAATTTTCCAAAACGGTTTAGTTATTTATTGAAATACGATATCATATTATAATAAATGGTGATTCAATAAATATATATTTTGAAGAAAAAAAAAATTTTATAATTTGTAAGAAGCAAGCGTTGAAATATTTATCCATTTAAAATATTTATTGCTACTCCAAAAAACTTAACCGTGCCTAGTTAAATTTTATTGCAGTTTACCTTGGCAGCCATGTTGTATGCTAAAATTATAATCTGGGTCGTTGTGGTCCATTAACGGAAAATCGCCGTGACCCGATGGGTACACTTTTTATTTTAACTACATTTACTTATTTTTCGATAAACCTCATAACTATATACTGTCGTCGAAATGTTACAAAAATAGTTTTTTTACTACTAATATTTTCGTTTTAAGTAATCACTAAATCAATAGTTTTATAAATGTTACATAGTTAATCAAAAATCTTATATTATTCATGCGGTAATGCTTAAAATAATGTTTATTTGCGGAACTCATAAATATATCAACGCACATTTAATTCAGTCAAAATTCACAGCTTGAATTGGCATAGGAACCAAATTTATGTTTAATATGATAAAAGTTGCTGTGTTCTGGTTTAAAGCGTGTTGTAGTTTACTAAATTATTGGGTTAAAAGGTTTAATGCCTTAGAAACGCGAAATACAAAGAGTTTTGGAAAACAACTGTAATAAAAATTCATTTTGTACTGAAGTAGGAAACGATAATGCATTGTTTAATTATAAGTTAAGCTAAGTTTCTGATTCGGTGGTTCATAAATATTAGTATTGACATCGTTATGTTTTATGTACAATTAGTTTGTTGATTTATAAACTGTAACAGAGCCACATCAATGTTAACATCAGGACTATTTGCTTTAAATTACCAAAAAAATTATATGTACATTAGCCAATAAACTTGTGAAGAAATGTTTGACGTTATATTTTTACGATATTTTATTAATTTGTGTGCATATTTCATGCGGTGAGAGGGTGAGAAAAAGCTTAAGTTACCTTTAAATCTTAACGTTATTATTATTTCAAATGGGTATGGAAATAATAATAACAAGTAATGAAATGATATCTGTGCTAACGTGAAATTTCTCCAGATGAAGTATTTCGAACTTATTACCCACCGCAAAATATGAAATATGTACAACCGCGTGGCATTTATTTTTAAACTGATACTTTTTTAAGTTTTTCTAATGTAAATTGTCCGTTCAACATCTTTAATGTGTTTATCGTGAAAAGAGTATAATGACCGCTACGTTATGTGAAACGCCCACTCTTTATCGACTTCTGCTTCTAGTACGCATTTAAATCTAGTGTTCAATGCCAATTTAGCCTCTATAACCTAGGTGTTAGAGTCAGTTTTAGGTTAGTAATGGTATTTGTACAGTGTAAAGCTAGATCGTTCAGCCCGGAACGACCTAGTAAAACAACAGAGCTATAATAAAGTGGCGGGACACGAGTCCTCTGTGTAATTTACTACAACGAAATATCAAATACAACTTCTAGTTTCCAGTTTGTTACTATTTGATTATTGTTTTGCGAATGTTGCGTTGAAATACCTTTATCAACCTATTTTTTCAATAAATTTAAATCGTTGAGTTTATTTAATATCAATTATTAGTATAATTAGAAGGTAGGTTTTCCTAAAAAAATATTTAAATAAAGACTCAAAATAAGGGTTTTATTAGTATCTATTTTACGGATTTTCCGCGTTACTTAAATATATTTTTTCAAAGTTTCGATTCTTTCAGCTTCCATGATCACGGGCAGACTAAGTTGATATATGTCTGTATCTCAATGTTTTGAGATAATTAATTTGAATAAAAAACAGTGAGATACCAACTTAGTCTGCCTGTGATCATGGATGCTGTAAAGAATCCGAAACGTCGGGATTAAATATATTTAAGTAACGCGGAAAATCCTTAAATTAGATGATTTGATATGTATAATATTCGCGTAAATAAAAGAAATAATTAGAATCAATTGTTCTTGATATTTAAAAATTTTACATAATTTTTTCTGCTTTAATGGCCTCGCAATTTACCATACTCTCAACCCTTCATTCTAAAATCTCTACATTGTGCCGGATTTGAATAAATGCCGCATGAATGGGTCTCAATTGTAGACCTAAGATTTCGCATTTTATGTTACATGTAAAAACTGGGTCGATGTGTTTAGTGTGCAATGAAACATACTCGGTATAGAATAATTTTTATAATAACGTTTCGTATTTTATTTAAGACACTTCATTATAACTTTTCATATAACTACTAACGCCTTAATAAAATGCTTAGACAGAAAAGAAAATACAAAGCAAAATTAAGGTTACTTTTAAATACAAACTTCATCTAGCTGAAATTGTAATATAACTAGCTATCTACTTTGCGCTACTAAATCATAATTTATCAATAAAAAAAACTTTGTTACTCTTTATCATGTTTAAAACCAAATCATTTTGTGAGTATTTATTTATCAATATACAATTGCCTCAACTTAAAACATTTACATAATTAGACTATATATTGTTTAAGACTAAAGAAAGGTGAGTGTAAACAGATTTGTATCGTCGATATTAAATTTGGGCCCGAACAGTGTAGTGGACTAGGGGCAAATGAATAACTAACGACGGCTAAAACAGTTTACGCCGGTATGATAGGGAGCAAATTGGATTTCTATCGAATTATCGTCATGTGGCCGCTCACGTTACAGCCAATGGCGACGGTGGGCCTTGCTCGATGAAAAAATACCGTTTTAGCATCGCTCGGCCGCTAATATATCGATAATATCTTTTTATTTTTATCTACATTGCGAGTTGTGTTCGATGTTATCAGTTTTTTTGTTATAATATTTATTTGTCTCGTATTTAGAATTCCTATTACTATTTATTGAAAGTGAAATAAATGAATTATTTAACAGAAATAAAACAGAAAAAAGAAATTTACATTTAGAAACATTACGCTGAATGAATCATTTAAATATGCGCGATAAATCTATTTTTATTTTTTTTTTTGCATACGCAGGCAGACGAGCAATCGGGGCCACCTGATGGAAAGTGGTCACCGACGCCCATAAACATTGGCAATACTGGTATCACCAACGCGCTGCCTACCAGTGAGACATAAGATGTTACCTCGTTTATCTAGTAAATACCGCAAAGCAATAGTGGTGTTTTCACACTACTGCTTTGCGGTAGAAATAGAGACTGCGGTGGTACCCACCCAGACGGTCTCCTATAAACAGGGGACCTACCACCGGTCACCTATTTTAATCCATAATACATAAGAAAATAGAATTTTGCGTGATTTGCTGCACTTTTAAGTGATCTGCAAATTTAGAGTTAATGAGTAAAGTAGGTTTTTTATACAAATATCAGGCTTGATCATTTACGAAATTATCTAATCTACTTCCTCAAACACTACACATTGTTCAACAAAACAGTTTATACGAATTTTACAAACTTTTTCTTCATGTAAGTACATTTTAAAATAAATAACTATCATCTAAAATCCTAATACATAAAAATAGTGAATTGTAAAGTATTAGTATTATGATTTTCGAAATGTTACGACATCGATTTAATAGTAAATATAGGTGAAATTTTGGCGCGTTTACCGTTTTAACGCGGGAAATTCACGAGGCGTGCCTCCGCCATTTGTAATGGCCGGTTACGTCGCACGCCTTTGAGGCTACTATCTACCTTCGGTCAGAATCACAGTCAAAGCGGACCGCAATCAAGTTCCAGTGACGGAATATTTTGCGGTCGTTCCAGCTTTTGCACGTCACTCGCCTGGCTAGATAAAGAAGAAGAAATATCAAATAGCTGTACAATATTTTGTAAGTAGGTGGTTTTTTAACGAGGATAGAATACGGTGGTACCTCGACGATATTTTTTTTAGAAAAATTATAGCGTGAGAGCAATGCAAGTGCAGCTTTGGCAAACAAGGCGCTCTGTTTTACGTCTTAAACTTGTCTATAAATAGTTGATAATGATTATTTCCATTACTTTCCTCTGGTGTTTAACATTTAATCGTTTACCATTATCACCTTATTTAAAGTTTTTACTCGGTGATATTAACATGTAACGTTTCATTGTTTTCGACGGAGGGATTAAACGGCAGAGTATTATAACATACTTACGTCCTGAATATAAACCATGACGCAACAATAACTTTTTCGCTCACAGAATTCAAACACAAATTAAAAAAACAGCAGTACAGCTCCAAAATTTTTCAGCATCAAGTATTGTCCCACGCAGTCGACTATCATTAGATATATATACATTATACACGTTCAAAAAATTCAAATGAAAGTAAATTACCAACTGAACGCAATTCACGTAACGTTAATTGATAAAAGGTAAGCAATAAATCGTCAGGTGATACCGTGCACGCGGTATTGCGTCATTTAAACGGGCTCGGTGGTTAATGGTTTTGCCTTTTTTACATCATTAGTATGCTTTAACTAATTATTTTAACACTGTTTGAATAAAAACAGTGAGACGTTATTTAGAGAGACTTTGAAATTAGTTTATTTCTCTACATTTTGTAATTCTTATTGTATCAAGTTGGTACGGTAGTCATCAATGCTTTAAATAAACAGCATTTACTAAAGTCAATCCATCCATTGAATACTGACATCGAGATTTTTGCATCTTATTGTCACGTATGGTTTACATATTACTGGCTGAAAGTAAATATAGACCTAAGTAAATTCAATATAATTGTATCGCTAACTACAGTCGTTTTAAGTGAACCAATTCATGCATGAAGTGTATGGAAATCCATTCATGAAACAACTTTCCGCTTTCAGCGATTATTTGAATGAAAGGAACAGTAATTGATGACCGTATAGCGTGAAGCTTATGTGTCATTAACTATGCATATGCAATTGTTCGCCTCGCTTTTGTCTATAACCGAAGAATTTCATTAATAATTCAATTAATAAGATTAAAATTTATTTCTTTGTGCCAATAGATAAAAAATAAATTTTTTTTAAAACCAGCACCATAATATTAGTCATTACTAAAGAAAACCGACTAGCAAAATAAGTTAATGTCAAGGGGCCAACAAAAGGAAAGAACTTGGAGTACTCGTAAACGTTGCTATTATGAAAACGAAGCTTAAAATTCAACTGAAGACGCGAACTGAAAATTGAAAAGTTACTAAAGCGCTCCCTGCAGTCGGAGTTTCGAGTTAAATAATTCGACGAAAATTCCCGCCTCGGGATTTAAGGAATAGTTTCATTTATCGTTGTCGTTCGTTTATTTTACTGCCTCTGACTTTTACTATTCAAACAATAAATAAATTTTACGTTTCAATCCGATATTTCAAAGTTGTGCTTCAAACAGTTTTGTAACTAAAATATTTAGTTAACTACTATCGATAAGTAAAATTGATAAATATTTTCTTGTTATTTCAGCTCGGGTTTCCATTCACTGTTACAAAGCGAAGGGATCAATTTATTTTATTTTACAATAAGTAGGTACATAGGTATTTTTCCATCAATATATTCATACATAAATGACAAAGGGCGTCATAAAATACAAATTGAGACGATTATGATGCGAAAGAAAATAACGTCTTAGTATTTTACATAATATTTATTGAAAAATGAATACTATTAAATACGTCAAGAAACTATAAATAAATAAAAATAGCTAAAACAAATCTGAAATCGAATACCGTCTAACAAAACGAAACCGTTTTCCGTTTCAAGCGAGAAAACGAGACCAAATGAAAACTTAAACGTGTTACTAATTACTAGCCGGGAATGGAGCGACTTTCTTTATACTCGTCTAGAAACCTGTAGAAAGTTCTCGAAAGAGCCTTGCACGTTCTCATTATTGAGCTTAAAGTGCTGCCGTGGCACGTGAATTGGTAGTTGTGAAGTTTCTGTAAGTCGACGCTTCTCTGGGCTGTTTGCGCCGGGAGTAACAATAACATATTTTCTACGACCCCTCGTCTTTATTAAAGGTGCTTTTAACTTTGCTTGGACACTTTCTTTGTCTGTTTCGATGGGTATTTGTTTGAAGATAAACGTGTTTTCATCTTGTTAAAGGTTAGACTGCTCGAAATATTATTTTTTGTGCATTGCAGCTAACTGAAAATATACTTATGTGATTAGAAAAATATATAAGGAAAACTTTAAATACATTTGTTTAACTTTAGGCATTGGTAATTTATAAGGGATATAAAATTTGATTCCATAACTTTTTTATATTTTATTATATTTTCTTGGGTAAAATATATTTGCTTCTATCAGACCTTATTACTTTTACATTATATACACTTATACACCTTAGTACAAGCGTTCCATAGTAAATTTAATATAAATTTTGTTACGAAGGATTTCTCAAAACAAAATTACATTACAAATCCGTATCAGCGTTTCGATATTCCAATTATATTATATTCAATTTTCTTAGAACTTAAATCTCTCGAGGTTTTTTCAGAGAATCACTTACTCAATATAACTTTAATGTAACCCATTAGATTATGATATTGTTTCTAAGAAAAACAGATAGATTCTATTACAAAAAATAATAAGTCAAAGAGATCTTAATACAGCTGTTAAGACTAAGATATTCTGTACTGAAAGCTTTAGAGTATCTCAATGACCCTAAAAGCTTTAGGCTGTCAAGAGTTAAAGATTCAAATCCATGATGCAAAAATGTAAAGCATACAAGTACATCTTACTTATTATTCTTTTAATCAAATCGTCTTATTCATATTAAACTAAAAATAGCCAGGCGACGGTCTTTATTCAGAGAGTTTCCGCATAAACCTACTTCCAAGATTTACGCCACTCTTATCTTAGACACGAAAGTTATATTTTTAATAGTAGTTTTTGATTTACATTTATAGTTTCTTTAATTTTATCATTACCCATTTATTTTACTTACATAAATTTTACTCCATGAAGTTAGTTTTAAAACTATAGGTAACAATTAAAATAAAATTGCATTTTAAAAGACAGTAAATCCATATTGTAACTGTTGAATATAATACAACATTATATAAAATCTATCTGTACATAAATTGCTTCTTTATTATTGTTTTTAATTCAGTATTATGTTTCTATAAAGTTTTTATACAAACGTACGTATTTTCACAAAGCCTAATACAATACCTCCCAAGGTGTAGAAAACATAGAGAGTATGGTAACTTGGTAAGATCATCTTGCCTACTCAAAGCGTAGATAATCAATATGATCTACGCTTCAGGCATTTGACTGATCAGCCCATATTGACCAAAATTTCATATCATAATGTCTTCCTCGATAGCGTTCGAACCCATCACCCCAGACAAATCTGATGGTATTACATAACTTGAAAGTCAGGGTGTGAGAGGTAAGGATAATTGAATTAATTATATATTAACGGAACATTCATACAAGTCTAGAATAACTAAGTTGGATTTTAAACTTTAGCCTTAAAATTAAGTTTGCGTGCGCTTAAAACGTTGTTAGTGCAACAATTTCACAACTCTTTTGACATGACAAACAACTGCATTGTATGCCGCAATCGCTGTTTTGTTCACAGTTAAAATTTCAAAAAATATTTTATTTTTATGTTTTGTTTGTTACAATGAATTGCATGTATGCTAATTGCTTTATGTTTATTTAAAAAGAGCTTTTAATATCATGACAATTTTAAATTATTGAACGAGGAAATTATCTCGTAATGCACCGTAGTGTGTGGTCTCTACTTCTGCAAATAAGTAGTAGTGTGAATACACTACACTATTACTACACGATTTAAAAGGTACCATAGCTAGTGTAATACTGGGTACACTTTTGATCTACAGCTAGCGAACAGAATGGTGGCGTCGTTATGATGCATTTTTTCGGCAGAGCGGGTCCAGTATAAATATTTTTTTTAATATACAGTTTTAATGGAACTCAAAAAGGAAAAATGTTTAAAATTGACAAATTATTACTTTTCGTCGTTAGCACCAATACTTATACGTGTTAAATGAAACTATTTCTACCGATTTTATCGCTGTTTATTCCCTGGCTATGAACACTGGAATATGAATAAAAAGATCGAGAATAATTGTAAAGTAAAAAACACTTTAAAACCTTTAAAAAGATCTGATGAATAATTATACAATTTAAATTAATGTACTAGTTAGAAACATTAGGTAGTTTTAGAGTTTTTGAATAAAACATTACTTCTTCTATTAAGTTATCATGAGACATCTTTTAAACATGTTAATATAATATTAATATGCTGAAATTGACGTATAAACAAAACGTCAGGATGAAAATGTATATTAAAACACGATAAATCCATAAACAGTAATTTAAATTTTGATAACGATTTCAATAATTGCGATAAACATACAAACGTTAAGTCGAAACACCAGCTTGTTTCGAATATTATAACATTAAAACAATAGCCTAGTCTTTATAACGTCCACGGGCTTAGTGGGTCACACGATGGCCGTAACGTGCAAACTGTTAACTTATATAGTAAACTGTACCCTGTTGGGGTTGCTTTAAAGAGCATTTGCGCGTACAAAGGCTAATAGGCTGCGTTAAATGAATATCCAACTAGAAAGTCGATAAAGGGTGGGCGGTCCGCGCAAAGGGCGGATACAGTACCGAACCGAGCCGAAGTTTACTAGCAAACCTAAGATATACATTAAATACTGTAGGAATACAGGCCGTAAGACATTTGTGTATTATGTTAATAGTGTAACCCATTAGACATTAAGCATTAAGCATAACAGTTAGACAAAATTGATGTGAACTATTTACGTACATATGTGCCTTACGTAATGCTTCGCTCAGTGATTGACAAGTAGGTGACCATCTGGTTATTACATTGATAACTGCCTCCGTAGTCTAGTCGGTAAGGGCGTTTGCTTTAAAAACCGGAGGTCGTGGGTTCGAATCCTGCGAGAACTTAACTACTTTTCTAAGTTGTTTCCTAATTGATAAGGGCAATGCGGGCTGATCTACCAATTGTCTGTAAAGTAAGATGATCAATGCGTCGGATGGGCATCAAAAGTTAGCCCTCCGCCTTACCTATCTCTGGTCGTGTCGGTTATCCATCCCATCGGGCTTTGAGAGAATAAAGGAATAGGTAGTGTACCTGAGTTTGTGCGTATACTTGTGCACTATAATATCTAATGCGCAGTTGGTTGATCTCTAATTTAGATCGGCCGCCGTAGTCGGAATCGACTAGGAGGACACTATAATTACATTGCTTATAAAGTTTATATCAATTTTGCCTTATCTTAGACTCAGGTATAAGGTCATGACGTCATTATGTAAGCGGGCATCTTTCTTGGTAGTTAACCACGCGATTATTGATTAATAGTTTGTTTCGATATCTTTATGGTTTAGTTATGTTTTAGTATACGCACTTTTATAGGGGTCGTTTACTCCGTCCATATGAAAAGCGTTAATGACGATCTATTTGAAACAACGTTAGTGCTTCCTAGCATTTTCATAGCCCGTAGTTAAGTTATTACTTTGATTGGAATTTATACCGTTGGGGTGGAATAATTGTTTAATGTGTGTTTCTTGTTGCTGCAGTATCACGCAACCACACGAATAAATAGTCTGTTATAATTAATCTACATTCATAAAGGAATATGTTTATCTTTTGTATAGTCATCATCGTCAGCCTGTGATAGTCCACTGCTGGGCATAGGCCTCCCCTAATACCCCTATCCATTGGGGGGTTTTGGACCGTATCCCACGACGCTGGTCCAATGCGGTTTGGTGGGTGGACCGACCCATCCGACGCATGGATCATCTACTTTTCAGACACTTAGGTCATCGGTCCAAATTGCCCTAACCAACTAGGAAACAACAATGAAAATTTGTTAAGTCCCCGCAGGTTCGAACCTACGACCTCCGCTTTCTAAAGCACACGCCCATACCACTAGGCTACGGAGTCAGTGAGTAGTAGAGTTGTATAGTACTAAATCATTATTAACCAGGCTGCTTTGACGATACTGGGTGCTTTAAAAATGTTTTAAGCAAGATTTTATTAATTAAAAATTACTAATACATCATGTCATATAATGTTAGGTGTGCTGACTTGGTCTGCGGGCTTCACTTCTTCATGTTCTGACTATAATACTAAATATTGAAAATTATAGTACTATCAATATACATACTTTCATTGCATTTATCGCCATTTAAAGAAGTTATATTTTTGGGCAGTCCTTTGTATTTCTAGACCGAGTTTATTTTAAATTCAAAATAAAAAACAAACCAGCATTTTTTTTTATTATACAGCCTAAGATACAACGAAATCGATACAGAGCTAAATCGACCAAAATCGTTAAGAAAATAATTTTAAGTACCACTAACAATCGGTCTACGGCCGTGTTTCTTTTAGAATTTCATTTAGTAAAAAGTAGCCTATGTTATTCAATTATTGTTTAAAATCAAAAGCTTTATCATAATTTAATGATATATGTATTTTGTATATATTATACATTATATCGAATTTCATGTATTTACATTAAATTCGATATAACGTATAATATAAGAGAACACAACATTGGAACTAGACTGAAGCTACGTTATTACATCGTGAATCTGCAAAGGCTGGCAATTCCTACGCCTAAGTACAATTTACTTTACCAATCTGCATTAACCAGTAATTATGTAATGCGATTAGCGCGCATCTAATTGTGCATGATATACTTGGCAGGACTAATAATCTCCTTTAGCTAATTTGTCATTTATTACGTATATTTCACATTATCATTTTATATTTTTTAGTGAATTTATGACGTACAAATAAGTCCTTGGTAAACAATTACAGCGAAGTGTCTGACTTTGACGATTTAGTTTCCGTCGATATTTGGGTATATAATTTGTTTGTTTGGTCGATTTAAAGCGCTTTTTAATATCATATATTAATAATCAAAATAAGTACTTGAGAGATATATTTTTTAGAGTCTATGCTCTTCAAGGGCCGTAAAAAGACTTCATAGGATTTACTGGCCATTTGCTGCGTCGAGTTTATTACTCCTCGTTTCTACGACTCAGACGAGTAGGTCTTATATTATGCACAGTTACCCCATTTTATAGGCAACGGCGATATACGTCTTCGACCTTTCTTAATGTACTTACATAATATTCCACTTTATCAATAATAATTATCATCCACAAACGTGCAAAATGTAATGGTAACGCAATTTTTAAGGGCTGGTTATTAAAAAAGTGTATTTGGACCTAGGTAAACTATTAATAAATTAAACTAAATATTAAAATTATTATACGGTTGACCACCTCCGTTATCTAGTGGTATAGGCTCTTGCTTTACAAACCTAAGATCATGGACTCGAACCCTGCGAAGAAATATTTTTGTTACACAGCCTCTGGCTGGTTAGAAAGGTAATTTTCGCTACATTTTTATGTATATATACATATATTTTTTATTTGTTATGTATCCATACAAGTACGTTACATAAATCAAGACGGTAAACGTAATGTTGACGTTCATTTTATTATTAAACGTTGTTGAATGATTGTCAATTGTATCTATTACAATATGAGTTAACTACAAACAATAATGGTAGTCGTGAATAGTTAATATCGAATGTCATATTTATACAGCTAAAAGAGAAAGTTAGTACTATTTATGATGACTTACTAAGCTCTTAGTGAGAGTCTGGTGACATGTTTTAACTTTTTCAAAAACTTTGTGAAAGATTGCACCTTTGCGACACACATTTGTTGCTTTTTACAACACTTTTATTTGCTTATTGATAACCTATATTAAAACTCATTTGTAAAAATTGAGGGAAAAGATGCCTACGTCTAGTGTTGCTATTTAATGCAATATAAAACGTCCATTTTGTGAATTTTTCGAATTATTCGTATATACTTGAATTGTTATTTTTTCTGAATAATTTTATTGACAAATGTAAATAAATATTTATCGTCGCCACCATTTTTTACGTTCTACGCATGAGTGAACAAACATAAGCGGGTATCGTTGTATATGAATAATGAACGCAATAAATCGAGTTGCGTTATCGCGACCCGATATATTGCGTTGTTTTGACACAGCGACCGTAACTAATCATTTACACGAAGACCATCACTTTTTAACCTCCGCCATCTTGGTTTTTGCCGCCTTCCAGTGATACGTTAATTGAAACAGCCTTTTCAATATTTCATTTTTAACCGCTTAGTAATTATTGAAGTAAGTGAATTTGATAATAATATGTGCTACTTATATTATTATTGCGCGTTGTCGTTATTCTATGCTAAACCAATTACGGTAATTTTGACGGCAGTTTTAGGGCATACACAAGAAAAACAAGTTATGTATATTTTGTTTATAGAAATATATCAACAATATCGCTGACTTGTTTTTGACTTGTAAAGTTTAAACATCAGAACAATAAATATTCAGTAAACTGATATAAATAGTGAAAAAAGAAACTGCCGGGGGCAACTGCTATAAACTAAATAAAATACGTAGGTGAAATCGAATTCCATAGCCAAATGGGAAAGATTTGGAAAAATTCTTTGTTTCTGCAACATTTGGGCTGTTACTCTGCTTTCCAAAAGAAAATAGATGCCAAAGGAGGCAATAAATATTTACAGGAAATAGAGATGCAGAAGGATAAATATTTAAAATTTAAACTCGATTGCCAGCGCCACCTACACGGTGGTTGTATACTGGATGATATAAAGGCTGCTCTGGAAGACATAAATAAGTTTTATGCCCTCAAGAGGCCAATAGAAATATCTAGAAGCCGACTCAAAATATCATGTAACACGGAATAGATTGACATAAAGAACACATGCTTCGCGAGCAGCTTCGTTAAGTATTCATAAGCAAGGTAAAACTTCAAATATCTTTTGGAATACCGGCTTTGCTTCCCTTTCGATCATGCATGATAAAATGGCGACCATTTTATTTGAAAATTATGGCGCCAAAAATAAGAAAGGAATATAAGTTCTTTAAAGAGAGTTTTCTTTATAATCGTTTTGTGTGCACACAGGCGATGTTGTGAAGTGTGTATGCCGCCACAAAGCTCTCGCTGGACTCTTTTGTATATTCGTTTGTCATTTAAATGAGAAAATATTAAATACAAAGGTGGAAACATATTGTAGAATAAAATAAAGATGAAATAATTTGTATTTAAAATTGATATATTAAATGCAAACCACCGTCGAGTCTTGTTGTGGATCATTTTAAAGTCCTGAAAAAGTAAGGTAGTATACCTAGCTTCCGTTCGATCGAAATATTATAACAGTTTTTGATCAGTGCATTGCTTCTACTTAATAAAAAAAAACATAAATGAAGTTATTATATACGCTAAGTACTGATTCATAAAATAATAAATTCTGTAGGAAAGAAATTTTACACGTTTCATATGTCAAGCGATTTGACACACGTAACGCCATTGGCCTATATTCTTATGAATAGATTTTTACCAAATCTCGTTAATTACATTTTCATAAGTGGTATTTCATTGCAAGAAATAACTGAAAAGAAACAGTAAACATAATTGTCTCATGCACGCATTAAAGTGGGAACTCATTATAAAGTTAAAATAGTGTGAGAGTGAGTTTTTTCGCGTCATTTCAAAAGTTATATTCGTAAAAGGGTTTGCATATGATTGACAGCACTGCTAATATGTTATTTTATAAATTATTTAGTCACTTTATATAGATTGGAATACCTTTTGCCTATAAAGATTCATTTTGCTTAACGCCATTATAACGGGGCAGTACGATAGTACCAAATCTTGCCTGTGTCGGATATAAAAATGAAATCGCGACATATACATATATGAGATTAGACAACCAGGCAGGCAATATTATAACGCACAAGTGTACGCGCCAACATAGGTGCACTCCCACGTTCATTTTACTCTCATGGTCGGATGGGACGGAAATCGACACGACCGGGGAAAAATATGGCACTGGATTCGATTTTAAAATAACATTCGTTTTATGTTATTCGATTCGATATTACTTACTTATTTTAATTACTTAATACTATTCAATATCAAAAAGAAAATATCAAATATACCCTCGTGCTTCTTACATCGGAACAAACTACATTATTCATTCGAATGAAATAAGATTGGTACATTCTCGGTATCCAGTATTAACACATAACTGGGTCCCTATAAACCGGTACACAATATTATTTACCAAATATGTATAAAAATTAAATAATGCTTTGCAACAGTAATTTCTCACCGAAATGGGACTAGTCTGAAAACTACCAAATTATCTATATTAAAATTTATTTTCTGAAAAGCAGACAGACGTGATTGCGCGATTGTTAATTTAATTTAATTAAGATAAAATACACGCCGGCGTAAATAAATAGTGAACGCAGCGAATGCGGTTCGTTTATTCATTATCTCTTCGAACAACAGAATGGATGCACTGTGTTAATGACGTCAGCATCGACCCCATAACCACCGCACCCCCCTACCCCCACCCTCGGAGCAATATGCGTTTTCTAGTTATAAAACAGACTTCATTTATTAAAATTGTAACAGGTGACTTATTAGTCACCTTGAAGCAATATATACAATTTATTGTAAAAGGTTACTTAATAGTCACCTTTTAGAATTAAATTTAACTTTAACTTTTTTATTCATCATCGTCAGCCTTTGTTAATCCACTGCTGGACACAGGCCTCGCCTAATGTCACCTTTTCCATTAGGGGGTTTTTAGACCGTATCCCACCACGCTGGTCCAATACGGGTTGGTGGATGGATCGGTTTTTTTCATGCTCATCCGACGCATTGATCATCTTACTTTTCAGGCAATTGGGTGATCGGCCCAAATTGTCCTAACCAACCATAAAAGTTATTATCCGCGGATTCGAACCCATGACCTCCGGTTTAAAAAGCAAGGGCCAATACCGCTAAGCTGCGGAGGCGGTTGTTCTTTATTACAACATCTTACTTTATATGCAAGTAAATTTACCGAAAACCCTCTGCTGATATAGGACTTAGTTCAAATCCTGCCATAATTTCACGTAGACGTCTTTTGATAACATTTGCATATTCAACGTAGGCAAAATAGGGAACTAGGTCTAGCCTAAACTATCGTGGCATTACGCAAAATAAATACTTATACTTACGTAGAATTCTAATACCTATAAAATGATATCCTAACTCATCATCATCAGCCTGTGTAAGTCAACTGCTGGGCAAAGGCCTCCCCTTTTCCATTAGGGGGTTTTTGGACTGTATCCCACCACGCTGTTCCAATGCGGGTTGGTGGGTGGACCGACCGATCCGACGCATGGACTCTGATATGAACAGTGTGGTAATAGCTACATTACTTAATTGATTTAATGACAACAATTTTTCCAGTGTTATAATTGCAAAAATTGTAAAATGTTAGTTTAGTTTTTTAGTTCAAAAACAGTTCGCAAGTTTTTATTATTTTCATAAAGTATGATTAGTTTTCAGATTTTGATTTATCGTTATAATTTTCCTATTTATTACTATCACGGGATGATGGAAAACCAAACCTAACATTGTTATTATTAAAACAAATGTTGATGACTTTTGCCCAATCGTCGTTACCGTGGGTTTTTAAGAGACACGAGTATTAAAAAATTATCTTAGATAAACATCTGCTATTACAAAATTGATGTTACGAAAATCCAAAGGAAATGAACACATCTGATAATATTATACACAAGTCAAGGGAAACAACATAATGCTGTTAGAACAAAAAGGAGCCTTTAGAGCTTCCCCTCTCTAAATACACACACTAACGCGTACGCAATATATTCTTATTTCTTATACTATTGGCGCCGCCCTTCGTCATAGATTCTCATCTGGACGATGATTTTTTCGAAAACCTTTGTTTTAGACCTGTTCAGGCCTGGTACTATAACCATAAAATAATAAAACTTCAAGGTTTGAAATTAATATAACCGTTTTTAAATGACTGCATTGTCGGTAATATATACCGATATATATAATAAAACAACATTTTTGTTAATTTTGCCCTTGTTTACAACATACATTCCACTCAGCCTTTTAGTCCACCTTGACATAAGCCTCCCAATACACCCTATCCATTAGGGTTTGGAACCTATCCCACCACGCTGGTCCAATGCGGGTTTGGGTGGACCGATTTTAAAATGCCCATCCGACGCATGGATTACCTTACTTTTTCAGGAAATTGGGGATCGGCCCAAATTGCCCGAACCAACCAGGAAACAAAAAATGAAAATTTTTGGTGTCCCCGGCAGGATTCGGAACCAAGACCCCGATTTCAAATCACGCACATACCATTAGGCTACGGAGGCAGTTCCTCTGTTTGTTGTGGCTAATCTCTATTGAATGGCTGTTCAGTTTTGAACGGGAGATTGTATGGAAGAAGCTGACATAATTTGGGGTAACTAAGACTACGCTTTTTTGAGAAAATAAAAGTGTAACAGATAGAAGCTGCGGGTAACAGCTAGTTTAGAATATTGTTAAGAGTTTTGTCGCCTTTTTAGTAGGCATATTTATAAGTGTTATTGTGTAGATATTGTTTAATTAATGAAAAATTACACCATTTTATTGCATATTTATAAATTAATGTAAGATAATTTAGACAAGCGTCTAGTATCATATTAGGCTGCGTTTGAAGGCGAATAATAGATATGTAAGCTAATATTATGCTAAGATTTAAACTAACTCTTGATATATAGACGAAGGATTTGCCTCAGACGCTCATATTGAGTTCCTTCAACTTTATACGAGGTTAGTAAAACATTGTATAAAAGAAACATTTCAATGTGTTCTAATTTAAATACTTCAACTTGAAAGGAAAATACGAACACTTTAAAAAAATACGAACGATATATTAAAACATATTATATGTTTTGTATAAAAAATGTAACATATTATATGTTTTAATAGATACAAAAACATGACAAAAGCTCGATACAGCCTAAAACGCGTTTGAAATATTTCAATAAAACTACACGTCGGCGAAATGAACTAATGAACGCAGCGAACGCGGTTCGTTTATTCATTATCTCTACGAACAACAGAATGGATGCGCCGTTTTAATGACGTCAGCTCCGGCCCCATAACCACCGCACCCCCCTTTTCCAACCCTACAGGCAATAAGTACTGTTGCAGCATTCTTTTCATATTATGTATTTTCTTATTATTAAACATTTCTTTATTATGTTGTAAATCTTAACAAGCACTAACATTTTAATACAGTTCCTTCACATTTCCATTTGAATGCGCCTTATCTCTGTCCGGTTGTGTCGGTTTTCCGTCCCATCGGATTTTGAGAGTAAAAAGGAAGAGGGAATCTACCTGTGTCTGCACTTACACTTCACGATAATATACCCCGTGTAGTTAACTGATCTCTGATCCAGATCGGCCGCCGTAGTCGAAATCTACTTGAAGGGCACTATTATTGTTTGACATAAGAGGTTCTTTACGTATATCCCATGTGCTATGTGGCTTTGCTGTAATTGAGAAACTAGTGCTCGCTAATCGTGCGTTTAGGCAAAAAACTCTTATTAAGTATTAGTGTAGGATTCGCTCTCAATTCATAATAAACTTTAAATCGGGCTTCAAAGTACTTTGTGTTGAACTTTAAACGGCCTTTGTTGTATAAGACAATAATGACGTCGAATCCTTATAAAAAAGATACTCCTTTGCGGTTTCTAAGAGGTAAATTTCCCTGACAACAGCCTTACTCGAGCCTTTCAGGCAATTTTCCAAAGAGTCGCTACTATATTGTCTCGTAACGTTGAAGTTGAATATCTCACGATTCTTAGAAGGTACTCTTGAAGTAGTATTATTTGTTTATTAAAACAGTAACGAGACATTATAGTTTGTTTTTCAATACATATTAAAACTACGCGAATTAATTTTTAGTATGATTTTTGAGTGTTCGTTTAAGTTGTAACGAGAATAACATTCGAAAAGTGTGTACTGTGTACTAACACAAGATCATTCGGTATTGTATTTGCAGTTAAACAGAATTTATTAAATATACGTAGACAAGATAAAACTTCTAATATTCGTAACCACCTGCTTCCGTAGCCTAGTGGTATAGGCGTGTGCTTTAGAAACCGGAGGTCGTGGGTTCGAATCTTGCGGAGACTCAACAAATTTTCATTGTTGTTTCCTAGTTGGTTAGGGCAATTTGGGCCGATCACCCAATTGTCTGAAAAGTAAGATGATCTATGCCTCGGATGGGCATGTAAAAAAGTCGGTCCCCCTTCCAACCCGCATTGGACCAGCGTGGTGGGATAAGGTCCAGAACCCCCTAATGGATACAACTTCCCCCCCCCCCATACAACTACCCTCTAATGGATGCCTTCCCTAATTCACCCCTAGTGTATTAGGGAAGGTCTATGTCCAGCAGTGGACTATCACAGGCTGATGATGATGATGATTCGTTACAAATTAGGCTCCACTTAAAATTGGGTGGTAAATTAATACAACGACTATTTTGTAATGAAGCATAAAACAAAAAATGAGTTCAAAGTAATTAAATCCAAAGAGTTTTCTTTATGAATAAGGTATTATTATAAGGTTTTATAAGTAAATGACGTTTACTTTGTACTAAATATTTAAAAAAAAACTATTCTATAAAAAAAATAATCATTAAAGTATACAAAAAAAATCTTTAACTTGCCGGTATAATAATTAGTTTAATATTAGATATACAATCTACATTTTTAAGGAAAATTGCTTTTTTACTCATTTAATTTCATTACTTTGAGTTCTGTCGTTGACGTTTTTGTGCATAATAAATAAATTGAAACAATTTCTAATTCCATTTAACTATTAAGTCAATATAACGTAAGTAAACGATAATTTACCTAAGAGGATAAATAGACCTTTCTCGCCTGCGTAGGATATGCAAATGATATCAAAAGACGTCTGGGTAAAGTTATTAGTATAAGTTATTACGGAATATGTAATATTCTCGATAAAGGTATGAGAATGTATTTGTAATATTATTATTTTATAATAAATATATATTACATAAATTTATGTGTATTATTGTAGAATCATTACTGTTTTCCTAAAGTTGCTGTTATTTAAAGGAACGGGAAACAGAAAAAACCGCCAAACGAAAATAGTTTAGTTGTTAAAATGTACTTCAAACATTTATGAATATTTCATATGTCATATATAGGTTAATATGAGACATAATGGTTTTTGAGTTCATTTAGTTTAATTAAAACAAAACTACATGCAAGCATAAAAAAACAGTGAATGCGGTAAACGCGGTTTGTTTATTCATTATCTCTACGAACAACAAAATGGATGCACTGTGTTAATGACGTCAGCACCGGCCCCATAATAACCGCACCCCCCTCCCCCCATCCTCGGGGCAATAATTAATGTTGTAGTTTTCCGTGCACGAACATTATAATGCAATTGTTTCATGGAACATTTAAGAAATATGATTTGAAATTTCTAAAGATATAACATCCTATCGTGTATGATTTCACAAGAAATAAATCTGCAAAGTTTTTATTATAGTCTTTATTTAACCTTAGTAACTGCTCAGCGATATTTGCCGCATTTTCTCAAGTCTGTCATATCTGTTAAGGCATTCAGTTTCTTAAAATATCGTTTTTCACTCGGTTTATGTATGTTGTGATTTTTGACGCCTTATTATTTTTTCTTGAATAATGCATAAAACTACTTATTACAAAGTTATTAAAAACAATTGCGACCACATAACAGCTACCATTTTAAAAAATTATGATCAAAATCGGAGATCTAGATGCAGCAATGAGACAACATGTATAAAAAAAACATACGCTCTGAATTAAGTACCTCCCTTTTTTGGGAAGTCGGTCAAAAAGGAGACCTACGCAATCCTCTTCTTGCATTGCTACTCTGCTCCGGTTGGTAAAATGTTTTAACTCCTACTTTCCTTGACAATAATCAATTCTCCATTTATATTAGAAAATTATCCCTAGTGTTGTGTGTGCATTTAAACAAACAATTTACGTAAGTTTAATTTTTTTTAATTACTAGAGTTTTCGCTTAAAATGCTACACGTAAAGCTTGTTATAATACAATCGTGTGAAAACGAGCTACGAAGGACATTCACGTTTAGTTTTAAATCTAATATGTGGCAAAAGGGACGTGCTCGAATCGCTTTAAAATCCTCTTTTTTGAGAGCAACGAACCGTGGAAGGTTGCGGTTTGCTTCGAGAGGTAAATTTCTCTGTCATAAACCCCGCTGATTCTTTTCAGGCAAATTTACTAATAATCGCTATTATTTTATCACGTTGCCTTGAATTATATATTTTTTGATGTCTAAAGTACTCTTCAATGTTTAAGTAATCACGAAATGATCATAGGTATACTATGATCATTTCGTGATAAATACTAATTTAAACTAAAATGATTGACCTAAGAGTTTGAGTTAAAATTAAAAAAAGTTATTAGATATTTAAGTCAAGATACCCAAACGTATCTTAAATATTTCGAAAGTCACTCATCATCTTTAGTTAATATTTCTTATATTTACTAATCTACCATATTTCTATATATAAAGTTGCTTTACTCAAATCGTACTATATTACAATTGTTCTACTATAGTGCCTAAATTTGCTGTCGGAACAATTGCCTCCCATCAACACTTCGCCCTGAGGGTAAGCAAAGATTACGGGCATAACCCTTTCACGATCTTCACATGTCTCTCACATACATACATTTATGCGTACCCAATATATTTGTATGGTATATATGTATGTATGTTTCTTGTACAATTTGCGCGTCGTCGTCGATTCTCATCTGGCCGATATGCGTTCGCCCGACGCGACCCCTATCGATTTTCCAATAAACTGAACGCTCAAGAGTCGTTCAGAACCTACGTAATGCTTTTAAATGTATATTTAACCGCAACGTTTTTATTCCTTCATAAAGATTATTAAATGTTGTTTATAAATAATAAACGCTATATTAAAAAACTTAACTTTGTATTTTCAAGATTGTTTAACAATAAAATGGAAAAAACTGCATGTAATTCATAAATAGTATAAATGAGTTGATAGGCAACGCCTCCTTCTTATTGGCAAAATTGTACATCTTCAAAAATTTGTATTTATGTACAAATGCGATTCGCCTATTAGAATGATACTTGTACCTAGGTGTTTGACCCCACTTAATGATTAATATTTTAAATTAGGTACTTCTTATTTTGTTTAATATAGTAATTTTACTTATGTTTTTTTTATTGTTGCTTAAAGGTTTGGGACATTGATAAAAAGGAATCTATTTTATCTATTTATTCTATGCATGACATTTATGTCATAGATTTATATAAAGATAATTTAGTATGATACTTTAGAACGCTTATAAACAGTCATATTTTTAGTAACATTTTTTAACCAAATCCTGATTTAAATATAATTTTATGCGGCGTTATAGCGTTTTATTATCTGTAAAGAAAAAGATAGCGTAGCTAAACGTTACATACATAAAATAAATCAGGATTTCCACTTAAATAGTGCCCTGTGGCAGTTTTATTGAAGCTATAGTTGAAACTTACCGTTCTCTGCAATTACTTTAATTGTTATATATACAGCGGGTCTTTGCTTGCATTTCTTATTGCAAACGCATCGCTATAGTTTTGTAGCTTCTACTTTTGAATGCTAATAGAATATCGATTACAGTGAGGTTATCTCATATTAAAGATTAGTTTTTGTCTAAGTGTGAAAAAAAATGTGGAAAAAATATTTTATTAAGAAATTTCGTTCTAGAAATAAAAAATAACATTAAGAATAATATAATAAACTACATGAAGGCTCCGGCAGTGGAGATCCCATATTTCAATAAATTTAAATTAAGACGGCAACAAAATACCACTACCTACAGTAATGATCAAATAGGTTACAGTTTTATTTTTCGAGCAAAGACTATAACATTTTAGCTATAATCAAGATCTGGCAATTTCGGCAGTGTTAACATCACCACACCTCAGACTATCCCGTGACCAGGGCCACTGTAAGAAATTTCGTGTGTTAAAATATAATTTAACGTGTAAGTAAACGATATAAAATCCGTTAATGTGCTTTTGTTAAATAATATTACGCAAAGTGCAGAATTAAATATCATTTATACTTTATTAAAAGCAGTGTGAGAAAACTTCTGATAACAATAAACGGATTGCCCACCGTTAAACGAAATGTTCGAGTAATGATTGAGTGTCATTACTTCAATTGATGGATGCTTTAATTGCATCGAAACGATTGAAGAGCTTGTTCCGAACTCTACAAGTGCGGTTTGTTTATTAATTAAACGGACGCAATTCACGATTGATGAATGCCATAACGACGTACGTGCATTTAAGACGACTTGCTTTACCGTGTTATATAATTTTCTATAAACTTTTAGAATTACGTACTAACTAATAGAGTAAAACAGTTGTTATGAAAATCATTATAAGTGCTGTGTGAGACAAAATTAATAGTAAACTGAAAAAATTACTGAATAACTAACACGATCGAATTCATCAACATAACCTAATTAAATTAGTTTTAATCAGGTTCAACGTTCCTAATCCTTAATATATAGGCTGCTGGTAAAACACACCTATTAAACAGAATTATTTAAAAACCCTAAAAACAAATCAGGACCGTTTAACTTATTTCAACTCGCCTCCGATTTCGTGATCCATTTTCAAAGTTACTCGACGAACAATGGGGGTCTTCCTTGAACCCAGTCATATCTACGTATGTATGTACTTTGGCCCGTCTAGTTAGGCGCCCGACGTCAATGCTACGTAACAAGTTCCGCTATTGAATTTGTAAACCGGCTTTAGGGAGCGTCTTAAATTGGGTATGTATTGTCGGGAGCCCGGCTTTGTCGGAGAGCATCATGACACGTGATGGGAATAATGCTATTTTCAAGATTAAGTGCAGATTACGAAACGCACGTGTGTACTATGTGTATGACGTAAATTTGGCACAGTATCGTATTACAAACTATGACATTCTACTGAAATAATAATGTTAGTTTATAATAATGCAAAAAAAAATGCTTTAAAGTTGACTATTGATTATTTATTCAACTAACAATAAAGTACGCCTAGCACACTAACAAGTATTTTATTAATATATCTATTAATATTATTTTTTACAATATACAAGCATTTAACAACATATTATCGTCTACGACATATGTTAAATAATGAATCAATGATGAATATAAAAATATAAATGATATTGATTATAAATAGGGCCATGTAGTGTATCAAAGGTATACGTTTCGAGCTATTATAATTTCACTGACATGTTATAATTAGAACGACCAGCTGGAATTATTCCCACAAACCATAGCTGTACAAAATCTTTGTTACAAATACTTAAGTATTTGCTACATTTAATGTACAACATTATGATAGATAGATAGTGAATACGAATACGAAATATATGCGTGTCTATTTAAATTAATTAAATTGCAGTATCTGGTTGTATCATCAAAAGAACCGTTTTTTAATTATTACATTGTGATAAATAATCGATACATATAACAAAACAATATATTTTTTGATTTTTGTTCTGGCTTATCCCTGTAATGACTAAGCCGATTTTAACGGGATTCTTACAGAAAGATATGTTTTGTACCTAGGAGCAACTTTTACTACTTGTTTTAAATTTAAATAAAAAAATATAAATTACAAGTAAAGTAGTCGCGGACAACCGCTAGTTAATAATTAAATTTATAACTTTTTGTTGTTATAGATAGTATTTCATTACTTTGCTTACTTATTTATATCCTTTTAGTCTGTGTTTACTTTGACAATTACTCTTTACCGATCATATTTTAAGGAACAGTAATTTGCCTTTCAAATAAATATGCAAGAGTATACGATCTTGCGATTTTTCCAAAATTAACGTCAAAGCGATTCAAAGCGTATTTTTTTATTTATAACCTAAATTCCTTTCCTCTAGTTGCTTTCTCTTTTTAACGCATGTAATTAATTTGCGATATAGATGTTATTTCGTCTGTGTTACCATTTTAGAAATGATTAATACAAGCAAACATTCATACAAATATTAAAAGAGGGCAACCCGCTGGATCGTCTTAATAAGCACTTCACTCAGAATACAAGCGTTATTTGTCTGCATCCAGTGAACAAACAAGATGAGATCTTTTGTTTCTCTAAAGTAATTTAAAACAAGCAAGTCATTTCACCAAATGAAAACAAGACTAGATATTTCGGTACACTTGGCTCAACGACTGTTTTGTTTTAAGCTTTTTTTTTACAATAACGGCTGCCTTAATATAAAGAAAGCGTGCCCTCGTTCATTTGCAATTTCTTTATTTCAAAACGATTTCTCGTTGCACAATTTTGCTTGTTCTGTTATGAAACATTTTTCTACAATTTTACCGTCTCATATAAAGTTTTCTTTTTAAATATATTTTGACTTCTAACATGATATAGTATTTGGATCAAATGAATATTGCAGTTAAATTAACTTACAACATATCTAACCAAAAGCGCTTTAACATTAAATAACAAAATTAATACTTCTATTGTATCACACTAAATTAAAAGTTCATATTTTATTAAATATTAATATTGGAGCAAAACTACATTAATCTTCATAGATTCGCTAACAATTTATCTTAATAAATCTCCACTGTAGCGCATAAATTCATTTGCAACTTCTTAATCGAATCTCAAAAGTTATTCTATAGTTGCAAACAACAATCGTCCGTTAATGAAATTGTGTGAAGACGAAAACAAATATATATATTATCGCGCGAAACGATAAATTTCCAATCGTACTTCATCATAAAATAAACATTTCTTTGCAGGGACTGAATTCAATTTACCCGCCATTTATTGAAAAGCGCGCCTAAACACGAAGGAACCTTTTTTCTCCTCTGTTTACATAACGAGTAGCTCAATATAAATAAAATTTTATGGGGAACACAATAACAAGATAATGTTATTATACGAACGATAAAAACTCTCTTGCTGGTCTAGACTACATAAAGTCTAATACTAATGCATATGTAAGCTATACAACGATTTATTTTTCAAGATAGACAAGAATTTTATTTAAAAAAATATCTAAATAATATGTAAGATAGAATAAAATAAAATATACTTTTGTTGTATTAGGTAACTAGTTAATTAAGTGGTTGCGGACATTAAGTAACGCTTAAGACTGACCGCTTAGTCGATGCGATGCTCTAAAGTTTTTAAATGGCGGCTGAAATTATTCAAGATGGCGGAAATAGCAATATTTGATAACAATATTATTTTTTTGGTATATATAGAGCTGTATAAAACATTAATTTAATATTTCTCGATAAGTATGTTAGATATGATATGAACAGCGGTTACTATAGGCGCATATTTAATCCTATAAACTTTAACATTAAAATTTTAAGACAAAAGCAATGAGCATCAGGTAATTTAAGGAAATAATGGTGGCTTCTTGCTTCACCCTTGGGTTAATTAGGGATAGCGCTAAGGGCAAACTGTATAATCGTTGTTACGTCAAATGGTTTAACAAATTTTACAGCGGTAACTCTCCCGGGGTTAGGGGTGTACAACTTCAGAACTTAGCAGGTAAACTGTTCTTATGTAAGATAGTGCCCGCCCTTAATATATGCCGGCAATATCCGAAGTACTTATCTGCATATAAATTGTTACGCTTTTAATAATTACTTAATTGAATTCATAAATGTGAATCTTATGACTACAACACTAGGTATGCTGATGCCATTTGAGATAGACTATGATGTCCGGATATAGGTGGCGAGACGAAGGGCTCGCTAGTTGCAAAGCGCCTAGATATGGAGTGGCATGTGGGCCTGAAATGGGTCTTGCCCGCCAGTATTATAATTCTTTTTACTAATTTTTGATTTTGCTGATGAGACGAGCGGAACGTAGACTAGATAGTAAGTAATACGCCTTGCCCACAAGAAAAGAAATGTCGGATGCCTCAAATTCGCTCACCGCCTTAAAAGGAGAGAATTTACGTTTCGTTTACCCAGTAATTACGCTGGCAGCGGTGCCCTTCATACCGGAAGGTCAAATCATCATTGGCAGTTGATATAGAACGCTTAAGGAGACAGAGGACGCTAATTAACACACATAAATTAATTTCCATACTTTTGAAGAGGAGTTGTGTATTGCCTTGCGTAAAAACATTTTTTATTTTGATAGGGCGGTATTAGGTGGATTAGATGATAAACAAGCGCATTATTATTTGCGATAGTGGCTAAGTCTGATAAATAACTTCTTACAATTCCTTGCTATTACAATAAATGCCTTACTTAAAGAGAAAACAACACAGTGAAACGGTATAATTTAACAAAACATACAAAAATAACTAAAGCTAAGTCCATTAAGTTGCTTGTTTTCGGTTCGTTAGCGTGATATGGGTAAAGTAAACATATCTATCATGTACTTGAAGATAATAACGTCCAACAGTCATTAAGTCAATTGACAGCAATTGTGAAACTCATTACAAGTTAAGTATTACCGAGAAATAATTACTTTATCGGTTGCCTTCCAACTTTGCTTCAGAAATAGGTCTGTATCAACATTGCGGTGTAAGAGTATTTGAACAAGTAAATGATCGGGTATTGTAAATAAATAAGGAAGGGACATAGTTGGACTTGGAATAAATCGATAACTGGTTACTATGGAAACGTTTTGGGATAGGAAAACTAAACCTACATTGTTTTAAGGCATATCATAATGTCTTTACTCAAAATATTTGATATTAGAAGTGATAAATAGATTTACTTATTAACAGTTAAATTGAATGTTAGTTAAAAATTGCATATTTTATTCTTATGGTATTTGTAATGAATTTGATTGTCTTCGTAGCCTAGTGGTATGGGCTTTAGAAAACCGAGGTCGTGCGTCGAATTCTACGGGTACTCAAATACTTTTCTAAGTGGTTTCCTAGTCTGTTAGGATAATTTGGGCCGATCACCAAATTGTATGTAAAGTAAGATGATCCATGCGTCTGATGGTCATGTAAAAAGTCGTTTAACCCACCAATTCAATGCGGGTGCATTGGACCAGCGTAAAGAGATACGGTCAAAAAAAACCATTAATGGAGAAGGCGTGCATAAGGGAGGCCTTTATCCAGCAGTGGCATATACCACTGATTTGTAATGAAAAAAGAAAACAGTCACTAAAATATTAATAGTTGACCTATCAAATTAACAATATTTCAACACAAAACAAACGCTTTGCTTAGTAACGTTTGTATTATATTATATTTTGTTATAATTAATATTTAGTGTCACATTTTCTTTCAAATATTACACTAAAATAATTCCTGGCAACATTAAATCCAAAGTTGAACGTATTTAATGCTCATTCTATTTTTAAAGCGGAGTAAACAACGACAATTGTAGGAGGCACCGTAGAATTGATTCGATCATTTGTAATTGTCCCAATAAATCGTCCTCGTGCTTTATCTACGTCGCGAAGTAATTTTCAATAGATATATTTGTTTCAATTTGCCATACGGCTACCTAATGTATTTTGCGTGCGTAAATGCCAAAAGGGAACATTATAATGTACATTTCCATTTGACATTGACATACATCGACTTTGTGACATTACGTACGAAGCGTAATTAGATTTGGAATTTATGTGAAAAAAAAGTCAAATGCTATGGCGCCAAATCGGAGGCTCGGTATTGGTTAATAATCTTGCAGAGATACATTTACAAATATGAGCCAATCAGAGTTATCGAATCGATTAAAAGTATAATGTAATTTACTTAGATAAATTGCAGATTTTATTTAACTCTAGTATTATTGATTCTAATAAACATTTCTGTACATCAAGATCAAAGATTTCTGTAATAGAAAACTTAGTATAAAAAACATTAATACATATATAATAAGTAAAACTATAACCAAATTTGTTGCTCTGGAAATAGTAAATTTTATTTTACAACACTAGTTTTAACACATATTTTTGACACTTGCTTGATTTCTGTTTTAATAATTTTTTTTATTATGTTTAGTTTAGTATAAAAAAAAAAATAATTTAGCATTAGCATAGCCCTTCCTTGAACAGGTCATAATATTTAGTGGTAAATTAACGTTCATAAAAGTTCGACAAAGCTTCAATTTAAGTAAGAAGTTTCAAATTATAATTAATAAAACAAAAAAAATTCAATAGATATTCTGGACAGGGAAAAGTTACGACAACTGTTATTTTTAATATTCTTAAAAGCTAAATGAAATACAGATTAAATGACAGTTCACTTTACTTTAAAAAAATATAGAATAGGAAATTAATAAAGAAAGAAGCAGGTAACCATCAGGGTGCTGTTTAACAATTAATGAATAAATAAAACGTCGTTATTAGAGTGTATTGCGTGTTTATATATTCATTGGAACGCAATTTATTATTCCCTTTTGCCGTGAAAACATTAAACACCAATCAAAAGACTTCGTTGGCGCAAAGCTGATTAATACGATGTTCAAACGAAGGATTTAATTCTACATGTTAAATATAACAAGGTTTGTTTTATTTCAATAATTATTTGATTATTAAAGTCTTTTTATAATTATAGTGATGAATACATCCTTTTATAATAAGGAATATAGTTAATATTCCTTATTAAAAAGCTGTAAATAAACTTAAAAGATATTAATGAAAACTAAATTTTATTTTTTAAAATATCGCGTGATAACAAGTCAAGTTTTTCTAATGTAATGACATTATGGAGATTTTTGTTTTTTACAATGCCGGCTAAGAAAAATACCAACATATTTAATTACAAATTTAGCATTGTATAATATCCACAGAAAAGTCTATTTTCGTTTATTTTTATGAAACATAATCAATTCCTTAATTAAATTTAGCTACCCGTTGCGGTCGAAAAAGGGCCTTTGACGGAACCGGGCAAGGGATATTGTGCGAGAATAAAGGTTGTTTGCAGAGGTCTCCATCGTTTCCTTTCTTTCGACTCAGATTCGTTTGCTTATCGACACTACAAAGAACCGAACGGTGTGGGGTTATTGTTTACGGACCAAGTTTCAATCACGACCGCTTAATTGTGTAAAGAAATAATGATAAAGGGAAAAGGAAACCTTTATCTGTTCACGTTTCGAAACGGTACTTTTTCAAGAATAAGGAAACCAATAGATTGACTTAAAAAGCCCTAAAGGTCGTCAAAGAATACCAATTTTCTTTGATTATGTGCCTACTTGAGCTGTTTGGATATTTTGTTGATATCAGTATTCAAGTGTATATATAATTTCAACTTCAAGGGCTTTTGTTATTTGTTGTTTAAAGCTTTGATTAATGATATATCTTTTATTTCAGGTAGCCGGAGGACTACTGAAGCAATTAAACAAACAAAACAAGACAAAGACATTTAAAAATCGGCTTTTTCAGAACCTATTTATGAAATTGTTCATTATTTGATATTTCTATTTTCTCTACTATATAAAAGGTCATATACTTTTGTGAAATAAAAATATATCAAGTTACTTTATATCTATGAAGATATCTTTATCATTTCCAGATACGAATCCGATACTGATGTACTGAAATTGTTACAGAGAAGAAAAATACTTAGCTAAGTAAAAAATAATAACCATAAATAATCCAAAAAATAAAACAAGCACTTTAATGACTTCCGATAAAAATTCTTTAAATATTATTTTATAGTAGTGTAAATTTTAACGGCTTTTTACATTAAATATTATGTCGTTGCTGCGTTTTCTTATATTAACTTGCTTGGAAAGATTTTAATTTTCAATATTAAAGCGCCAACATTTTTATTTATTTATGAAGCAGCGTATTAAGTGAAGCATCTCTTTGTTTTTGCTTTGAATAAATGGAGGGCCTTTGTGAATGCGGTTCCGGCGAACCAACTTTTCTCAAACACCCACTCCTCCTGGACAACACTTCATTTAACGGCCATTCGGCCACTTGCCGCAGTTCAAGATTATTGTTTAACGGAAAACACGAATGAAAATCTCGTTTTGTTTCATTTGGCGCTATTTTTACATTTTCTTTGTGATGTATTGTTAGTTTTGTATCTCGCATAGTGCTAACTCAGCGATACCCTTGCCTAGTGGTCTTGATTTACAAATCGGAGTTCGTAGGTTCGATCGTAAAGTAACAAATAACAATAGAAGCTCTTAGTAATTGAGGTTATTAAATAGACGTTTCTGAACTTAGTTTAAGTGTTTATTCGTGGCAAAAGTTGATAGGTTAATTGCAATTTTGTAGTCACTCCCGTCATAAAAAAGCTTCGAGTTCACGTTTAAATATTTTACATATACCTTGAGTCTTTGTTATTCAAGAATACGTGCAAAGTAATTTGTCTATCTCGGTAAACATGTTTTTACGAGAGCGGAGCGCAAACAAATACATATAAACGTTATTGCTTTCAGACAAAAATAACATTAAACAACAACCCTGTCAAAGTTTAATAACAGAAATAAACAAAACTGTAATAGAATAATAATGGTCGGAATTTTCATCAAGATTTTGATGTAAACTTAAAATATTATAAAGAAAAATTTCATTTATGTGTCATAATTCATTGCTGCAATTAGGTAGTACATGTAAAAAATGCTACGCGGAGAAGAAAATTGGTCAGTTCTTGTGCTACTGCAGTGATGATTGCCATGTATTGTCACCAATAAGAAAGCGAATTCCATATACGACTTGGCTCGCATATACACGTATACAACCCAAAGGATAACTTCATAACATCACACTTAATCATACATTGAAACTACGAGTATATAAAACAAAAAACAAACATGAAAATTGAGTTACAAATACAACCTCATATTGGTGCATATAACTTTATACTGGAAAGCTTTGCATTGCAACGGTTACGTATGAAACGTGCAGTAACACGATTCTACAGTTACCATTCATACAAAGCCTGGCGCAACGAGATAGCGTGAGCTCGCATCGGATGACACCGCATATAACGGGCCTTGCAAACTAGATTTTTGAAAAGACCTTTACGAAACAGATGATTGTTAAATGAAATACAGTTGAAATATGTATATGAAATTTTGATATCTAATGTTATAAAATCGCGTTGTCTGTATGAGCTTTCCTTACTCAATAACGCAACTGCCTTAACAGAATTTGACCAAATTTTACAGACTCATATTTTAAACAGCTGATAACATATGGGCTTAGATTAATAGGATTTTGGTATAATAATGTAACAAGCCGGAGGGAGGGTAATTATTAAATGAAACCATAAAACATGGTTGTGGGTTTTTTTTATCTTGTCAAGATATCGTTGGGTCGGTTCTATCAAACGAATTTACTTAAGACAGTTTGTGTGCTAATATATTCTACATTAGACGTTTCAATGTTCGGTACTGCACTCATATTTCTGCAGCAGTGCATTTTTTTATAGTTTTTATATATCATAACGGACCCCAATAATCCAAGATCGTATTGACTTATTATTTATAAATATTATGAAGAATAAGTTCAATATACGCTAGCCGCTATAATCTCCATACCTTCGTTAATAAATATATATTGGATAGATCGATCGTCTTAAGATACTTCCTTTTGCAAGTTATTTGGTCGTCCGACTTCTTCTTACATCATGTTATACTGATAAAGTTATGAATAAAAAATGTAAAACACCTTTAAATATATATGTAAATAGTATAACGGAAAACTCAGAAAGCCTTGCGGATCACTTTTGATCAGTGTTTCCAAATGAGTATTGAAACAAACCTTTAATATGGTATGTTGCCTTTTTTGGAGGTGGTTTATTAAGTACCATCAGTGCCTATTTCTGGCGTAAAACTTACTGCAAAATTACTCTTGTGTTCATGTTATGACAAAAGTTGTAACATGCGTCTTTGGGCGACGAGAGAACTTGATGCGACTTTGCTGTATTTATTATAGACAAATATCCCTTACTATCACTTTAACTTACTGCTTATCCCTTTCTTTTGTTTAATAAAAAAGACGGTTATGTTATAAAATGCCACTGGATTTCTAGATGTTTTGCAGATTAAGCAATTCGTCCCAGTACTGATACATTTCTAAGGTCTTCTTTAGTTTGGTAAAACGATTTATAATCTATACTACATAATCAATGTATACACGTACGATACATAGTGTATCGTATATGGTCATTAATATGTGCAGTATAAATATTTTCTTACAAGTTATTTAAGAGATTACGTATATCTAACCGACGGGGTCCAACGTTAGAAAAGGTATAGAAACTGTGACAAAGGAAGTATCCCCTTACGTCCTTTGTCCTGGTGCGGTGTCGCAACAGGATGCATCTAGCTAATTGTTCCGAGCACCCAGTGCGTAACAGCTGGACACTTTAAATATCTATGCAAGGACCATCACCATCAGTCTCCTATCAGCTGTTGTGGTGCTTAAAGTGTACGAAGTGAGTGTTCGTGTTAAGTCGTAGATCTTAACTTTAGAATTTTCCTTAATTTAAACTCGTACTTGATAAAAAGTATTAATTTCTATTACTGATAGTCGAAGCTACAATAATCGGTCAGGATAAGAAAACCTCTGTTGTGAGATATTGACAGGAAGAGTTATTTACGTATGACGTCAAGTTGGTTACTCTGTTTGAATGTAATTGATCCACACAGTATATAATTTAAGAACCTTTTTTTCTGTACCGTTACGTATTTTACACGCTTTTTATATTTTATTTATCTAAATACAAAGAAAACTTGAGCTTTAATAATTTTCATGAAATCGACTATTGTAGTCGAAACAGATTAGGATTTACTCCGCTATCGAAGCAAGAAATGGGCGTTTCTTTCCATACATCACAATGTATATAACTTTAATCTAATCCGATAATCTTTATTTACCTTAGAAAAAGTGTTTCTTAAGATGTTTTTGAAGATTTTCCTTCGGCAATTTCATCCGCTACTAAGAAATATTCAGCCTTTGCGTAGATTCTACGGGGTAGTAACATAATTTAACTTTACGTAACAGAATAACGATATTAAGGTCGTGGAAGCAGGTAAGATGTAGTAAAAGCGGAACTTCTCTAATATGTACTTAGAAGTAACTACTTCGTTTAATTACTAGTTGTTGATACATTTGTTCTTCGCGAGCTTTTAGATAAAATATGTTTATTTATTTATACTTTTTGCACAAATAACACAAAGGCGGTCATAATGCTATAGACATTCTATCAGTGCATAAATTAATGTGGAAAAGCATATTAGGTAAGTAATGGATAGACATAAATTTACTCAAAAATCTATTTTTCTGTAGAAAAATTACAAAGTTGTTATGTAACACATTCGCTTTATTGAAATGGTTTAACCATACGAAGTACTTAATCCGTGTACAGTTCGTGTCACAAAGGAATTGAATTCGTATGGACATGTGATGCCTAGGATTTACACGAATTCTATCGGAGCGTGACTATCGGTTTGCTATGAAAATTGAAAACGTTTTCGTTTTGTCATTGTTGATTTAGGGAATATATATTTTGCGTGGAGTTGGTTCTATTTCAACTTTTTTCGTGTTTGACACGGCGTATGTTGAAATACAGAAGTATTGAATAAAACTTTATCAGCGAAATCGTGTAGCAAAAATTATAACGTGAAAAAAGTTTTATTAAAAGTAAAACGTTGCATTTTACATTTTATTGTATTTTTTAATTAATCGATTTAATGCATCTGCGCATCCTACATTAGACTAATGTTTTTACTAAATGTTTTTTTTACCACGACGTGCTAAAAGAGTGGATCTTGCTTACCTACTATAAAATGTTCCGCCTAACCCCGCTTATATTTCTTACGCTATAAAAGAAGCCCTAAATAAGAATTTGTCGCCCCCTATGGAGAAATATGGTGCTACTGGCTGAATACCCCTATCAAAGGGAAACGATGAGTAGGGTAGTCGCTTATTCGACACTTGCCTCCGTCCTGTTCTTACAACCGTATTATTTTACGTTAAAATCATTGCAGTCTATAATTTTATTCAACAACATTTAATTAATTTAGAACTACAATATAAAAAACTGTTTTTGTCCCTTAATATTTTATACAACGCCTGATGCACATTATAATATACGTAATAACATAGAAATGGATTGTTTTATTATTCATTAAAGCACTGCCGATGTTGCATTACAAATCTGTACATAAAAACATAAATAATCCTATTCAGTATAAAATATTTTCTGTAAAGAAAATGTTAGAAAATACGAAAATGGCTGTACATCGGCAGACGTCGAGTAATTGAGCATTCATGGCATTATAATGTAATAAAATCCGACGGATACGTGTTCGGAATAACAGAGTGTTTTTCTTGTTCGGCCAGAGTTTTCCGTATTAAATTTATTAGCGTATTATTCGGTTAGGCCGGGGCGGGGTGGCGATCGATCGACGGACAGGTTGTTCCCTCGTAAATAATGAACGCGTCGGTCGCCAATGGCACTCCTGTCACAAGTCGGTGTCAATCAGCCAAGCTCGGCCCTGTGATTAATTACTAATGACGATTCCTGTACACGCATTGTTACTGATTCGTAAACTTTAAACGTTTTCTAACATTTATTGGTCTGACCTTTTAATATCACAAATGTATGATATAAAATGATATCTAACATATTATTTAGCCGACGTCATGGAATATTTCTGTGCGGTCAAGTAAAATTAAATAGTATTACTTTTGGTATGTTTCGTGTAAATTTTCAGATCTATATTGCTCCGTTCGCTGACGCCTTCGTAGAAATCCAATATTTGACAACTGCATTCGAGTGTGTGGATAGAGTTATTAATCCCTCTAGCACCATTCGAATTCAGTGCTTGAATATGGACGGCCGTCTGATACCTATATAATTTTTTTGACGTCACAATCGACAGAGGAGAAACTTTCGCCGACGTCAGAGGAGCGACCGAAGATTATATTTCAAATAAATTGTGTACTATTAATAATTTTATTGTATCTTTGTTTTTTTATCTTACGATCATTGCATTTTATTTCGGCCTATTTTTGACAATCTGCCAACGTTCACCGCTGCCAACACCCGATTCGAGCACTAGTGATAACATTAATTGTGAAACCTATTGTAATGTCTGTTTTATGAAATACATAGGATATAATAATATTTTTGAAATAATAAATAAGTTTTGAAACTTTCTTTTTGTAGATATGATTAACAGTTTTAATTAAAGTATTTATCTTTATAATTATTTAATTTAAGTTGTAAGTATGAATATGGTAATATAATAAATCTGTGCTATGTTGAGTTGCTTTTTTTATTTACCCGTTACTTAATAGTTTACCATTGTTTTTCATGTTTCGCATTATAAATTAAAAAAAATTTTGATCAACATTTTATTTTAAATAGAAATTAAGGTAAAGTTTAAATTGACAATATTTATATCTACATCTTTATGGTCAAAAACAGTAGTGTGGGCATAGATAACAGTGTACTTTATAGAAAAAGCAACGTTTTTATTTATTTAAAAAGTGGGTTACATAAAAGAAAATGTATTTTTTAAAAATAGCCTAACTTACCTTGAAGTCTGTTCTTTCTTCATCTTCTTTCAGACAGACAAAAATTTTAAAAATTTGTTTTTTTGGACGTACCGGTTATAAATCAGAATGTGCTCATTTAAAAATGGTTAATGTTATAACAGACACTTCAATTTTATTTATTTGTTTTATTAATATTATTCAGCATATACACTTATAGTATAACGATGTTTACGTTTTATAGGACGAAAGCAAATGATCAGACGAGCCACGTGATAGAAAGTGGTCACAGACGCCCTACGCTTCCTTCGTGAGACATGGGATGTTAGGGCTAGTTTACCCAGTAAATACGCTATCAACTGTGCCCTTCAAAACGGAACACAGTGGCGTTTTAGACTACTGCTTTGCGGCAGAAAATGGCACTGGTAGTACTGCCAAACACGCCTCTGTAAAAGGCGACGTACAACCTGTAAAACACGATGATCATTTTGCCCCAATACCTATATAAAGGTTCAATTGCTGAAATAAAATGAACAGTCAATCATAATTTATTAAAAACAACATAATGGTTTAGCGCGCATTGCGTTCTTATTGATTATAATTGTGGTCTATCAAAAATTAAAAAGGTACATAAACTTCGTCTCATTTAAGTTCTGAATAATCCTTATACGTATATTCAAATTGATATCCGAAAAAAACCAATAACTCCAGCATACATACTAATCACAACCGTTTGATATTATGTCCCTTGGTATGTTTAATTTGTAAAATAAATTTCCTAATAATAGGTAGTTTTTTGAAAATACTAAACCTAAAACGATTAGTTTTACCGAAACGTAGAATAGGAGCCCCATCTTGCGGCAATTTTAAATTCTTGAAATATATTATATTTTATAAGTCGCTAAAAATCATGCTGCGAAATTTCAATAAAATCGTTTTAATAGATAACCACACTGTAAAAATTGTTGTCCATTTAAATCTCTGTAATATAAAAAGATTTTTTTGTATTAAAGATGACATGACAAAATTTTTATAAAATACTGGTAATTAAAAAGCCTGTAACATCATTTTTTTAAAAAAGATGTCAGAAAAATGCGATATCTAATTAAAAGTATTAGAAAAATAAAAAATATAATTATTTATACAACTATGTATAGACTATTTTTGTGTTACGCAATTATTACTAGAGAGAAAAATTCGAAATTATTGGCATACATTTTTGCTTTCATTACTTTCTTTGGAATAAGCTATTTGTAAAATTAATAAACAAAACTATTGAATAGAAATTAAGTCGTTCACTTCTGGTACTTTATTTTTGCGAACTACTTTATTTATTTAAATCAAACAAATTATAAAATGATATTGCTAAGTTCAGAATTATCTAACAACGTTATCGTTGTGCACTAAATATTCAATAACTTTGTCTCTTTAAAATAATCAAAGCGCATTTTATAGCCTTTGACTCAGCCCATACGTGTCTATTCTACCATTCATAGGATCATCTTAGATACCTTTATTCTTAGTACTACCTTTATTTAAATTTATTTATACCCATTTGTTTAACACAACGTATGAACAATACAAACGCATCCGCAGTAGTTTATTTACTTATTTTTTACAAATAACTCAGGATTTAGTGTGTTTGTTTAAGTTGAAAGTAACATTATAAAATAAATAAATCGTGTAAAAATAAAAATAAATAAAGCTAAATTGCATACACTTTATACTAAGCACATCTAATAATATGGCATTGATTTAGCAATCGTTTTAAATAAGCAATAGTTTCAAATTCCTTTATAACTCAATAAAGATATACGTATTCTAATATAAGCTATTATAGTTAAGTCACTTATTGACGATAAATTGTTTTCAAAAATGTACTACTTACTAAAATTTCATGAGTGTTCGTATTTTTGTTTAAGAACGTAACGTAGAACCTAAGAATTATGGATAAAAAATCCTCATGGTAATTTCAAAGCATTCATTGGCAGAGTCCTTACTTGACGTTATGTTATTTGAGCATGCTAAATTATTCTCTCCCTTGATTGATTTTCTTATAAGAATACAATATTAAAATACCCCCATGTTATTGGAAGCTTACCTTAAGTATTTAGTTTTCAATATATATAAGTTAGATAGATTGTACACAACTATAACAAGTAAAACGATAATTACTTTTCATAGCACAGTGATTTATTGTACACAGTTCATACGAAACAATTACATTTACAAATATCTTAAGATGACCTAAAAACTATTACATACATTATACACAAGGAACATTGCAACGAGAAAGAAATAGATACACAATTAGTCTCCTACATCTAGCCTAGATCGCTTAAATAACCCATACATTTTTATATACCGGCTATTATTTACAAAATACTTAGTGCCTACACCTAAATAATAGTGAATTGTGCAAAAGCGCATAAAATTGAGGTAATAACTTATAGTGTAACTGGTGACTAATAATTGACTACGCGAATTTAAATACAAATAATTAATATTAGAACGTCGTAAACACCGAAAAACCGTATAGGTAACAAACTGTCATGGACAGAAATATGCGAAAGCGCCATCTAGCGGCAGCCAATATGATTAGTATTTTTGAGTCGATTTAATGTACATAACACCGCTCCTCTCAAACAAGAATATGTTACTGCGCCATCTAGCGGCAGCCGTATCATTAGAATCATTTTGAGTCGAATTCATTTATTTCACACTGCTCATGCACATAGACTTGTGAAAACGCAGTCTAGCGGCGTCCGCTAAAACTAGCGTCACGAAATCGATTCAAATTAAATAACAACACCGCTCCTCGAGATGATCTTGTTCGCTTTCGGTTTGTCGTCCGCCTTATTGGATTGTATCTCCTTCCACGTGTCGCCTAATGCCTTACTGAAGTGGTCGTCCACTTTATTAGGGGCGGGCTCCCGTTGCCTGGACGTCTGTATCTGCCGCCAGGTGTCGCCGAGCGCTTTGGCGAAGTGGTCGTCGACGGACACGCCGGCGTCGTCCACCTCCATAGCGATTATCTTTGGGTTCGGCTCCTCCGCGCGGAACTTGATCGGGCTACTGGCACGGTCCTTTGTGTTCGGTTTGGGGCCAGGTGTCGACTCGTTGCGCTTGAACAGCGTCATGTAGTCGTCGCCGAGGGAGCGTCTGAAGTGTTCGTCTATCACCGGGTCGCACATCGACATGGAACCTGTGGAAATAATTACATTATTAGCACCGTCCGAACATTTTTTAAGCGGAAATAAGACCGTTTAAAGTCGGTTACACGGTCTGAAATATTATCTTATACGTCAAAAAATATTGAATCTGAAATAAATTGTTTTATCACATATAATTATGTCAATATACCACAGCCGAAAAGGATGTGGTATATTGACATAAAAATTTTAAATTTTTCTTAATCTGTCTGTTTGCTCCGGCTAAAATTTGGAATTGCTGGTCCGATTTTGCGGTTACTTTCACTGGGATATAGCTGTTGAAACTGGGAATACCTTAAGTTACTTTTTTATATATTATTACGGGCAAAAAGTTGAAGTTACGGGAAGTTGCAGGCATCATATAGTTTGCCAATGTAATCACCGTATAGGGTTTTCTAAGCGTATTCATCCTGGGTATAAGGCGAGCTAATAGGTAATTTACAAACTTACATTTAGGCCCTAACCCCCTCAATGTCAGATAAATGGTACACAAAGTTTAACGTAATAAGACTTACCAGGAGGTGTATCGTTGCTCTTAATAACCGAGGGCCGATTGTAAGGTGGCGGGGCGGGTCTGGATCGCAAGCGCATATCTATCGGGGCTTCATGCTTCCCTGGATATTCTGGCGGTGCTGAAAACAAACATACAAAAATTATAACAATGTAATAATAGTGTAAAATAAATAGAAGGAAAAGTTTATTGGTACAATTGAAACCTTCATTGGTCTTCATGGTATGGGCGGCCCATAAAAAATGCAGTATATATATAAGTAAAATGTAGTCTTAATCAACCAGTAATTAAATTTTCTTAATCTATGAGCCTTTAAAACGGAACACATTCGTATAGTCAAACTACAATTTCGCAGCAGTAATGAGCGATAGTACTGTCGTATACCGCATTAAAACGTACGTAAACTACACGTATCCATACCATTTTACTCACACGCTTCCCAAACCGGTATACTTCCTTCTATTTTGTTAAATTTATTTAAAAAACATTAAACGAAGTAATTATTTCTTTTATTTACGCGATTATTATACATATCAAATCCAGTAATATCCACTTAGTCTGCCCGAGATCATGGATGCTGGAAAGAATCCGAAACGTCGGGAATAAATATATTTAAGTAACGCGAAAAATCCGTAAATTAGTGGATTTGATATTAATGAAGTAATTAATTATTCTATTTACGCGAACACTTCACATTATTAAATAAAAGGACTTTTAAGTATAGCGTTTATTTATCATAGGTACGGAGTACAGACTAAAAAAAATATGAATAATAAACATCTGCCAATCCCACTTCTGAGATGAAATGGGAACAGAACGCATGACATCTCAGTATGTCCAGTGACCGCTGGGAAGTGTTGGAAACATCGAGAATTAAAAATGTAAAACAAACGCGATAAACTCCTTAAAATTCCTTTTATTCAATAATTAAAGAAAGTGTTAGTATTATTTTTAATTTCCCACGTTTTTATTTACCTTTCCCGTTTGCTTCTGCGACACAAGAGTCGTCCACCGCGTCGGACAATTCGCCGTCGCTGTGCGGTTGTGAGCGCGCCACCGATGGGACGCTACGACGCTCGTTGAAGGACTGCGAGCGCAGCGCCATCTTGCAATTGTCCCTGCAAGTTGGCAACATTAAAACTATAGTAACGGATATAACAGACTTGAACGAGAATATATTTAATCATAATAATATGGTAATATTTCTGAACGATTAATACAAAATCAGATACGAGACGACTGATAAATACATAGACTTACTTTTCTTTCGTAAATATATACTTATTGTATTGATACAAACACTATAAAAATACTATGTTTATCACACAATATTTTTCCCGAGGTGGAATCCTTAATCGCGATATTTGACTAATATTTGCGCATATCGGTCTGTTATTAGATAATTACAAAATTTATTTCTCTCTATAATTGTGCCATTAAGAGAATTCAGTTTTATATAATATGACAAGTGGTTTTAGTGTACAAGTACGGTAATACTTGATAAAGGGGAAAAGTTCAATGAACGAATATTTCTGTATAATTAAAATGCATTGTTTTGGCTCTTGTAACATTTGATCACAGATTATTATTAAGTCTTATTAAAAATACACCATAATGACTTGTCATCGGCATCAGCAAAAATATATATAATATATTTAGAAGTAATTAAACCACATATTTAAGAGAAAACCAAGCATTTAATATTAAACTGTTTTTCATTTTGCATTGCTATGATATTTAAAGTACACTGCTTCCAAAAAAACAACTTAAAAAAAAATTATGCACAGATTAACATAAAATATTACGTATTGACATAACTACTATTCTAATAATAAATCGACTCATTATTAAACTAAGTTAGTAATTTATATTAAATCGAAATTTCTAACTTCAGCAAATATTCATTTAAGAAATTCTGAAAAAAAGGACTCTAACGTGTATATGCATAGGGTTTATGCTTCTTAGCTTTTTTAGGTATTTTTATTACTCTAACACGAGTTTTAAATTATATATTTTACTCGTAACATAACACACAATATAACACAACGGATTAATACAAAAGGCAATTTCTTCCAATTGACCATTTAATTAAGATAATGTGAAATTTAAGTTGCAAAATGCATTTTAAACGCGTAAAAAAAGCTCAAAACGGAACAATCTTCATACAAATCTAGTTAAGTACGCAGTAATATAAAGTCGATGCTTACTTCGGCCGGTAATCGGGCAGACGTGTAGATCGGCGTTCCCTACGCCATTTGCCGGTGAGCTCTTTGGACTGTGGAATCCTTGGGTTCTCTGGTGAAAGCGTCCTGTCTCCCTCCGATTCACCGCTGGAGGCAGTACTAGGTGTTTCTGGAACATTCGATATTATGATTAATTACATGTAACGGGACAATAAAAACTAACTTAATAAGTAATTAATCGAGGAGTTGAAAAGGACTCGCAATTTTCATCAGTATCAATGTGTCATTAATTTTGCATCGTTATACATTTAAAAATATATATATACTGTAATAAATACATTGATAAAATCAGTAACGACGAAGATGAAATGTTCATATTAAAAATATTCAAACCGTTCGTGCTGAACATTTTTCTTTGGAAAAGATTAACGAATTTTTCAGATATATTTGGTTTGGTTGGATATAATTTTGGTTATTTGAAAAAGTATGTTACTTTCTTATGACAAGAATATCCTTCATCAACATAAGATCAGAAATAAATTCATAAGTTCATGCCAGGGTCATCAACATTTTGGATAAATGACGATAGAAAACAAACAACATTGCTTTTTGGTAACGCAATTTATAAGAAATTACTAAATATATTCAATTCGTTTTTATATAATTACGGCAAGAAAACCTTTGATGAATGTGATTTATTTATTGTGTTTTTGACGTTAAATATCTTAAAAAAGTTAGAAGTCACATACTTTCTCAAAATAAAAAAAACCTTAAAATTCATTACTCGCTTATCGTACTAAAGCACAATTTTCCTTTAAAGAAAGTTTAAACTAATAAATAAAACAATAACAATAGATATTTTACAGAGATGAGTTTACTTTTAAATACTGAGTTCTAGTTTGATTGCTTAAATTTATTTGTTTGGTGATTTTACAGTGTAAAAGCCGCTCAATATCCTGCTTTGCTCGCTCCGTCGTAGCAACAGGATATAACGGATAGAAATATCTATCTATTATTAAATGTATTTATCATCATGTTAAATAAATTTAATAACATAATTATAAATTTACAATTTCTATAGTTTAAATAAAATCGTACAAAAACATAAATATTAAGCAGGAAGTAACCTCAATCGCTATCCTTAATCATTACAAACAATTAAAAATTATCAGACCATGAGGCCTGTTCGTGCATAGACAATGGGCAGGGGGCGGTCGTTACCTTTCTGCGGTGAACCTATCCACGGTTGCCATAGAGGCATATTGAACTTAGGCGATTGCGGGGGTTCCATAGACCAACTCTGCTTGCCCGAAGATGTGCGAGCCAAGAACAACAGATAATCCGGCAGTTCCATCATCCCAATACACCAGGGAGTTCACAACACTAGTAACAAATGAACCATTCCCACACGTCAGTTGAAAAAAGGCCCGCGAAATCAATTCGAAATTCGCGAAGCACCACTCGTTGGCGTCCAAACGCAGGTAACACTGAAGGCCGACTGAATAAAAAACCCAAGTGGTGAAGATTACATTGGAATAAATAAATGAGATGAACAAAAAATAAACCGAGAGGGAAAAAGAGCATCATGCCACAACATCCACGCGGCCGGACGTTGCGGCGCTTCCTCGAACTTAGCTGTACAGGGTGTTTCGGTTGAAATCTGTATTTCCTACTACAACAACAGACAAAATAGTCCAAAAATATAGTTTGACGTACCACTAAAGTAGGGAAATAAACTTCAATTCATAAAGAAGACGGGAATAATTCCAGTTTAACTTATGGGATGCTTTTCAAAGTCTTTGATAGGTATAACTATCAGACATATTCATATCATGTCTCTGCTGTTCCATATAAAAAAATCGTATGATCGATGTGGATTAAACCAAGGCAGCAATGCATTATTTTACATCGATATCAATGTGATCGAATTGTTAAAACTTACAAAATTTCCTTTAATCAGTATCGATGTATAGGAACACGTCCAATCTGAAATCGATACATACATGAAATCAAAATACAAGTAAGATGAATAACAACCAGATATTCATGTGAAAAAAGAACACACAGGAACTGAAAACGTATGTACATAGTTTATAGCTAATAAGGGGGACAAACAAACATGACATAAAAGATGTGGGCATCTATCGAAATGCAAAACGAATACCGGGAACTAAAACGTCGAGGTGCAACGAGAGCACGCTCCTCATGACCCCGCTTCAAACAAAGGAAACGGTGACGAATGGAATTTTGAAATTCCGATTCACTCGCGACCATTCTAAATGAGGTTATCATTGTTTCGTTACAAGTACAATACGACCGTTTTAGAGTACGTCCGCCGACCGTATAGCAATTAACTAAAACACAATTGAGATTCTCATTGACTTTAAAATTATATTTAAAAACAATTCCAATATATGTTATATATTAAGATAACTTTTGTGATCCTAAAGATAATATATAGTAATAGGAACATTCAAATATGAAATTAAAAGCGTTCATATTATAACGCATGCGTAATTCGGTAACTTATTGATGACCCAGGTTTCATTTTGTCTATCTATCAAGTGCTATGATTTATTTAACAGTTTTTGTTTATATTTAATACATACGGATCTGACTTGATCTTTCAAATAGTCTTATATAATTTGTAGAATATTACTGGTTGTACGCAACATCCTGTATCTGGTATACATCAACCTGTTCGGTCCATTCATGAAAGTGCGTGAGCGCAGGGCGCGTGGATTAATGAACCCTCTCCCCCTCACCCCTTACTTCCCCGATACAACCTCCACGCCATTCCAACACATTCAAAACCCAACCGTATCACTATAACATAAAGCTTTAATTACAAAGGTTGATTTAAACGCAGGCTTTGATCTATTGCAATGCAAAGTGCATCCTATTTCGAGGGTGCAGAGTTTAATGTGGTTTGCGGATGTCGCTAATGATTGGTTCTCTTAAATTACGGTGGTTGTATCCTTGAAAGGTTGTTTTATTTGGGTAGGTCGAAGGCCGGCGCGAGGGGAGGGGAGGGTTTGAGAGAACTGTGAGAAGTTGCCGCGCTCCGGAGCTGCGTAAAGGCATTGTTTTTTTTTAAATTGTGTAATAGAACGAAAGCAGACGAACCGACAGGTAGATCCAAGCCTTGGCGCCTTCAGTTTAATTAAGTCCCGATGATATAAAAATGTTTGGTGTAAAAAAATATACGATTATTGTTTTGTATAATTAACGACGATAAGAGCGAGAATATCATCTATTATTTCGCATTATTTTTTTAATAGAACTAATAAGGTAAAAAATAAAAGAAGTTATAAAAATATAAACAATAAATAAATACGTTTATTTATTATCCATAGCACAGTTATTTAGAAATTTAAGGGTTTAAAATTATTAATCAAATATCTAATTCATTATTTTATTTTTCGCGTTGGTCATATATATTTATTCCCGACGTTTCAGACTCTTTCCAGCATCCATGATCATAGGCAGACTAAGTCTTAGTCTTATGCTATAATAATCGCGTTAATAAAAGAAATAATTATCCATCTACGATCATATAATAGAAAAAAGACAATTGATGCGAATGCAGCAACTGTTATACCGATTTTTACCTCTCTTCTGAAGCGAAACGTGTATAACTCGTAAATGTTACGAGGAATTTTTGATTTTTTAGTTTTTTAATAGCAACTTGCTTTGAAATCAACAATTTTGTGATAGCCGGGGAAGGCCCTGGTGTTACCATAGATAACTTGCACTACCTTTAACTGCCTCCTTAGCTTGGTGGTAAGGTCTTTTCATTGTTGTTTCGTACTTGGTAAGGGAATGCAGGATGATCACGCCATTGCCTGTCAAGTTGGAAGGTCCATGCGTAGGGTGGGCATGTAAAAAGTTGGTCCTGCGTCTGATCTCTTTTCGGTCGAATCGGTTATGGGTACCATCAGTCTATAAGGGCAATGGAAGTGGGAGTGCACCTGTGTTGTGCGCGTCCACTTTTGCACTAGAACATCTCCTGCGTAGTGCGTGGCTGACCTCTTATATAGATCGGCCGCCGTGGTCGAAATACGCTTGAAAAACATCATATTACACGTTGCCTTACAAGTCTCGCATTTCATTGTCTAAAGTATAGTACAAATTTAATATTTAGAAACCCATCCCATAGGAAATCCTACAACACAACGGTCAAAATATCCTGTGTTGAGCTAGTTTTAGATAAATTAATTCACATAAAAAAATAAATAACATCAAAAAACCCAATTTAACGTAGTATAACCGATTTTATATAAAGGAAACGTTAATCACAAACGCAAATGCCCTTGTGAAGGTGGATATTGAGGATATGTGTAATTCAGAAGGCTTTGCGTGAGACGACGCCGCGGGGCGAGCATCTGTTCTCGGCATAACAATTCAGGATGTACGCTTTACAAATCGAAGGGCGGATACGGGAAGATTAAATGTTTGTATTGAGAACCTTAAGGAGTTAGACAAACAGAAATCCATCTTTGTTTACTCAATAAAACTATTTTGCCTTGCTAGCTTGAATAAGGAATAAAGATAGATTTACCGGTGAGTCAAGTTATATAAATATTTAGTAATATAAAGTCCGTCAGAGGCCGAAAGTATTAATTGATTTGGCGTCAGTAATATTCAAATAATAATAAAAGGACTAAATACTTGGAAGCATTTAAATGTTGTTATATCGCACAAGACAAATGATGGCGATGAAATTACTTGGACTTGCAAGTGTGCAAAAAAATTTGGAAAAGATAATATATTTCCATATCTGTTTTTACATCCTCCAAGACTTTTAATAAGGGTATTAATACAAAACCGGTGGTAGGGGACCTATGTTTACAGAGACTGTCTGAGGTGGTACCACCGCAGGTGCCTATTTCTGCCATTGAAAGCATGGTGTGAAAACACTGCTGCGTTCCGGTTTGAAGAGCACCGTATGCAGCTATATTACTGGGTAAACAAGACTTAACACTATGTCTCACGGTAGGCAGCGCGTCGGCGAATACCACTGGTATTGTACACGTCTATGGTGTCAGTGACCACTTTCCATCAGGTGGCCCGACTGTCGTCTGCCTGCGTATGCTATAAAAAAAAAAACAAAAGACAAACATTTCAAATGTTTTACTCAATTGTAATAAATAGCACATATGGTTTTATTTCCTTCACAGTTTTTCTAAAACAACAATCTTGTATAATCATACGAATTTTAATAGGAAGTAATAAGGAGTATATTGTAACGGCCTCTCAATATCTTTTACCTAAGAGAATTTGTACGGGCATCGCCAATAATATTAAGCCAGTAATTTGAACTCCATCAATCAGCAATTTATCCAAGATAGAATAATAATGTGATACGCATATCCGCACGGAAGAGATATTCAAGACCCTTCGGTTTTTTGTCGGCAAAGGCGGCCATTATTTTATAATCGAATTCAAATGTGGAACGATTTATTCAAAAACGGCTTCGCGTGTAGCCAGTAGCTGCGTCCGTAGCCGACGGCGACCTCCACAGATAACATTAATGCATTTATGGATTGAACTAAGCACACGCAATCTTTGGGCCGTATTAACAACACGAATGCCTTTTCGATAGAAAAACTTAGTTTTTTTTACATAAAAAAACATCACAAATAAAATTTCATAAAGAAATAAAAAAACAAATTAAATGTTGGTGGGAATATTTCTTTCGTCAGATAGAGGTTACCGAAAAACTAATAAGATGAAGACAGATTTCTAATTCATTAATGAATCGCATTATTATTAAACTTTATAATGCGAATATAAAATACTTTTTATATTGTTAATCTCAAATTTTATTTTATCAAAGAATTATTTATTGAGTTATGAGGGTAGTAAATTTTTACTATTTGAATTTTTTTTTTTTAAATATTTTAATTTTGCTATTGAATGTTACACGCTTTAACAACAAAACTCTGTACCAAAAAATTTAAATAAACTAAATGTATGAAACTAAGCATGGGTTTTTTAACCTAATCACTACATAGTATAAAGAAAACTCGCTTTGTCTGTCCCTATATTTCTATGTATGCTTAGATCTTTAAAACTACGCAACGGATTTTGGTGCGTTTTTTAATAGATAGAGTGATCAGAGTAAGGTTTATTTTATATGCATAATTCATGCACAATATTTTGAAGAAACTAATGAATTTTCCATAAAATTTACAGTTATCAGTATTGCACCCGTGCGGAGCTGGGGCGGGTCGCTAGTAATGTATATTTACGTTTACCTATCTTTTGTAAATAAATAGAAAATGTATTAATACTAACATCTATACGGCACTAATAAAGATTTGGAATTCAACGAAGAGGCATCGTAAACATATTGTCGCTCAGCGGTGAATGTTTTATTGACAGTTTATTAATAGATCACTGGGGGAATGACGCCGTTCGTTGTCATTGGTTACCATGGCAACGAATGCCTAATTCCAGCCTTGTTAGGCTCTGGTAGTACCTACAAATACATAGATAGTTTGTGCTCATGCTTATATTTTATAGAGCATATTGCGTATCCCACCAACCCGCATTGGGTCAGCGAGGTGGGATACGGTCCAAAAAACCCCCTATAGAGAAGACGGTGCAATAGGGGAGTCATGTCCAGCAGTGGACTAAGAAAGGCTGATGATGATTGCAGTATATTAATTTTTGTTTACACGAAATGTATCAATATTAATATAAGTAACATTGATTGGAAGACAATTCACATCAAGTGGCTTTTTTATTTGTATTTAAAATAAATAATCAAAATACTTTGTCCATAGCAAGTTCAGCTACGAATTAATTTTGCTATGTCTATTCTACATTGCTGCTATGAGTCAATTTGCGTGTTTGTCTGAAGTCAAGAGCTTTAAAGATGGCGTCATTAGCTGACTTTTAATATACGAAGCCGTGTGAAAGGCTAAGGATGTTTGTTGTTCGTACGGCCAAGTTCTGTTGCCGTGCCAAAGACGGCAAAATTTCAATGCAAATGTGTTATTTGTTGACTCGGTGCGATCTAATTGCGGACCCGGTCGCCGGAGCCGTCAAGTTTACATAACAGAAGAGCGGCGGATGTTTGCAGCGAAAGTGCGGCGTGCGGCTCTATCATTCCGCATTCCGTGCGATTGTCTTACACCTGCTAACTAGTTGTGTTAACAACAAAGCCGAACCATAAGGCATGTCCGAAAGTATAGAAGGCTGTTGTGCTTAAAACGTGTATGTTGCGATCGCTTGCTGCAGTTTGTATGAAGAGTTTATTACGTTTTTTTTGGCAATGAATGGGCAGATGTGGCGTACATGTGATTGACGATAAAGTAATAAAGGAATACATTAATTATATCATAAGCTATACGTGTTTGTACGTAGATAACTATATTTTAGATATGTTTGTAATGCAAATGACCATTTGGAATAGAGATGATTAGGGGCAAACATCATTAGGTAAATTTCCACTAACAAAATGAGATTCTGTTTAAAAGAAGTCTCAAAAAAAATGTTATCGATAAATATCTGTTTTACTCCAATTTATGTTGTGTTAATATCACTGATTTAAAGCGCCGTTATGAGTCCTTCTAGTTACGTTATCAAGTTATACTAAAAACAGATTTTTGCTTATCCTCAGACTGGAAATTTATAAATGTACTCATCACACTTTTTCGAAAATTTTAATATAGCAAAGTGGTATTAAGGTATTTTTCGCAACGAACTGCGCTAACGTTAACGAACGCTTGTGCACTGAAAAAAAAAGGCATCGAAATTTTTGCAGTGTTCTTACAATAAAAATAAATTAAAAAAAATAATATAGTTTCTCTATAATGTGAGAAAACATTGTTTGCAGGTCAATAGTAATCCTAATAAGTTGTAGGAAGACAAAAACAAAACATCAAATCATAATGAAGAAATAAAATACTTATCAAGTTAAAGGTTAATAGAAGCCAGTACAAGAAAGAAAAAAGCGACATCTATTATGAAATAGTTCAAGTGCTCAAAATTGTTAATAGCGCCATCTAGTAGGTACTATAGACTGCTGAGTACGTAAGACGTTGATAGATGGACCTTTAACAAAATTTATAATGTAGGTATATTATTATGGACATTGTTTCTTTCTTATTTGCCAAACATTTCAAGTAACGTTATAATGAAGTTAATTAAAATAACCATAACAAAGTTAAAAAAATATATTCCTGCAACTATTAGCTTTTTATGTTTCACATTCATTTTCCAACACACCTACTTTAACTGATTGATAAGCGAAAACAAAAAAAGCAAAAAACCATCTGCTATAGGAAGTTGACTGCAAAATACAACATAATTTATACTAATCGTTAACAATGAAATAAACAACTAGGAAACGATGACGTATTAGCCTTCGCTTTTTTTCAACGAACTGACTCAAATCCTCATTATTGAGGGTACAATGCTATATTACACAGTTTGGGACGTTTTGACAAGTAAACTTAAAATTGAATAAGGGTGATCCCCCCATACTAAATGTACACACCATCTCCCCTTACAAAATGTTAACGAAGGGTGCACTGCAATGTCAAAAGCAGGCACTCAGTTCCCTGGGAATTTTATTTATTATTAATGCCATCTAAAGTAGTGTAAATATACGATTAAAACAACTCCATTTACTAAACAATTTGTACATAATATTAAATAAAAACCAACGGTGTGCAAATATTTAAATATGTATTTTTTTAAAGATGTGTATTTTATGTACATAACGTTAAAACTACGAAAGCGATGCGACTATAATTTCAAATAAAAAATATTTGTACGTGAGAATAACATGCGGTATACAACCTATTAGGATTTTGTATAATTTGACGATAATATAAATACATATAAAGTCAACGAAAACTAGGTCGGGGTCGAGTGCTAATAAATCTAATAGTATTAATTTTGGGTTCCTCAATAAAAAATATGTGAAGTCAAACCTCCAAAGCTTAGCTTTAAACGCAACAATGTCAATTAACTTGATACTACTAATAAAGTTATTAAAATATATTAGATATATTGACATCTGAAAAAATACGTTTACAGTTATTATTGACTGCATAAATCACTATTTAGTCTAACGGGTAATTATAATGATGAGTTGCCTGAACTTTCAAGACACCTCACAACAAAGTTTTTCTTGCGGGATTCGAACCGAAGATCTCCGTTTTGTATCTTTAAAAAAAATCTTCGGAGATTACAGATTACAGTGAACTCATTCTAAATAAACAAAAGATTTAAAGAATTAAAATATTCAATTTATTTCCCTTCCTTTTTACCTAACAAGCAGTATACCATAACTGAGGTATATATTATATACTGCTTGTTAGGTATATATAGTATACCTAGCAAGCAGTATACCATAACATATAATATTAAAGACCTCTACATTGAAATTTACACTATTGTATCGAGTCCAACTTTATCTATTTAACATTAAAAGACTCTCATATCTGAAATTTACCTCACTTATGTTTTAGTTATTATCATTACCTGTTATTAGTTGTCTTCTACCACAATATTTTCAAACTCTAATAGTTCCCAATATTGCGTACGAACAAACTACTTTTACCTACTTGATTATCCTCGTCTCGTTTAAACAAGATCATCTCACGCTATGATGACTCGACTTTAATGATTCTTATGATTTTGGTACAGTTCCTAATGCCCACCCACCGGCGCGTGACGGATGCGTATCAATGCACTTAAACGCGTAATGAACTTTACAACGAACTCTAGGCTTAATTGGAATCAAACTTTATTCGTTTATTTATTCAGAGGCGGACTTAATGCCGTAGATGTTTTCTCCTAATCAACCCTAAGGTGATGCTATGATAGAAAATTACATGGTATTCGTGTAATTGAAACGAACATATGGTTTCAACTCATGAATAAACACTGTCTGTATTTTGATAGATAATAAGCATATTAATATTCATAAAAAGTAAATTTCTTTAAAAACATAGCGAAGTTCTATAGGATAATTTTAATGTATTTTAAATACGGGAGTTTTCCAAAGTTGTATTTTCATTATATAGGAAATAAATATTATAGCAAGCCGACTAAGAAGAACTACCTTAACCCTTATTTATTGCACAGCGCAGTATTTTAAAACGCGTTTTACCTTCTTCAATGGTAATTTAACTAGTAAGTTAAATTAGTCGTAGTATTTATTATACGGGGCTGCCAGCTGATAGCAGCGCGTATCGCTGAACGATACTCATTTTATACTTTTTTCTTTTAATCTTCAATATTTTAATTGAAAATGTTTTATTTTCAATACTATTAAATTTTTGATATTATTTGAGATAATTTATTTGACCATAGTCAGTCCCGTAAACGTGGAAGCTGAGAAGAACGCTAAACGTCGCAACAATAAACAAGATAATTGTGTATTTTACCCGTTACATATAGTGAAGTTATAATAATAACAACTAATTAATTTAATCCTAATCAGTAAAGGTATTCGTAATGACTTACAACACTGAAGCTTTGATACCGCAACCTAATATATTTTCCCGACACGTACACCATACAGCTCCATACAGACATGCAGTCAATGTTGCCATACGACATTGTGATTGAAAGACATACAAACTAACACATTCAATCAGTGATTATTTAAATGTTTTGTAAACATATTGACATAATATACATATAAGAAACACCTTTATCAGCGATTTAGTATATTACAACTGTCGTAGTCGTTTTCTCAAGTTTTACTGAGATATATTAGTATTATACATATTACATACCTCCCAACAACCCGCATAGGACAAGCGTAGTGGGATACGGTCCAAAACCCCCTTAATGGACAAAGCGTGCGTTAGGGGAGCATTGGACTGAGCACAGGTTTTTGTTTATACATATTAACAAATGATTAGAAATATTTTTCCAATGGACCTCGACAACAAGAACTTACTTTTCCGACAATTAGGTAAATAAACTCAAAATCTAACCCAAATTTCTATAGCATATTTCAAACCCACGTCCTCTGATTTGTAAACTTAGGCCTACAACCACTAAGGCGCGAAGGTTGTTCATTGAGTACAATACTGTTTGTAAACATTTGACGGATCTAAGCGTCCAAAGTCAACAATGTAGATAAACAATAGCATATTACAGCTAAGGTACAATGACAGTTTTGTCTAGCCTAGAAACGACCTAGATGCACCGATTTAAAACAGGCGAGTACAATGGGCGAAACGATATCGTCTTTAAACGTTGTTATGTTAGCACTTGTTGTAGTTACGAGATAAAGAAGACTACGCGACATTAAGATAGCATTTAAATACGTTGTAAGCCACTTAGGTCGTATTCTGTATTCCTGGATTATATATATATAATCTCATTTAAATCATATATTCACGACAGGAAAGTTATCGAATCTTATATATTCTCTGAGATATTTTTGAAAAAATCGTTTTGTATATACTAATAAGTGGTGAATACATTACGAAGTTATCAAGTCATGTTATGACGAAGTTAGCAAATCTACTTTTGTACAAATACTAATATTTTTTTTTAACTAAGTCATTAAATGGTTAGCCGAAAAAATCTCAAAACTTGCGTCCGTGTACTAATGGCAAATTTATATATAACACAATAAAACAGACATTTATAATTTTTCTGTCAAAATGTCAAAAAACGCTTTACATATAACAATAGCTCCTGTCAGATCTATTCTCTCAATTGCTATAACAATACTGCGAAGATTAAAAAATCGGATTTTGTAGCATTTTTATAATTATACACCCAATTTAAAAATAATAAATTTAGTAATTATATTCCATTAAATAGATTTCATACAAAAGTCGGAAAAGTTGCCGTATATAAAAAAATAATCACTGCTTACTATCACTATATCAAACGATATTTTATTGTCCTCTATTTAATTAAATCTTAATAAAAATTTATCGGATATTATAACTTATTCATTTTAAGAAAATCGCAAGCAAAAATGAAAATTTCAACCAAGACGATTCTTGTAAGAATGATCTAATTTACCTAGTGACATGTCTCCTAACAGGGAATCTTCGAATACTTATAAGTGCGTCTTGTATGTCGGTCATATTAACAAATGAATAGATTATAAACGTTTTCTTTAAATGCACTTATTATTGCACAACGAGATTAAGTATTAAGTACAAGAGTTTTTAGACGCGGCTACGTTATTCAATTAAAAACAATTTTATATTGTTTTAAACGCTAAATCTAAAAATAAGAATAATAGCAAAGAAGGAGAACAAAGATTAAGTAATAGAAATAAAGTTTCACGCTCACCAAACACAATTCTAACAAGAAGAACCGTCAGGAAAGTCCAAAATGCAATCTGATTAATATAAACGTTAATTTTTTGCGTTAATATAAACTGTGACGTGGGTGTTTACTGTAATACATAGGAGAATGCTATTTTCCTTAAATATTACAACAATACGTTACGTTTATTACTTCTGTAGAAAATTATTTATAAAGAGATTTGTTTATTTCATCAATAGATACGTATTTTTATCGCGTAACGTGCTTCGAGGCCCTTTTCAGCAATAGTGGTCACGGGACCAGACTCGTCTCCGAAATTAACGGAATAAAATCCCACTAATAAACAAATTTCTTATCCTTCTAATATTATAAGCGCGAAAGTTTGTAGGAATGAATGTTTATTACTCTTTCAATCAAAAACTACTTAATAGATTTTAATGAAACTTTACATTAACATTGCCTATATTTTATTTACATTGATGTTTATACAAAATATAATAAAAAAAGTCATATACGTGGAAAAAAAAACCTTATTACAAATTACATTCATCACGCGAGTGAGACCTCAGAGCAAAGCTAGTGTTCAATACTAGATTTATTGATTGTTTATTAGTGCCATTTCAGACTAACGCTTACGTAGAGTATCTGATCCAAAGTACGTACGAGTCAATGATGTCAAGCAAACATCTATATGCAAGTTTAAACATTATTCACGACACATTCGATTTGCTAATTTGTATTGGTGAGGTCTTTGACACATGGGCAGATGTCACAAACGATTTACGGTATGCCGCTTTCGTAAGTTGCATTTGAATTGGTGATACACGGTTATAACTCGAACCGTGATGTTTGGTTATATTTGATATATTACTTCGAGCCATAAGCTGGACAAGGTCTAAAAGATTAAAAATAATTTAGAGTAAATAAACGCGACAAAATCTCAATGAACAAACACTTTTTCTGGATAAAATTTTTGTTGATTAGAATTATTAATATTTTTTCCGAAGAAATGAAATCTCTCATTTATAAACTCACTTCGCAAATATACTCCATCATTAATATGTTTTTTAAATAATGTAAAATAAATAAGAAAAAAAATGTGGCTCCAGAACCGAACCTTGCAGCAACCGTCTTATTTCGATGGCTCAAATACGAAATAGAAGAAAATTAAAAAAACAAAACATAAAATCATGTATACGCCTTAAAAAATGATTACACGAAGGCAAACCAAGAAAAATCTCAAGTTGCATGCGTCCAACTGCGTGTTGATTAATATTTCTGCGTTAGTACAATGATTAGCGCGATCGGAATTCGTTACTCAACGATTCAGCGAGTATTTAATACATGTGAACGTGTTATTTTCTTCAAGCGTTTTACAATACTTGGAAAGTAATAATTTATTTATTATTCCTTGAATAGAAATAAATAGAATAAAGAGTTTTGTTTTCCATTTATTTGATGTTTGCATTTAGTTTTCAATATTATACCTAGTTATTCTATGTAATATTCAATTTCATTCATCATCATCATCAGCCTTTGTTAGTCCACTGCTGGACATAGGCCTCCCTAATACACCTATCCATCAGGGGTTTGGACCGTAACCCACCACGCTGGTCCAATGCGGGTTGGTGGTGGACTGACTTTTACATGACCATCCGACGCATGGATCATCTTACTTTTCAGACAATTGGGTGATCGGCCCAAATTGTCCTAACCAACAAGGAAACAACAAGGAAAATTTGTTGAGTCCCGCAGGATTCGAACCACGACCTCCGGTTTCTAAAGCCACGCCCATACCACTAGGCTACGGAGGCAGTTCAATTTTATAAAGCAAAATATTTCGTTTGCCTATTTAAATTTTCTCCTTTTCTAATCAGTGAGGTTGCATAACCGCTATACATAAATGTCGTTTATCAATGTATAGATACAACAAAAGTTTAGATTTTGCGCATCCTGTAGTATATATTTTTTTGAAGTTAAGTCAGTACATTAATTGTTATTACATAAATGATCCCTGCCCTGATACTCCACGCCCAACTATGCATTAACCTTCGTTATTGCATAAGAAAATAGCACCATGTATATCGCGTACGTGGCAGCCATGACACGCTTCTTCGAAACGACTCGGTCAGGCCCTATGTGGAAGGTATATTAAAGATATCTCATATCACAATGGCATCGATGGCGATACGCTCACTAATTATATAGTATGTAACAGAATAACAGTTCCACCTTTTTATAAACTTTCTATTGGTCATGATATAAAAATAATAAGTATACGGGTGTAACAGACTTATATGTTCTTTTAACGTTTGAGGTTTACAAATGTTACATTTTTTTGGTTTACTATCGAATATTTTAGTATATGAAGTAACTAGTTTTTCTCAGCAATATCTCATTTTTTCGCGGTATCCTACCAGGCCTGTTCGTAAAATTTTTGTGTTATGATAACGTTCTGAAGATTTTTCTAAGGTCAAGTATCATCAAACAAATCACCAACAAATTATACTAGATCTAAATAACATAAATGGAGTAAATCTGAAGTCGCACTATAAAAAGACATAAATGCCAGGACTTACTCGATCTGAATGTTTTCGCCGCTAGATACATATGTTTCAGATCTCAATCTAAAAATGTTTTAGACAGTATTAAAATACTAAAATTATCAGTGATTTTTTTAACTTATTTATCAAATGAATACTCTGCATCAATGATTTATGATTCTTATCGCGATTTCCATCAAACAATATGAACGTTTCATCTAAACATAATGAATAAGAAATTACAGCATTTCCTTCCCGGTACATTGACTTCGACGTGATAAGATAAAAGAATTATTCATCAGCCCCAAATAAGCCACAATCGCTTTTTCGAAATACATAAATAAATACGGCGGTTTCCGTTCGAGTACGTTTTAAAAGGTTTTCAAAACGAAATCGGTATTTTATTTTCGTCCACGTTTTTTGGAAAGTTGCACATTAAAACCCGGTTCGGGTTAATAAAAATATGTCCACTTTACGTGCTGTGTAAATTTATTAATTACATTAAATGTATAATTGAAAATTTCCTTTACTTAACTTTTACCGCTTTAACTGGTTCAGGCGTTTAAAAACGAAAATTCTCTTTTGATACATACTGTACTTAGAAATTTATTTTTACTACCAATAACATTTGAATTTTACTGTGCGCTAAATTGTACAATGTTGCCAAAACTAAATCACAGTCTAAATTAAAAAGCTAACAAACAATTTACAAAAAAAACGTTTTTATATCCATTTTGAATTTGGAATAAGCGGTCGAGTTTAAAAAAGAAGTCATTCAACGCTGATTTTGAAATATAAACGATTGTTTGCCAAGAGAGGCGAGCGTCCGATTCCTATGTTATAACGTCACGCGCTGAGGTCAAGTCAAAATTCGAAACCTTTGGAGGCAGTTAACATTCCTATCCTATGATATTAAAGAGCAACGCGCTCCTATTGCATTCTATTTTTTAGTACACGCCTCGTGGGCTTATTGTTATGTGATTTGTTTTTCATATTGTTTTCAATTCAATTTCACCGAATTCTATCTAAACATTGCCCGAAAATTTAAGACGATTTAAAACTGATGTGTATGTGATACTGTCATGTCACAATCACGATAGGATATTTTAAATTTAAATAATGATTGTTATGTAAAATAATATTACTATATCAAAGGTTCTACAATAATTTTGCAAAGTAGTAGGGTATTTTAATTTAAAAGCATATTTTTATAAATTAAAAATTTAATCGTTTTAAATCTTTCTTAAGTGAAATAAAAAAAAAGTTACCTTTACAAATTACTCATGAAATCAAGAAAATAATATCGTATCCGATAAGTTAACAATATGAACATATATTGCAGTATTTTCGTTAAATTATGACTTTACCTAGAGAATCAGTTAATTTAATACAGATAAACTATTATAAGACAATAGCAATAATTTCAAAAAGTTATATTTGCATATTTACGAAGACGGTACAGCCTTGACGGAAGTATTCGTAAAGGTCGTAGAATTGAAGAGACTTGAAAATAATGAGGGACTGTCCAATTACTCCAATGTTTGGACACAATATCTACACAGTTTATAATATTATATTACACATATCTTTTATTTTATTTTTAAAATAAATCATGCTCATAGTTTGTTTGTTTATGTTAGATAGACAACGATAGAAAATTAAAATTTGCTACCCAATTAAAAACTTATTGAAAAATATTATTATTGATGTTTCTATATTCCTAAAGAAAAAAAAGCACTTGAATGGTATACTTCCAATAATCAAATTGTTTTCACTAGTATTCAGTAGGTATCACAGTTGCATAACGTTTCTACAAAAACCAATAGACGTGCTATTTGAAGAAACTTCTAAGGCAAAACAAGTTACATTAAAGGTTACATCTTTCTTAAGTACATTATACAGTGCTTTTTCTGATATTTTCTTACATAAAACCGCAACAAAATACTGAAAAAAAAAACTTAATTTTTACAATAAAAAAATCTCGTAATATCCAAATACAGCAAAATGTCTTCTAGACATTGGCCACTGTAACTAACGTTGCTTCTACTCATGATCAAAACAAAACTTTACTTTTGTTCTTGATATATGACTATAATTCAGCCCAATTGGACTGTGTATTGTTCTAAAACTAGTAAAGTATGGTTTTAAGAGAAAAGGGTTTTTAATAATAATATGTTACAGTGATGTCAATCACTAAATAGAAATTGGCAAAAACAGTTCCATTAAAACGAGAAAGTACATTGTTTACATCAGTTATATCTTTTCCTTTTCGCCATAAACACACAAAAGTTTAAAAAAACCAACGTACAACTTCTTTCCTTTAAAAGGTAAAAATTAAACGAAACTTATTCTTAAAGTATTTAAGTACTGCGAATAAAAAAAAAACACTGCATTTGGGGACCGTTGCACAAACGCAATAAACAGTTGCAAGCCATGGGGAAAAGTACATATTGGTAGGCATGCGGAGCAAATTAAGAAAGCATAGGTAATATTTTTTGTTGAATTAATAACACATGTTTAGCTACGTTTAATTTGTATTATTTATTACTAGTAACCCCCAAACCCCCTGTGGGGTAGAATTTTATAAAATCCGTTTTAGCTGACCGCTACTCGACGAAAGGAATATTCCTACCAAAATTCAAGTCTTTCTTATGGCTCCAGAGATATCGTGATGAGTCAATATATAGTTGGGAATCTCTTTTATTATTTGTTATTATCTATTACACGTAACAACGTTTAGCAACCTCTCATCGAGTCAGGGATTAAAAACGGTAGGTAATATTTCATTATAATTGTAAAACGATCATATCTGCACAATTAAAACGTACTGGAATAATTATCACGAGCCATTGAGAACGAAATCGAATCGCGTTAAAGCGACTTCAAGAGATGACTTCATTCACATCGGAATTTCTGCTGCGTGACACTGTCAAAGAGCGATCATTAAAAAAGAAAATGCTGTTCAACGCCGACGTAAAAACACGCTGTGTATTGATATTGGAAAATGTTAAAAATATTTGTAGTGAAACTACTAAGTAAGAGGGTCTTTGATTGAACGTTCTAGTTTATTTTAGTGTACTTCACTAAGTTATGTTGATATACCTACTTAAACTATGTACTGTTTAGTAGGATCTCTTCTTAATAAAGTTGGTAAATAACATATATGTGATATTGTACCATAGTATACGAAATCACAATTCACACCATTCTATGATATGTGGCGCAATATTATTAAAAGAATAGTTTAAAGACATATAGATATTAAAAGAAGAATTATATAATAAGTGATGCTACTTCGACAACATGTAAAACGCATACCTTAAAACATATTCTCTGAATACTTCAAACGTTACAATTTTTACAGCAGTTTTTTACAGATTTATTCCTGTACTTATAAAGTAGAAAGCATAATTTCCCCAACTTCCAAATCGATAAAGCAGTTAATTATGGCGATATTATAACAACATCATGTGATCACAAATTGAGCAAAGCTTATACTACGTTTTTCAAACAACTGGTAACAAAATGCAAATATTTTACTAAATGAATACACATAATGCACTAAACTAATGAATCAACTTTTTAAGAATTTATTGAGTTAATTCCACCACTGTTCCCGATGAACTATAACACACATGGACGAGAAAAGATTCCGGACCGTCGGTAACAAAAATATGCAACAAAAATGACAAATTATTTCTTGTATTTACACTATTTCTACATAAATAAGATTATATATATAGTAACTAGTGACCCGCCCCGGCTCCGCGCGGGTGCAATAATTATATCTGTAAAATCTATTACATATTATATATGAACTATATATATAGACCTTCCTCTTTAATCACTCTATCTAATAAAAAAACCGCATCGAAATCCGTTGTGTAGTTTTAAAGATTAAAGTATACATAGAGACATATGGACAGAGAAAGCGACTTTGTTTTATACTGTATAGTGATAAAGTATATAAAACTAACAAATACTGTATGTATTTGTTAGTTTTATATATATAAGCATATATTTATTTGAACCGCTTCACAATTTCAGGGCAGCGATACAGCGTTCATACGATTTTGACAACAATAGCGTGCGATTGCATTCCGCTGGGTAACTGTAGTGCGCGCCAACCTACATTCGGAATTCTTGACGAAACGGTAACAACGTTCCGGATATATGACTTGTCGGATATATCGGACCACCCCGGAGGAATGCGGGGCGTCACGATGTGTTACATAGAGTGATTCCGACTTGTGAGACTAAAGGAATAATCATATTATATTAACAACTAGCTGTTGCTTACGACACCGTCCGCGTGGTCATATAAATAAAATCTGTAAGTTTTTTAACACAATACCCAGTTACATCAGCTAACTTCCAGTAAAAGCCCCGTCCAAAACGGAGCAGCAATTGCAGAGATTAGTAAGAACAAATAGACAGACAGTTTTTGTAACTAAGATCCCAAATTAATTAAGGAATTATATTCCAATAGTAATTATCGCGATAAAACATGTAACATAGTTTGATTTTAACGAGTACCGTTCGCGTTAATGCTTACGACAAACCTAATGAAACCTTTTAATGATAAACATGAAAAGATGAAGATACTACAAATTCTTAACATTTTCTAAAATTTGTGGCGTCCGTAGTTCATCTCAAAAAGCGTGATTGATAAACGATCAAAATATAACAACTAAAAAAAATTGTTCGTCGGTAAGTGATTTTGACCAGTATTAGTTCATACCAACGATAATATACACGCAATAAAACAATCAATCATCTCGAAGCCAATTATTACGGATTCGAACGCGTGTACGCGTGCATTTGTGCTTGCGCTGGCAACATTACAAACGGGGCGAGAGGTGAGGTACAAAGCGAGACGCGGGACCCGCATTCTTGCGCGGTGCCTAGATATTTCTGACGACACCTGACATGCAAATATCATCCTTATCATTATAAGCATAAAATACATTTTCCAAAAGCAACGTCAGATGGTCGAGCAATGTTTATAGACAGGTATAAAGCACGCGATGATTGATGTACTCCGCTTTATAGAGTCAATAAAAATCGTTCGATTCAATTCGAATACGCCGTACAACAACTGACCGAAACGTTGTGCAGTTTGAATTTAGAATGAAAATGAATTGTGTGGTCGATTTAATTATAATTTTTTTTATCTATTTTGTGACAGATTTTTGAAGTCACTAACAGTTAACGAATGGGTAATGGAATTCGCAAAGCTTTTTTTAATGGTAAAGAATAAGAATAACGTAACAGTAAAAATTTTGAGTTCAATTCGAATTGTTTCTTCAATTACTGGTCGAACTCTCTCAGGGCTTCTGGTGTACAAAAAAAATAAAATATATGTAGCCAATAAATTCGATAAAGGTTTTCGAGTTCATTTCGAACATATTCTTTAATGACTGGCCGAAATCGCTAATGGTTTTTCGAAAAAAAAAAGAAAAAAAGAAATAATCGAAGCGGTCGGAGTGAAAATCGCGCGTCACATTCGAGCCCGGCCGAGCTGGCGTTTGGACGTGGCTGGCCGGGCCAAATTCCTGAACGCTTTCTCTGTCCGCCGTTTGTCAGGGCGCACGCACGCATCGAAAGTAAATGGCTATGCGCCGAGCGCTGTCATCGCGTTGCATAATTATTTGCGATCCGACCATTGTTTGTAAACAACCAATCAGCAAGAATATGCTTACGGTTGCGTGAGCGCATTTCGATCATAACCATAATGTATGCCCGTATCCAATAATTACACGCGTCGATAAATCGAATCGCGTTCTAGTACATTTTCGGGCTGCCCGCAAAATGTTACGCGGCGAATATCAAGCAATACAGCGCTGCGCTAGTTTCGTTGGCAAGCGCTTTTCAATAATGGCATTCGGGCGTGGTAATATAAGGCGGATGGCCAGCATAGTGGGTCGGCCGTGAGATTCGCGCTGCATGCGTTTCTAGTATGCTTTCGCGTCTCTCGGAAAGCTCTTTCTTTGCTTTCACGTTGAGATGCAAGGCCATTGTCAGTGCATGATGGCGGGAAAAACTCGCTTATTAATTATTCCGCGGGATGACGTGGGCTGGCGGGTCGACTGGATTTATCGGAACTGGTTGGAGGTAGAGAGCAAAAAAAAGCGCGCAGTATAACAATCGGTGCGATGAATACAGCGGGCCCCGTGGTAACTGCCGGATCGTCAGCCTTTATCGCGAAACCAGTCCAATTCGAAATTCAACAATGGCCTCCATTGTTATTTAACTCGGGGGATAGCTTGTGTCCGCTCGGCTAAAGCGAGCGACGTTGTATTCTTATTTGCATTGTTGAATAAGCGTTCGCGATACGGCTAATAGTGAAACGAAAGTTTTTTTATGTTACCATATAAAAAAAATCTTATCGATTAGATCTTATAAAAAACTAGTAGTTATAAAAGAAAATAAACAATTTAAAATACATTCGTCAACAAGACATCGACGTACAATGTATCGACTGCGATAAAGCGCGTTTACGGTCAAAGTTAGCATTCCAACGTTCCGTTTCTGCTCTGAAACAAGCGGATGGGTGTTAAAACAATGTCAGCCGGGTTCCGGAATGCGTGCCGCCCACAAGGCGGTCTGCCTCGCACCAATCTCGTTTTGCTGCATCTCAATATCAAGATCCGTAATAATATCGGCGAATCGGATAATTGAAACATACTTTAAACAACGCGAAATCGTTACAGAGCATTTATATCAAATCCGAACAGCCCTATCGAGTTCGAAAACATAAGAGAATTATTATAGGTAATTTCTAATTTTAATTCAACAACTCAAAAATGTTTACTATCATGAATACTAAATAGTACGACATAAATCAATCCCGAAACGATAAAACGGCAAAAGCAAAATAGATGCAAATTAATTTCGGCAATTCAACTACTCAAACTACGAAGATTGAGTATAGTTAAAACAGCATAATTGTGAAATGATTTCATCAATCATTAATGGCAACTGAAGACAATAGTTTCATGTTAGTAACCAAGATGTAGGCAAATACAAATAAACAACAACATCTGGCAGTTTTCTATTTTACGTGGAATCGACTGGGAAATGACCACGTGGCGCCTACTTCTACCATAAAGTAGTAGAGTGTAAATACCACCGTGTTCCGGTTTTAAGGTCACCGTTGCTAGAATTACTGAGAAGACGTAACATCAATGTGTACCGGCGAAAATCAAATTTGTGGCGTTATTAAACTATATATAATAAAGGCCTTTATGACCGTCTGGCTAGTACCATTGTTTACTTCAATAAAAAAATCTAAACATTCAATTTTGTTCACTAAAAACAACACGATCAATGAATAGCGAAATTATTTCGCGTAGCGCAATACTGTCGACTGCGAACTAGCGTTATCTTTAAGAACACACATAATTTTGGAGGACAGACAGTTTATAGTTTTCATTATTAGAGAAAAATAGATACATTTTTACTTTTCTTTCGTAAAAAGACAGCCAAGATAAGCGGCCAGCTTCGTAATGCTTACGAAAAGAAAAAGAGCCTCCGTAGGTAGATGTAAAGACCGTCATTAATCTTACTGGGTACGTGGTAGCACATTCCTCTGTCTTTTTTGTTTTCTCGCTGTTCAGAGTCAACTCTGATATCGTGATCTATGCTGTAATTTATGATTGCTGTGGGTTTAGAAAGGATTTGGATATCATGCTAAAAATGTTACTTCCTAAGGTAGAAGTAATAAAAAAAATACTGACATTGTAACCAAGATAAAGTTGACCGTGAATTTAAATAAAAAAATATGAGATTTTAATATCTCAAGATAACACAAGAAGACATTAAATCGATGCCTGTACTTTAGAATTACGGTTTGAAGGGCACCGAAGTGCTATCACTGAGCAAATGGGACGTACCATGTCATGTCTTTGGCAAACTTGTGGCGATTTTTTATAGGTGGGTTCCGTTAAATATCAGGTACACATCCTGCTAGTGTTATTCATAAAATATTAATATTTACCAAAGCTGTCTGAGTCACTTGCGGGGTATGCCGGACATGGCTGCACCATAGTAGCAGCTCGTGATAGAACGTCCAGGGCGGATTCTATCTTCTCCATTTTGTGCCTGAAACAAATGAAGGCAACGATGATCAAACGATTCTACATATTTGTTGGTATAACCACGAACGTTATAAAAGGTAATATCGCCTTAATATGAATGATATAAAATGTAGTATTAACGAAAAGGGCAGAGGTTTGAATAACAAATTGTTTATTTCATTATAACTTAATCCGCATTTATTCTCCGAGTCATAATGTAAAATCTATAATACTACGTTACACCTATCAATTAAACTAATAAGGTACAATTCAATAATTCAGAATTACACTCTGTATTGGATAATCAACATCACAAGTTTTCCAAACTTATGGCGAATGACTACAACCTCAGCCTAATTATAATCGGCTGTCAGAAGAATTGAAAACAAAACACGCAAAAACAACACCGAAATTTTAAACAAGAAAAAAATTAGTACAATATTCCGTGTACGTACAAATATTAAAATTTGAACGCATCCGTAGTCGGGAAACGGACAATAAAACGAGCAACTATGCGATACAAATTCTAAGTATAGTCTGTTTACTCGAGATATGTCAATGGAATCCTTGTCTGGTCGCATAAAAATATTTGGCGCGCGTATATAATGTAGCCGCGGGGCGATAATAAGACGGTATGCGAATAACCGAACGTCGGTTGCGCGACTAGACGTAGTACAGACGCGCTTTCGAACGGTCGAATATTATCTACTAGCGACCCGCCCCGGCTCCGCACGCGTGCAATGCTGAGATCGGTACAATACCGTACTGGTATCTGGAAAAATCTATAAATTTATCAGCTTCGACAACATTATGCATGAATTATATATATAAACCTTCCTCTTTAATCACTCTATATATTATGCATTAAAATTCGTTGCGTAATTTCAAGGATTAAGCATAGGGACATAGAAAGTAACTTTGTTTTATACTGTGTTGTAATAAATCGTCGCCCCCACCGAATAATCCTGTTTTTGCTTTTACGTCAAATTCTTCATCTCTGGGCCCTGTTACATCTTGTGATTTTTATTTTTTAATTACGTATAAATACGAAGATAATTTATTTTACCGGATAAATCATTTATTTCGTGCAACCATTTAGTTAACACGAAAAATACATTATTACACTAATACGTTAAAAAATAAAAACATTTAGAACGATTTCAGTATCATTAATAAATAAAAAGTTATAAATGAAAAAGTGTTTGTGGCTTTTGTAAAATTAGATTTTTCCTATTACAGGATTATTCGTTAGAGGCGACGATATTACGTGTTCGATATATTAAATGTTTAATGTCGCACGACGACTGAATAGAAGCCGGATAAGATGACAGATAATGTAACAAAAAAATTGAATGTAAATTAAATTAAAAATGTTGTTTAACACTATAATTATTTATTTTATTAACGCGGAATCTAGACAACATTGAAAAAAAGAAATTGAAATAACTTTATTTCGTATGTAGTTATGTTTACGTGTAGGCATCCAAAACCAACTTCGGTTATAGCGGACTAAAGTTGTTTAAAATATTTTAATATAAGAAAACGTTTAAAAATAGCTTTAGTAAACTACATAATATTATTTTATTTAAAGACGAAAGGAGAAAGGCGTCGGCTACAAATAAATTAATAAAAATACGAAGTGATAGAGTAGAAGCGTCTGTAGTAGCAACTTCGAGACACGTTAAATTTATTTTTTTAATCTACATGAACATAAGAATTAAAAAGATCGTAGTAAATTTACGATTTAAATACGACACGGAGAGTTTTTTTACCTAATTTTGAAATAGATAAAATCTGTATTATATTTATAATCATCAAAACATTCAGGAGCATCAGTCCGTCCATTGAAATGTTATGGTTTGATATATATTAAGATTAAGCGTATAATTATCGATACGATAAAAACTTAAAAAGCTTATTAACTTAAATGTAACTGGATGTAATCAGCTATTTCTATAGGACACTAAAATTGTCTTGTCCTGGTCTTACAAAAATTAGTTATATAAAATAAGCTACTTTATTCCCATAATCGAACTAAAAAATTAACAATTCTTATCAATATAAGTTTATTTTTAATATTTCCGACATTTTAGCGACTTTGCAGGTTCTATGGTCACGGGACATACTGAGGTTCGTTCATCTGGCAGTCAAAGTTATCAAAAACTAAATTTAAAGCGACGAGATCCTTAAAATATTTTATTACATTTCATAGAATATTCTATGTGAGAAACAATAACTAAACTTAACTTCGTCAAACCAACTTTTAAAAAAAAAATACCTTATATCAATTTATCATACTTTGATTATAATAGACAAGCTAAAGTACAAGGACTGCAAGACTCATCCCTATACACCCACAATTCAATACATCAATCTAGGTCTCGTCTATTCATATTCTAAAGAAGGACGCAAACACTGCAGGTATATTCTATTAAAACCTACAGGAAGATAATTAACAAAAATGAATATCCTATTTTCCCGAAAAGCCGAATAGCTAAATACGTACAACCGATTTGAAAACCAAAACGATTGTTTTAAATAGAATAGAAACATTACGCCAGCGTCGTAATACACTATTTAATCACAAAACTTTGACTATGATAATTAATTATTAATATTTAAAATGGATATTAACAATTATTCAGGAGCCCATAAAAAGCGATTTGCAACTCACAATTAACAAAGCAGTACAACCAGAGATATCCGAATCCTATTTTATTAGTTATGATAATGAAATAATGGAACCACCAACACTTTTATAACACCGTCCGTCAAATATACCAACAAAGGAAAGAATACATTGCAACATTATAAACTCCAACATGACTACTAATTAATACCACTCGAAGCCAAGCAAAGACGCTACGTATTTCAGTTATGTTGATCCAAAAACAATAATCTTAATGCCATTAGCATTAAAATGACATTGGAACAGGCGCTTCGCGAATGCAATTATACAATCGTACCTCCCGACACGGTGTACAATAAGTAACTTACAAGCGTCATTAAATAAGCCACGATTAAGAGCATTCCGCGCATGATTGACATGATTCAATACATACAAATCTATGGATCTTAACGTGTAATCGTCGGGGCATTCCCGGAATGTTAAGGTGCTGATCACCTAAGCGAAGTTGTGACATAACATTTCCGTGTTTGGATTCGCTCGCTCGCTCAGTTGTGCGCTGTATGTTTTTACGTTCGCTGACAAGTTTAAGTGAATACGTACTTTTCAAGCCTGTTCGTCGAGTGTATACGCACTTGCATAACCAGTGCACGCGCACGATGTAAGCAGGGAGGCGATGGAATTCGGTGCGTTGGCTACAATAGAATTTTTCCCGGCCGCGCGGGGCGGTCACGACGGCACGTCAGGCGGGGGCCGGAAAGAAACTGCGCCGTGGAGCATGTTTCGTTTAGAGAAAAAGGCGCATTCAAACGTCAAAAACGTTAGTTAAATACTATTAATCACTTCGGTAAACGCCAGCACCGTATAAAATAACTAACACGGCCGCGTTAATCGATATTTTAATAGGCATGCGACTATTTATTTATAACAATATAGGCTTATGATTATTTTGTTTCCATAAAACAACATCAAATCGAAATGTTAATCGAGGTTGTAATATAAATGTGATTGGTTATTTTAATAGTTACAAGACCATAAAGAGAGGGAATGAGTTACGCTTTAGTATTTTTAGATAATATAACGTATATTATAGGACCCTAATTAAGGACTTTATATATTCTAAAGAATCGATTGGTTTTACCACTAGTTTGAAATTTCTGAAGAAAACAACTTTGTTTGTTGTTAGCAAGCGTTATGTTTAAACTAATAAGAGATGATTATTTCATAGTCTGAAAAGTAAATGACAAATGCGTCGGACGCGCAAAAATGCGAAAAGTCTGATTAAGTTGGTTATAGAAAGTCTGGGATTTTATATATTCAAACGTCTATCTAATCCATCTATAGGATGTAGTTAATCTCTTTGGAATGTGGAGGCTAGACGCCAATTGCTCCGCGTGAAAACTAGACTTTTTATCGATTAAAGCTACGAAAGGAGCAAGATGTTCACCAGCACAGCCCATAAGAATCATAGTGTAAGACGCCACAAATCCGCTCGAAGCTCTAGGACAGGACTGGTGAAATGCCCATGATAACTTGGAACACGGATAGAAGGACTCTTAAAACTTTGGACGAAATATCAGTTCAAACTATTTTTTTTATTGTAAATTGTTATTAAACACTGTAGGTACCGATTATTTGAGTGTAATAAAGCTTTATGCAACTAATAAGCAAAATTACATGTAAATTATTACATATAATAGTTGAAACAAATGGTAATATTACTAAAAATATGTATAATGGAATATAACTTATGTTTGCGAGAAAGTATGTTGCAGAAGTTCTTAAACTTAAGAAAATTAACATTTGAGTTCGCTGTTACATAAGAAACAATGTTTAATTTCGTAAATATTAGGATGGAAACATAGTTTTTTCACATAAGGACGTACACAACTGCTAAAAAAGATCAATTTCACATTACTCTTGTATGACAAAAGCTCAAAAAATCTTTCAGTGTATTTCTCTTACAAAAGTCGTGTAATGTAGATGCACGCGTACCCGTGTAGAAAGCGTATCGTATACTGATATAAGAATATAATGTTAACAGTATGCAAATATTATACAACAAATATATACAAGGCTTACTCCTTTATTACTTTTTGGCTAGGGAATTGCCATCAGCTATTTATATCGCAAAGCAGTAGCGTAAAAGTATCACTGTTTACGGGTTTAAAGGGCATCACAGCTAGTGTATCAGTGGGTAAAAGAAACACTACATCCCATGTCAAAAGGGTGCGAGCAGGTCAAGTACTGTAGCGCAGTACTCTACTTCAAAGGAGTTGGATTATTAGTTGGATATATGACAGACATCCTGCGTCTCCGTACGGGATTTTGCATACTCTGCATTTCCAATGGGCAAGGACAGGCCGAATCTATGTTAAACACTACGTGTACATTTTGCTCGTCTTGTTGATTTATTGAATAAAATGATGTATTTTTTTGTTGGAAAAATGTCATTAAGAACCTCAATCAAATGTAAAACCCTTGCGGCTTGCATATTATGCCGGCGGATAGAAATTCAATTCCGGTTGCAATCGATCACGCATTCGCAACTCTCGGGCTCGTTTTAGATGTTGTTCAAATTAGTTCAAAGATGCTTTCTGATTGTATTAAATTACATTTTGAAATTCATTATTGTTCATTAACTGAAATAAAAGTATAAAGTATTTTCATGCTATATGCCAAAAATGTTTCTACGGCGAAAGTAATGAAAATTTCATAAAGTTAGTAAATCTATTAAACAATATCAATATATTAAAACTAATCATATTTAACTTCTACTCAAGAAAACGAAATTTGTATAATGATATGTGTTTTAATGTGCTTGTAATAAAATTCAAACGTTTCTTATCAATAATAAAAGGATATATACCTACCTTATATGCCTGTAAAAGATACAAGAATTTGCTCAACTTAAATAACTTTATTAACAAATATCCAAGTTAACAGCAAGGCAAAATTACGCGTACAATTCAGAAGCGAAAAATAGAATAACAAAGAGCAGCATTAATTTATTTCACCTGAAAATTAGTGGCCCGATACCGACGTAACGTGTACTCGAACCTTGACATTCTTGGTAAAAATAATATTCTATTTTCGTAAACACCCTATGTCATTGAAATATCAACCTTTTCCGCTTGTGTTAAGTCTTCAAATGCGTTTTGTATAATTAGAATTGGGGGTTTGCTACCCCTGCTTCACGTCCGCGCACGTGTCTACTTAGGGGTCGAAAAAAAGCGGCAGATGTTTCTATTGTGGAGCCGTTCCAATGTCGTTTTCAAGTTAACGTAGGGCCGCATAATCTCCCAAAAGTATGGACAAAGCATTATCGTGCTTTACTTATTTTTTTTTGTATCCAGCCCGTTTAATAAATGACATTTACTGTATTCGAATGCAATGTAATCGTACTTTATTGTATAAAATTAAATCAACGAGGATAACGCGTAAGGAAACAAGTACATCTGCCAATACTCACGAGTACTAGAAGGTTCTTTTTGTTAGTACAGCGATGGGTAATTACTAAAGAATATGCGTGCATTTGCCAGTGCGCTGTGTGTTAAAATTATTGTATAATCCTAATGCTTTCGTCATCCGTTTTTGAATTTGGAACGGTGAACTACAAAAGCTACATTAATTCGTTTGCTCTATATTAAGGGCAACGAAATCGTCAAAGCCAATGTAGGCACGATACGGGGTCACATTGGTTAATCGGACGCCGTATTATCGGTCTGTTATCACCGCAGTACATACGAGGCCAGATGCGCGTGTGTGCAGCCGTTTATACGGAGCGTATCGTTCGCATTCCTCACTATTATGCCCGCGATATTCGCCATGTAGCTCGACGAGCGGCCCGAGTCTCGTGTGACGGCGAAATTTTTTACGTGCCGCGATCGCAAATCAAACCGGTAGGTACTTGAACTTATTACGTTACGCCGTTTAACGTTGCCACTTATTCTATCGAGACATTGTTGTTATTTATTAACGTACCAAAGTCCGAGGGCGAGGAGTAAACATAAATAATGGTCATTGGGACATGGTTATATCTACTTTTCTATGATTGTACACACAAAACTGTTAGAAAAAATTAAAACGACGGATAATGCAAGTATTGTTATGAAAATTTAAAAAAATATATACTCACCAAGTGCGATTCTCACGTCGCGTAAACACTAAACGGACAATGTCCTTATTTTATTTCACCGTTTTCGTGAATATAAACAACACAATTAGCAGCTCTTTAGGTGTAAAATATTTTAATCGATCTTAACCGACGAGCAATAACTTCATAACAATTACAAAAACCAGCGAAGAACACGAAAATCAATAAGAAACGTAATGCGGTATGTATACAATCGTCCGTTGTAATCTAAGAACTGGCGAATGAAACGTTCAACGCAAAATAGTATTCTGAGTTCTACCGTCTAATATCCATTGTTTGATAAATACACTGTTGCAGTATTTGTTATTATTTTATAAAATCCAACTATCGCGCCACGACTCTGTTGACGAAATAGTCGCGTTTGACATTTGAGCCGAGCCCACTACGATAGGAATGCAAGGAATGTCAAATATTTTCAGTGCTGCCATCTGTATAAAGGAATGCGAGTAATTAGAGAGGCGGCACTGGAGCTGTTTAGAACAGTGTCGCAATCAAAAATAAACAGCATATGTTTTACTAAAATATAGATGTTTCAAAAATTTTAAATTTAATTTTGAATTTGTTTACATTATTGCCAGTTTATAATTAAAATAAACAGAAATTATTGCAACGCTTCACCGTCGGAATGCGACCAACTTAAGGCCGCCCTCACAAGACTACCGATGCGAAGCGCAAGCGTGATGGTAGGCCGCATCTACTGCAGGGTTATCGACACACATGGCGTGGAGGCGAAAAGTAGGGTCGGCACTCTTCACTCTGTTCTTCCTAGTCTCTGTTCACGTACCGTAACGTAATATTTTATCGTTTCGCTTCGTTACTTGACTTAAATCAAGAACACAAAGTTTTTTGATATAAATTTTGTTCCTAATACCTGTTCAGATACATGTTATTCGGTAAATAGAATGTTTATAACTCATTATAATATTGTTTTCTTTTCCATTGAAAAACGCCATCTGTCGTTGGTAGGATGCTTTATTTTATTGAATGGAATGAATTTAGAAATTAAAGCGGTGAAAAGATGCCGCTTAGTTTCACTTATAAACTAGGCTTAATTTTGTGTTTACCGTTAAAAATATAAATTATCTATTAAAATAAACAACGTTGTATATTGCGAAAGCTATACAATAACTTTTGATGTGTAAATTGCATTATTTATAATCAATCTTTTAAGTTAAGCTTTTTTAGCCATGGCGTAACATTTTAGTACTGTTTTATTACATCTTTATAAAATTAACAGCTTGTCAGACCCTTTAAGAATCATGAAGGTATTAAAATTTATTTTCTCCTTTGGATGTTTCTAGTCACTTGATTACTTACAAGGTATTTTTCTGATAGAAAAAATATGTTAAATAAAAACACCTTGTCATATAGTAAAACACCACGTTGAAAATACAATACTTCATGCTATCAGAAATCAAACCAGCACTTAAACCTTATAAAATATTGTAACATTTAGAAGTTTCCGAGTAACTAAACAAATGATGTCACAAATATCGAATCAACTTTAGTTATTTTGCTACATAATAATAATTTTGCCCTGAACAGCATCCACGTCTTATCTACTTATTGATTAAGTTAATTTTATGCTGGCCAGTTTATTATGGACAACTTATTATTTTATCCTAAGTTGTTCGATAATAGGGTGTTGAAACACAAAAAAGTGATAGCGCAAATAAAACAACACAATAAATGACACAATAATTTATTACTTCTAACACAAATTTCATCGTAAACATTGCATAAAATTTAACACATACATATGTAACAGAAAGTTAGCCATAATCTTAACCGTTACGTTGAAAGTAACTGTCATTTCATTTAAAAAACAAAGCTTTATACAGTGTTGCAACATCCATTCTATAAAATGTGTGCATAATATGTTATAAATAATAGTTCTAATGTAATCACGCTTGCGGTCATGATAAAACACTGGCAACATTGACACTTAATAAGCTTTTAAGACACAATAATATTTTAATAAAAAATCATTACAAATAATGTGAAATAAAATGAAACTATTAATTAACTATAACTAGAACTTATTGTTGTTGATTATTTAAAATTATTAGCAGTAGATCGGTAATACTTTTAATTTTTAGCACTTTAACAATAATAAATTAGGTCGAATAAAACAAATAGTCTGATAATGTATAACAAGAAGCAAATAACGCTACCACGACAACAATTTGCAACACGAATACGATTTGCGACTACTTGGTGATCATTAGTTAATTTATTTTTTGGTTTATTTTGTAATATAAATAAAATATTTACATTACAAAAAAAAATATAAATGGATAACTGGAACCTTATTTGGTTTACAAACATTGACGTTTCTATAATGGTCTTACATTGAAGTCTAAGTTGTTAACCGTTCTTTATTAAATGTAATAAAATAAGTTGTTTCAATTAAATAAATTATGATTCATTCAAAGTTGGCTATAGTTTAGGTCGTTTCTCTAATATTAAGTTGCAAATATATATACATGTAAATTTAATGGAATTTATTTTTTTAAAAACTTGTGCTTGCCATTTCTATTCTTTGGCAAATTAAAATTAATGGCGTGTTGAACCATCTCGGTAAAAAAAAATAAATATTCTTGTCTTAATGTTTTACAAAAGTAAAATACGTTAAAATTATATTAAATGCGATATATTAATAATTTTTTTATCTTTTATATTGTAAAATATTTGAAACCGATTGATTTAATAAATGTCCAAAAGAGATTGCAATATTCTTACGTTTTCTTAAAATTTTTTCTACTTATCTTTCCTTATCATCCTTTATGGATTATCCTTTAAAAGCAAATTTTTTATTTGTGATTTTACAAAAATAACAATTTTCTACTGATCACTACTAAAATAAATAGATACTCATATTTTAAAAGGTTCTTTTCGTAGTTAACAGCGATAATGGTATAAATATTAAAAATTCTTATTTTCAGGATTAATCAGAGGACCTATTTAAAATATTATTAACATTTGGTTCCATATTTCGTAAGTCGTTTAAAAATTTATTTTCCTATCAAATATTCATTACAATAAATGTACAATTAAGTAAGGCGGTTCATTTTTATGGTTTTAAGTATGTGACCGTAAAGCATTTTAATTAAGATTAAAAACTACTCTAAAATGTATTTAGTGCAATTTTCGTGATAATTTCTTATACCGCCTTACATAATCAGACACCGAATAACTTTAATGTCAAGACCTAAAATACATACGACCTGTACTCGATATTATAATACAAATAAAATTTACCACGAAAACATTACTACATCATTAGTTTTTTCACATTCATGACGCTAATTAAAAATTGTAGGCGCATATCTATATTTTATCTTAAAAGCTTTTAGTTACGTTAAATTGAAATACAAAAAAATTGAATGTTGCCCTGTTTCGACAATAACTACAAATTGCAAAAAAATAAGATTCAACAAATATGTTACTCATATATACTTTGTGCATTTCTCAAAAAAGCCTAATAAAGTAGATTACATAACAAAGAACTGATATATAAACGATATTTATTTTATTTAATCTACACACTTATAATTATTAATCTATGTATATAGTTTAATAGCTTAAGCTATTTAAGTACAATAAATCGCGTAAGAATTGCAAATTTTATATATATAGTTATATTTAAAACTTTAAGGGGACGGTTTAAATATATCAAATGAAATAGTTAATAAATATAGAATTTTTGGAGTAATTTAAAAATTTGGTAATAACAATGATTGAATTTTAAAGGTTTTTGATAATTCAGAGGGTTTTAATAATCGATATATATAATATTTTGAGAGTCGCATAGTTATTGACATGAACCGTAAATCAAGATAATATTAAAATATGTTATAAATTAATCTTATTAGTAGAGGATGGAATATTATATTTATATTTATTGATTTTATATTATATTCAATGCAATATAATGTAACGAACTAAATTTATTTAAGGGTCTACTAATGGGTTTACTCAGGGTTTAATCTTTAATAATATAATTTAATGTTTAAATAATAAAGGAAAATTGATTTTTTATAAACAATGTAACTATAATTTATTATAGACACTGAAACTAAACTACGTGACAGTGCACTAAAGTTCACAAGTATCTAACTATATTAATATATTTTATGTCGTTAATTCTAGATTAATTCCTATAAATATTTCAGATATTTTCCCGTAGAACTGAATCATTTGTCACCAATTTGAGTGGAAATCATTTTGCAGTGTTCTAAAAGATATTTTTACTTTACAAATACGGACGTCACAATATAGTTTATGATAAATAATAAAGTATAATTTACAGCAAAGCTACTAAAATCTAGCATTTTAAAAATGGTGTATTATGTCAAATCCAATTGGCGCGAAATCGTAATGCGCTTTGGGCCAAATTTGGATAAAAACATAACATTATATCAATATAATGACCTTTCGTTTTGGCGAGAACCATATAAGGTACCAACTTTATGAATTAATTATTAAAAATCGTATATGGTTCTAACATAGAAAGTTTTACTAGTAAATAAATAAATTAACAAAAGTAAAAGTTTCGGGTATAGAGTTGGTATTAGTTAATATAAATATTTTGATTCAAAAGGATTCGGTAACCAAGGAATGAAATTGGAATAAAAAAGAAACAATTATTAGCGTATACAGTTAAATATCGTGAAAACTTAAAGATAATTTTTATATTCTTATTCTATTGTTATAATAGGTGCCGTAATTCTGATATATATTTTTAAATCAGTATAAGTTACAAAAATGATATGTCCGCTGTACATATATTTATACATAAATATATAACTTTTAAAATATTTTTAAAATAATTTAATCGTCAGCAAGCCAATGGAAATATTGGTTTTAAATAATCTGCTATAAGCATGATCAATCAATTATCATTATTTAAAAACCAATTATTCATCAACAACAACACTACACTACATTACTTCGATGATTTCTGAAGTCTTCTAAATTTAAAATGCCCGTTGTAATAAATAGAGAAATTTTAAATGAAACAAAAGGAAGAGAAGTGCTCCTTGTGGAACTCCTTTGATTATCGAAGGGATTTTGATGTTTTTTCGAATGTGCTAAAGGAACATCTGCTTGAACAAGTGTAACGGGCGATCGCGAGACATGCAAGGTCTATTATTATAATCAGCTTCCTTCGGTGAAATTCCAGCGCAGGGCAACATTCTCAAAGGCCTCGTAGAGGAGGAAGCGCCACATCTACGGCATTGGGAGCGTCTGACGTCCAGAGGCCTTTGCCACCACCACATGCCTTCGTATTGGTAAGCCTTCTCTGATCGGTAATCGTAGGAATCCCTGGGCCAGGCGGATTCGCTGTCGCAAGGTGTCACGGGCGCGCTGCGCACTGGCTTCGGTTCGTAGGAGGCGCAAGCTTGTTCCGTGAAGGATCCACGTCTCTGAAATTGTTTAAATAAGAAAAATACTTTATTTAAGTAGAAAAAAGAATTTTACACTATTTCATCATAAAGTGTTAAACTTATGCTATTATTTATATAGACACATCGCAAAGCGATTTATCCGTAGTCACTTAACGTTAACGCTTTACTTTGCAGTCAAATTGTTTGGTCTCCTAAAAAAGATTACAAATGATATTTAATTTAGGCAGACTGGCGATGGCCTTTAACCTCAAACATAAATATTTTGCGCAGTATCTCTTTTCGGTAGTATGACAAGTCTCTTAGGCTACTCTTTCTAAATGGAAATTGCTGGCAGTAATATCTGACTAAGTGAGGGACATTTATTTTGAAAATTCACCTTAATAATGTTGAAATTAGGAAGCTTAAAGCGTCACACTTCCTGTAGGAACTTGATGGGGCAGACGCCTTGGCGGTTGTCTCCGGACCTGATCATCACCATGCCGTCAACCTCATCACCAACCTGGATGACGATCTGGTCACGGAGCAGCATAAGCCCATTGTCACCATCGGATACCTGAAACAATTCATTTAATTAACTGTTAGTCATTATACGACAAACATAATCTACTTTTTAACCGACTTCAAAAAAAGGAGGAGGTTCTCAATTTGTCTGTATTTTTTCTATGTTTGTTACCAGAACTTTCGCCTGGGTGCACCGATTTGGATGTTTTTTTAATTTGAAAACTGGTTCTTCCCCTTTGGTCCCATAGCAATTTAGTCCAGTTCTGACCGTGGCATCCATGAAAAAACTAAATAAGTCTGAAATTTACATTAAGTATGTGCTCAACAAATAGACAATTAATAGCTCAATATCACGCCAATCGATTTCGATGATTATTTTTATTTTGTTTATTAGAAAGAATGAAATTTAATGGGAGTTTGATAAGAGTTTGGTAAGGTTCTGATAATGGGGTCTATGAAAAAGCGACGGAACTCTTCAAATGTTAGGAGAAAATTAACGATACTCGAAGGAATCTTTCTTTGGCTAAGGGCCGTCCGTAAATCACGTGAAGACCGAAATCCCCCCCCACCCCCCCACCCCTTGCGAAAAGATGAAAAGGGATTTTGGATGGGGGAGCAAATAAGTCATAAACCTTCACTATCCAAATATTTTGAATTTTGAGCTTATTTACTGCATTTTAATTTGTTTTGAAAGAGTTTTTTGTTTTGAAGTCGGTTTTTTTTGTTAAAATTTTATATTTATGGGTGATTTTATATGAGCATATGAAATGAAAAATTAACCCGGAAAATTTTACGCTGATGACCATAGGGAAAGGAATAAGTATACTAATCTTACCACAATAAGATATGATCTAAAAGTTATATAAACTAAGTATAATGCCTAACCTCGAAGAACGCCAAAAACAAGTGCATTTGGCCAATATGAGATCTTTGAGCTCAATTAGAGTTTTAAGTTATGATTTGTTTTAAAACTCCGCGTCCTTAACGCCCCAGAGCTCTGCGCGCTATATGAAGAAACAGTCGTAATATCGTTAACGTTTAATGAGACAGACGAACCTGTAGATTATGGGTCACTTGTAGCGGTCGCTCGCCAGCTTGCAGTTTGGTGCAGTACTTCGAGGGGAAATACCCAATCTTGCCCAAACACTTCCCCTTCCACCAGTCAGGGTCTGAGGTGTCTATCACTGTCACCTTATAACCCGCCTTCAGATCCAGTTCATCGGCGTGTCGCGACTTGAAGTTGTAAAGTATCACGTAAAGATTTGTGGGCAGCAGTCGTTGATGTTTCTGTAAAAAATATTTTTTTTTACTGAATATTGAGAAGTAAGAGGTAGACTGTTGCGGTAGCCCCAAACTTCCTGAGAATATTCACAGCAAAATTGCTTGCCATGCTTAATTATCTACATCACGTTTGATATAATGCGATAAAATCTGTGGAGCTTTTTTATTACGTGTAGTATTCGCGTATATGCAAGAAACTTTCAAATGGTTAATGTATTTAAAAGTTTATTTTATCGGAAAGTAGCAATAGGCTAATTATTTAAAATTTATTTCTGATTGTAAATTAGTTATATTTATAATTCAGCATTCAAAATCTATATCATTAAATTATATAAGTTCAGTAATAAAATTTTTCTGCACCACTCAAAGGTTGACTGGGAGAGAATGCCTTCGGCCTTTGTACCCATTTTTAATTTCATGTGTACATAAAGCTTAAACAAATAAATAATAAGTAATTTTTGTGACAAAGTTGTATCGTCTACTCAGGTTAGAGACTAACAGTTGAGAATTAGTGCTTAAAAGTAAAAAAGGGAGTGTAATGCTTGTACATTGAATAAAGATATTTAACTTTGCCTATAAAATTTGTGAGTTAAAACTTACGCTGGGTTGCTTAACAGGCGATGGGCAGGGACTGGCACTGTTAGAGGAGAGACTTTTATCAGGTTCGTCTGGTAATTCAACGCTGCTCATGCGACCGCCTCTGGCGCTCAATAAACGCCTGCTGTGTACTGGAGATGATGGCGCTGGACGCACAAAATACTTATTAATTCTTTTAATATCAGCACGAATGATTGGTATCTTTAGTATTATGTTAGTATTTACGCTGATTTATTTATTGGATTATTGTAATGGAGTTATTGTTTTGGTTTTAATAACATTCAACAGGGAATTGAGCATTTTAAATAATTTTTACGGGCTTATTACATGCTGCTTACACCTGGATCCATTAAGATGGAAAAATGACCTATCCGTCACTCATAATGGCGATATTAATAAAAAAATCAGGTCTGGCAAATTATATTCCCGGAAATCGGTAAATAAAATCTGCAGAGTCACTTGAGATATTTGAAGTATCGCAAACGTGAAACACGAGCCGCAATACACCCGTAAAAATTGTGTTTTATTAATAAATTGTTTAATATTAATCCCATTTATTATTTCGTATTTTACTTCACATATATTTAGTTGTCAGCAAAGATCATTATCATAAAAAAAAAGTTCAAGAAGTAAATACAGATTTTAGGTAAATTTACAACACGTGATTGGTAACAAAATAGTGTTATACAGTTGAAAATCAACAAGTTGCGTTGATTTAAAGGATTATAAAGGACTACTTTTATAGAATAATTGCAATTAAAAACCTACAAAACTTTAATAATACTTACATTCTATTAATTTATTACAATATATTTACTTACATATATATTTATCATTCTGACCATACTATAACATAACGTTCGTTGTCATTTACAATAACTCTCTTATCCCTAAAACGTATTTTTGTTCTCGAAATGCGTTTCAGCGTTAAATTCCTGACGATTATTAAGCTTCCAAGAGCAGGAAAAGTACTACAAACTATCTGAATGCCGTACAGATTACGAAATAAGGGAAGCGAAAATGGCGACTGTTAAACTAGACGGATTGTTAATTCCGAACGCATTTCGACTTAAAAGCCTCCCATCTCATCGTATTAGCCATCTGTCAGTCCACCATCTTGAGTGAAATCTGTTTGCTGACAAACTTTTAGACTAAGATTTCTGTCCATTAGGGAACTTTAAGACACCGTTATCGATTGTCTTACAACATCAAAACATTTGCTTGTGATTTTAATAAATGTTTCCTTGATTTTTATTTATCATCTTTCTTTTAATGAAAAAACTCCAAACTACTGGGTATTGAATACCGCTTACACAATATAAATACAAACTATTAATTGTTACACACATTTTATGTTACAAAAACATAGAATACTACGACTTATCAGATATGTTATTTTTAATTTTTGCTGTGATTTAAGAGTTAGATATATGTTTTAAAATTTCTATTAATACTTTATTTTTAAACAACGCAACGGGTTGACTTACAACAATATAGAAATTATAGCTGTATCATCGTTATATAACAGAAATTGTTGATAAAATATGCTCAATAATACGCATGCATCATGCAAATAAATTTAACCGAGTTAGGGCAACTTATCATTTAATAACGACGTCAGCTAAACAATGTGTTAATAAAGCGATAAGGCGGTCAATAGACCAGTCGGCTATAAAACACTGTAATATAGTTACTAACAACAATACCGCGAGCCCAAAAAGATAATTTCATGAAAGCTACGTTACACAGTCTAAAATAGGTACAAGGATATCTCTTAAAACATTGTTTAGCGTTCGTAAGTAATAAAGCGAAAACAACGTACATGATTGCGAATAGTTATAAGTAATCGTGCGATAATTTATTCTATTAGAGCTGTATCTGTTACTGATTGTATTGCTGTTACCTAAAAAAAGAGCAAAGAGATTAACATGCGAAAGTGGAATTATTGTGAATTGAAATGAAGGTATGAACATCAATAGTTAAGCGCCACATTGGAATATAAGAATATCGGGTGCTATAAAAGTATACGACACATATTGGAGACATGGGGATCGTAAAACGATACGCGTTATCACCCTTGAACGATGAAAGCGTCACGTCACTTCGCTGTACCGAAGCTAAAAAACTTTTGGAATTTCCGAAAACAAAGTAAACAATGGTGGAAAAAAGTATAAAGCTTTTTGGGTTAACTTTGCGTAATTATAAACGTTTTAGTTCCACCACTCTTTTTAGTTTTTAAGCCATTAGAACGTCGTTTACGAAGATTCCAAACCATATTTGGATTAGGTACAGGTTGATCTATTCACAGACAAGCTAAGCTGGGGTTAAGGAGGTGAACATAGCCTGTGCTCACAACATCACATTGTTGACATCAAACATCTATCGGATCCAAACAACCTTTACACATGTACACGTATTTTAACGTCAAAACCAAATAAGACATTAGAATGTTATATATCTCTAATCATTTTCAAATACGTTTAAAACGTTAAAGAGTAACAACTTAGTATACAATCTTGATAATTTTTATCGTAAAAATTGGTTAAATACAAGTAACTAAACCACTGAACACACCTCCAAAATAAATTAAAATTAAAAAAGTTACCCAAAGATTCATCACCAAACGATCGACTTCATTAAAATTTATGATAAATTTTAAGCATTCTATGCGTTAATTGGCTCCATATACAAAACACTCAATAGTGACATATTTTGCGTCACGTCATCGCCGCCATCTTGTGAAACGGCCGCCATCTTGCGAATAGCGCGCGAAGATTGTTTGGACCCGTCGTCGGTTACTGATCGTACAGAGGACGCGGCTGCCCTGGGCGGGCTGCTCCCTCCCCGGCCGCCGCCTCAGCTCACCGCACTCAGGCGAGTCCAGGGACAGGCTCTTCATCCTAAGGTTCAACTTTTGACGTCTCGGCGAATGTGGCGCTACAACAGTCATCGTATGAGCATCGACACTTACCCAATCCAACGTCGATTGTGCCAATATGGTGATTGTGACAGAATCGATTTTATACCGTGATTGGTGTCATGTAATGTAACAGCTGTCTGACTGGAAGTCACAGATTGATTAATGGTATTATTAACATGTTGGGAGATTGAATTATGTATAATACAATGTTTATGTCGCAAAATGTTAGTAAACATTTCATTATTGCAATGGATACACGAACATTCTCTGTAAATGCATTTTAATTGGTTAATGCAAAATTATAGGCATTAATGGGTCACTTTGAGTGTTTAAAGTTTATTGTCCTCTTGTTTTTATATGAGGTACCAAAGAAAGAACGTGTTGCCATTAAAAAAATATCATTCCAATAAAATAATCGAAATACATTGAATAGTGTGCGAAAGCGTAGCAAAAACAAATGCTCTAAGTAAATACCAGTAACGAGTATATAGAAATGCAAAGGAACGCAAACTGTAAGTAATACTTCCATACAAATGCCTATTAAATCTATACGCCAACGCTAATATGAACAAATTTCGGCGTTAAAATGTTGCAATTGTTCTAAATACGATGCACGTCACCATTTGTTGATTGGACAGTGTTGTTGCGAAATGTGGTTTGTGAGTGATAAATATTTTACAAAATGCTTTTTTATGCATCAATCACTTATTGCGTTCAAAATATTAACATCTACGGGGTATTATTGATAAGTTGCCGTTAATTTGTACCAGGTAGAGGACTGGTGCGGTCGGCCTGTCTCAACATTTGGGCACTCTTCGAATTCCTCATCGAACCTGTGTGGACAAAGTAAAGGGGCAAGGCTCGATCATTATTTATATGAGAGTACAGTTACTTCGATCTTCGATTATGGCCCGTGACGTGTGATGATAGTATAATACAGTTTGTGATAATGAAGCGGATAGAAAACCGGTGATAAGAAACCACTGTTAGAACTCCCCGATGCTGTGCTGTTTCTTTGCAGTTGTTCTGGCAGCGTCAGTGATAGAGGAAAGTTAGTGTCGAGAGTATTCGAGGGCCAAGATTCTGCGAATGCAATAGTTTCAGCGATATTTTTCTATACAAAAGTCATCGTAAAAGACAAAAGCATGCGACCGTCAGCACGCACCACCAAGCCATGCAACCACTTACATTCATCCAAACGCCCGATGGGAGAAGTAAAAAAATGCAATAGTGCAAACGACGAGGGATGTAGAAAAAGAATCTATTTTTGTTCTGATTTTTATTGTAACAGTAACAATATACATATCACAGAACGCGGGGCGTTTCGGGGTTATTATAAATTATAATATGACATATTTAAGACGCGGCTGTCGAATGCATACCGCATTTGCCTCAGAAAAACAGTGCTCTTGTCAATGAGAATCTACGCTTAATGCTCTCGCTTCTGTTGGGACAGAACTAGCAATTATTTTTTTTTGCGAACGCTGGCCGTTGGCTTGAGAATTGAAGGTGGAGGATCGCCGTTCTCTTTAACGAAACATAGGGGCTGCCCAAAAGGTCGCGTGGTGGTCTCCTCGGACTCTGTAAAGATAACCCGCAAAAGAAAGAAACTAAATAAATGAAAGAAACAAAAAAATATACAAAACATAAATGGTGAAACATAAGTGTAATCGAGTAACAACTAAAGGGTTACGGGGGGTTGATAATGTACAATGTGTCGCCGCAATCCATGGCAGGACAGGGTCAAGCATCTAGTGCGTTCGACTAAGATTCGAGCGTCATCTATTTTCGTTCCTATGGACTAAGCTAACAATCTATCACGTTGAACAAAAAAAAATGTAAACCAAAACATAACCAATAAACGAAAACGATACGAGACACACAGCGCAAACGGGGGCTCTGGGGCCCTCTCGGACGGAACAACGAAAGCTCAATTGGCAGCTGTGTGAGAGAGAGTTGCGCTAGGGCACTGTTGGGCGCGTACTTTCCGGCAGTGATACGGATCGGTGCTGCGGCGAGCCGCGGCGCGACTTCGAGCCCCACATGGACAAGCTCTTGACGCCGGCGAAGAGCCGCCGCCTGACGCCGCCGTCGGGCCGCGTCGCCCCTACCGACAAGCAGCGCTCAGTACCGCTCCCCGGCCCGCCCCGCGACTAACGGGTGTGCGTGCAATACTCGACACTACTGAACGAGTGAAGTGGGAAGCCGGTCGCGGGCCTAGGCCGTTGGCCGAGCGAAGCAGCGGGCCCGGCACCTGATGTGGAGGTGAGCGGCTGCGGGGCCACCGCCAGGCCGGCCGCGGGCCTCGCCGGCGAGCGCGCCGCCCCCGGCTCCTCCGGCGCCGACACGCGCACTACCGGCCCCCCGGGCTTCGCTATTTCGTTCGCCCGCTTCAGTACTTGGTAGGTCTGATCCACTTCCTCCTCTACGCACCGAACGAATGTTAGTTAACGCAATCGTGCTACGCGGTCGTGTGCTCGTTAGTTGGGAACGATGGTACGCTACTCTGTCTGTATTAGTCGACTCCACGGATGCGGGATCTAAGTGGATACAAACACGATCGACTGCCTGATACTGTACCCTCGTCATAGTAGCTATCGAAATCGTCATCGAACTCGACAGATGGTTTGAAACAAATCTTGGTGATCCTCCGTCCGGGCAGCCACCCATCCACGTCCCCTGTATAACATTAGGTTAACTATCGACTTGTTACTTTAATGCTGTGTAACAGTGTGTTTTTGCTTTGTTGTGTAAATGCTTTATAATAAAGCGGTGTACCTGTGTGTAATTTGACTAATGTTCATTTGATGTTACGTTCGGCCATAATTAATTGTTGTATCTATACACGCGAGTGTCATCCGCAGTTATTTTGTTGCCAAGCCATTATATTAATTAACTTTTTGTGATGTACCTAAGGGGTTTAATTTATATTAATAAATGTACCAGTTATCGCCAATTTAAGACATAATAGCTAGTTTCGATTATCCATCGAAGTAATCCAAGAACGCCTGAAAATGTTTAAAACAATTATATACATCCTAACAAATCATCGGTATTTACCAAATTTCCATGCATAGATACATACAATAATTAGCATATATAATTTTGGTATATCCGAATTATTTTTCAGCATTAAAAATACGGTTTTAACAATGATTGTTGCTATAAAAAATGTTTACGGCGTAAAAATTTAAAATATATTTTGCTTAACAAATATGTAGATTTAAAACATTATCCTCTGACAAAACGCCATCATTATGCAATGCAGTTAAATTGATTGAAATCAGAACGTTGATAAAAATGCATCAGTATTTGATTACGTAAAATCGGCCAGTCAGTTCAAGTAGGCGTATTGTTTCAAAACTTACTTTCTTCTTCGAAAGCGGTCTCTTGCACTCTGTGAGACTCTATTTCTGATGTGCTCTTCTGGCGGCGGAGGAGTTTCGATTTTGTCTGGCATTTGCCAACCTGGGGCATGCAGTCGGTGTGGACGTTCATCTTGCACATCCTGCACCTTAGACCCTGCCGAGTGTGGCCTGCAACAAATGGATGAACGTTAACGAATTTGAAAAAGTAAAGCTTTACCACACAATATTACGCCTATTTCCAAGTTAAATAAGATATCAAACAGAAAAAAGCCTAATTTTAAACTATGAATTGATAGTTAAACCTTTTTAGTGCATCAAACGTTTTGTTATCTTGATATGTATTATATATATATGTGGTTATGTACTGAATAAAAATTTTTCTTTATTTCTTTCATAGTGGACATATATTTAACAGTCCTTAAGAAACTTCACAAGATCTTTAACATACTGGCATCTTATCTAACCATTGATGCAGCCTTAGAGTTATCGAAGTCTTAAGTCACCGGGTTACGTAAAAAAGCTATAGTCGGGATATTAGACAGGATAAGAAGCCTTCCAAGTACAAGCCGTGTCTAGATCGCCAAAAATTGTCATTATTCAACTGCCGCTCCGACGAAAGTTATGAGGGAATATTTTTTTAGCCAAGGATACAAGGATTATAAGGTGATCCCCACATATCCCTGCCACTTGATTTCCGACAATAAAGACCTATATCGAATTGGCAAGAAGTCCAAAAATGATATGAAAAGGACTAAAGGAGGAAGAGTATATCCATAAAACAATTCCTCATCTATTTTTAACAATCGTCAATAGGTAAAGTTGTTGTGAGAGATTGCTTTTCAGACTATATAATATGAGTGTGCCCTTTCAAAATTTATAAAATATAAAGAAAAAGTTTTTACATGCCCATCCGACGCATGGATCATCTTACTTTTCAGACAATTGGGTGATCGCCCAAATAGTCCTAACCAACTAGAAACAACAATAAAAATTTGTTGAGGCCCGCAGATTCGATCCCACGACCTCCGGTTTCTAAAGCACACGCCCATACCACTAGGCTACAGGAGGCAGTCGAGGGTACGGTCCAAACCCTAATGGATAGGGTTGTATTAGGGAGGCCTATGTCCAGCAGTGGACTATCAGAGGCTGATGATGATGATGATGAAAGAAAACTAATCGAATTGTATGTGCCAAATTTAAGCCCGATTAATGTGGAACTTTTTGTTATTTTCAGGGTATACGATATCTTATCATACATATATATACATATAGATGGATTTAAATTACAATATAATTGGTAGCAGAATATTTTGATTTCAATTTGGACTGACAATTGCTTTGATCTTAACGTTTTGCCGCGAGGCAGTAATTTGCAGAAATTATATACTAACAGCGCTTTATTATAGGGCATTGTGGCTGTTTGAATTACTGGGGAAATGATGTAAGAGAAAATTACAGCGTAGCAGTAAATCAAATAATAATCAGCCAATTGAAACAGATGAATAACGGAAAGATCATCTGTTTAACAATAAGCTTTATAAGTTCTTATTAAGCGAATTTTTTTTTCAATTATAAAGTAAAAAAATTTTGCGGCCGAAACGGCCTCCGTGGCTTAGCGGTATTGGTCTTTGCTTTATGAACCACATGTCGTGGGTTCGAATCCCGCGGGGAAACAACGTTAAAAATGTTTGAATTATTTCATCAAAAAATTAATAAATATGTAATGTGTTAGCGTTGTTTTGGGGTTTTTGGTGTTTCATAAAAATGGTTTCGTACTTTGGCGTTTAACTTAGTAGATTATATCAAGTTCATTGTTATACCGATTACCGATATACCGATTTATCAATAACTATACGACCGCTAAATACGCTACGCCATTCTCTTGTCTTGTTGGTTCTAATGTTACTATCAATTCCTAGTATTATCTAGCAACCCTATTGCTTACTTTGAAATTGTAATTCGTAGAGTAACTTTTGGAAAATCACTGCCGTTGCTGAATCCTGAATAAACATTGTTTATATTGATAAGCAGACAAAGTTCAGTTAAACCTGCGTAAGAAGCTTCTAAAACACTAAAGGTGAAAGCTAAGATATTGAGGTTATCTATTTTAATATTTTATTAATTAATCATGCTATGCTATGAAGGCACTGTTGCAGCACTTGCTTCTTTGATTTAGTCTATTATATGATATAGTTAGCACTTTTACTGATAGATATTCATTATTGAAAAACAAATATAATACTTAATAATTAATGCTAAATAAAAGGTCGGAGTACAAAAAAAAATAAATCTGGCAATCCCGCTTCAGCGATGGTAACAAGTTGTATGACATCGCAGTCTGTCCCAAGAATTTTATTGAAATTTGCGTAGTGTTCGCGTTAACAAAATAAATAATTATGATAGATATTCATTAAGCTTGTAAATCATTATAATTTACGCTACAAACAAAATTAACGAAGTCATAAATTTAAGAAAAAAAATATGTAAGCAATAGTAACAAATAAGAGTAATCTAACTTTATAACTAGTCCATTAAGTTCTTAAAGTTTTTGGTAAGTAGACAATAATTGCCACGAAAAATACAGTAATATTTTTTCTATCTTAAGTATTTCTCATACCAAAACGAACTTATTATTTAACAAATGCTTCTGCGTAAAGCACTTAGACGATTTTTCGAGAAAACTAATTTACTGTAGCAGTACCCGAAAACAAATTAAGTATGCTTATAAAAATGTGATGTACACAGTTTAATCAAAACATATTTTGTTTACTCAAATACTTGGTATGCCACTTAAATATTATATTACACCTCGTTGAATTAATAGGGAGCTATTGTGAAACATTTTATTAGAAACACCCACCGGTTGCCTGTCACATGTATGTCACTTATTTTGATGTCTGTCTTCATCCACAATTTAGTGCAATTTCAACTTAATAACATAACTAAGATTTGGAGAACGTGTATACTCTTTATGATTGTATTTAAATTAAATTCTATTGATAATAAAAGTAATACATTCTAATATTAAAGTCGGTGTACAGTTCATAGACTTAATAAAAAATATTCAAGTAAAACTAATTATTCGCTTGATAGGCAACTTATTACTTTAATATTAATGAATTTTTTTTCTTATGTCTAGCGTGACATACAAGTTCTTTCTCCTTATATAAAAAAAAAATGATATGTTTATTTGTACGTGCTAAATGATATTCCACAAGATTGTTAGTTGTGATACAACTAATTACAAATCTACTAAATCATTGAAACTTGCTTTCGCCTCCATAACACAATTTTCAATTCAGACATTTTGTAATTCAAAATCAACGCAGAACAATTACGCTAATTTCCAGGAAGAGAAATAATGCACGTTCTCAAAACATGCATACTAGGAACCTCATTATGAAGACACGTGTATTGTTATGCCGTATGCAGTAGCCGTCCATTCGCTTGCTTTCAAATTGAAAATAAGCGAATAAAGGCATTTTTAGAAATGATCACTATTTTTGTTTTATAATAGATGCTGCCCAACTGCCTCCGTAGCCTAGTGGTATGGGCGAGTGCTTTAGAAACCGGAGGGCGTTGTTTAAAATCTTGCGGGGACTCAACTAATTTTCATTGTCGTTTCCTAGTTGGTTAGGGCCATTTGGGCCGATCACCCAATTTTCTGAAAAGTAAGATGATTCACGTGGGGGGTGGGCATGTAAAAAGTCGGTCCATCCACCAACTCGCATTGGACCAGCGTGGTGGGACACGGTCCAAAACGTATGGTCAGGCCCCATGTATTAGGGCAGGGCTATGTCCAGCAGTGGACTATCACAGGCTGTATGATATATGTGTATGTAAGACAATCTATAATTGTAGCATCTTTTTTATGACTATTTAGGAGGGAAATTTACACGCCCATCTAAAATAACAAACTTAGTAGTGACTGCATGACACAGATCTGCGCTCTCTAGTTTGTAAAGACGGACTACGGAGGTAGTTTTTATAGAAAAACTAAAAAGTCAGTATCAGTGCTATGTACCTCATATACATTAGATAAGTAATACAATTGAACATCGATTAAGAAATATATTTCAGCAGGTCCCGAAAATACTATTGGCTTATTAGATTTATTAAGTAAAAAATATCAGTATTAAGTAAAAAATGAAAACATTTACCCTTAAGGTAGTAAGTGTTAAAAATTTACTTGAATTGTATTCTGCGACATTTTAACTTGCTTATGTTTTAGTTTATTTATTTTATATTACGATAGATAGCATATTCAATTGATCATACAAAATCATAAAGTCAATTTTATTCTAATCCAGTTGATGACCTAGATTGGCAGTGACCTGGACATTCAGAAATATCAAAACATCCTACGCCTCGAATTCGAAGTTTGCACGAGAGGACAGAGGATGTTATTCAAATATTTGTAATATTTCGAAATCTAGTAAACATTTATTAAAATAAATTTCTAAGAATTTATTTTAAGCTTATATTTAAAGGAACATGTCGCATTGTGGAGACTAACTTTTTCCCATTTAGTTATAAAGTAATTACTTGTTACAAAGTGTTCAGAAGATATAATAATCTATAAAATCATACATGAATAATTTCGTTGAGATTACTTCATGTTCCGTTTTACTTTGTCTAATACAAATTACGCGTTAGTTTCTTTGTAATGGAAAAAAGCACTTACAAATTAAGTTCTTACTCATTTACAACAAATTCAATTTATTGTGTACACTGTCCTATGATGAATTTGTTAACTTTATAATACCGCTTATAACTTATAAGATATAATCCCACAAGATTTTGTATGTTGCGATTTTTATGGCATATGCAGGCAGACGAGCAGTAGGGCCACCTGATGGGAAGTGGTCACCGACGCCCATAGACATTGGCAATACCAGTGGTATCGCCAACGAGCTGCCTATCGTGAGACATAGGGTGTTAAGTCTCGTTTACCCAGTAATACGCTGGCTACGGTGCCCTTCAAACCGGAACACAGCCGTGTTTTAACACTACTGCTTCGCGGCAGAAATAGGCACCGCGGTGGTACCCACTCAGACGGTCTCCTGTAAAAAGGGGACCTACCACCGGTATATACAGCTGATATCCAATATAAACATAAATAATTAAAGCTTACTTTAGCCTCAGCAAGGTGAATTTCCATTAGGACATTTATAATATAAAAAACATGTTTTATTCTACATTAATGTGATACAATTATTCTAATAAGCATATAGATAAATGATGCACCCTCTAAAAATGTGGGAACAACAACCTCATTACGAAGACCGTATTCTTGTGGCGCATTTAGTGGCACTATTCGCTTGCACTGTAATTGATAATAACTAAATACAAGCTTTCTTCAGAAATTATGCCGTAAAATATGTTTTAGTAGCAACTGCTGTTATTTAAATCCGGCACGTTTAATGTGGACTTCGGTGGTAAAGTTATGATAAAAAAAATTTAAAACACGTTTTAACAGAGTTAACTCGCAATTTAATTTAAATTTAGCATTAATTAATTGAAAACCTCGACAAAGTCTGCTTTTTGCCAGAACCAAATTGGAGTTTTTAACCTAGAAAGAACCAGCTATGTAGTTTAGTGTAATGAGTGCCATTTGTGCAATAACATATTGCAAATGCCAAACATTACAGACACAGCTGTACTCATAATATCTTTAATTTATTTTTTAATTGCTAATATGTTAAACGCAAATATATAGAAGACAAATAATAATTAGAATATATGCCAGCAAAACATTAAAATGTAATAACCAAAAATTTGTAATCTATTAAGAAAAGGTAAGAAACACTTTAGAAACTTTAGTCCTATTATTTTAAATACAAATATATTTTTCCACTTTCTTCTAAACTTAATTTAAAATGAGTAACACTTTTATGTGTATGTGTGTAATAAAAATACGCTTTTGGCAACTATACCACCGCGATTAATTTAACAATGACATGAACCTCTTTATCACAACCTCTTTAATAGGCTGATGTAAAAACACAAAAAAAACGAGAAAGCATAATATCCAGACGCTCACTTTAACCTTTTTACAGAGTATAAAAAGCATCCTCAATTAAAATGATCGTGTAATCTACAATAAAATATATTGTGGAGTCAGAATGCCTCTTACAAACTCGACATTGGTTTTAAATTAATATATTATAGCAGATTCATTATAAACCAATAAGCGGTCCGAATGTATTGACTTAACTTTTCTATTCCATGAAAAGGTCTCTTGTTAAAAATTGTTCTGTTCTAGGGAAAATAGAGAGAGTATATGGGCTACGGTACAGTCAATAGTAACACTTAAGCTTTGCAGTCAGAATAAACTCGTGATTGTTTACATATTTTTCACTGATCTAAACTTTAGTTAAACTAAGCGATTGATGGAAGTTCTGAGAAGTCATGGCGTGTTGGATTTCGGTTATGTAACATTACGACAATTTGTCAAACAAAAGCAACGCGATACAATGGTAGCGTTTGGGTAATGAGCCTAGGAACCTTAGAAAGACAGTATCATTAAATATCTAACGACGTCTGATTACTTCTGAGATATATTGGAACGTTAGAAACCCATTATTTTATTATTCAAATCGTATTAACTAGGCAATAAAATTTCTAATAGACAGATTTGTCAAACTGTGGCGCAGTTTAAGTGAAAGATTTAGGACTTTATCAAAGTCAAGTAGCTTAATAATAAACCTACAAATTGACGTCAATAATAATAGCAATTGTTATAGTACCATGTCGTTGCTACGGATAATCTGTCTTTAACAATATTTGTATTCTAGACATATTATATTATAAAGTAAAATGATTGTATTAAAAATCTACATGTTTTAATTTTTTGCGAGTCAACAAATTAACTTTTAGACCATTTTTATGAAAACTAACGGTATATTGTTGCTTACATAACTTTGAAAGTATTTCAAAAATAGGTATTATAATGTTATCTACATTCATCATCATCCGCCAGTATTAGTCCACTGCTGGACATATGCCTCCCCTAATGCCTCGCCCTCTCTATTAGTCGGTTTTTGAACCGTATCCCACCGCGCTGGTCCAATGCGGGTTGGTGGGTGGATCGCTTTTTCACGTGCCCATCTGACGACAGATGAGCCCCGCAGGATTTGAACCCACGACCTCCGGTTTTTAAAGCACACGCCCGTACCACTAGTTTATGGAGGCAGTTATTCAATCAAAAATATATTTCGTTTGCTCATATAATTTGCATTCTACATAAATATTTCATTACACCTCGATGCATTAATGTGAATCTAATATGAAACATTTAATCAAAAACACGGCTTGTCTGTCACATGTATGTTACTTATTTAATATCTCTTGTCATACACAATTTAACGCAATATCAACTTAATATCGTATATTAATGTTCAATGTAACCTTTACAATTGTATTAACTTTTCTTTAATTTTAATGTGAAAGCTTCTTTTGTATCAAAGTACTTTCAAATAAAAGCTTATATTTTTCATAATATAAAATTGTATGTAAAAATAGTGCTTAATTCTATACAAATATATGTTTAAAGTATTATATTAATGATTATTTTTTTATTTTTAACATGTGAAACAATTAAGTCGTTTAATGGATAACAGCATTCGAACATTATAAATTGCACAATATGGTAGAAATACTGAATTTGTACCGTAATAATTCTTCAAACAATATTCAGAGCAAAAACTAATATATACTGCAACGTTAATATTTTATATTAATATATTCATATAATAATATTGTTATATATTCATATATATCGATTATTATTAAAACTGTTATTCTGGTTTATCTGTGTTTTGTTTTAAAAGCCTACTTCTAATTACCCTATGATTGTTTGAAACCGAATGATGATTTTGTAATTCCATAAAGGAAGTTAAGTTTACAAACTAAGCTAAATAAAATATAATAGAATAGCACATAACAAAATACAAACTATTTAAATGGCTAGCCATTATTTTCATGATATGTATCTCAACGTTTCCAAAGCTAGAATTTGTGCTGCTATAATAAATTTATTCAAGCACATCTTCTATCTATAATAACGTGCAAGAAAAATAGAGCAGAGCATTTTCTTTTCCGCATTTGAATATACTTTGAGGATGAGCCCAAAGACGTCAATACAACTTGTTTTCCATATATTTGAAAGTGTTAAATTTATCTTTACGTTACTCAAAACGGAAAGTGTAACAATTTTTTAGTGAATATAAGTTCTGTGTAAATTTTTAGTGACAACCAAACGTTCGGTATGAATGTGTTGTTATCAATAACAAGTGTAATAAAAGCTCATAGCGCCGGCGGCGGTTTTAAATCTACGAGCACTTTCAAGATATAAGTTTTTATTTTATGAATCGGCTATTTGTATATATTTTTGCAGCATATTGATGACATAATGAACATGTCATTTGATAGTAAGTCATATCCACTGCCAGCACAAAGAAATTTGTGTTTTCACGGTACTACTTTTCGTTAGAAATGAAAACATGATACTATCCACGCAGTTGGTATCCATAAATATTGACCGTTATGCTAGTTCTTTAACCTTAAAAGAAAACCCGTTGAAAAGAATCAGGACACGAAGTTTCAAAACTAATAATTATAAAGTTTCTACTTTATAATTCAACCAACAATGGTCGTCAGAAAGTTTCGCAGTTAGGACCGTTGCGAATTGTAAAATTTTTAGGTACAAAACTTTCTCTGATCACGATTTATTTTAGTTTTAGCGATGGATGAAACTCCTCGGAAGTTGTGTCGTCCATGGTATTTCGCCAATGACATTGTAGGAATCACCATCAGCCACAACCGTCCACTGCTGGACATAGGCCTTCCTTAATACACCCCTATCAATTAGAGGGTTTTTGGACCGTATCCCACCACGCTGGTCCAATGCGGTTTGGTGGGTGGACCGACTTTTTACATGCCCATCCGACGCATGGATCATCTTATTTTTCAGATAGTTGGGTGATCGGCCCAAAACGCCCTAACCAACTATGAAACAACAATGAAAATTTGTTGAGTCCCCGCAGGATTCAAACCCATGACCTCCGGGTTTTTGTAAGAATATTGCGACAATTTAAAATACTGTTTCATATAACAAAGCAACGCGCCCAGACGTCGGTCGTAACTTATCAACTTCTACAATGTAAGTGTTTCGGTAATGAGCTTAACAACCTTGGGAGAAGCGTTTCGTTTTTCGACTCGAATAACTAACTAACGTCACTGCTATCTGATTTCTTTGTAGCAATATTTTGGAACGCAGTGAAATCAAAAATACAATTCGTAATAAGTATGTCGCAATAAATGTAAATATGTTATAAAAATTAGGCGAAGTATATGTAAATATATATATATATATATATATATGGTATGAGATAATTGAAAACGAAGAAACATAACGGCCTCTAAAATATTTAGAGGGTTTAATCCACATGCATTTTAACTGACTTTAAAAAAAAAGTAGCAAATAAAAAAAAATTAAAAAATATATATATTTTATTTAATGCATATAAAAAGACTGGTAGAGAGTATTTTGATAAAATAAATAAGAATCTCCGTAAAAGATATCACAGATTTATATTGCGGCGATGGAAATCGTGAGGTGGTCATGCAAAGAGAACGTTATCCGCTTATATTGCGAATTGAGGCTTAACCTTAAGTTAGGTAAAACTAATTTCCTGTGGAATAGCACATTTTGAGTAGTTGCACAAAAATATCTTAACGAATGTCTGTCTACTTGTGACGATTCTAATTTTAAAATATGTGTGGACAATTGTTGTAAGTCGAAACGAAACTAACTATATAAGCACAGTACAGTTCTTTTTTATGGCAGTAAAAAAGCTTAAACGGTGCTTGACAAAAGAAACAAATTTTCGAGATATCTTCGTTACTAAAACTTAGTTTAAACTTAATAAAAAATAAAATAGCTTAATAGGTATGATGTACAGAATCAAATTCGAATATATTAGTTTACGCCACTAGTTTTATTCTATATAAAAAATCATTACGTCTCATAACATTAAGAATCTTATGTAAAACATTGAATCAGATACAAGTCTTGTCTGTCACAGGTATGATATTTGATATCTCTCGTCATTCACAATTTAACGCAATATCAATTTAATATTGCAAATTAATTTTCAATGTAACGTTTACAATACTACATTAATGAATTAGATCCATTACAGATTTTATATTAATTGCACGGATATTTTGGTAAGATCATTTCTAACGTCAAAGAATTATTATTATTTACTCATTTGAATGTACGGCTACTGCTTACGCTACAACAATACACGTGTCTTTAGTTCGAGACCTCCCCTTATGATATATTGAGGCTATCCTTTATTTGTCTTCACAGTTGTTCCGAATTAATGTAGGAGGTTCCTCGTTTATAGAATGCAAAATGCCAAATTTGAAAATTGTGTTGTTTGGCCAAAGTTAGATTTCATCACTGTGTAGAATCGTTACAAATCTTATCGGAACTAACAATCTTGTGGAAAGGGCAATGCAAATTGTTTAAATAAAATTGATTTACTTCGTACTAATATAAATTGGTTCAACTAGTAAGCGCGAAAATTCATTTAACATTATAATATGTATTGTGGAAAATATTTATTACATTAAGAATTAAAACTAATTTTATTACAGAATAATCAGATTTATTTCAAACTTTAATTCATCTGTCCCATGGACGCTTAAAATGGTCGAAAGATTGAAACACGAAGAGTAAAATAGACTCGATAAATTATGAAAACGATGAAGCTTTAATTTTGAATAACTCCTCAAGTTTGTTAAGAGATAAAAGCAGCAGGACACGCAACATGTTCCTTTTATTGCAAATGTGAATGTTATTTCAATAACAGCCTGTGTCCTCTTGCGCAAACTTTGATTTTCTGAGGATGTTTAGATATTTCTGTATGTCCGGTTCACTGAAAATCTAGGTCATCTACGGATTCGACTAATATTGACTATTTAGATTGATTTGTTTGACCGATTAAACAAGATTGTTTCCATAAAAATTTCGACATAAAATTACAAGCAATATGTATATATTATAATGTATTAAAATAGCTTGAAATTTTTGATATTCTCAAAGTGAACTTTTTGTACGTTGTTTTTCGTTACTTAGAAGTTAATGCTTTGAATGGGGCGAAAAGATTATTGTTTATTTGAATTACAATATTGGACCAACGTTAGGTTTTTTCTTTTAGCTACGCGTTACAGATACTGGGTACACAATATAACATATGCAAATATATGTAGGTATATATTTAAAAGATGAATACGAGCATAAGATCAAGACTGATATCTAACAACGTAATAAAAACTTAGTCAGTAAAAACAGCTAAAAATTTGTTTTACATTTGTTGGCACCTATTATAAAAATATTAATCAATCATTTGATATAATTTTTACTAACGCGAATACTACACGAAATTTCCAAAAAAAATTAGTGACTTTACCGCGTTCATTTACATTATACTTCCCATATTAGGAGCCATCTTCAGCAATCGTGGTCACAAAACAGATGGTCCTGTAAAATTCTTTTTAATTTATAACCATAATTTTTTATTAGTTAACAGTTTACCTTTGTCAGTTGCTGAAGTAGAATCGATTGACCGAAGAAAGCTCGAGTTCGCACCGTCGTGAGGAAAATGCTAATGGATGGAGGTGGTCACGAGCCTCAGAAATGAAGAAAAGATTTTGGTATATCTTTTTTGTTTTCATGAGCTTCTTGTTTTAACTAGCTGTTCTGTCTTATTACCTGTATCATATATCTAGGGAAACTGAACAGAGCTAGGAAATCGTACGTGCTAGCAAAACTTATAACTGACAGTCACTACCAGTTGATAGAGTTAGTTCTTAGAGTTTTATACAACTTTCCGGTAGAAATAAACTCATGGTGGTGTCAAAGTACTTGGCCTGCTGATACTTCCTGTCTTTGAAAATAAATCTATATTTTGTACTACTTTCAATGGTAAAAAAGAAAACCCGTTAGTAAAAATGAGGACAAGAAGTTTGAAATGTAATAATTATAAAGTTTCTAGTTTATAATTCATCCAACAATGGTTGCGTAAAGTCTCGCGTTTGAGCCGTTGCGATTTATAACATTGTTAGGTAAAGAACTTTGACTGTAGGAACTCCCGAGAGGTCGTGTCGTCTGGGATTTTGAGCGATTGACATTGTAGGAACATTGTGGCAATTTAAAACGTTGCCTCCCATTATAAAAGCAACGCGCCAGACGCCGTTCGTAAGTTGTCAACTTCTACGCTATACAATGAAAGTGTTTCGGTAATATGCCTATCAACCTTGGGGAGAGCATTAAATTTTTTGACTCGAATAACTGACTAACGTAGTTGTCGTCTGACTTCTTTAAAGGAATATTTGAAACATTTCTAATGTAATTCAAATCAAAATCAAAATAACACAGTTTTGTTTAAATGGTGTTACTTTTGATAGCTGTAAATATTTAAATTTTAGTAGTATAAATACTTACAGCTATCAAAAGTAAGTGTTTAGGTCAACTTACGTGGTGGCACGAAATTGTGGCAACGGATTACATTACTATAATATAACCCAAAAATTAATATTTATGTATACATATTGAGAATTGTCCCTCAAAAAGACACATCGTTGGCGGAAAACCAAATAAATGGAGCTAACGGACGATTCCGTACCAACATGTGCAAGAAAATCGTGCCAAAATTAACCGTAGCGATGAGAATAATTGGTCGTTTATCTATGTTGAATCGCAACTTCCGAATCCGCCTGCGACACGGAGATCGGTGTAATCCTATAAGAGCGATGTAATCCTTCGACGAATGATTATTGCGCATACAAAACAGAGGTCGATGTGTGCAATTTAAAAGAATGAGTTATTTATTTATTTAATAACCATTTATCCTTTTCATACATTAGAAAGTGACGAGAAGGTTGAGCTGGTTTCATTAAATTATTAAGATACAGAATAGACTTATGAGTTAAATAGTTTAAAAAAGATAAAAAAAATATGCTAGCGACGTTATCATGAAAATATTCGAGGTAAAGACCTACGATATTTGGCTTAATTGTAAATTTCTGTTTCTTTATTGATCTCGCTATGGAATTTATATATGTAATTATACGTGGACATTAGTTGAATAAAACCAACCGAGTTTTGGCCTTTTCTTTTGCGTCGGTCATGGGTTCTAATCCTACGCGAGAAAACTTTGTGATCTCGTTGTTTTGTTTAATGGTTGATTAAGGCAATAAAGGCCGATCACCTAACTGCGTAAAGAGTAAAAAGACAGCATCGATGCAAAAAGAAATCGGTTTTCAAAACCAAATTTCGCAGTAGTTGTAGAATTCATTGCCCTCGAACTTATTATATATATTAGCTATTTGGTACAACTCAATTATGCAGTCACTCTGATGCCAGTCACTCTGCGTAAAAACTGATATTGGATAGATTACACTATAGAAGTGACCTCACGGTAACTTGGAAAAATAGCAAGGAAGTATAGTAATTTGTTAAACAAAATCTTTGTCCTATGTTTGTATTAAGCGATTATAGTTTTACCTAGTTACGTTGGTAGAAACTCATTTATACAAAAACGTGTAGCAGGAAATCGCGTGAGAAACGCACGGTAGTGGACTGCCAACCGAAAAGACGGGCTTGCGGGAATTAACATGTTTCTTAATTGTAACGGTGGAGGTTTGACAGTTAAGCTTAATAGAACAGATTTGAACGTAGTTAATATATACCGCACATAAAGTAAGAACTCTGGGGATTTTATAGGTTCCCTCACACTTGTCTCATTTCATTTCAAAAATACTTCAAAAGAGAATTTCAAGATAAATTAATTGTAGCATGTGGTAGATATTTAACTAACTCTATATATTATTCAGCAGCCAAGGGCTTCATGTCAATTTGTAAAGAATGCTTCAATGTAAAAATATATATATTATTTAATGGATACAAAACGACTGGTACAGAGTATTTTGATAAAAATAAATAGAAATCTCCGCAAAAGATATCAGAGATTTGTATGGTATACAAAAATATAAAAGACTTTCTCTACTTCCAGAGTCGCACTATTTACTACTATAATAATATAATGACAATTTCTAGTCGCTTTTGACCACAGCTGCTGCTCTATATCTGCTATCTGAGTAAGTCTACCTGCTTTTGTACATATTATAGTATGTACAAACGCTGTACACTTTGCCTTAACTCGTAATCCGAAGGGACTATTAACCGAAAATACTGGTCAGAGATCAGGTAAAATATCAAAATTTTACATTGCTATTTAGTGCATGGATCATGTTAACAGAAACTTTTGTGATCAGCCCGCATCGCCGAAACCAACTTCAGTGTAGACCAATCGGAAAAAGAATTTAAGTTAGCAGAATATAACGTCGAACATCAATTGCGCCTTCTCAACAAAGGGACCTAGTAAACTTCAAATCGCTATTGTTTTTAATTAAATAACTTCGAAAATATAAGCTTTGCATCTTTTATTTTCTTGCATCAGGTTTGGCTAGCATGGTGTCAATTTGTAAGGTGGACGCGACAAAGCAAGTTCCTACTCGCCCTGAGGTGGAGTGGGCAATTGGCCAGAGATAGGACTGCCTCGGCGGCCAGCGCTGTAGTATTGCAAAAGAATGCGAAAACGTTCCAGTAACCCCAACCTTTAAGGCGTCCCGAAAGAACAACGAGGTGGTTTTAGTCGGTGTGAGTCCGTCATAATCCGTTTTGGTCCCTGCGAGGACGAGTTTGCGTAGGCATCAAAAGAAAAGGTTGGCTGCAAGTAAAACTGTATTGGCATAATATTGGATTTTGGCAGATCAACTAGCGCGTGTAATCCAGTTCTAAGAGATTTATATGTATTTTTTTTTAAATAGCGCTAGGGTCGGCATCACATCGAGTGTTCGATGTAGAAAAAACATTTTTGTATATTATGGCAAATATAACATCACCAAATATAACATCACCAAAGCTAAAATTGATAATAGTTCCTCATAGAGTAATCGTATATTTAATCTAGTGTGACTAAATTAGTTTAACCTAGAAGCCTTAGTTGCAATAATAAGTTCGCCTCATTATCGTAACTTAATTAGCAATAAATGTTTCGACCCAAATTGTATCTACGGCAAATCAAACGTAATACGATCGAATCGAGGTAAATAAGAAAGGAAAAGGAGGATAATCCCTACTCGTGCTTATTGACGTGGCCTAATAGCTATAGTAATTGGGTGAGATACTATCAACCTACGTACATCTAAATAAAGATTATTTCCTGCAGGATTGAAACAACAATTTAATTTTTTTGTGATATTCAGTCATTAGTCATTACAACATTAAAGGGTATAAGGGAAGATTTTAGGGAAGAAGGGTTAACGAATAGTCATAAATTTCGATTTAATAAATTAAAAAAATCGTAACTAGTACCATAGTTAATAAAATTATGCTACCTACGGCAATTGGCAATGTTGATATACTATGACAGGGATGGCGAACCTTAACGTAGCAACGTGCTATTTTTCTAAAGAAACCTGTGATGAGATCATAGATGTGCCATGAAATTATTTTGGTTGTGATTATTGAGTAAGTATTATTAATAAATATTATCAAGTCATAACTCTTTATTAAGTACAAAAAATAGGAACATTTTGCAACGGTTATTTAAGTAAAATTAATGTGACTTCTGTTGTTGCGGATTAGATCATAAATAACATGTGTTAGGCTTGTAAGATGTTACTTTTAACAGCATGCATGCTGAACTAGATTTATCTGTCAAACGGTTTTTAATCGAGTCTTTAATATTATTCATCTCTGAAAATAACTTAAGGCATAAGTTGATGAAAATATTGTTAAAATAGCATGAGCTAGCTTCTTTAAACAATTAAATTTGTCTCGTAACGCATTCCACGTTGCAAAAATTTTGTAGTTAGATATTTCACTTATATTATTATTACTTGTCAATTTTTCTGTCGAAGCCCTTCCTTGTTGCAATAAATTTTTGAATCCATATTTAACTAGACTGGAAATCAATTAGCTGCATTTCAAATTCTTTAATTTACAAGTGTCCAAAATATTGTGTCGCATGCTATTAATGGCACGCGTTGCAATTGGTTCGCCATCACTGTACTATGGCAATATATGTGATATATATTTAAAAACGGTTACAAACATACAATTGCGTATTGTACGTTTAGTATCTTAAAACTGTGTCAGTTTTAGGATTTTCACAAATGATATACATATAAAATATGTTTGAATAATACAAACTTACCTCTAAGAACTTGCGAGCATACGTCACACGGTGTTATTTTCTTATACGTGTATCTTGGAAATTGTGGGCTTCCGAATCGCCTGAACGCATCCCATCGCGCGCCGCTCCATTCCTCCTTAAAAGCATAACTAAATCAATTTCTATGCTCAAACAAAATACATATTGTCATATAATGAGCTAGCACCGCTATTAGACATATAACAAATATAATTTTTATTAGGAGCTAAAATAAACATTACATATTGTGTATTTGTTTGATAGAAACTAGTAATTGATGTTATTACGAAGTCACACGTTGTTCAAGCGTGAAAATTCTATAATAATCGAGCGGGAGTAAACATAAACATGTTTGTACAAAGGGAGTGCAGGCAGCGATTTTCAAACAGACTTTATTTGTAGTGGGTCATTTATCAGGCCGGTACTTTCCACGGGCTGTCACGGGGGTCGAATACGTCACTGATATTGATCGATGACGTCACAAGGTCAAGAGCACGTGGCAGCAGGGTGCGTTCAAACGTCTAGTACACCTAATGACTATTAGCTCAGTAATGCGACCCATTCGTGACAGTCGCCCCAACTATCATAAACTAACGTCGCCTAATGACACTATCAAATGAAAAATACAATCAACATTGAATTTACAAGCGAAACATAAAAAAAATGCTGAGGACATTACTATCGGTATTAAGAAACGTTGTTTCAACTTAACTTAAAATCCTGAGGGATGTGCTTTAAAGAAAATAATAATGCAAATAAACCATGAATCACTAAGTTCGATAAAACACTACTAGTTATGTGACGAGCTGGTTTCAAAAACAAAAAAACGGTGATAAACAACCTACGGGGTGATGTTACCTCATGGCCATAACCGTCGACACCGCGTGGTACATTTGATTTTTTCTTTATCGATGCAAGAAGAGAAACATCAAAATGAACATGACAATGTGATATAATAACAATCAAGACAAGTGCGTAAATCTGCGATGGAATATCAAATGTTAATTGCTTCAGAACTATACATATGTATTCAAATATAATTATGTCAGCACCATATTAGGCTTTACATGCGTTTCTGTAAATTATGCCGTTACATGAATGTTTGGAATTTTATTAAAGTAAATGTTATCAGTGCTTACTTAGTGCCAGGCTACAAACTCGTGATGAAACCTTATGAATACAGCTTAGTATAGAGACGTACATTAATTTGAATTCATCAACATTTTGCAAATAATAGTCTTTATATACAGAATAAATTTTACGAAAACAAAATGTTAAATATTCCTTCATTTTCATTATGTATTTTTTTATGATTTTAATTAAATTTTATTTATTAGCTTTATAACAATTAAAACATCTAAGCTAAGCTTTAGCAGGATTCCTTGTTATTGTTGTTTTTCATAAAAATAACGCACTAATCTGCAATCTGTTAGATCAAGTCATAGGTTATTGAATAAAAGGACTTTTTACGGATTTAATCGCTGTTATATATTTATGGCCGCCGGAATGTGTTCGAACCGTCGTTTTTAAATGTAAAATAACCGCGATAAAATCCGTAAAAAGTCCTTTTATTCAATAATGCGTAGTATTCGCGTAAACAAAAGAATTAATCATTGAAGGTTGTTAAAGCGACCTAAAGGCACGTGATATATCAGTTAAGACTAGAGTTTAAAATGTCAGTATGTATAAAAGTTTCTGCTATTATTCATAAGACCGACTGTTTTATATATAAACTTTCTGACACCCCGCTATTACAAAACATCAACATTTTTCTATATATTTACCTCATGTTACGTTATTATACCTCATTATACTATTATACTCATGTTACATATTACTCTAATGTTAGTTCTAACATTTATAAAGTATAACATTTATAAGTAGTGCATTATTGTCATTGAAAATTTGAATTACACCTCTATCAAATAAAAGTCGTAGTGTTCATATACTACTATAGATATTTAGTTCTGTTGCTCGTTATCTCGTGCCCTCTCCAATAAGAGCTTGTTTACTCGGAGAGTCGCAATTTTGTCGCCACCTGAATATTCTGGAACTTTCCTGTCTTTAAAGCCCTTTAGAGGGGAAAACACCTAATCATTTGCATGAACCTTTGATGTTGAATATAAATATCACCATCATGAATATTGACCGACGCAATGACTAACTGACTATTTAATCCCGTCCCACTGTACTACTTTTAGCGGTACGTAAACTAAATCCATTAATTAGTATTACGTTGAGTAAGACTCTTTAAGAAACCATATGAGCAGTGTAGGGGATTTGTATACCCTAATCTCATTTGTTACTGCCTCCGTAGCCTAGTGGTATAGGGCGTTTGCCTTAGAAACCGGAGGTCGTGGATTCGAATCCTGCGGGGACTCAACAAATTTTCATTGTTGTTTCCTAGTTGGTTAGGGCAATTTGGGCCAATCACCCGATTGTCTGAAAAGTAAGATGATCCATGCGTCGGATAGGCATGTAAAAAGTCGGTCCACCCACCAACCCGCATTGGACCAGCGTGGTGGGATCCAAAAACCCTCTAATGGATAGGGGTGTATTAGGGGAGGCCTATGTCCAGCAGTGGACTATTACAGGCTGATGATGATGATGTATGATGTAATCTCATTTGTAACGGTTCATAACATATTGAGTACACAGTTTCGATAGTAGTTCTTTTGTTTTTGCTTTTATTAGCTTTTTAAGCAGGACGCACACCTGACGGTTAATGAGATGTACAGAGTCAAGTCAAGTTACCCAGTAATAACTCTAGACTACCTTTATGTCAGTGTGTAAATTAGGATAAAGATACCTAATGTACTATTACATCCGTTCAATTTTTCATTACAAATTTAACTACTTGTTTTCAGACTAATAATGTTTAATGTTAAAAAAAGTATCAAAGACGTTTTGGAGTTTGAGCGTCCGATATCTTTAAACTAGCGACCCGCCCCGGCTCCGCATGGGTGCAATACTGATATCTGTAAAATCTATGGAAAATTATATAAATTTATAAGCGTTTCTCTACAATATTAAACATGAATTATATATATAAACCTTGCTCTTTAATCACTCTATCTATTAAAAAGCCGCATCAAAATCCCTTACACATTTTTTAGGATTTAAGCATAAGTAGGGAGAAAGCGACTTTGTTTTATACTAAGTAGTTATATTTTAATTATTGACGCATAAAAGTCTGACAATAATAGGAATTCATTATCTTTCTAAATATGTTAACAATTTTGATTTGGCAACAGAATCAATATCGCTTCATTCAAGTGAACATAGCTCGATCTGTATGAAATGATTGAACACGACGCCATTTTGCAGTCAAATGGAAAACATTAATGACGTCGTTTAGGGGGAATGATTTCTGGCATCTGTTTTTCTTCCCTAATTTTAACGGTAAACGATTTGTAAAATACAATCTTTTGCTCCTTCAAATTTTTATATTTAAAAAAGTTTTTATTATATGTTCTGGCTAATAAGTTACATTACTGCGATATTTCATTACTTATTGATAAGTAGTTCTGGCGTTATAGTTACAGGTATTCATACATAAAAACTTTCGCATTGGTTAGGCTTAATGGCAACCAATTTTAACAAAACTTTCAGTCGAAAGAAAGAAGAATTATCTTTCTTATAGAAATATTTATAAAGAATAATAAGACCATTTGTTTTGCCTTATAGAAAAATTACGCATAGAAACAGTAAAGATTAAACAAAAAGAAAAGTATGCGCATTTGTAATTTCGATTTATAAAATGAAATTTCTATTGTAATTATATTTACGCAGAAGAAACCGCACCCGAACTACTAAGAAAGCTTTTCCTAAAATTAAATAAAAAATAAATTTATTTTAATTTAGGTGGATGATTGTATGCGAAAAAGTAAGCCCAATCGACTTAGGCTAGTAAAATTGAAATAGTGAATTTTTTTTTAAATTTATGGATATGTTATACATTTAAATGTTCATATAAATGTGTTACGTTACTATATTGCTAACACCAAATTAAACATATATTATGGCAACAACAAAATGGTATAATTACACATAGAACACTCTGTATTTTGTCCAATTTGTCGACGAAAAGCCTTTTCAATTAAAAGTATTTCCTGTTCTAGACTCTGTAATTTTATCGAGTGAACAATAAAATTAAAAGCTACACAAAGTTGTTTATTGTGAATTTTAATTTCTCATTTTACTTGTTCAATACAAGTAAAATGAGAATGAGTAAAACAATTTAACTCAGTTAAAAATATAAATGTAGTTTTAATATTTTTAAAAAGAAAACTGTATTTAACCATTCTTTGCGATTGTTTTTTGTGCTAGGTTATTTAAAAATGTATTGCATGACGATGCGGCAATTTTTTTATATATATAAATAAATTATTTTTCAATTATTTAAACAAAATTTATACAAAAAAGTTAATCCAGGATGAATGGTATTTTAAATTGAAGATTTCTTTTTCAACTAGTGCTATCAACAAGTCAAGCGTTTGTAAAAAACTTGTGCGTAAATATTTACATGAAATTTGAAAAATTTTCGTGCGTTGCAACTTTCAGTTTGTTTTGATTGAATTTAGTCTGGCAAATTTAGTCACAAGTTGTCCGAGTTTGCGAATGTATGAACGTGAAAAGCTTATGTAATTTGACTTACTTGTCTTGCGGTCCAGCATGGGGGGGAGGTGCGCTGGGCGGTTTCAGGCTCCTGAAGGCTTTCAGCCACTTGTTCTTCATGCTGCCAGCTGACGATGTGGAGAATTTCCGGTCGGTGGTAGCGCCACTGTCCGCCTTTGCTGCGAACAGCTCCCTCTGTCGGATAACGATTTATCAGCTTTAATACATTAACAGAACGAGCTATATTGAAGCTAAGAAAGATTATTTTTGTTATGTTATCACTCCGTTTCATAAAAAATTGGTTTGGTTGCCTGTAAAATCGGTATACGGGCGAAAGTTATACGTGACAACGATTTTTATTGGTAGAATGATTGTAATGTGTATATTTAGTCGTACAATAGGAAAAAGATTAAAGCACTTTCTCTTCCTCTCTGTCTCTCTTTCACATAAGCAGGCCAACTGCGCACGAGTAAGAGAGACGCGTGCCTCTCAATTTCTCTTATGGTTGCATATGGAGAGCGTTACGTGAGCGGCGGTATATCTTGAACCAATTTATAAGACGTTGTCACGTCAAAACGATTACTGAAATCTAAAGTGGTTGAGGTATTAGCGTATATTATGTCCAGTAATTAATTTAAGGTCTGACTAGATAATTTAGAGTTTATGACTATTTAATTATTGTTACAAATTATAATTAAAAATAGCCTTCATTTTTAAGATGATTGGCGCAAAACTATTATAATATTAGAGAAATTATACCTATTGGATGTATAGAAACATTGTAAAGGTAATTCAAAATATAAGTAAATAAAAACAAATATTTACAAAAACTTACGACGATATTATTTATCTATACGTATCAATCTATATTTAAGTTGTTTATCCTCCTATAACTTTATTTTGACATATATCTTGAGGAATCATATAAATAACGTAAAATCCTAAGGCTTCTCATACGATAAGATAACATTTACTAAAATTCTCTGAACAAGCTCGAACTATTCCGATTCTGAACGTAACCCGCGATAAAATTACTTAATGCTGAAGGAAAAATTTTGCTCTCACACTTGACACTCCGATAGTGCACTTCGCAGGAAATCAAATTTGTACAAAACTGCATTACTAGAGTGAGAGTATAGTTTTCACGTTGGAAAATGGAAATTGGCTTAACAAGACCAATAAAGAATAACGCAAAACTATATTTTTTCCATAGAAAAAAAAAACATTTTTAAAAGATTTTTTCGATATCATATTGGTGTTAACAAATACTTTTAAACAGTTTTCGATGCTATTTTAACACAATTCTATTTTAAAACTTCTAAAATGTAATGTAAAAACAATCACGTTAATTTTATTAGGTAAAACATCTGGAAAATTTATCAAATGTTTTATATGGAATAATAACTTTAATCAAGTTGATACAAAACGTGCGACGTAACAAAAGCAAATCATAAAACGAATTAAATACGATAACACCTCTGGGCGAAAAGAATAATGAAATAATAAGGGAACGAATAAAACATGGAATTAGGACAATTTGGTTGTTTCAAGTAGTCTAAATAACACAGCTTTGTACAATTACAGAAATATTAATTTTCACATTAAATTTCATTTAAATACTGAGAAGTGTTACTTTTTAGTATTTTCGTTATAACTTACAACTTTGGTTGACTTGTGAAACGAGACAATGGCAATTTACATTTCGATTTTTTATGACTATATAAATAAAGATAGAACAGGCAATGCAAAATTGTATTAATTAAAAAAAAAACTGGTACATCGTAACTCTAATGTAATAGTCCAATTAGGTATGTTAATAGTTTTTATAAAGGGCAAAACAAAGGCATTCAACCCTCTGATATGACTAGGAAAGTACAGCAACAATTCGCTTCATCAATCATTTATTGCAGATCCATGGCAATTGTTTCCATTTCAATTCAACCTATTTTTCGTCAATGAAGTCATTTGATTAGCAGTATTAATTTTTTAGAATTTGAAAACTCTCCAGGCTATTTTAATATAAAATTCAAATTACAGAGTTATTACTTATTTAGCTATAGATAGCATTTTGATAACATTTATACATTATAGCAGTATAACGTCCCTATAGGAAATTTTATTTTATTCTTATTATATTATTACGCCCTTTTTAGAAATTCAAACAACAAAGACTGATAACGACTCGGTATTACACTGACCTTACCCTACAAACCGTAATAGAACAATTTCTCTGTTACAAATAAGAAATGTGTAAGTGTTCCACTTTTCAGCAGAAATAGGCACCAAGTCGATTATTTAGTAGTTTACCGCATGAATACTTATCATCATGGACATAAAACCATTTTTTTTGTTATTATTGATTCAGCGTTATAATTAGCTGATATGCTTTTGTCTAGTGATTCCCAGTAGATATATTCTAAAAACGTAAATTCATCTTCCAAAGGACAGCATTAAGTTATTACTTACGTAAAAGTTTCCTTACACAAACGTAGACGCAGTACGTCGGATTCTCTATATAAATGCACTTGACCGTAGCACATAGCGAAGCAGTAAATATAGTCAGACGTATAATTTTATATCTCCTTGAACCTTATAACAGCGTCAGTGTTATACGAGTAACCAAGAAATGTTACGTAAGAAATAATTTCAAGGTGGCGTTGAAATCATAGAAAGGCGAGAAATGTAAAGTATCAACCCTTTTAACGTCAGAAAGTTTGCATTGCCTTGAAGATGATTCAATTAAAGACAGTAAAAATTGTTTGCATCTATACAAGGATGAACCAAACTGGGTCACAGCTTGAAAGCGAATTATAGGTCATTAAAGTAGTTCGGAGTTATTATTGTATTTTATTAAAATTATTCCATTCGCAGAGATAAATAAATACAGTCATAAAAAAATTGTAGAAACTATAAACTGAGGAGATTTATGAAATTGAAATAATTTATTGCGAAGTTAATAAGGTTAATTAATAATAATAACAACATAATAAGGTGGGCTTATAACGCAATATAACACTTATTATAAAAAAAAAACTGGTAATCAGTAAACACTCCTCAAAAAATTAAAAAATTGTAACAATTCCTAGATGAATACGACATCATGGCTTACGGCAAAGTATTCATAATATTAACAATAGAATGCTTATTTAGATTAATCTAATAATCATTAACTAAATTAAATTAATAAGAATTCTTTAGTCTATTTAAAAGTTTGTTTAAAATATTTTTTACATTACGTTACAGAGAAAGTAACATTGAGCCAACAAATGTTTCTTGTTTGTACTGACTAGATCCGCGACTAAAGAAATCTTTAGCTGCGAATATATAGGAATTAAGTCGGATATATTAAAACCACGAATAGTGGAAATGCGAATAAGAAGCTTTTACTGTATTACAATACGAAAATGCATTCAATTACAAACTATTTCATGGTAAAGCAACAACATTGCATAACAAAACGAGCATCTTTCTTTCAAAACTCATACAGTACTAATTGGATGGGTTATTAATCAAAGTGCAATCTGCTATGTATCTGTGAGGACCGCGGAAGGGCCGCTAGATTCTCGATAAAACGTTACGAGCATTCTTGAAACTCTTGAACATTATTTTGATAATACCATCTTAATATTAATTAATCTTCACACTTTAATATTGCGAGCATAGACATTATTTCTTATAGAGATAGACAAGACGACCTTGTCTGTTATGAATACAACTATTCGCTTAAAACCAAGCATTAAGGTACTATCCACATAACTTTTGGAATTAACTAAGTTTTAAGTGGAACTTTAGAGAATTTACTTACGTAATATATAAGCTTTTAGATTATTTTTCACGATCACAATTTGGTTGATAACTGAACATTTGATTAAATCATTATCTTTCTCGACCTGGATATATAAATCCATCACCACTTCAACCTATTTTTTTTTCACCTTAGAGAGCTAAATTATGCTAATAAACGATTGCGTGACCAGTACTTCCCGTTCTAGATGGGCGTTTTGTGGCTGGACTACAATTTCTGACCACTAAACTTAAACGCGATTAATCAAAAGCCTTTATAGACGAATAACTTAACATGAAAATAATGAACGTAATGACCCAGTTGCAGGAAAGCATGTACAAATTTTGTTTCAATTAAAACACTGTGGAGTGCGAAGATTTAATTGTTTAAAATATATAAAAAGAGGCGCGGTATTTGAATACACATAAAGATAGACGTCTGGTTTCGTGTCAGGAAAGAATAAATGCGGTGACTATAAAGCTTCTTATCAAGCGAATGGGCGACGGTGAAACGGGTTATCTGTCATAACATTTCTTTTATTCGCTACGTCATACTGAGTTGTTCGTCTTTTGTTGTTTTGTTTGAGATTTTCAGTTCGTAAACGTTTTTAATTAAAAACTAAGATAAGGCGACAGCGAATTAGCGTCTATTTTTCAGAACGCACCAAAAATTTTTATATTTTATTACTAGAACAATCTAAGATTCGATAACACTACTCATTTACAAAAACTAACCACTTAAGTAAACTGTTCAGCCTCAAAAAGTAATATCAGTCCGTGTAAAATATTTTTCGTTGATATAATGCATCTGTTACATTTTGGGTAATGTCTGCTATCGCATTATAGCTTATTTTTTAAATGCATAATATCTGTAATCAAGACGGTTAATAAAACAAGCTGTATAGATTCGTTAAAATAATTCTTACAAATAATCAAACTTATTTGCATTCCCGATCTTAAAAAATAATAACAAATTTTATTGTAATAGGAAGTTTAATCCAATATTGCAAATCAAAAGTTATAAGTATTGAGATATATAATGCTCTTTTTAAATCTTTTGCGGTTTTCATGTCTTGTATGTCATTTAAAATTATTTCGACTTTTAAATAACTGGCTTTACAGTAGTGTGTAAAAACGCCTTAATTATTACTGTGTCCGACGAAACAAAATTTGTTAAGTTAATGGAAGTAATAAATACTGTTCTAATAACAGTATTTTGGGGCTTTTATAAAAACTCCAAAAAGCTCAAGTTTTCCAAACAACGTTTACGATAAGTAACGTGCATATACATACTATTCACGCATTATCCAGTAGTGGATAACCGATTGAGTTCTTGTTAACTATAGTTTAGTGAATTTAAACTCTGTATAATGTAATGTTAAACGCTTTGGCGCCAGTAGCGATCGCGTTATAATTGGTAAACCGCAGCCATTTTTAATCCCCACGCGATTATTAATCTATACGAGCCCGGCTTCTTGGTTGCGTAAATTTTCAGACATTTAAGATATTTAATTGAATCGTTTTTAGTTAACAGGTGGATATAGGTTATTATTGAAAAAACCTATAAAAATTAAACACCACTATCATTTTTATATCAGTCTATATGGAATAAATGTATTAAAAAAAAAGATAAATGCTTCGACAAAAACAAAACGCTTCGCAAAGAATTTTCATAACGACGGTATTATAAAAACATTTAATGTGATTCTAACATTCAAAAATAAAAAGTTTCTTTGAATTCATTCAAAAGTTACGCAAGATAACTTTGCAGAGTTAGTAGAAAGGCATAAATTTTTCGATGTAGTTTGTTAAAAGTATTCTACGATCTGTAAAGTCGAATATAGACCGTCTTGGTATTCTTGATAACTCAACATTCTTGTGGTGGATCCAGAATTTTTGATGTGGGAGATCGGTTCAGACCTCAAAATTTCATTTTATTTATCGATTAAAACGCCGAGATGTGAACACGTACACATGATACCGTCATCACACCATTTTATAGCGTAATTTTTTCAGAATTTATTTTTTAATTTAAATATTTTTTTAATATATTAACAGTACAATAACTTCGTACAAGGCGTGCATTAGGGATGGCCTCTGTCCAGCAGAAACTAACACAGGCTGATGATGTTAACAGTTGTGTTTATTACATTCTGTTAGTACGTACTTCTTCCGTTTACGTTTGCTTTAGTTATTGTCATCCTCCATGACGACCTTATATGAATTTGATATTAAAAATGTAGATATATTATATACTGTTGCTGTATCTATTACAAAATTATTTAGCAGCACGTAGAGTTCCAATGGGGCAATGGGCAGTACTCCACATAGTTGCTTGAAACATTGAGTCATGGTAAGTTACGCTTCGTTTTATAGACAATTGAATGAGACCGGTACACGTAGTTTATTACCTTGCGGTAGAAACTGGCCGCTGTGGTGCAAATCTACTCAGCCAGATAAAAGAAGGATGGCTAAAAGTTCTTTGGGGCTCAAGAGAAAACTCATAAAGGTATATATATCTTTTTAATATTTGACTTTCCTTACTACGTAGTTTTACTCAGATAAGATTATTTTTACCTACTTTTTATCTTACCTGTCGGTTAAACGACGTATTTGGCTTTAAATCTGCCTTTGCATGCATAACGAATAAAAATCGTTAATAAATAAAGAAAAAAGAACACCTACAATAGTAGTGAAAGATTATCGAAATGGTTACGCAATTAAACGATACGATTCGGTCTTGCATACAAATTACATAACAATAGAACTGCAGACATTTGCAATCCTGTTACGTTTCGAGTCGTTACATTTTGACTCTTTTGCTATTATTTCTTACACAAACTATAGTATAGAGATGCAACGACAACAGTCTATAAACAAAAAAGTTTTTTTTTGTTTAACGTGATTGCTAAGCGACAAATACGCTGTTTTATGGAGGATCAAAACATATAACTTATAATAGTGAATATTTATAGCAACATTTATTTGTCTTGGTCCGAATAAAATATTAACTTTTATTTATGATTTTATAGAAATATTTATGGAAAATGGCAAAAACACAACAAAAACCTAATTTTATTTAACCGTACCTTTATCTATTATGTCATTTTTATTATATCACCTTTACTTTTATAAGACATAGAATCTACACATAAAAGTCCTCAATCCAACGAACGGCGCCTAAAAAAACGGCTACGGCTTCTAATCGGCAGACCGACACCATATTTAATAACCCTACATTATAAAACCAATAAGAGACTTAGTTACCATAAAATCCAAGCCTTATATGGTCCGAGTATAAGTGTAATATAAAACGAAAGAATAAGCCTTGATATTGCTCATGACACATGTACAGGCGTGTCTCATGAAATACACATGCGTGTATTAAAATAAGTTTTTGCCAATATGAAGTATTAACATAAAATAAACTATAATTAAAATACCGGTCAGTTGCGAGCAGAACTTGTACGGCGAGGGTTTGTACCTACCCTTTAATATTTATTTACTTTAATATTCGATTTAGACTAAAAACCTACGGGGAAATACCGGAAACATTTAGTTTAAAAATAAGTTATTACTGTACCAGTAAATAATATAGCTTATAGTTAAGCTATAGTTAAATAATTATAAATGATTACTAGTTTTCGTGAAAAATATATATTTTCTTATATCTTTCCACCGTGTCTATGATAATAGTGCAGTTTAATAAGTTTTTGTTATTTGTTAAGTGAATGCCAATAGTTTTGTTGTTTAGTGAAATATATTGTAATTACTTTCCATTATCTCTTTCAGATTATTAGGTACTGTAGTGGTAGAAGTTCTATTGTGTTTGCAGTCGCAAATATTACATTCAAATTTTAAATTGTAGTTAGTGTCTAGACAGTTTTGCAACATTAAATGTTTTTGTGATTCCTTTGTTGCATAGAATTTAATATAAATTAATTTAGTTTTCAACATAACTGTCGTCTATTTCATCACACAAATTCGAATGAGCTGAGCAATTTAATATGAAATAGTCGTAGCTGTTGTTGTGAAGGAAAACAATTTTGGTACAGATAATTAATTGACGCTTGCTGATTTCGGGACTTCCCGGAAACAAGGCTTATCCGACGAAGTAATTTGCCACCTAATAGTACGGTACGTAAATAAACACGACTTAGGTGTTGTTTATATCATTCCTGTTCCTATTTGTATATCAAACAAACATCATTTTGCTTGGTCGCATAACTATTTCTTTAATTTACTTTAAATATAAAATCATATAAATCGCGTTTATTCATTATATTTTATTTCGGTCGTTTTGGGCATATTCAGCATAATCACGAGCGGACCAAGATTGGATGTCTGTATCTCAATGTGTTCCGTATAACCGGCAGAGTTTTTGTTTGAAATTTGACACATCTTTATATTTTCATAATTTCGAATTCTGTTTTAGTAAAAAGAATGTAAAGAATAAACTAAAAAAAAACGTAAAAAAGTAGATGTAATATGTATAGTAATCGCGTAAATAAAAGAAATAATTTTTGGCAGGTAATTAAACAGTTGGACTGTCTATTTTCCTTATACCTACATGTAATTATCGGCGAAAATAACATTAGATATACGCACTTTCTTCTAATTATTATATAAAAGAAATCAATCCTAACAACAACTACTAAGCAACTATTAACAAGTACAAACATACTTGCTAAATAGAATTGCTTTATAATATGAAGAACAACAAATGTATTTAAATTTATCTTCGGATACTACAAGTGAGAGCTTTGACTGAGAATCTTGACAGTCTACAAGTTGTTTTGATAAAGCTCTTGAAACTTAAAGACGATTGTACAATGAAATAACGCCACGAAAGCTAACAACGAACTTCAAGATTTAACGATGTCGTCGCTTTCTTACGTCGCCTTTAAAATATTATTTTATCGAGGAGATTATATTGAAGTACGAGATAAACAAGTATTTTAATGTACTACATATTTTTATACTTCCTATAGAACTTAGTACATATAGGTGTAAATACTTAATTAACAATAAATTTATGCATAATTTCCGCGAAAGTATTTTCCATTTGTCTACGGCCAGTTGTTGTTTTTGTTTTAGATTTTTTTATGTATTTGTCTGAGGTAAAAACGAGACCATGATATTCGAGAATAATATCTATTTCTATTAGTTAAAGCATGTTTCTAATCCGTTTAGTAGTTTCGTAGTCTTTTCAAAAACAGATTATTCCTCTGTATAATATTCGTACCTACGCGAATATCTATTTGCCAACAGAATTATGGTCACTATAATTAACATTGATTACCTACGTAACATATGGCAATATGAAATCGCATATCAATTTACCACTTATGTGATTTGATATACACTACACTCTCATAGACTACTCAATTGATTTCTAAGCAATATCTATAACAATATAAATAATTGTTTAGAAATCCGTTTGACCGTACATGGACTTACGTAAAAACCTTCCGTTTACGAGGTCAAGTCCTCAAAGCCAAGTAGCTGGTACAATTCGATATCATAATTTCATTGTCTTTAATACTAGTATAAAAAATATAATCTGATGGAGCTAACAATTAGATATAATGAACTTAACAAAAAACTTAAACTATAACTAATATGTATCTGTGTGTCCGTACATCAAAATAACGAGTTGATGACAACAAAACGAAACAACATTTTTTTACACATTTATTACCACGCGGACAAAGGTGCGGGCAACACCTACTAATAAATAAAAAAAACACTGAATGAGCATCTGCTTTTCACGTCTCGTAATTCACGCAAAATATTTTGCTGACAAGTTTTTTCTTTACTAAACATTGACAAGACAATCTTATATATCTAAGAATTCTCTCTGTATGACCTACGTTTATTGATTTTTCTAGACTGCCACTTGTCCTTCGTCTTTTCGGTAATGTTTATGGACACCGACAGAATAAACGTAAACAATATTTGATTACGCATCAATATAAATTTGTTTCAAATTCTAATATCTTTATTCAACACATCAGCATTACACCTACTTATTGATATTAAATCTACATATTGTAGCATTTCTCTATGTGCTACGAATAATGAATCATATGTAAATGCGATGTCTGTATCTACGAACGGTGCAATATATTTGAATCATCAGAGTTTTGTGCGAAAAGTAACAGCCAGTTTAGTCTTAACTACTTAATTCACTAGAAGATATACAATAACAGCTTTTAAAGCATAAATAATATATGTAATGAAAACTAAAAATAACTATTGCCGTTCTATAAATTTTAATTAAGAAAACAACTAGAACTTGTTCAGACCGAAAAACTTCTGTAGTGTTATATTTTAATATTTGATATTATCTGCGATAAACGTGCTATGTGAAGCACTTTTATTTATTTTAAAATATATTCTTATACTACAATCTATTAAATATATTTATCCGTTGGATGTACAGCTGTAGAGTGGTACTTAAGCATTCGTTTTTTTCTCCGTTTAAGCATTCTTAGCAAAGATCGTTTTCGGTGCAGAAGAAGCGATAAAATGCAAATTTTTAAAGTCGGTAAATGCGGTCTGCGCTCAAGAAAAATAGTGAAAAGAATTACATTAAACAGAAAAAGTTGTGTAAAGTAGCCATTAAGGAAATCAGGTGATTTCTTATACTAAATAATGTTCTAGTCCGGCGGCATTGTAATTAACTTTAAAATAATTAAACATTTATCTAGTATTAGAAGGTAACTTACATCATTGAAATACGCCTGCTCCAACCGCTGGCGAGTTTTATGCGCTTTACTATATTCCGGAAGGCTCGATTGCCGTCGCATGCGCATTCTTTGTTCCCGTTCCATGGTCATAAGGTCAGATTTTTGGGAGAGTACCAGATAGTGCAATCGATGTACTAAATCCATTGTATTAATTTATATTTATATTTACAAATATTTTACATATTATTTGAAGGAATATTTTAGGCTAATATTCAATGAATAATTACGTTTTTATTTCGAAATATTATTAAGGGAGACTACTTTAATTAAAAGTAAACACTACTAGTGCACGTAGAAGAAGTTGAAAAAACTAAAATATATTTATAACTTTAACAAAAGTCACATTTTGGGAAGTGCGAATCTAACAAAGGAAAATTCACGTGTTCCTTTCGAGGTTATTCCGCGCAACGCAGGTCCATCTGCGAGGGCGGGCGCGCTGCGACTGACGGATGAACGAGACGAGAAGCGAGCGACTCCGGTGTCCCCGGCAACCGTTTGCTAACAACACGCGCTTTCGACCAAAAAAGCTATTTTGTACCAGTTAAACCGCTTCGCAACGAACAACTAAGAAACGCTTTAACGGAAAAAATCAAGTGATATATCATCCCGCCTTTTATAAGATATCTGTTTGTGTAACGCAATACAAATCGGTAACAGTAAATATTGACTTATATATTATGGATATAGTCCATAATATATCGTGAATATAATATATCCTTTGTTGTATTGTCATCTTTAAACATCTGGGTTATCCTACTTAATGGATGTAAACGGATTTCAACGCAATGTACTGGTACTTAAACGATTGGCACGTGTCTATAAATTTATTTAAGTAACTTTTTGGTAATTATTAATACCTTATCTGATAAATAGAGTTACAATACGACCCGAAAAATTACACATGAAATTAAGACATGATAGATGTATAATATAAAATCGAGACAATTTTAAGCATATTATTGTTTTTTTACGATTTTGTTGTCATCTTATAGAAATCCCGTGCGATGTAAAATATTTGTATATGGTTTTCCCTTAAAGCACAAAGTCTTTTATACCTTCGTGGCATCCGAATCTAATATTCGGTTGGGTTAAAATATCCTTTTACCTCGCTCGATTATCAAAGATACACTTGAGGTCTACAAGTAAAGGTCTGTGGATATTACATTACTTAAAAAAAATTAAAATAAAACGTTGAAGAATATTACTTTTTATGTATAAAGGTATTAAAATAATTATTATTTTTACTCCTATTTAATTAAAAAAAATTAAATACACTTAATAATATTATATTAAAGATTTTTCTTATTGCAGGAGTGACGACACGCATAAAAGCTGCCCTGACAGGTAACTAATATCATCTTGCTACAACAAAACGTATGATGTTATGTTTCGTTCACTTAGTAATACCACTGGATATGTCGCCCTTCAAACCAGAACACAGTAGCGCTATGATTTAGCACGATTTTACTTTTCTGGCCAGTTCCCTTTAAACTTAAAGCTTGCCTACTTTGTAAGTATTAATCTCGAGTTATTTTATAACATATTAAAGATTATATAAAAAAAATAAAAGCCTTGAGGTCTGTTACATTGCTCCGTGATTTTCTACACGTGGTAAACTAAAAATTTGTTTATAATATACGTATTAATCAATGTTTTTTTTTATCATATTTAATTTATATTATTACGATTATTTATAAATCTATACATTCAGCGAGATTTCATCTAAATTGGGATAAATAACATAAAATATCTTCCATATTCGAAATATTAAAGTTTATGACTAGGCATTTAGCAAGACTTTTACAAAGGCATAACAAACGTGTAAAATTAATTAAGATAATATAAGGATAAGTCGCCTTGTATGTATTTTAGTACGCTTAGTAGAGAAAAGTTCTGAGTCACTTTTGTGTTGTATGAACGGGCTAAGAAATCACTTTTAAGACGCTTATGTTTCTAGGTTTTTTTGTGTTGCTTTAAAATACTAAAGTCACCAACAATATCTACCTACTGTTGAATTAAACTGTAATATTTTTACGTAAAATATAAAAGAGTGATTTTGTCAACTTGTTTTATTTGACATGTATTTTTGTCCTGGACAATGATGGCTATTTTTGCTTTTTTTTATTTAGTTCACATGACGGCAAGCCCTGCCCATAATAAAAGTAGCCTAGGACGCGACATCATTAATATAGAAATAATAATAAGCAATACAAAGTATTCACCCTTAAGACAGACAAAGAAAAAGATTTTTAAAGTTATTAAATCAAATAAAAATACCTAAAAAATATTTTGTAATTGGTTTAATAAAAAAATATATATTTAACTAAATTTTATTCCTTTTTTATTTCTTACCAGCCAGAAATAAAAAAGGAATAAAATGTTAAATATATTTTTTTCTGTACGATTTTAAAAAATTCGGTACCTTTTAGGAAAAAAATTATAAGAAATCTTCGAAATAGTAGTAACTTTAACATATCGAACTATAGTCAATTTGGATTGTTCGAAAATTAAGGCTGAATTTTCTACTGGTAAAATAGTCCATTTTTAAATGAGTTTCTTACCATAGTTTTATGTTATACTATATTTTTTTTTATTCTGCAACAAAAGTGCACAATACGTACATTTCGTAACAGACTAGTTCGACGCAAAATTCCCCGACATCAATTACATTGCTACTTGACAAAGTCAAATGGATGCAGCTGTCGAATAGATGGATGGCGTTGTATGCGCACTAAACAAAGCATTTTTAAAAATTGTAACCCCGTTCACGACGATGACGTAAATATTCAATATGTTCAATTAAACACGACCTCGATAAACATCAAGGTCAATTTTATTAATAAATAATGAAATTACGATAACCTATGTGAAATTTTATAGTTTTGATATTTTTTTGTTACATTTTTTATTTAATGTAGAGACAATTACAGCTATATAAAAATTGGTCCACATGATAGTTACTACCTACCGAGCAAATAAATATTAAAAAATACTAAGCGCTGGGAGTACAGCAAATGAGGTACTATAACAGTACGTATTTATGTATTAAGAAAAAGGGATTGATCAGTTTCAAGTTTATTTTTTCACCCGTTCCGCATTTTATCGCCGCTTATTCCTTTTACTTATAAAAGCGTGAGCCCACGATCATGGTCAACGCTAACGTTGCGTTTAAGGTACGCTACAAAATTATATTTCATTACGCAGATACTTTATACTGTAAGTGACTATATGAATAAAAATACATTCATACTCAACGTAGCTCATGCGGTATGCACATTTAGTTCAATTAAAAGTAGAACGCGATGAAGATTATTACCAATGCATGTCAGTGTATCATATATCTATTTGGCAGGACCCATTATTGTTATCAGTTAAATAATTAAGGCACCGATAAAGTATTATAAACAATACTTTATATCTGTTTTATTTTACACCCCTTTAATTTTTTTAAAACAATGCTAATAAAGCAACTTAAAGATGTAATGCAAAAACAAAAAGAAGCCCTCATAAACTAGAAAGCAAGATATGCCTATGTCAAAAAAAAGTTTGGTTTGCAATTACTTTCAAAGAAGTTTTCAAGTATATTATATAAAGAAATATCTCATAAATAGAAGTCGCTAGCGAATTTTTAATCAGTGGCAGACCAGAAAAAAACTAATTATTTTTAAAGACGAATTATTACTTTTTTTTTCGTCTAGTTATGTGCAAAAAATTTATCACGTAAAGTTAAAAAACAAACCATTCTTTCATTTTAGTGGTTCCTACTGTGACAACACCAAGCGTCAGTAATTAATCAGAAAAAAATGCCTGAAAGTTGGGACAATACCAAAAATTTCCACCAATAGAAAGATGTCACTGGTTGTATGTAATAAGCTGAATGTATTAAAGGGTATAAAGTAAAAATAAAAAATAATATTTACACATGTATTTCACTTTTTACCAATATGAACATTAAAGGAACAAAACATTAAATTTTGTACACACCTGAATGTATTTGTCAACAATTTTTTTAATACTTTTTATTCAAATACATTCTTAATTGTTACACACGAAATATTAGTGTAAAAGAATGCATATATTTAGAAATTTGTTTAACATTCACAGAACAATGTATTCTATGATAGTTAAACTAAATCTAAAGTAATTTGATACTAGAAGACATAATTGACAATTTAATTTGACATAGAAGTTAGTTATGACTGCAGTTCCAAAAATATTAGCTGATAAATTGCAAAGTTTATCAAAACCATGCAAAAATAACCCATATAGTGTTAACAGATTTTGAAAAAAATGTTATGAAATAGTTTAAGCAATACTAGCAAATGAAGCGAAAGGTTACAAAATAAAACTAACTCATAATTTCTATTACCATCAAAATTTTATTGCTTATTATTAATTATACCTCTTAGTTTAATTATTGCTCATATTAAATTTTAAAAGTGTACAACAATAGAGGTACTACAATTATTTAATTGAAGTTTGGAAAAAGATCCTAGCATTAACTATGTAAGCCTAATAAGACAAAATTTATTTAAAAATAAAGCATACTAAGTTGCTAATGGTATTCTAAATCTCAAAATAAGATATTTTAATGGTTATGGCCAACTTGATGCTTTGCCTCCTAAATTTTAGACCTTATTAGGCTTTAAATATATATTTGTACAGATAATAACATCCCATTAATCCCAACAATGCATCACAATAAAGATACTACATGGGGATTTAAATATAATTTGACAAACTTTATTTATACAAAAATATTTTTAATTTTACTACTTACTTGTTAATCAATTGCATGTACACTTTTTTAACTATATCAAAATACATAATGCTATATTTCAAGTATTAAACATTTTGCAAAAGTAAAGATATTAGTCAAACCAAAATGGCAATAACCTATAGTGACTCGGTGGTTCCAGAGTAAAAATTAGTTTGGATTTTATAATGAAAACAAAGCATACTCATTAGGGAAATAATAAAATGTATTGCTTAAATTCGCCTAAAAATCTAAAAAATTAAAACACAGGAAAATGAAACCTGGCAATAGAAAAGAAATAAAACAGTAAGTTAACAATATTTTTTGTCCTTTTATATCAAAGCGTATTTCTATCTTTGATATTAGACATGATTGTTTTCCTTTGTTTATTTGAACAATTAATATTAAGTTTTCTTTCTGTCAAAATTTAAACACAAAAAGGCTTATTAGATAAGGGCTATAACAATTTAAGGTCACTAAAGACTTCCATCATTATGTATATAATGGGTAACAATCTAAATATTTTTACATCTATAATTAATAAACAGTAAAATAATTGTGCATTTTCATCAAGGCGCATCAATATAACAAATGTTAGTATTCACAGTTACTACCAAGAATTTGTATAGACATTAACACCAAAATTGGAATATTTAAATATATTTGGTAATAAAACCTTTTCAACAGATATCTTTTACACCTGTATGTCATGTACTTTCATTGTTGTCAATAGTATTTAAAGGTTAATCTTGAACATTCAAAATTATTATATACCATAATGATGATAAATTACAAAAATATATAAAAATGTGAATTCAAAAAAGAAGAAATAAATTATTATTATGCTTCAGATATCTTAGATTTTCCATTTAGTTTGCCGAGTTGTCCCAACATAAGTACAGTGTTTATAAGGTTCTCTGAATAAATACGCTGGTTTGTTTCCATCTTTCTTAATTTCTGTACAACATATTTAGAAAAAAACTCAAGCTCATTTTCGTTTCCTTGACTTCGATGTTCTGTGTTGTCTGGACTGCGTTTACGCTTGTTGTTTTTAGAACTTGTTGGTAATGATGACCTTTCTTTCGTTTTAAATGAGTCATCTGAGTTAATGTTATTAGCACCACTTAAACTATTTACAAAAGCTTGATTTAAATCTTCACGGAGGTCATGTGCTTCTTCCTCATTTAACTGTATGGTTAAATCGTCAGGTACTGTAACCATTGGTACATGGTTTTCTGAGAATAAAGGTGATGGTAAAAACGACACGCGTTTACGGACTTTGACTGCGGAAGCCTTTGGTTTGGTCGATGGTGACTCCTGTGGGGTTGCAGCGACTGTATGACGACGGTTTGGTAACTTCTTAACTTCAGTATTATGTAATCTACTTGTTTGTTTGTTGCTCCAAAAATTCACTTTAATTTTAGGTTTAGGTTTAGATTTTTTTTCCGTTTTACTATGTGAAACACTTGGAGCCAACTTGTACAGTATTAATTCATCATCACTTTTTATTGTTTGTTCAGATTTTGCTTTAATTGGTGATTTGCTGTGGTATTGTTTATTAATCTTATATCGAATATTATCGTCTTCAGAGTGGAAACGGTTATTTTGTGTTGTTGTTATAGATGACACTTGCTTCATACTGAATATTTGTCTAAGATAGTATTTAAATATAGTTAATTGTAATCTTGAGCACCTGAAAGGAAACAAATCATTTAATAATTTACACATAACAAATTATAAATTAACAAATTACGATTTAAAAATTCCTCGTTTCCCGCCTTAAAATAAAAACGTTCTATTATATTAAAAACAACCATGACTATAACTTCTCCTTTATTAGGAAGGCCATTGGAGGAATTAAGGATCGAATCGATCTATTAGGCGATGTTATAATGGTAATAGAAAATAACATTAGTATATAAATATTAGTTGAGGTTATAATTTATAAATATCACGATATTTATTCCTCAAGTTAAATCAAGTATTTGTTTGTTAATATTATGTTGAAACAGTGAGAAATTCATATATAATTCTCGTACCAATTCATATGCAGTTTAACCAAAGTGTAAAATGCACGAGCATTGGCGATATAAAGTGTTATATTATATAACCAAAGAACACCATAGATATATATCTTACCTTTATTAATATTAACTATTTATCATGAATCTTCACAAGAATATATTGACATATTCGCCAACAATTTGTAAATTTATACACTGAACACAAACACAACACGCACAACTCACTACAGGTAGCCTTCATGCATGACGTAAAATAGTTCCGAATAAATCCGTCGTAGCGTGAATATCGCGCATGGCGGGAATCCTTGTACTCGTTTATATAAATGACGGAACCCGTAATGCTAAAAAAATATTCTATAAAAATAAAGCAATTAAAATCAGCTTGGGCTAAATATTACATAAAATGAAAGTCAATGTTTTGGTGAAAATAACACAAAAAAGACAACATTTCCGAATAACTATATAGGGTTAATAAATTATGTATAACATTAACTTCATAATTTTATTTTTATGAAATGTTTCATCATTTAGGACTATGTAAGAATAGTTATAAGGATTTAAATTTGATCAATATTCCGATACCAATTTTAAAATAAATAGAAGCTAACAGTCACATAATTAAACGCATTATGAAACCATAATAAAGAAATTTTATTTTTTTAATTAAATGAAATGGAAACAAAAGGTAATTACATAAACATCACTTACCATATGATTTTTCATTGATATCCAGCCCATTTTGACACTAAATTTGTTTTTGCTTATTTTGTCAGTAAATGCAAAAAAGTTATTTAAAGAGACGGAAAATTAAAGGACGGAATAATAGTCTAATTAATAAATTTTCGACGATTTTTTCACCTAAAGTGTGATTTCATAGGTTATGTTAATGTTAGCTCGCGAGATCTCTTCTCAGACTGAATGGATGCGAGGCTGTGCGCAATGCGGCACGGTGTGATCGCCCACAGTATCCTTAGTTTATATCAATATTTTATAATTTTGCAAAAATATCATAGAAATATTATATTAAGAAAATATTTTTATAAATTATTTTTAATAAAGTGACAACAGCTGGAATAAGATTCTATTACAAAAGCCTCAAATGTAGCTTACCTTTTCAATTTTTTTACTAATGTATCGTAAAAATGATTTCTATAAGTGCTTGAAATTTGAATCACTCGATAATACCGCGAATATCAAAAACATTGATTGGACGATGAATTTAAAGCCGCATGTGCGGAGAATCGCGTCATAACGCATGCGCTAACAGTAAACAAGGCCTTAAATATTAGCGAGCGATAAAACATTTTAATTTTTAGTTAAACTATAATAATAGATGCGTGTTTATCGTATAGCATTTAAGTGGCAACTATTTTTTATTAGGAATTTTATGAAAAGGAAAATTATGATGTATATTTATGCATATAATATGAAGTTAAAAAAGCTTTCTGTTGTTCCTCAAATTATAATCAAAATATATAGCTATGTAGATATAACTTGCTAATGTACATCCTGACAATTTAGATAACATACATTTGCTTAAAACATTGCTTTTAAAGTTTTAGTACTTTTCTACGTTACACAAATTTCGTCTCTTGACGAAGTGAAGGGCGTAGTTTATTTATAATTTTAAAATGTTTGTAGACTTAATTCGCTTTTTAGCGAAAGTTACGCATTTAATGTTATATCAACTTTAAACGTTTTATAACCAAAACTTAAAGTATTTTTTTTATACCAATACTCTTTAAAACATTAATGTGTTAATACCAATAATATTATCTGTGTTCTTGTTCACATTTGATTTTGAGAACAATTTAGTAGTTACGGAAACCCATAATTATTATAAACTTACTAAGTAGTATAGTACCTTCAGCAGTAGTTGTGTGTCGTAAAAGACTTATTAAGAAACCTAAATTTAAGATGACTTACCTGAGCTCTTACTGCGGCAAGGTGAAGCTGTGTAGCTCTGTAGTCGTATTTCTTCAACGATATTTCCTCCTAATAAAAAGAACAAACATTTCAGTTACTCAAGCTTAGCTGTTATAAAAGCCTTTTTTAAAATTCTACCGAATAAGGCGAAATTTTTAAAATGCTTGTATAAAATGACCCACGGCTTTCATTATGCTTATTTAGTTGTTATTTATTAATAAAATCATATTTAACGTCATTTTAGAAATTACGTACGTTTTTGTATTACAGATAATTAAAGTACAGTCTGAAAAACTTTAGCTTAAGGCTTAAGATTAATTTATAACAAAATCAAATACGGCTAGTGACATCTGTGCGCTAAATTTTGTAACAATTTCTACTATAAAATTAGCCCTGTGTGTGGGGTTTCTATAGCCCACGAGACAGATGTCGCACATAGTGCTTACTAGCATTTAAAATACATAACGATAAAACTTTAACAAATAAAAAAAAATACACAGTTTTGATTACACCTAATAGTCTAATTTAATGGGTCTGTCCAATAAGATTTTTATATAATTTTTGTATTTAATAATATATTATTGATATGATATAATATGCTTTTTATATTATTTTCTTTTTACATAGAATCCTTATCTTTCTTAGGTCTGTCATGGCATTTTTCTGTCATTTCATCTTTTTGGAATACTATATTTAGTTAACACCAATTCGAAAAAAAAAAACATTTAAATTCACTGTAAAAATGACGGTATCGTTTACCCCAAAAAAGTACAAAATCGACATGTAGAAGAACATGAATCTGAGACCGGGAAAAGCTTCGTACCGTAAATGTGAAATCAAGTATGGATGAAAAAAGTTTCGAGTAATGCTAAGAATAAGCGATGTCATGGCAATACCTTTATAAACACAAGAAAGACTGAAAGCCCTCATTTACTGTAAGGAGGAAGTTTTGAAGAGAAACGTGTATATGCAAAATATAACAAAACTTTGTGAAGTAAGCCGTGCTATAATTCGTAAAAGACACCGTATGCGTACTTTTAAGGCATATTATTGTAGACTCGTTTTGTTTTTAATCTTTTAACTTGCTATAAGATCTAATAGTAACATTACACTACTATTTTATCTAATAAGTTCTTAACATTACTTTTTATCTAAGTCAAAGTCAAAGTCAAAATCATTTATTCAATTTAGGCTCTACTGAGCACTTATGAACGTCAAAATTATCCATTTACCACCGGTTCCTAAACTCAGACCCGTCAGAGAAGAACCGGCAGAGAAACTCTGCGCCTTTTTTTTTAAATATTGGCATTTACAAAATTTTACCAAAACATATTTTTTTTAATTTAACCAGGGGATTTGCAAGTACAGAATATAACCTATTTCAACACATCTTGGTCCTCAACAGAATTTATAACAGAATATAGCTTTTTCTATAAGCGTTGTTTGACAACTTTACAAGCTCGAATCATTCAGTTGCGTTTGGCACCATTTAATTTATTATACATTCTTATACTATTATACATGAAAGATTTTTGGTTCAGGTCAGTCTAAATCTGAGGTAGCTCTAGGGGCTCAATTCGACCCCTACGCGGCCTAATATCTTTTAGCAAACATATGAATATTTTGACGCGTACTAATATTTTCAAATATGTATAGCATAATATAAAATTTCAGTTTATTAAAACATTACGTAAAGATTCCGTGAACCCAGATTGTAGATTGCCTAACAGCCTGTTTTTGTAGTATAAATATTGTTTCAAACCAGCTGCAGATCCCATAATAATAATCCATAGGACATAAGCATGTAATATACGCTAATGTAACCTATTTAGTACCTGCAGTTAGCTCACTAATCTTGTTAGTCAAGATTTGCTGAACATTGCTCTTGAAAGTTTGTCAAATGAGCTCTCATGCATCTTGAATCAATTTAGAAAATCCTAGAAATGTAGTGAAGCTTTACTAGGAATTAACCTCATTGTCAACTTTAATATTTTGAAAATCTGCAACTACAAAAGTAAAACGTTAAGATTTAGTTTTGTTCGTGTAGTATTGTTATTGGATGCAAACCAGTTTGACAATTACAATGCCGCTATTTGCTATCTCAACGTTATGGTATTTTTTACCTTAGCAGTGTAGTAGTGTCTTCTGAAAAGAACAACTGGACACCTCTCACTACCAGAGGTGAATCATTTATTAGACCAGGAACAGAATAGTCCCAAGATTTCCTTAGAGAACACCATTCAGACTAAGGTAGCTGTGATGACAGAGTTCATTTAAGTTCTACATATATGAATTTATTAAGTAGAAGATAGAAAATCAAGACTCAAACCTCGTACACTTGTATTTATTATATGATTAATATGTCATGGTCCACACGTCAAAGGCTTGAAAGATCAAAAGATTCCATGAATGCGGATCCTCCCATGCCGTAGAACATGAGAGCCAACTTTATACAGCATTTACTGTTGACCTACCTCTGGTAAAGCCAAATTGGTGATCACTAAAATATCATGTTTATAAGTGTACTAAAGTTGTTCTAACATAATTTTTTCAAAATTTTACTAATACTGCATGTATAGAGATTGGTCTATAATTTTCAATATTAACTTACAACCTGATTTAAGACTGTTACTGTTTTCTGAATTTCATTAACTGTTGGGAATCTATTAGGTACTTATAGATGCATTATATATATATGGCTAATATGGGATATATCTTGAATTATTAAATTTATTGCCCAGTATAAATACCTACAAGTCTTCTGTTTCTTTTTATTTATTTTATTAAACGCCTTCACTATATCTATAGAGCTAAATTACAAAATTAAAATCAGGAAACATTGTTATCCAATAATTTAGTGTGAAAACGCTGAATCAGAACTAGAATTTAAGTAGTTTTGTAGTTTCTGAGCTATGTTTGGTAAAGTATTTTGAACTCATTAGCTACCTCAGCCTTCAGCTTAACAGCTTTTAATCCTAGACATTTAGTTCAGGTCATTCTCTGTTTTGTAGTTTCTACCTGTTTCGTATTAATAACGTTTCGTATTAATAACTGTTTCCTATTATTAAAATATCTATAAACGTTACGGCTAGTTTAAACTACATATGTCAAAAATACGACCTTAGGAGTTCTTTAAAAATTTCGTGCGGGTAAAAAAATATCGATCCGATGTTGGGCAGTGCGTAAACTTTTAATGACGTACTTTGGTTTTCTTGCCATTCTTAAAAATATTTATAATGATACGAGGTCAACATTTATGAATACTAGTATAATTTTGTTAGGGAATAAATTAAATTAAATAGACATAATTTTGGCAGCTGGTATCGATCGTTAAAGACTATATTTCTTCTTGTATATTTTTAACCCTAATATAATAAATAATTAGTTATTAAAATAATAGATCCATTTCGCATAATTCCGATTCGCTATTAAATTATGTAAATATGCCTTTATCCTATATCATCATGTCTTGTCAATGGCGTTCCAAAACAAATTGTTCTGAAACACGCTAGATACCATGGCAAGGGATATGAATATTTTTGTCAGTAGCAGTCATTGTGCTTATTTCGAGCAAATGATTATTTATGACACGCATAGGTTGTTAATATTCGCCCCACAAATAAAAGACTAGAACGTAATTAACTCAAGATAATGATAATGAAATAAATTCTTGGATTAAACTTGAGTTTACCTATCACGTTCTTGTATTCTATATTTAAAATTTAACACTTAAAGTTTCAAACTACTTTTTCGATCGTGGTTACCGACAATATTCGCGTTAAAAAATTGGCCATTTACTTTAATATTTCGTAAAACTATTTTAGAATATTTAAAAATATTTTATTCCAAAAACAACTAAATTATCATCAATTGCATGCCAAGAATTCATAAAGAAAATATTTATAATATGCTATTCGACGACCCGGAGTGTACACTACACGTCGGATGATAAAATTGTATTAAAATTGTACTAATCTATACAAATAAGTTAGAGAAAATTTTAGTTGCTGCTCTGAAAAGTCAACATTTGCATTAAAAGCATTTAATTTTGAAATGTTAATTTAAAGCAAATATTGAATTGTGCTTTCGTACTACAGCATTATTTTACAACTAACGGGCTTGCATAGCGTTAACGTAGCCAATCTATATTGTTAGGAAGCCAGTAATACCTCTCTAGTTGTATTTATGGGCGTATTACACAAATTACCTGAATCTCGTTGACTTTGCTGTATACATTGCTCTCTAGGTTGCGGCTCTGTACGCGAGCTAATGAATCCAGGCCGTCCTGAAAGAAGAAAAGAATTAAAACACATTCCAATTAAACTACGTTAACGTAGTAGTGTTTGTATTTAATTTTATTTAAAGTCGTCATTCAGCAGCAGCAGCATCAGCGTGTGATACTCCCCTAATACACGCCTATCCATTAGGACGTTTTGGACCGTATCCCACCACGCTGGTCCAATGCGGGTTGGTGGGTGGACCGACTTTTTACATGCCCATCCGACGCATGGATCATCTTACTTTTCAGACGATTGGGTGATTGGCCCAATTGCCCTAACTAACTAGGAAACAATAATAATGAATTGTTGAGCCCCGCAGGATTAGAACTCACGACCTCCGGTTTCTATTTTATTTTTGAAAATATTTTTTAGTCCTATTTTTGTATTATGTGAAACGATAAAGCCGTAGTGTTGATTAATAATTGAGTTATTCCATAACTATCACATATTCTCATAATTTAAAGTTTAAATGTCACAGAAGCGTGATATTTGTAATAACGAAAAATATACGAAAAAGAACATAAAGAAGACGAAAGTTTGTAAGAATAGGTACATGTTTATGACTTATTTATCCAAAAACGTCTTAAAGGAATTTGATAAAACTTCACAATTAGGTAGCTTATAACGTTACGTTACGTTATAACGTTACGTTACGTATACGTTATAACTCAGAAGAAATTTTAGCTGTAATCTACAGTGTGCATAATTCAAAATTTAAAAAAGTGTCAAGAATGTACAAAAACATTTGCCATTTGCATTTCGGCGTGCGCCGCAAAACCTTTAGGCTTAAAAGGAAATAATATTTTATTACCATTATCACAAATTGACAACGCAACGCGGATGAAAGCGCAGAGCGAAGATTAGTTTGTAAATAAGAATGTTTGTCACCCTATAAAACGAAAACTAATTAACGGATTTGGATACAAATTAATACTGCTTTAAATTATAAAAAATATATTTAAATACGCAAACGGAACCGCTGGTGTAGGTTGGTCTTATTAAAACAATTTATTTTATACACGTTGCACGAAAATACAGATTATGGTATTTGAAATTATTTGACAGATTAATGAATATGACGATACCTGCTTGTGCAGTTTTTGAATGAAATTAAATTATATAATAAGATCGGAAACTGTAGCATATAGGGAAGGTCTATGGCAAGCTGATAATTATGATCAAGTAATTTAAAAAAGTACGAAGGGATAGACGATACGTAATGATATTTATTCTGTTGTGTTTAGATCTGTGTAATAAGTAATAATAAACGAAAATTGAGTTTAAATAGTGACTGATAAATAGTAACCGTGTTGCCAACGTTTAATATTTGTTGCCCCAAGTTTGGGGTGTTGTGTTATCGTGTCGAAATATTAATTTTTTAAAAAGTAACACACAAATTCACTCATGGTCACAAAAGTGTTATAATCACGTAAGTTCTGTAAATAATCCATAGTTTGTACATTTATTCTTATATAAACTACACAAACTTATGCACATATTTTTGGATGGTCCAAACAGTTTGTTATATGACCATAATGTTGGTATTCAATAACTCGTTTGCGCCCAAATTTTATATGAAAGGGCTCCGTATGTCAGAATCCTTGCCCCAAGCGATTCATAAATTGCGATCCTTGACAGCAGTTGTTACTTAACGTTAGAACAGTTGAACAGTTTGAATAAGTATACATATCTATGATACTTTTAGTTAAACCTTTTACATTTACCTAAATTGTAATATGTATCGTTTAGTAAGAATTGTGAACTCTTTTTTAGGTATTTTAAATATTAACGTTACTCTTTAAAAAAAAGAAGTGTTTTGCAGTGAAAATTATATCGTATATTTATTTCTGTCTTTCTTCCTTTCATCTTTTTACGTTAAAAAGAAAAAGTTTTTGCTAAGCTTTAAGGATACATATACATATAACAACTTGAACACGACTTGTTTTAACTATTTATAAACTTATTTATCGATATTACCAGATGTTACGCCAAGCTTTGTGTTCATCGAAATATTGCAATCACTGTTGTGTAGGATATTCAGTATAAATATTATACAATTCCGTTACATATTGTTTTTTTTTACCGAATTCTCGACAACACTATGACCTGAATTACTGTTTCTATGCTTGTTTATATTAAAGCTATTGCCTATTAAAACGTTAATTTTAATTTAACGACATATATGGTTCATTGAATTTTTTTTAGTTATTCGAAAAGAAAGGGGTGGACAGCCTTTTGAATAAATACTATTAAATTAAAAACCTTGTCTGTGTAAGGAAATAGGTCGGATTTCATTAGTCATCGTCCAAAATCGCGATTGCAAGAGAATTAAGTACTACGGAACTCGGTACATATATTTAGCATCAAAAATTATTTTTCAAAGACATAATCAAATACTGTTAAATGAATTCAAAATATAATATTTAAACATATAATAATGATATATGCGGGCTAAAGTTTTATGTATTAATATACTTTGTGTGCTGTTAAACAATATAACTATTATAAAACATAATAACTAACCTGTAGTTGTTTTATTTGGATTTCAAGGTCCTGCGCGTCTTTCCTTAGTTGTTCGTAGTTGAGACGGGCCTCTCTTATATCCATGCGGTCCAACAACATCTCCCCACGAAGAACCGGAGGCATCGTCTCCTAAAAGAAAAATCGACGATTAAATGAAAAATAGTAGCAGATTTAATGAATACTAATAAAATTCATTATTAAATATTATTAATAGCAACATTTTGAATGAAGACCTAGAAATTAAAAACAAAAAAAAACTGTTCCATTTCGGTACAACCTTTTTGTGACGAATATAAAGATCGGATAAGAACATTCACAAACACACCCTACATTTCAAATGTCACTTGATCCATAATTTATGAGATTATGTCTTGACTGCAAAGAATATCTTAGACGAAACGTTTTTTTTATTTTGCTTTTAATAATTTAGCGTTCATGTTTTCTCAAGCGTTTTGTGAAATTGAATCGAAAACTTATTCGTTTAAAGCTACTGAGGAAACTGTTTCTAAAGATCATGTCATGTTATAGCTCTAAGTGTTTGTGAACATCGGTGGATAATACAACTAAAAAGAACTTCTCATTTCATAAAAGATAAATAAGACGTTAGATCAAAGAGCAAGCGAAATATTCACAAACGAATGAACTTTTTCAACCCAATGATCCGACGCATCCAAATCACTGGATTGTTTTTTGTTCGTTGATATTGCGAATGAAATAAAAGTAGGGGGTCCATATAAGAATTACGGCATTGTGTTAAAATCGTGAAGCGTTTTGACCTTTCTACAAGGGACTTGTCGAGGTTCCGGCTTTATGTAGAGTTTTACAACTGTGTTATTCTTCAAAGGACTCGTAATAAGAACATGTTAAAAGAAGATTTGTTGCTTTTTTTAAATATAATTGAAAGGAGTTCAAGTTTTATAACGATTGACTAACTAACTATAAATTTATATTTTAATAAAGCTAACTAATTAAATACAAATAACTGAGATACATTGTTAAATAACACGACAATGGTTGAATCGTGATAGGAGTTTGAGAGAAAACGACAATATTGTTCATGCACGTAACAATATCTACCGAGTGGATGCTTAAGTTCACCCTAAAGAGATTGTCGAAGAAAAGTATGTCAAGTTGCATATGTATCGCGTGATATTGTACCTTTATGCTTTTCTTGCATGCACGACATTTGGCCTAAATATAAAGCACAAATGAACAGCAACAAGAAAATCCATTTATACTTATTTGCTCAATGGTCTATTCCCAGCATCCGAAAACGACAAATAAAGAAAGAAACAAAGATGAAAAATGCCGTAAAGAAGGTGGTCATCCTTTTATTTTCAATAGTAAGTAAAAAGCTTATAAATCGGAAAGAACTGTAGTAATCTGTCTAATATACAATGTTATTCCAGCTTATAGATTTCTATAGCCAGTTTAATTATTTAATCAAATAAACGACACCGTATATCTGGGTGTCGAGTGGACTTGTGGCATCAAACGCGGCACTGCTTATAGGCAAAAGATATTACTTACTATCAATTAAATGTCTCCATTATTTTTAACAAATATATTTTTGTAAATAAATAAGATAGGTCCCTTTTTCCTAAGAGACCGTCTAGGCTAGTACAAGTCCGACACCTATTTCTGCCGCTTATCAATAGTATGTAAACATTACTGCTTTTCAGTTGGAACGGCGGTGAAGCCAGTGCAATCACTGTGTAACAGTAATACATCCTTACCACCAAGTGACCGTCCTGCATCATTATAACAAATACAAAAGAAATAAAAATAGAAATACCGCTGGCACATCGATCGGAGGGTCATCAGGTTCTGGTGGGTATGGTGGCAGGAATGCCCGCTTTGGAGCCCTCATGGGGGGCTGCGAGATGAGGAGTGTACGGGCCAGGTGTGCCAGATCGGCTGTGCTGGACACGGCGCGGGATTGCGCGCACAGCGACTCGTAGCGACGAAGCTGGTTGTTGCACTGTTGGGAAGTTAATTATGATTTGGAATGTAAGATATTTTACAGCGTCACGTAAACCAAGAAAACTTCCATTGAAGTGTAAAGTTACCAATTCTAAAGATTCTTGCAGATACACTGTCTCCGTAGCCAAGTGGTATGGGCTTGCGCTTTACAAACTTTTGGGTTCGGATCCCGCGGAGACTCAACAACTTTTGTTGTTGTTTTCTAGTTGGTTAGAGAAATGCGGGCTGATCACCCGATTGCCTGTTAAATATGATGGTCCATTTGACGGATGGGCATGTAAAAAGTTGGTACTGCGCCTTCTCTCTCTACGATCGTGTCGGTTGTACATCCCATCAGACTATGAGAGCGATAGAATAGGGAGTGCATCCATGTTTGCGCGTATACGTGTGCACTATTCTATATCCTACGCAGTTGGCTGATCTCTAATATAGATCGGCCACCAAAGTCGCAATCGACTAGGAGGACATCATATTATTAATATTAATTTAAAGTATATAAAATTTACTTTTGATCTTTAAACTGAAGCTCCTGCGACATGTACAATCGATCTGTAAACACTTTAGAAACTTATGGCTTGAAAATAAATGAAATAAAATGAAAACTCTATAGTTGTTTTTGTTGGGATATATAAATTTATGTATTTTACAAAGGACAAAATAATTTATTTGACAGATTTACGAACCAAAAATAACATCGAATTTAGGCAAAGAGGCATAAAAAGAGATATGTGTTATACCATATGCGGCTGCGATTACTAACAATCGGAGGAGGAACGTTGTTTCGTTTTTATATCTTAACACTTTAAAAAAATCATAGAATTTAAACCTTTCAAATGGTAATAAAAAGTTTAACCTGGTCGCCAAAATCATCTTTTTGCAGTCATTATAGGATGTCAGCAAATTTCTGACAACTAATTCAACCATCGAATTCAGTTAGTCATTTTGGTGGTGGAGTTTAGATGACATCGGAAAAACATGCTGTTTTGGTAAATCTGGCTGTAAATCAAACAGACTTCAAAGTTGAGAATCTAGGAGATAGGAGTTCATAATTAGCATTTGTTATAAATTATATTGCACTATTTTACGATTTTCTATGCATTATTTTAATAAATTTAAATGACTCATAGTGATTTTTTGCTTTTGCCTTGTCAAAACCCATCAATAAGTTCTTTCAATAGTTTCATGTTGTGTCATATGGTCTTTTTTGTTTTTAAATCAGCTGTTGATTTAATTACCTTGTCCGTTACGATCTCTCCACCTTGATATATCGCCTCACTAACAGCTGTAGTCACGTCAGTTAAAATCTCCTCAAGTTCCTGCAACCAAAATTAAAGATGAAGGTAGAAAATAATTTAAAGTAAAAGAAGGAACTGGTCATTAAAAAATGCTACAATCTTATTCGAAAACTTATTTGTTTATGCAGAGATAAGTATCATCTACAAATTCTAAAACAGTTTTTAATATTTTGAGATAAAACAGTCGTATGTAAAATTTGTCGATATTATAGTGGTTATTACGAATATTTGCAGGTGTAGAACGTTGGTTTTGGGCCTAGTAGACTTTACTGTTTTTTGAAGCCAAAAACATATCATGTGTTGTTTCAAGCATACCTTTTAAGTGTTACCTGATTTAATAGAGGGTGATTTCTGTTACTGAGAAAACAATAATTTCCGCAGTAGTGCAGTAAGACAATACAGTTAAATATTTGTTAAACGAGACTTCCAACGTTTTAGCCCGACTCAAGAAGCCCAATCTAGAGAAGACTGGCTGATTTTGGGGGACGCCTTCACCTTTAGGGGGGTTCTTGCATACTAATGTGATAATAAGAGATTAAGATTAAAAAAAAAGGAAATAATTAAAAACTATTAAACTTACATCTAAATTTTGGCAAACAGGCACAATTGACTAACAATACTAACAATTTTCAGATTTTATTTATTATTCTTTTCTGTTATAATTCTGTATGAAATAAAAGGCTTTTATTTTTATTTATTTAAATTTAACTGGAATATTACTATTTCTTATCGACAAACCATGTTTCGTATCATAAGATGAGCCTCTCTACCTTTTATACAATAGGATAAAACTGCTTTACAGAAGCTAATATTGTTTAGATATATTTAGATGACAATAGACATTAAACTTGTTAAACATTTTGAGCTTGTTGAAAAGGATTTTAATGTTTTGGCCACTAAGCCTGTGTACCCGTAAGGGCTTTTAAAATATACTTGGCTAATGTCGGGGCAACGTTTTCACACAGTGAAGCTTAAAATTTATTATTCATGAGCGAACTAACACCCTCTGTCTGAGGACGTGATAAAAAATGCTAATGTAATTTCACGCGTCCCAGCCTTATCTTTGAGTTGTAAAAATTAGACAAATTAGTGGTTGTGGTTTATATTTCGGGATTAACATTAATGTAGATGGGAGGGAGTGATTAGAATAGCATTATGGCTTCTTAAGTGAAGACTTGTTTAGACAGAGTCACATTTTCTGCTCTGATTCAGATGCAAAGTTCTTTAAAACCTTTTAAAGTGGAAAGATCATTTTCAAATCTTAATGGTCTTAAAGTTTAAAAGCCACAAAACATTGAGAACATTTGTTACTGCCTTTCTATTGTTTTAATGGATCGGAACAGCCTGTAAGATTATCACGACCAAGATTTTGTATGATAATTATTTTAAATATTATAAATTATCAGATTTATTACTTACTTAAATTATTTAAAATCAATTTTAACGATTTGGTGCTTTGTGTTGTTCGAACTAGACTTTAAACTTAATTATAATAATCTAAAATAAAGGGAATGAATCGTTTAACAAATGTACCGCATTTCGTATTGTCTTACGTTACTTTCATTAAATTTACATGCTTCAAGAGCGTATTACGGAGCTTGAAGTCTGATTAATTGATTCTGTGACAATCATCCGAGCCACTAATTGTTCTGCTTGGCATCGTACGTCAATTATCTTGAAGACCAAATTAACAGGTTCAATCCCGCGTGTCGATTTAATTAACATAGTATAATGATAATTTGTGGCAGTATGTATATATAGCTGTACACATAAAGCATATAAATAATAATGTTTATTCTCTATTATTAACCTGCATGTGATTTAATAAATTCGCTTTTACTGCAACTAATCAAAAACGAATTCATTTTATAAAGTCAGTTGTGCGGTGAAGTTGATGGAACAACTCCTAGAGTCTAACCTATTGGAGTATAGTTTCCTAACTAAGATTGAACACTCGCCGGGTTTCACGTCATCCCACTAAGGAAGACAAATAAACGAACTTTTAATATAAGTGGTGAAAACGTTCGCGGTCAAATTTAGTACTGGCGCATCCTTTTTCATTAAAACAAGTACAAACAATGAACGGGAATAAAGTTCGGTAGACAGTTGAAGAAAGGGGCCATTAGGCATATATTTTTTAACTAGCTGCTGCGCGCGACTGCGTCCAAAGTATAAAAATATATTCTGTTAGTTTTTTGTAAGAAAAATGTAGCCACAGTTACTCACAGTTACATCAGTTATCTTCCAGTAAAAGTCGTGTCAAAATCGGCACAACTTTTTCAGAGATTAGCCAAAATAAAATATGTTCTGTTATTTGTATCGGTTATATAATCACAATATAATCATATAAAAACGGTTATTTTGATACTACAGACAGATGCTCTAATTTCATTTATTTGTATAGAGTAAACGCTAGGTTGTGATTATCCTTACAGAGTAAATAAGTAAAATAAAGCGGAAGAAATCTTCGTAATGATAAAACATTGGATACGTATTTTAAGTTAAATTAAAAGTTCACGAAGCTTTCAACGTAATTAACGTGCTACACAATTAGTTAAGTTAAGCATTCGACTAAAAAGTGTTCTACATAACGAAGAATAGGTCAAAAGCAAAATTCATACAGTTTTGTATAATAATTTTATTCACAACTTTCTTTTTAATCAATTTGCATTGTGTATTCGCTCTTGGAAGCTTTTATAAAGAAAAGATATACGTAGCAAATGTGGCCCCGTATTAACGTGTTGCTTTTTTTAAAGACTTGCTTTGTGTCTATTAAAACTTAATATATTTCTAAATAAGTTCTTCTTGAGAATGAAAATTTATTTAAGTCTTAAACATGGATTATTTAAAAAAAATAACTGAAAATTAACCAACTAATGCCACCGATTCGGAAATGAAAGCCTGACTATAACCTGAGAAGTACCGGCGTAAGAAACTCAGGAGTACTATTTTTTTTTTAAATAAATAAATTTATTACAAGATATAAAAACAATATATCACATTTTTCTCAGATTGAAATAGCCTGAGCGAACAATTTATTATCGAGCTAATGAATTGTTCGCTCCATATTGCATGTCACATGAATATACTCTGTCTTCATATTACAGTGGACTTGCCTGAAGAATCGTTGGAAGTGTGTGCTTGTGGTACTGTTCTATCATAGCGTTGGTAGCTGTCAGTTGCTGCACATAGTTATTGTGGGAGTCGTAGTACGCGGCGAGTGCGGCGGAGTTCTGGTTGTTGCAGTAGTTCAGGAAAGCTGCACGGTAATCTTGACGACTCTGAAACGAAAATATTAAAATCAATACTTTGTAATAAAAAAGTAAGTCAAAAGATTGTAACTGTCTAATATAAAAGATAATTATATAAGAACTGTGAACACAACACCATCTATACTAGGCCAAAATTTGACGTAGAATTTATGTATACAATGTAACCCGTAGAAACGAAGCGGGGCTCTACTTATTGCGCTGATATTAGTGGTCTTATTAACATCTCTCTCATAAGTCACTATATAGTATAAAACAAAGTCGCTATGAATGCTTAAATTTTTGAAACTACGCAACGGATTTTGATGCGGTTTTTTTAATAGATAGAGTGATTTAGGAAGGTTTATATACTCTATATTATAGGCATATTCTCTATCAGCGGGAGCTATCCCGAAAGCAGGGGGTTTCTAGTCTTTAATAAAATACTAGGCGCATATATTATTTAATATTAGTATAATTGCAAATTAAGAAAACTAACCAATTAAGACCTTTAAATTATTTATGCCATAAATGCCTGTTAGATACATAAATATCATTTTTATTGTAAATTTATAGATGTTAAAAGGTACAAACAGTCAGAATAGAGAAAAAATCTATATTAATGAACCCACACGTTGTCGCTAGGATACTAATCATCACACTAAGCCGGTCGTTGTAATAAACTAAGTTATATTATGTTTTTACGATCTTTAACCTGTTTATTCAGTCATACGCTGCGTCATCCGTGACCGTTTACACCGCGACGGGATTAAAAATTCCGATACTTGCATTATTTACAAGGCTGAAGCGTATTCCAGTATATGCAAGCTAATGTCGATTGTCTTATTATAATAAAGATATTGTTATTAAAACTCACTACAATAAGTCAATGTTAATAATAAAGTTAATTCACGATTTAATTTCTAAGTAAACCTGAGGATTTAATTTCAACGGTGGTAAGTTCCCATTTACAGGGAACCATCTGGTGGGTACCACCGCGGTGCCTATTTCTACTGCAAAGCACTAGTGTCAAAACACTACGTGTTCCAATTTGTAGAGCATCGTAGCCAGCGTATTTACTGGGTATACGAGACTTAACATCCTATGTCTCACGGTAGGCAGCGCGTTCGTGACCAGTATTGCCGATGTATATGGGCGTCGGTGATCACTTTTCATCAGGTGGCCCGATTGCTTGTTTTGAACTAAAATTTCTTTAAACAAATACGATAAGTATAATGTTATGAAACATTGCTTGCTTTTGTTTTGGGACTATATTGCAAACCAGTCGATAATGCAACTTGCGCCAACACAAATGTTTATAAACTATGTACCGCTAAGATTTTGGAGTAACTTTGGAGAACTTTTGCAAGCAGCCCACGATCTTCATTGCTTTTAAACGAGTTTGAATTCGTATGATTCTGCGCAGTTAAGTAATGTGCATATTCTGACTCCTTTGTGAAACAAAACCTTAAGCTTTTATGCAAGTGCTTGGCTTCAAATATTGTAATAAATAAATTAATATGATTTATAATAGCATTTTACAAAAATCTTTTAAAACAACTTAAATAATTTTTTATGAAACACTGGTTACTACTAGGTTTTAATTTCTCTATTCTAGGTAACATACATACATACATATTGAACTTATACATGAATACAAGATTTTTGTAATATTTTTGTGTCTTCTTGTTATCTCTATTGCTTGTATGACATTTAAATATTAGGTAAAGTTATATATGTTATTTAGAATTAATTATATTTAACAAAAAATAATGTATATAGTTTATTTATCATAACAAATACCAAATATTTAAAAATGTAATAATTGATTTATTTAAAATTCCAGCATATGGTAACACCGGGTGTTAACTTAAAAATATATACTGCAAAGTTCGTTAAATTCGTCTTCGTCAATTACGTGTTTACATATACATTACGATGCCGTTGTTCATTGCTTCTTTGTAGGCCATTAAAATTTTTATGAAGAATGAAGTGTGGTAAAATCATGACACCGTTAAAGTTAATTCAATGTCTTGACTCATGAATAAATTTGTAGCGTGTTATTATTTTTAGGGCCATTTATAAGACGAAGAGGATCGTTATTATGATCTTCGTTATCAATTGCTTGTACAATAACCTCTTTTTAAAATATATACTTAAGACAATATCCAAAATATTTTCTTAAGTATATATTTTATATAAAACTTTTTATAACTATGTTCATATAAAATGTTTAAAATTTTCACGAACACCCTTGGATATAATGAATAACAATATTAACGATATCTATAAAACTGCAATTACGAAACAGCAAGGGCTTATAAAGTTAGCCACCTGCTCAAAAACTCAAACCTGTCCAGAAGCATATGCATAAAATAAAACATATGCATATACTTTGCGTATTTGTGTGTTACTTGTAATTTTTGCTGTTGTATATTTTTTATACATCATTTTGTTAAAAAAAGCGTAAGCATATCGTTTTATTATTATTTACCATAACGAAACCTGTATATACTTGAACAAATCACTTATTTCTAGAGTCCGACGAAACTGATTTTCCGGCCGAAACCGAAACCGAAACCGAAAGTTCGGCCGTGGCTTCAGTTTCGGCCGAAACCGAAACCGAAACTCACGTGATCAAGTATAAAAATTCTTAAAATACTAAAATATGGAGCTTTTATGCCTATTATTTTGCTTTATTTTAGTCATGGAATGGGGACAGTATATTAAACGTGTGGTAATCGTTTATTTCAGTTGCTAATAATATTTTTATGTAACAAAATATTAAAAATATATTTTTTTTTAAATAAATTTCTTATAGCAATATGAGTTATAAATAAATAAATTAATAATTGTGACTGTTGCATTTAAGACTAAGTATTGGTATTTTGAAATCTTACTAATTAATACTTTGGTGTATTTGTAGTTCCGAAGGGAATTCAAAAAGTAAAAATGAGATAGAATATAATGACTATGATAGCTTAATTATTTATTTTTGTACATAATCTCCGAGTCCACCTACACACCAAGTCCAGCGATCCAAGTTTCCAATGCTTCAATTCCTTCAATAGTTTTAACACATGTTTCCTCTTAAGTATTGTATCAATTTGGAGATCTGGTGAATAGGGGATGCTCAACCAATTGTACGCTAGCATGCTGAACGGTGGCCATCGCTAAGCCAACCTATGCGCCGGTACGTTGTCAAGATGAAAGAGCTCGCCCGTTCAAAGTTTGCCTCTTTTTTATCATTGACGGCATTTCTCAACCTCGGTATTAAAGCTGCGTAATCTGTAATGATGGATCCATGCTCCAGGTAATCAAACAACAATATCACTTCTGAGTCCTAAAATATTGAGGCCATACCCCGGCCAGACCATATACCACGGCCACGGCATGAAGATCCTTCGGGATAAACCCGTGTTTCGTCCGCTGCCACAAAACTAGATTTAAAGTTTTTAGAATCTTCATAAAACATGTCCAACGATATCTTTGAAGTCGATTTTGTTTCTGATTCTCGGCACCCATCTTGCAGAGACTTTTCTCATATTCAAAACTTGTGTCAATATGCGTTGAGTACCTCCATATGAGATGCTTGTTTCTTGGATTTGGTATCAGATGGTAATTCTTTAATCGCTAAAAACAGTTTTTCGAATATGGCAGCATATTCTTATTGTTTCTTGTTGATTACTGGCTTCGATGGACGTCTGCAACCATGTTCGTCTTCCGTGTACGTTCTCCCTACTCGAAATTAAGAAGCCCACTTTGCGTCAATTGATTATGACAGAGCAGTCTCTTCTCATGTTGCCTTTGAGCCGCAGTACATCTCTTGCGTTGTTAACTTTTTATAACAGTGATTTTTAATGACAAGGTCGCACTTGGGTTTTCTCTTTTTTCGAGAACATTTCGCCACACATAGCAAACAAATGACTACATTAAAAAAAAAGTAAAGAGACGAGAAGATTTTTTTTATTAACACAACTAATATCTGAGCTACACTTTCCAGTATTATTTGTATTTATTTTTTGGTTACCAAGGAGTATTTATTTTGTTCTTACTACTATTTGTTCCCTCCTCGTCTTTCTAGAAGAATCATCAATTACTTTTATCAAACTTGGAATGTTTGTCTGAAATAAAATCGACGGATCTGAGCTCGATTGTAGCAATGATACATTTAACTTTCGCTACTATTTTGAAATTGAAAACGCTTCTGAAAATAGCTTCGGTTTGGCAAAAGTTTCGCCAAATTTGGCCGAAACCGAAACTGCGGCGAAACTCGATTTTGGCCGAAACTCGGCTGAAACTGAAACCGAAACCGAAAGTTCGGTCGACACTACTTATTTCCAATGGAATTCTCGGCTACTCAAATATATAATATAGTAATACAGAACGTTAACCTCAAAAAAACCATAAACTACTAAGTATTCGTGTTGATCACCTGACTAGTCATCATCGTAAGACATAGACTAAAAAAAAAGCATTTATTTATTCAGAGTTGAAATAAAAGATAAAAAATCAAAACAATTACATTTTTTCGTAAAACCACAGTACTGAATATTTTTTTTAACATCTTTTGTTCGACCGAGCCGCTGCATTTGTACACATACAATATTGACTATTATATTTCATCCTTTGTTTTGTATGCCACAATATTTTATTACGAAATACTCCAGTGTGATTTTTTTCTGTATTTTAATGCATTCTATTTTCTATTAAAATATTTACTAGTGATTTCCATTACAGTAAATTAGTCGTATTTATTTGGTTCTTTTTGACGCCAGTTAGTACTTGCCATAATTGATAAATGTTTATTTCATAAAATTTAAATTCAATTAATGTAGGAAAATATAAAAACTAATTGAAAAGTATTGTTACTACTAATTTTGTGTATCATTGTTGGGCTTGAAATATATATCAATTGTACGCGTTTTTTTAAAGTAACTTATAAAATTACAATTTCAAATATGATGTGACTTATCTTGTGTCGTTCATATTTTAACTTTGCGGCACGACCCTATGGCTTATAAAATTTATGATGTATAAAACGCGACTTGGTTAGCCATAAACCTGAATAATACGATTCACTTTACGATATGAATGTTTATAATAAAATATTTAGATCAATATATGTGATAAACATATAAGTCTGGCACTAATATTTATTATTTTTTTATTCATTCGTAAACCTTTCAGATTATGTATAGTTTTACTTTATTGTATTTGTTAGTATACTTGCTACGCTCAGAAACTACTAATGTTAGTACTAATAGTAAACTACTAGTATAAAAAAAATATTTCAATATTAAAAAGCCTATGTATTTGGAATATATCATTAGAAATGTAATAGGAGCACCAATGAAATTATCTTTAGAAATTATGACCGACAGACAGAGAGACAAAGATGTTGTATTGCTACTTTTACAGGTTATATCACTATGTAAACATTAAAAATTGTTATTTTAATGTTACATACAGACACTCAATTTTTACTTTATTTCTATAAATATTTTTATCTTCTACAGAAGTAACGAGTTAAAGTAAACGTTAGCTTAAAGTACCTATTCCACCTTGGCAATATCAAAAAACTAATATTTTAATATAACAAACATATACGAACGTAATAACTATCCGAGTTTGCCGGTTGGTCTATTGAATCATGGGTTTATCGAGGCCTATACACATCTGTCTTATAGGTGTTCGAGCGGTGGCATATTGCCGATTGACGAAATCGATTGGTTCGCGTGCATGGAATGCCGATAACAAAGGGAATACCTGTCCGGTATCTGTCTTGTCGATGCAGGTACAGGCATAATACGTCAACAGTACAGTAGAGCGTGGATTAAGTTAGGTTGTGTTTAATTTAAGGAACTAGAGCATGCATTTATAGTATAAGATTAAAGTAGATGACGTAGAAGTGGCATTATCATTTTTGATCAGGGTTCAAAAACTTACGTAACAGAAAAAAAATAGTTCTATGAGTGAAATATTAAAATCAAATACAATTCTTGTTAGTATTGTCACATCGTCTATTTTTTAAAATCTAATGTCGTAACTACATTAAAATTTGTAGTGTAATGATTGTGTAAAAGTGATGTAAAAGTCACGTCTTTTTTGAGAGATTTGTAGTGTCTAACCATGCAATGGATGTATACAATTAACTTATCACCGCGTTGTTTTCTTTGCACCATTGTATACAATGAGGCGTCGAAACTTACTTATTTTGTAATAAAAACCAAGCGATACGCTTTCATTGATCTGAACGACTATCATGTTCGTCTAAGTTTTGCAAAAAACCGATGCCCTTCAAACCTTTTTTTTTTGTAACAGGCGTCTTTATCACAAAGCAACGACGTAAAATACCATTTTTTTTTCACAGAGCATTACATGTTATCAGAATAAACTTGTAGTCACGGACAAAGTGTCCAACGTAAGATTGTATAATCTCGACTCAAGTAAACAATTATTAACTAGGTTTTTAAATTTTACTTTTTGAGTCTATTTATGTTTGAGCTTTGGTAATCAATAAGTTGGTGTAACACTCCTTTGTTGAATAAAGATATTTGAATTTCAATTTGTTATTTTGTTGCTTGCAAAGCATATAAAAGACTAGAGAGTATTTAACAATATTCAAATAAAATAGTAGAACTAAACTTGTAGGTTAAAATATTTTTTTTAAATTTCCACATATAACGAAAAATCTAAAAAAAAGAAAATAACAAAAGACATTTAAACATATATTTATTGATATACATTTTTAGTTAAAACGACACATTTAATCCATAGAATGATGTATAACGAAATGTGCTCCATTGCTACACGTTCATTTACCTACACTCTAAAACCTTTCCGGTTTCGTCGGTTAATATCAGGTTTATAGGAAATGCACGCTGCAGCAATGTAACCGCAATTTCAAATATCTTGAACATCGGGATTTCCACTTTGGTTCACTTAAAAAAGGCAATCTGCCTCCACTATTGTGCGGTTTGTATCGTTTTACAATGAATAGACGAGTTGAAAATTCTTTTTGCGTTAGTAACGATACTACAAATTCTATCTAGAAAGCGAGGGAAAATACGTTTTTAATTTTAAACAAATAATACCAATAAAGGTAATGCAACACATTAATTTACAGTTTTAGAGTGTTACGTCTCGTGTACGTTATCATCACTATTGCTATACAGTCCTTCAAACCAGAACGTAATGTTCTGGTACGTAACCCCACTGCATCGCAGCAAATATAAACACTGAGGCCCGAGACAAACACATAACAGAATATACATAAATAGAATATACTGGTAGTTTAATTGACAATCAATAAGGAAGTGGGACGCTAGCGTTGTTGCGATTGCGTTGAGTTGAATAAAAATATTTAACATTAATGTCAAACCGTAATTGACGGTATTAACTGATGCGTTACTGTTTGTAGAGAGCCACATTAAACTACCCCAACACGATATTACCAATAACACTCTTATTCTATGTTTGGGCTTACATTAGTCTTTGTTTCCTTAAATTGGCTGTCGTATATCACGTGGGTATATCTTTCATAATAGTGCTATAACTATCTAATAGGTACAAACGAGACCATTAAATCCGAATTTTGACTTTACAGCGGTTAGTCGTAATCAGCCTCACTTGGTTAAAATGTAACAGAGTTGAATGTCAAATTCACGATTGAGCTTCCAGCTTGAAATAGGGCAACAAATAAACACCAAAACGATATGAAGTTATCCCTAGTGCGAGTTTAAGATAAGAGTTTAGTTTGTTGAGTTTATTAAAGGAAAAGTTTAAGAATATATGTAATTATTATTCTTTTCAGTACTTTTAATACATTATTAGAGTAAGTGTGGTTGTGACAGAGACATTAAAATGGTTTATGCACTAATGTCATTAGTTATTCGGTCACAGTTAGGTATTCGCACCAAAAGCTACTGCGCAATAATATAAATCAGTTTTTCCTTGAGTGCTGAGCGCTGATCATATTAAATAAATCGAAAGAGATTCAATCGTATAACAGCTATATGTGTGATAAATTACAGTGACCTAAATTTCAAAGTCACTGCGTTTTAACATAACAATACTTTAAAAATGTAGTGAGTGTGCTTTAATTGAGGATCAAAGGTCAAAAACAATGTTTAAGTCAGATGCAAATTCTAGACATTTTTATTTTAATAGGCAGTATTATTTTTTTTTGTAACTTTAAATAATAATAAATTTTATTTTTTTATTTTTAAGGACAATAAGCCTTAGTCCTGGTAATATATATTATAATCTAACATTTATTGCTTCCGGCTGAAACATAATAAAAAACAGAAATAAAAATTTCAATTGGAAATACCTAGAAAAAGAAAAGATCCATTAGCGAATGTCGTTTTTCTCGTATTGAACGGAAATGTATAACCCATAAAGATTAATTGAACGGAATTATATATATTCTAAAAATTTGAACATACTAAAACTTTTGAGCTTTTTTTATGTCATGTGTTCTTGAGTAGTTAATAAAAATTCATCAGTTTATTGCCAATAGCAGTTTGCAAAAAACATTTTTAAACAACTAACTTGGAGTATATTAGTGTAAACGAATATCATACGTTTTATGTTTTACATTGTCTGAAAGTAAGATGAGATTAGCTTTGCAGGCTTGGTGGGTGTACCGACGTTTCAGAGGCGTCTGCGTCTGATGGGCATTTTAAAAGTCAGTCCACCCACTAAGCGCATTGGTGGGTCCAACCCCTCCCCATTAATGATAATGATGATGATGAAAGTGACTGTTTTTTTCCATAAATCTGATTTATATTATATAACGATGTTTAACGACTGAAAGAAGTGTGTTAATGTAAAATAAATACATTATAATGTACAAAAATTGTCTTAAATTAACATTTCAATGGCCGTTGATAACCATCAGATTGAGCTCTTTAATGTTTATTGCATTTAGTGACTTGCGAATGATAATTGCGCCTGTTACTCTTGTTTAATGTTCCAATTCATCCATTTTGATTTCGTTTCTTAAAAAAGGTATTTATTAGTAATCTTTATAGAAAATAACTTAAATTCTATTAAAATATGAGGTAAATTGTTATAGTATTTGATATAGGTATAGATAGGCGCAAAAACTTTATTGCGGTTATATATTTGAAAAACTTTATATTAGGTGTCGGCTTTTACTTTTAAATTTTTTTATTAATGAATAGAAAAATACATTTTTATACATTTTATGTGTTTTTTATTATAATTTATGTTATTGTATTGTATAATTCGGCATGGTTAGGGCAATTTGGGCCGATCACCCAATTGCCTGAAAAGTAAGATGATCTATGCGTCGGATGGGCATGAAAAGTCATTCCACCCACCAACCCGCATTGGACCAGCGTGGAGGGATACGGTCCAAAACTCCCTGATGGATAGGGGTGTATTAGGGGAGGTCTATGTCCAGCAGTGGACTATCAAAGGCTGATGATGTATAATTCGGCATAATTAACTACTTATCATCATCATCATCATCATCAAACTGTATTGGACAAAGGCCTTCCCTCGCCTCGTCGAATAGGAGGTTTTTGGACCGTATCCCACCACACTGGTCCAATGCGGGTTGGTGGATGGACTTATTATCGACCACTCAATATTTATATACTTGAGAATCTAATATTGTGAGAGAAATATGATCCGATTACATTTAGTTGTCAAATCAAATAAATGCAAGGTTTGTTTTCAGCTAATAGTTCTACACTTTTAGCTTTGAAGTCTTTCATTTAAGAATTTTCTGATGTTTAACCACACGGCTCTATTTATGGTTCTTACTAGAACAATGTCCAATCTAAAAAGGGAGATCCGAATACTCCTCCTGAATTCTAAGTGTTGTATCAACGCTGAAATGGCATAAATTATGCTGTCTTTGGATTATTTTCAGATTCGGTGATTGCATTTCATTAATATGCAAAACTGACTTTATATATTTAGGAACAGCCAAACAAAACATTTTATTGATTGCATTCAATTAACAATATTTTTTCTCGTGCTTTCTCCAAATAGCTCAGAGCATAGAAAAGATTAATAATATTTATCTTCATGTACTCAAAGTACGTTTGAATTTAATTTACTATTTTTGAAGTAGTGAATTACTTAAATTTAAATTTTCGCATTACTTCTGTGCTCGTCTGACATATTGCTGTCATTCTTGTGTAGTTTTTATTTGTATAAACTAGCGTAAAATATTTTTTTTGTCTGGACATTATGGCAGTATGACAAAAATACTACAAAAAGTAAAAAAGTTAAGTGTTTTCCAAAATTTTAAATTCACAGGGCACAATGACGCAGAAATAAATATACAATAATATAAAATCTGAGAACTTTGTTTGCTTATTTGGGTTACCTAAGTTCATCCCTTACATAGAGATGTCTAAGTCAAATTATTAACAAATGTTTATCCTTTAATTTTATCATTAAGGGGATAATTTTCATTAGGATATAAATATGTTACCTCTAATAAAATCATAACAAAAACAAGAAAATGCCATAAAATTTTATAACTTAAAACCATTGAACCTACAATGTAATTAACGTAGACTGGATAGAATTTTACGCAATAACCAGTCAGAATTAAATTCTATAATGGTATTTATCAATTGGTACATTATTCCATCTGAAGTGGATTATAAGCTTTTTGAAACACACTGTAAGTATTTTAATTTAAAAGATCTACTCGTATTTTACTCTCTTTCTTTTTTTGTACTCCAAACATCTGATTAGTACTTTAATTTGTGTTCCGGTTAGGGGAGAGTAATGAACGTACAATTTTGAGTTAAACATCGTGACAAAGCTTTTTCGTTTTTATATGTTGTTAACGTTGAAACAGAAACTTTCAAGTTATAGTAGTAGCTGAGCTTTTAATTAAAAAATAATTACAATTTATACATTTTATACAGCCATCAGTAGTAATGTGTTAAGAACCTACAAATATAGTCTACAAATAATAAAGTTTTATAGAAAATTTATTCATATATTTTGTTTTTAATCTGTTCTACAAAATTTTCAAATATTATACACTATTATCATAAAACTATGACATTGATTTCGAAAAGTATCTATCATTGAAAATTGCCAATATTCACGTAATTTGTATATCTACCAATGTGATCTACCAATCTTCATTTACAACTGAATTCTTGAAGCTTATTTGTTCTATTTATATCGTAATAAAATGAAGCGCTATCTAAAGTCATTACTATGAAGACGCCTTTGCAATCCTTCGACGTCTGTTTAAGATAGTGGGTGGAAAAGACGCTCAAAGCGCTGCAAAGAGAGCGCTTATTTCGAGTTTAATACTAAGCTTTTTATTAATAGCCCTATGATGATATCGTTACAGCTTATAGCAATAAAGAGAAGGAAAATATAGGATATATTCATACTAATATTATAAATGCGAAAGTAACTCTAATTTATATTAAAATTGGCTCTGATGGACATAAAACGATATAATCTAGAGCCTACATACTCGAAACGATAAAAATGTATTGTTTTTTAGTAATTTTGTAGTGTCGTCTCGTTTACCCAGTAAATACGCTAGCTACGGTGCCCTTCAAACTGGAACACAGTAGTGTTTTCACACTACTGCTTCGCGGCAGAAATAGGCACCGAGGTGGTACCCACCCAGACGGTCTCCTGTAAACAGAGGACCAACCACCGGTCGAATAAATATATTCACGTCGGGAATAAATATATTTAAGTAATGCGAAAATCCGTAAATTAGTGGATTTGATATCTTTAATACTTTTGTTTGTATTGGTACGTCGAGTGGAGATCAAAAATTTGTTAGAACGAGATAAAACATAATGATATTTATCCATGTTCCATACACACGGAGTCCAGCGTTTTTCCAAAGCTTTAATCCCTTTCCCTAAAAAGGTCCTTTACTTGTAATATGTCTTCGCACATGTTTCGTCCTTAAGTATTGTTTTAAATTTTGGGACAACATGAAAACAGATATAGCCAATCACTAGGACCAAACTATGCGCGAGTGCGTAATTAATATGAAACAGCACGCCCCTTCGAAGTTTTCTTCTTTTTTTATCATTGATGGAATTCCTGAACTTGGGGATTAAAGCTTTTATAGAGGTACCACGCTCCTGGTATTTTATGATAATATCCTTTCTGGTATTATCCGAGTCCTAAAATATTAAGGCCTTGCTAGCCGATGACACGGCATTAATATTGACGACGATGGCCGTTTCTATTGCGAAGATTACTGTTTTGCCACCTGATCGAAAATATGAACCCATGTTTCGTCCATTGTTACAAAACGAGACAAAAAGTTTTTACAATATTATTAGAACTTGTCCAGCTTTTTCTTGGAAAGCGGACGTGGATGGACGGCTGACGACTGTGAAATTGACAAGACAATCGAATACGGCAAAACATAGTCCTCCAATGTTGCCTCCAAATCGCAATGAATCTCTTGCGTTGTTAATTTTTCTTAAGAGAGGTTTTTTAACAACAAGCCATTACTTGATTTGTCTCCATTTACGAGAACACGTTCTGACACAAAGCACACAAATGACTACATCGAAAAAAAAGGCAGAGAAAATCGATGATTTTTTTAGAACGAAGTTCCATACGGCAGGCTTGGACGAGATAGGGATGATGCTGCGCGACCGAGCAGAAAAAAAAGTGATAGTAAAACCGTAAGAAATAAAACCGTCGTATACACAAGCCAATAATCTATAATACTTTTTTTTTAATTTCTATGTAATTTACGTAGTGTAGGACGCCCTGCGGCAAGGTGGAGTAATGACATTCGCAAAGTGCGGGTATGGGCTGGATAAGAATAGCCGAAGATCGGAAGCGGTGGCGTGCATTAGGAGAGGCCTATGTCCGGCAGTGGACTGACACAGGCTTATGATGACATGATGATGATGACACGATGATGATGATGTAATTTTATGTTTTCAAACAAAAATAAAGAGACATATTTTGTTATTTTTACTTGATAATTTGAATTATGATTTTTTTCTTTATTTATTATTTCCTAAAATAATGAATTTCCTAAATACTTTTCTATACTTAAATAAAAACTAATAAAATCAGCAAAATTTGACTTTTTTTTGCAAATTGAGTCGTTCTACATGAGCCGAAGGAACTTTGTTCCTACCTGGTGTCCCACGACACCACATCTCTTTTATTAACATATGAGCTACGCCTTCCAGATTTTTTTTGTTACCAAGGAGTATATATATGTGGGAAATGTAGGTGGTTATAATTTAATTAATAAGTATTTAGTTTACATTCATTTATTATCTTCACTATCTTTTCATTTATTATCTATGGTACGAACAAGTGACGTTTGACAGAAAGAAAAAGATGTACGATGCAATAAGACGAGTGTGTAAAATAAATGCTAATTATACAACAATACAGAGTTTCCGTGCCTAAATCCCACATATATTGTTCTCACAAATTTTTGATCTATTCTCATCGTTTAAGAAGAATCATAAATCTCTTTTAGATAACTTGGAATGCTAGTCTGAACTGAAATCGACGGACCTGGCCACGATTAAAGCAATGACACTTAACTTTCACTACAATTTTATTTCAGTTTCAAAATGGTTTAATTTTGATATCACGACAATTTCTGAACCCAGTTTCTGCGAAACTGCGCCCTAAACCTGATTTTTGGCCGAAACTCGGCCCAAACCGAAACCAAAACCGAAAGTTCGGTCGGACACTACTTTTCATATTCTTCCAGATCGAGAACAACACCATGTTGATGTAATAAAAACTAAAATACTACGTTGTACTTAGCTAACATCGGACTGGTAAGCAAGTACCTATGTTCATATATTTTGAACAATGATGGAAAGAGTATTTAACTAATTTATTTTCTGAAATTGAATTTCCGAATGGGTTCGCATCACAAATGTCGGTAGCTTAGTGGAATCGAATAAATTAAACCCAAAATGTGCAAACAATCGATTTCGTGTAATCATACGGACCGTTTATAAAATAAATTATTCACTCGTTCATACATGAAGTAGCTCACTGCTTTTTAATTATAAACAAGAGCGATCTGTTTGCCTGATTTCGTTGTTAATGAACGCAAATCAAAATATTAAAAAATCCTTTTAACATAGTGTCTGCGTTAATGTAAGTATTAAATTTATCTTTTTCTTGCTTTTTAATTATTTATATATGCTACAATTGAGCATATAATATAAATAACTCTTAACTAAAAAACATTTTATTGACCGGTTGTAAGCAAATTCTATTGCTCATTCTATTACTTCTTTTCTCAGAGCGATAAGACGAATATGACGTTCATCTGATGGTTAGTGATACAACCTGCTCTTAAGCAAAGTGGCTTATGACGCCACACATTTGATCACCATTCAGATATGTGGAATGTTACATCTTGTTTGCCCATTATTTACGATGGCTGTGGAACCATTTAAAGGTTCATGTACTACTGTTTTGCGGCAGGGATAGGCACCGCGGTAGTACACACAAAATGTCCCCTATAATAATAAAGTGCAACCATTTGTGTGTTATATGTTACCTTTTTTTTAGTGAATACCATTGCTTAAACTATGCTAAATGTATGAGTAATAATATAAATGCCATTTGGAATTTTGTACAAAACAAAAATTTCAACACTCCAATGACGATTATATTTACGTACAAATTGGTTAATATTATGCACCAAATTGTTCGTGTTCACCCTTTGTTTGGAAAATCTGTTAAATCCCCTTCAAATGTTTACCTAATACACGCTTTTATGCTTCTTAACAAAACAGAAGTCTTCAGGGAATATAATCAAATTACTCTCACATCTGCGATTTGTTTTACGATGTTTGACGAACACTCTAGATTCGTTCTAGCTGATCCAATATTACTTTTGCGTGGAAGTTGAGCGTTATTTGTTTGTGTCTATTGCTTCACAAAGTATTATTTTATGGATCTAAATAATAAATTTACTCTTTCTATTATTCATTTATTGATCGACAGCCTAAAAGTTAAATTTTTTTATAACACGAAATATTTCAGATGTCAGTTTGAACTCTGTGGTTAGCATTAATGGAGCATATAGTACAAAAAAAAATAATACTTATCATGTTATTTAGCAAAAAAATAAAGCAAAAAGCAATTAAGTATATTCATTAATTTGAAACTAACATAAAGACGTGTAAGATTTAATTTTTTTTCTCGAAATATCCAAAACAACTGATTGTTTCTCAAATTTTCATTGCTTCTGAAGAAAAGTTTTGTACGAGATAACGTAACATTAATTAATTCGAATTCACTTAGTACAGGTATTATTATTAAGTTATTTTTAGTTATCCGACTTAGGATTTTCTTTAAACCCTATCTTTAAGGGGTGGCCTGGCATTTGGAGCTATTTGTAGTTATTACGTTAGTGTTTGATCCTTTAAGATATTATGCTGCGCAAGTTATCTTAGTTAGGAACTTAGTTAGTTTTACTATTTCTGTTATGATAGTCAATAGGCATTTGTTAACCAAAGTTAAATCTAATACAATACAGTTGAATAAGCCAAAATTAATTCTGCTTTTACTTTATCACAACTGTATTTTTGATATGTTGAATGTATTTTATTTGTAAACAATTGAAATATCACACTATATATGATAATAGTGAACAAATGTTATTCTTCAGAAAACGTACTATTCACATTCTAAATTTGTTTGAACTAAAGTTTCAGTGACTTGAATACTTTTGTCTATGTCAAAACAGGCACCTATAAGTTGATAGAAATGATAAGATAAGCACTATTAATCAAGTTTGTACAAAGTTACTCAGTTAGACTTTTATTAACTGCACTCCTTTATTTCTTTATTACCTACTTCCGAAACAGGCAAACTAATCGAGTTGTATCGATATAAAATTAGTTTATTTAGGCATCTTTTCCTCCAGACGTTGTGTCATATGTCTAGCTTTGAAGACAAAATTTATTAAAAATGTAATGGAATTATTAACAATAAGATATTTTTTATTCTTTTTTAAACATTTACTATTGTTAAGTAAATATATCGATGATTTAGTCAATCAAAATTTGTTTATTTTAAAAGACAATTTTATAATTGGTATTATGGTCATATGTTGTAAGATCAGGGCAATCGGCAACAAAAACAACAATCATCTTTTAAGATCTTTAATATTTTAGCTCTGTTATAGAAAAAGTTAATGGTCAAATTACAATATTAACTAATTTTCCTAACTTATATTTGAAATTAAGAAAATAATTAAGTTATTAATTTGAACTAAATATTAGGAAAAACGTGCAAGACCGTAAATTAGTAGATTTAGTATGTTTAGTAAGCGTGAAAATAAGATTTTTGGATTCGTATTTATTATTTAATATGCTCATAATGGACTTTTAGCTCTATGTAAAAAAAAGAATGCTCTGCCTAAGTAAAAATATTACCTTAATAGTATCTATCAAAATCGAAAAGTAATTTATTCTTTGTTTTATTATTATATTTAGTACTTTAACTAACTTACTTTTAATTTGTGTAGCATTTTTAAAACAATAATCTGTATTTTGATAACTGCAAATTTCTTTAGTATTATTGAGATGTTTATATTACGATATATCTAATTTGCACAATACTTGGGTTATATCTTAAACGTTTTCCAAATGCTTAAGAATATTATATTAATGAACTTAATTATCGTAACGTTTTATTAAACGAGTTATAATTAATATCTCTGCGAGTGTTTCACACAAAATCAGCATTATCTCTATCGTCCTCAATTAGTGTGGAGTTGTTACGTTTGTTATAATTATTTTATTTTATTATATGTACAATTATTAAGTTTAAGCCCATACACGTTTCTTAGACATCGAGAAATTCAATAAGAAACAATTTAAGCACTTACATCTCGTGATTGCTAAAAAAATATAAAAGGTTAAAACAGTAAAATATTTCTTATTCATAATATTAATTTATTAATGTCTCAAAAATTAAACAAATTAGATGTTTAAGTAGTTCAATATTTTTAGATCAACATTAACAATTTAGGAGTTTTCTTCTAAAATTAAAGACTGAAATTTCAGTACCCTAATGACGATTTTATTTTCATACAAATTGGCTAATCTTTTGCACCAAACTGTTCCAGTTCACCCTTTTATTTGGAAAATCTGTTAAATCCTCTTTAAATGTTTACCTAATACACGCTTTTATGCTTCTTAACAAAACAGAAGACTTTAACGAATAAAATCAAATTACTTTTTCTCTCAATTTATGAGTTTTAACTACGAAAATGTAAAACATTATTGCTCAATTCAAGAATTTAATTTTTGTTATACTTAAGGAAAAATAAACTTTAATAAACGTATACAACAATTTCTTTTCTTCCTTTCCAAATACCATAGCACTTTTAAATGCTAAAAAAAATTTTGCAGACCGCATTAAGATTCAATTACTTTGCAAACTCACAAAGTAAGTGGAAAAGTCAAGTTTAGTTCTCTCTAAAGATAAAATTGAGCTTCTCAAAATAATTAGTACTCGATATCAATAACACAGCTTAACTTATGACTTTTTTCTGTCGAGATAAATTTTATCGTTTTAACTATATTTCTTTTCATAAATTTAGTCCGTTATCTTCAAAGAGATTTAACTAAATGTATATTATGATGACGTTTTATGGCAAACTGATTGAAATATCCTTTAATGTTTTTAGTTCCACTATTTACAACGCTTCACAGCGACATAATAATGAATTTTGAAATATGTTCTCTGTATTAGCGGTTTTATATTAATTATTTAAGATAAGTTAATTTTATCAGTTACGCGAACACTACACTCTACTAAATGAATGCTGACTTTTGAAATAGATTTTTAGCATTTTTTTACGGTCTAAGTTATATTTTTTCTTCCAATAATTGTAGCAATTTGAAGCAATTGTAGTCGCAGGACAGACATAATTTGAGATTAATTAAAGCGTCAGGTCAGACTATTAAAAGTTTAACCCATTTAATGACTTGTAAATGTGTACTTAGAACTTTGAGAGAAATTTGGTTTTGTATATGTAATGAAAATGAAACTGCGACCGTATGCAGGTAGGGTCAGTAAGGCGTGTGTTTTAGAAACCAGAGGTCCTGGGTTCGAATCCTGCGGGGGTTTAACAAATTTTCATTGCTGTTTCCTGGTAGATTATGGCAATTCGGGCCAATCGTCTGACAAGTAAGATGATCTATGCGTCGGATGGGCATGTAAAATGTCAGTCCACCCACCAACCCTCATTGGACCAGCGTGGTGGGATACGGTTCAAAAACCCCCTAATGGAGAAGGAGAAGCATATGTCCAGTAGTGGACTTACACAGGCTCATAATGATATGTGATGTTGTTAGTGTAAAGAAATAAACTCATTATAAAATATTTTTAAAGTTCAATATCAATCTACCATAAGCGATTTGATAATAAAATTGATAACATTTATAAACAAACCAATTAATTTTCTTTTATTTAAAAACAATTCATCGAATGTTCAAAAGATAACATGCGGAAGAATAACATGTTAGCTACATGACAATAATAAATGGAAAATGTAAATTAGTTTGTTTATAAGCATTTGTTCCAACACTTTGAGCTTTGAAGTTTTTAATTTATGGATTTCCTAAAGTTTTACCACACGGCGCCATTTGTTATTCCAATTAGAACAATGTCTAATCTAAAAAGAGGAAATCTGAATACTCTACTTTATTTCTCAGTGTTGTATCAACGCTGAAATCGAATAAATTATGCTCTCTTTTGATTCGGTGTTTGCATTTCATGAATATGCAATAGTTGTAATTGCTCTTTTCGTTGTCCACGAGTCTATATACATATATTTGAATATAGGTGAATGATTAAAAAAACATTTTGTTTATATATAACTTGTTTAGAGTAAAATCTTGCTAAAATGTTAACTTACATACATTTTCACTATGATATTATTGTAATATACTCGTGAGTATGGGACTCATGTTCGAGATTGAACAGTAGACTCGAAATGTTTTAAAGTCGAGACTTTTTTAAAGACGAGACTTAATTGGAAATTGTTATTAGATAGTAGTTAGTAAAATCAGTGTTGCAATAATTAATTTGAAGAGAGAACATTAGGAGGATGTCTGTAAACCACGAAATAGGCATTGAACCCGTTTTTAAATGAAATTTTTGACTTATGATAAATTTAAATTATTATTATTTATTAACAGTTTTAAATAATAACGTAATAAGAAATATATAACATAAATTATATATATACTTGGATATATTTGACTATATTGCTATAGGTTTGACTATATTGCTTAGAATTATAAAAAGATGCTTTATTTTAATAGTCAAAGACTTGTACTTCTTCTGTACTCATATTTCCATAACTTTTATCACTAATTTATTTTGTATCTTTCGGGACCATTTTTAAAAGACGTAAAATGTAAAGTAGCAGGCTAACTACAAAACATTTGAACACAAAATGTTTGTTATGTTACGTCGGAGCGTACTTTTTTCTTATACATAACATACATAACAAAAAAGTATGTTACGTATAACATACATTACAAAAAAGTACGCTCCGATACATAACATTAGAAATGGGTACACATAGTTTAAATAAATAAATAAATATATACATAACAAAAAAGTACGCTCCGAGTAAAGTATATACCTCCTTTTGGGAAGTCAGCCAAAAAGGCACCTAGTATATGGGTAGACAACATTTAATCAAGGAGAAATCATAAAGTTTAAGATGATCTTAACATTTTTTTTGTTTTCACTACAACAAATAAGGCTGCTATGTAATTTGCGTAAAAAATAACAATTGACCCAATTTCATAGGATAACAAATGTCAAAAATAATTAATGTGTAGCATTCGTAATTGTTAAATGAATCCAATGGATTGAAAAATCCTTCTCTACTTTTTAAAAAAATCCATCTGCTCATAGGATACAAGAATAATTGAAAAGAGTATTTCAATTTGTGTTCCAGGTAGGGGAGATAAACCGACGTATCGATTTGAGTCACGGTAAACAAGATGGGTTTTATCGTTTTTATATGGTGTTAACGTAGACAGTTCAGTTTATTTATATTTAATCATCGTATCATATTCAAATATTTTGAAAAGTGGTACAAGAAGTATAAAGTAATAATATAAGCTTAATTTAATATACAAAAAGAGAGGTAATTATGTGGTGCGATTACGCTTATAATAATTATAATACTAGATGTTTTATTTTATTCTAATCATGTTATACAAAGTATTTTATACATATTGTTCGTATTTATTGGATGAGCAAACATTAATAATTTGACAAGTAAAACAATTGAAAATATAGATTTCGTTGTCAACAACGAAATCTATATTTTCAATTGGTTTTATTCAGTTTACTCAAGGTAAAAAACAGATTTTTATTTTTTCTGATTATAGCTGGTACGGTCTCCCTACGTACTACTATAGTAGAGATACGGTACGGATAAGGTCATATCGTTTTTCCGTTCCATTGGACCATGAAAGTAAAAGATGGGGTGCACCACCATGCTATGATAATTAAATTATTAAAAATTGACTTAAATTTATAACATATGTTACAAAAATTGTCTGTTACGAAATTTTAAGGGGAAGAATATTGCAATAACGTTTGTAAGTGTAGATTAATTTTCATGAAAGTAACCTAATTATGCTATTCTGACAAATAAAGTATAGAGTATTATAGTTTATGCATTGAAATAACATATAGTTAACAATTTGTAATCATTTTGTGGGCGCGAGTGGAGAATAGAGCGTATATACAAAATTATTTGTCGAAATAAAATTTTAAAAAAACTTTTACCTAATCTTACAAACTATGTCACACGACCAACTCCCTTCGGTCGATTAAATTATGGGTTTTTACGTCAATTTCATCGAACTTTTACTGGCAGTTGTTAAGGGATCAAAGTATTATAATTTAGATGAAAATTTGTATTCATATTTTTCACGATGTAAAAAGAAAAATTAATTTGTTTTGTAAGTAAAAATTCCGGAACAAATAAATAAATATATTTGTGTATACATATGGGACAGGCTTGCATTTTATACTAAAAAATGTTTGGTATCTCTTCTTTGAAATAAGAATATCCTTTGTCGGTTTCATTTTTTAAACATGTGAATGTAATAGAATCGAGAAAAAAGGTATCATAACTTTTTTCCGCTTACATAAGGTCGGAAAGACAGAATGTGTTTATATATTCAAATTTGATAGAAATGCTATTTAACCAATTTACTTTAGTTCTGTTCAAACAAACGCCAAATTGTTTAGATTCACCCTTTTGTTTGGAAAATCCGTTATATCCTCCATGAAATGTTTATTTAATACACTTCTTGACTAAGAGAAGCTCGTGAACTTAATGAAATTACTCTAACACCTGCGATTTGTTTTACTATGTTTGAGGAACACTTCATTTCTATTTCAACCGATTTAGTATTTCAATGCTTAACTAAAGCAATGTTTGTTTGTATCTGTTATATATATTTCATTGTCTAAAACGTTAAGTATATCAATAACATAGGCTTCGATGTCTGCCTCAATGTAATTCTCAACATTTAATATTTTGCGGTGAAATAAACCTTGTGTCTGCTTATCTGTAAAAATGATGCCAATATAAAACCCTGTAGAAATCGTTGTTTATCTCATTCACCATACTTTTTTCTTATAGACCTACTGATTTAAAAATTAATTTTATGCAATTATTCCATAGCATCAAGAAAGACTTTAATCTAAATGACATGACAGTAATGCTGGATAAAGTAAAAGTAATAAATCACTAAGTTGCCAGAGCTACATATAATATTTAATGGCAAATAATATGTTACTTCAACACATATTTAAGTTACCAAATCGTTTTGGGCAATTATTTCTGAAAGCTTCCGTACTAGAGACGACCTTTATGTAGCAGTAAGTGCTCGAAATAGGTATTACATGCTTCGTCATATTTAATTCTAAATTTGTTTACTTTTGTATTATTAATTTAAATGTTGCGGAAAGGTAAAAGTTCTTCACATATCATAAAGAAAGATTTGTGTTAGTCAAATTTAAGTCTTGATTAATCTCGATTTTTTCGTTCAAAGGTTACTAAATAATTTATGTTTGAAGAATAATTGTTGTTTAAAAGACGACGTAAATATATCATGATTCAGTTCTTAAATGAACAAGCAGTTTATAAATGGCAATTTAATATTTAAAGATATAAATATCAATAATGACATCATTGTCAATGATTTATACTCTTTATAAATCATTGACAATGATGTCATTATTGATGTTATATTGTTAGAAGGTTAGTCGACAAACTAATAGTTACAACCAAGTTTCTAAGTAAGACTTTCATTAACTACGCTTCTTTGTTTCTTTATTATCTAGATCCGAAACAGGCAGACCTTAATAGGCTGTGACGGCTATAAAATAACTTTTATAGCGCCATCTGTTCTTTCCAGTCATTTGTTATTCGTAGCTTTCGAGTTAAAACAAGTGTGTTGTTTATTAACATTAAAGGCAATTTATGTCACTTAAAGTGCAATACTACGTGACTCCCTTATGAAGATTGCTTGTGAATGATAATCAATGCCTCAAGCATGCAGTCAATGTTATAACTAAACTTCGCATTCTTGATACATCTTTCTTCGATAAGAAACAATAACAAAGTTATAAATTCGATGCAGACCTAATTCAGTACAACTTTTTTCAATTTCGTTCATATATTTATTATATGCGTTTTAAAACCCGGTTAGTAAGTAATTATAACATTTTGTTTCAAAGGTTTAACTGTTAAAGGCCAATATACAAAAAAATATATTGTTTATTATAAGATTTCCTATCTTCATATCTAAATGACGTAGCACGCTTAAAATAGCTAAAAGAAATTCTAGAATTCGATCATGGAGATTCAATTACTTTGCAAACCCTGTAAGTGAGTTGAAAAGTCAGTTCTCTTTGAAAAGAAAATTAAGTTTCTAACAAACTCTATAACTAGATATTAATAAAACGAGTGAGCTTATTTTTGTGACTTCTTTTATGCTGATAAACGTTATGTAATTGGTATTTTATTGTTTATTTAATTTCGTCATATCTTTCTAATAAAAAATAACATAATCATGACGTCGTTGTATGAATACATTAATGATACACTGTTGCTATAGGAGTTTTGAGATATTCTTAACCATTATTTGTTCAAAGAAATATAATTATTTCTTTTATTTACGCGATTATCCTACATATCAAATCCACTAATTTACGGATTTTTCGCGTTACTTAAATATATTTGTTTCCGACGTTTCGGATTCTTTTCAGCATCTATGATCACGGGCAGACTAAGTTGGTATATGTCTGTATCTCTATGTTTTCGAACAACCGTCAGTTTTTATTTAAAAATTTGACATATCTTTCGATTTCTTAATTTTAATGTTGGTTTGACAAAAAGTATTTATGTTGTCCTTCAGTTTTGTAGTTTGTTAATAAAATAGTTTGTAAATAATAATAATAAATAAAAATATTAGTGAATGATCGTATAATTTAGCACGAATCTACATTTATATACTAAATAGGTAAACTGAATTTTTTGAACAGGCTCCGAAACTACTGGACTGATTTAAAATATTATTTCAATACCAGAAAGCTATATTATTCATGAGTAATATAGGCTACTTTTTAACACAGGATAATATATTTCAAAAATCTAAAAATAGCACGAGTGGACAGACTTCTAGTACAATATTATTAAAAAAACAACAACAAAGCATTTTCTAACATTTAAAGTACTTTTCGTCAAACCAATGTTCAAAATTAAGAAAATGGAAAGATATGTCAATTTTTAATAAAAACTCCGACGGTTATTCAAAAAACAATGAGATACAGACATATAACAACTTAGTCTACCCGTGATCATGGACGCTGGAAAAAATTCGAAAGGGTGAGAATAAATATACATAACTAACGCGAAAACTCCGTCATTTAGTAGATTTGATATCAATATTATTAATTTAAAACTTATATTGTTACAATTAGATAATACATTGTAAACAAATACGTATATATTTACATTTAAATAAAACAATTCGTTAGCTATCTCATTAGAATAAACTGAAAAGGTCTCTTATGTTTGAACGTATAAGCCTTTCCGCCAATAATTTAAGTTTTAAAGTCTTTAATTTATGAACAGCTTTAAGTTTCACCGCATGGTGCTATTAGCGATTCTAACTAGAACAATCTCCAATCTAAATGGGAAAATCCGGTCACTCCACTTGAATTCTAAGTACTACACTTAGAATCGACGTTGAAGTATTATAATTATGCAATCTTTAGAATATTTAAAGATTCGCTACAATGAAATGTTATTAGTGGAAAATCACATTAACACTAAAATATTTTAGACTAGCAGTCCGCCCACGGCTATGCTCGTGTTATTTTTAAAGTAATCAATATAACAATGTTAATGTAGCTTTCTAATGTTGAAAGAAGTTTTAAAACCGGCACAGAAATTTTAGATTTAGCAATAACCATTCTCTGGCACTAGATTTATGTTGTCTTATACTTAGTTATTTAATTGTTAAAAATGTAAAGTATTTGAAAAGTACACTTTTCTCGGCCTGCAGATATTTAAAGCTTTAGTATTTCTTCAACAATTATGAGGTACATCCTCTCTTCCAGCATTTTTTCGCAGGGTTACATTTTGTATCTCTCGCAACATGATGAACCTTATAGCTTTAACGTTAGTTTAATAACCTAAACTTCACTCAGCTATATCGAATAAACCTGGGCTGTTTCTAATTAGTGTCGTACAATAATATTTCTAATTTTCATGTTTAAAACATTTATCAGTATTAAAGGGAACAGAGTTCTCTGTTTGTTTGTTTTAAACAGGATTCGAAGTTTTGAACCCTTTTGGACTATCGCATAAAATAGCGAAGTAGATTGTAAAATAAGCGTTATTAGAATGAAGTTATAAAAGATAAGGATATTGTAAGAAGCACGTATTATAAATTTATGTCTTTTTTTTTCTGAATACTATTTAAGTTACTACGGCTATTATTAGGTTTTAAATAATCACGGAATAGCGATAATGGCAGAACTCGTCTTCATAACCTTAAAATAATAATTATGCATTTTTTAATTTTTCAGACACCATTATTTCAATAAAACTCACTAATTTAGAAGTCGAGACTCATAAATAATTCAGCGTCCCGCCCTACTCGTGTACTCGACTAATACATTTCCATAATTTTTATGAGATGTTAATTTGTGTAAGTTGGCTTCAATTTCCATAAATGTTAGTCCAAATAATACTGAGACATTATGATAAAATGTAGAATTAGAATGGAGTATTATAAACATCCAGATTGATTATTTTATTAAAAAGCGGAGGATATGGGTTTAAATCTTGCGGAAGAACATCTTTGTTCTTTAATGATAGGCCTAAGTTTAAATCGAAAAGCTGGAAAACTAAGATAAACCATGCATCGAATGGCCAAGTTGAAATACGGTCCAGGTTGTCAAGACGAAATTTACTGAACTAATCCTTCTATCGAATGAAGTTTGGTGTTTGGATTGTGATGGTCAGTTGATATAAGTTGCTTACAAATTGTTATTCAGGTAGAATAACAGTTTTTCAGGTAGAATAACAATTTTTTAGGTAGAATAACAGTTTTTCAGGAAGAATAACAATTTTTCTGGTAGAATAACAGTTTTTCATTGGATTGAAAGCCGACTCTGTGATAACTGCGATAAATAGCTAAGAGAAGAAGTACATTAGCTGTTGCGTATTTATGACTTTATATGCCTACACATGGTTATAATACGAACTAGGTACCAATCTATAATTGTGAGGAGTTTTTATGTTTAAATTGAAGAAGTTTAAGTTTAAGTATCTGGCAGTTGCTTTACGAGTATATTAATAAGTAATAAAATTGACTAATTTTACAATTAAATTAATAAAGACTTATCTGTATCTACTATAAAATATTTCACAGATGACGCTTGAATCAAAATAAAACAACCTTCTTAATACTATAGGATAGTATAAAAATGTTTTTTAAATTTCATGCTTTATATCATTACTGAACTTGCTACTACTTCATAACAACAACATAAATTCTACAATTGTGTTGTAAAATGAATTTAAAAGTGAATTGGACAAATTGGAATACCCCGCTTTGTGTATTTTATAAATCGATAAAGGTACTCGTACAGTGCAAGTATAATTGAAAGGAGTATTTCAATTTTAGTTTCAGGCAGGCGAGATGAATATACGTATCGATTTGACTTATGGCAAACAAGACGGGCTTTATACGATGTTAAAGTAAACTAGCTTTTTTTTAAAATATATGGTACATTTAAATTAACCGTAGCTTTTAATTAGTCTCTTAAAAAAATAAACAACATTGACAATAATAAAACTGTTGACAATTAATAATATTTTATTAAAAATAGATTTAAGTAAATATGTGTTGTAATGTCGTTGATGACTTCTATACATATATTTTTTTACTTAAGTTATTTGGTACGTTTTTTTTCAAAAGATTGGTCAGAATTTCTAATAATTCAATTAGTAACTGATTAAAACCTACACAAATGTAGCTGTAATTGATAATTTACGTCATTCAAAAATAAATTTAATCGGTCATGGCTGAGTAAGTAAAGTTAAATATTCTTTAAGCTTATTTACTCAACTTTTACCGTAATAAAATGAAGCTCTACCTAAAGTCATTACTCTGAAGACGCCCTCACGATTCTTTGACGTCTGTCGGGCGTAGTGGGAAGAAAAGACCCTCAAAGTAGCTACTACAAAGAAAGTTTCGTGTCTGATACTTAGGTTTTTATTTTTAACCTTTGCTATAATTAACTCTTATCAGTTTATAAGAATACAAATAAAATAACAGAGATTTAGACGAACTTTCGTTTTGTCTCAATAGCTTGGTAGCTAACGTTCTTTGTTAGGACTAAGCAATTGCAAGCACGTTGATATCATTGATACTATTGCAATATATTTTAATTATCTTGTGTAGGAGTTTATGAATTTGTTATGATGTGATTCTCAAAGCACTTGCATCCTTTTCCAATTTTATTTGTGACACCTAAAATAATAAAGGAAAAAATATAATTTATATTTTTTTACTATATCAAGTTAAAAAAAAGTTTTTAGAATGAAAAAGTTACAAAATATTTATAAATTAGGTGATATTACAAGTGATTATATGCGTCTTCTATATTTCTTGACTAAAGAATGTATGAGCCTTGTGTAGACAGATAGTATAGAAGATATAAAAGAAATGATTAGATTGATTTCTACCTTGCATATGCTTTTGGACTGACTCTCAATACTCAATTACTAATATTTTTTTATTTATACCTCGTTGCTTTGATTCAACAAATTTCTGTAATTCTGATAACGTATTTAACTAGTTTTTTCGGTTTTAATGTTTTGTTTCTAGGATTTAATTTGTAATGGATTCGCTTCATAAATGTCTGTCGCTAATTGGAATCTAAATTAAACCCCAAATGCGCGAACAATTGATTTCGTGTAATAATGTCGGCTGTTAAAAAAATAAATAATTTATTCATTTGTAAATGAAGTAGCTCCCTAAGCTCATTAATAATAAACAAGAATGATCCGTTGGCCTCATTTCGTTATTGACATTCAGATATTGAAATTTCAAAAAGCACGTTACATTACAATTACTTGTATACATTCACATTATTTACTTAGTAATTTGAGTATTTTATCAATAAATAGAATGTTGAAATATATCTCTTCTGAGAAATATTGTAAAAATTATTCTTGTATATTAAAACCATATCTCGAAGATACAATATTAAAACGATTGTGAAAATAAAACAGATAACCATAAAAAACTTATACGAAAAATTGTTTATATTTCAGAGTAATATTATATTGGTTTAAATAATTAAAGTGCTGAAGATGTTATGGTTTTATTAAATACCAAATTGTCTAAATGTTTTTTTTATAAATACGTTAAATCCTCCCCAAATGTAAACATTTGATTTACGCTTTTGTGCTTCCAAATAAAGCCAAAGCCGCTGGGAAACATAACGAAATTACTCTCACATCTGCGATTTGTTTTACGATGTTTGATGAACACTCCTGTTTCGTTTTTAATGATCAAATATTGTTGTGCGTAAGTAATACGTTACTTATTTTTTATATCTATTTGTTATACTATTTACGTATTCAGTAAAATTAGAGATCAAAACATTTTTGAAAACATTAAGTAATTTTTGACAAAACTAGGTCCTGTGCCTTATCGGTAACGTCGGTTATTTGGGCACGACCAGAAAAGATAAGGCTTACAGGACCTACTTTTTACATCCGCACGCATGGAACATGTAACTTTACCAGCAATCGGGTGATCTGCCCGCAATGCACTAACCAACTAGATAGCAACAATGAACATTTGTAAGTATCCGTAAGATCCATGACCTTCGCTTTCTAAAACGCGAGCCTATTAATTATTACCAATTAATATATTATAAATTATATGATACCATTAAAAACAACAACATATCAGTCAATAGAAAACGTAATAAGACTCATTTTGAAAATACGTCTATTAACCAACTTTATAACACGGAAGGAAGTTCTTGATGAATATCCTGCGACGTAAAAGCAAAATAACGGATCTAGTTTCCCACTCAGTGAAATGACATCCGACAAGTTATAAACCAATATTTTAAGAAATTTTTTGTGTATTATTTAAGTAAAATCGTGTATTTTGATGTCATTATGTTTATGTGATCTGAAACAGCTATTTTCATTAAAAATAAATTTTACAGAAACTTGTTATATTTTGATGAAAATTCTTTAATTCTATTGAAAGTTTTTAATAAATTCGAAGATATACAGTCGCTTTACTTTTGTACCATACCCAAAAAGGTTAAGAATTCATTATAAATTATTTTCATCCTTATTCCAGTTTCGCATGGAAACTTAATTGAAAGTTAATGTTTTAACAACGAGTTGTGAAAATATCTCATTTCAATTAGTCTTGAGTATTTCGTAAGTTATCTTAGGAAAAAAGATGAACGAAAATATGCATTACTCTGTAAGTCATAACTTTGTGCATTAAACGAAAGTTTTTTACGTTAATTAAACTTAACAACTTGTATATATATATGATATAGTAATAAAATTTATAAAATAAAATACATTACGTAATTTTAAGAAAAATTATAATTACAAAACTTCATCAAATTTCTGTCTAATATAGTAAAAGTATTAATTAATTAGTAGTTTCGGAAAACGTTTAGTGTTTGCTAAAAATAAAAATAGAACAGAATGAAATTTTCAATTACAAAACATATTTAACATTGGAAGTGTTTTCCGGTAAAGTTGTTTACAGCTCATGCCAAGTGCAAAATTAGAATGAGTGCATGTCGTGCTTTTTGTGTAAGTATATCTACTTTCTTAGAGGCTACTAGAAATTCAATTTCATCGATTTCGATTAATTGAATATCTTGAAGAAAACAATCATATATCACTTACTATAACGCGAAGTTATGTTGTGCATAAAATAATATTAAAAAACGAAATGCGAAGAATTTTAAAACGAATACAAATCACAAACATATTGACGTGAACCGGATGTCTAACAAGCTTTAAAACCGAATCGCATGTTAGATGCGATACAAAGATATTTTTTTTATTGATTCCCTAGATTACGTGTTGCTGTAAAATTTAAAAAGAAAAACAAACAATATGTACTTTTTTTTTTTTTTTTATGGCATACGCAGGCAGACGAGCAGTCGGGCCACCTGATGGGAAGTGGTCACCGACACCCATAGACGTTGACAATACCAGTGGTATCGCCGACGCGCTGCCTACCGTGAGACATAGGGTGTTAAGTCTTGTTTACCCAGTAAATACGCTGGCTACGGTGCCTTTCAACGGAACGCAGCAGTGTTTTCACACTACTGCTTCTTACACTTTTAACAAACAAGATGACGTTTTGTAGAATTTTTAGATAGGCTTCGTCAATATTAATAATTAATAATAATTTAGATTAGTTTTTGAAGTATATTTTAAAACACCAGCGTGTTCAGATATAATTAATTAACTTTTTTTTAAATTTTGAACTGAATTTTAATATAATTCAGACATATACATATGAAATGACAATAAAATATATATGGTTCAAAAAGGAAAGTTTATTACTTAATTATCTTCAAAAGATAGAAATAATCGTAGATAATGAAGAAATATGTCTAATCTAAGAATAATTTATTTATAACATATGTATATATTTATATTTACAATATGTATGTATATATTTATATATGTATATTTATTTATGTTTATGTATTTGTATTAACTTAAGTAAGTTAACGTATAGAATATGTATTAATATTCCTATCGTAATTTTATTAATGATATATAGTTATTTGGTTTTAATGTATACACACAAAACTTTAAGCTTATTAAAATTTTTCCTTTGTTTTGTTAAATATCTGCGCACCTTTCGAATTTTCTCTGTACCACCCAAAGGTTGACTGGTAGATAATGCCTTTTGGCATTAAGTTCGCCTTTGTACTTATTTGCATAAAGTTTTAATAAATAAATAAAAATAAATAAATAATATTTCTATCAATCTTCTAGTGATCTTCATAGACTAACAAAGACATAAAATATTGCTTAAATCTATATTAATATGAATATCAGAACACTTGAACCGTATTTAGAGTGCTTATCAAACATCGTAAAATATATTGCAGACGAGAATATTATTTAATCATAAAAGGTTTTTCACAAAAAATATAGAATACATTAGGATTACATTAAAAATCACTTTGAGGATTTCCGAGAGAAACACTTAACAAAAATATATTGAGTGAAATTATCCAAATTACATTGACTCGGAATGGATGTAAAACATATAGCCAATAGGGACGAAGCGTTTTCGTAGGCATTAGTCAATTTATTAGATTTATTTCGGGGATAATCTATACACATAAATAAAACTCAAATGTCTGTTTGTGACATTAAAATAAAGTTTCTATATAAGTGTACTGTGATATATAACAGGTGCTTATGGCATTTTTTTTAAGTTTATTGTCTGTCTGTCTAGTTTTCGTGAATGGCTTGGTTCAATTTTGACGGGATTTTTTATTATATTAATACGCGGACGGAGTGGCGCGAAAAAGCTAGTTAATTTAGTGTAATAAATAATGTCAGATGTAAGACGCTGCTTCACGTCAGCTATGTGATTTTATCCTATTTCTAATGGATCGCTTTGTTTGCCATATTTAAGAGGAAAGAATTTAACCTCTAATCTGAATGAATAAGGACATGACAGAATTTTAAATACGTTTTTTTTACTATTTGCGCAAATTAAGGAAAATTAAAAAACTCTATGAACTTTTACTTTCTTCTTCTGTTCTAAATAACAAAGCACGTTTGAAATAGTTGAAAGATTTTCTAGAGTTCGCATGAAGATTGATTAAGTTCGCAAACTCTACAAGTAAGGAGAAATGCCAGGTTTATTCTGTATTTAATGTAGTTGCATGCTGATAAATAGCTACTTAATAATGAAATGTACTTGCATATTTTTTTCGTTTCACTAAATAAGTAGTATTGTTAAATAATAAAAGTTGGGTGTATTGCATAATTTTGTTAAAATCTTTTTGAAACATATTTTTCTGAAAAGTTTTTACGAAAATTATGATGGCATTTTAAAACAACATTACGGTTTTACATTTCCAACACTGTTTTGCCCCGGGCATGATTATGATAAATGTGATATATCAAAATATTTCACATTTAAACAGAAAAACTCTTACTGTCTCAATAAACTTTTACCATTACTTTATAAGTATGTTATGCGTACCTTAACTTTGATGATAATTGTAAACCAACAGTTCTGCTGTTGGTTTACAATTAATAGTCTTTATAAACTTTACACGCATTTCACGAAGTTTAGGTAGAAATATTCATAGCTTAAACTTTTATCGAATATTTCAAATACATCTCTATTTTAAGGTGTTAAACATCTACAGCAGTCTTTACCCGAATTTGACATAATAATGTCGTCTAAGGAGATATCAACTCATTCTACGGCCAACCTATTTAAAGATCAGCCAACTACGCAGGAGATGCAAGATTTTTTTAGTTTTTTTTTACAAGTTGACGCCCAACACAGCACTTCCTTTTCCCTCATACTCTTATAATCCGATGCGTCTCCGGTAAAGTCAATTACTCCAATACAATAGTTTTTTTAACAAATAGAGTTATTGAAGTGGAAAGTTTATTAGTATACTACATGCATAATATTGTAAAGACACGCTAATAAGTTTATGTATTATTCCTTAGATTTTACAGTATTGCACCACCCACCCACTGGGGCGGGTCGCTCGTTCAATATAATTTTCATATAACTAAATAATATTTTAAGATATTTTTTTGAGTACTATCATAGTAAAATCACATATTTTAAAGTAATTATGTTTATCTGATCTGATGAAGCTGTTTTCCTTTAAGTTACATATTATATTTTTTTCGAAATTATTTATTCTATCGAAACATTTAATAAATTCAAATATATCGTACATCTATTATAGTTCAGTAATTTTACTTTATATAAGGTAAATAAGGTAATATACCACATCCTAAAAGGTTAAGCACTCATTATCAATATTTTCATCCTTAATTCAGTTTCGCATGGAAACTTAATTAAAAGTTAATGTTTTAACAATGACCTATGAAAATATCCCATTTCAATTACTCTTCAGTATTTTGAACGTGAAAGTTAGTTATAACAAAACATCTAATAACTAGTTATAACATGAAATAATATTAATTTACATGAAATAAAATATGTTACATAGAAAACAACAACGATTAATTATCACATTTCTGTTCATTATAATAAAAGCATTTATGAATATAATTGATGACGTGAAATGAAATTTTAGAATGTTCTCTAAAAACATAAAGACGATTGAATGAAGTTTTCTATTGCAATTTCACCAGTTTTTTTTTTCATTGAAAGTGATAACCAGAAAGTTGTTTACAGCACAAATGAAGTGCAAAATTTGAAGTTTCAGATAAGACCCGGTAAATATTGTAATTTATATTAGTATTTGAAGTATATTTTAAAAAACCAGCCTGTTCAGATCTAATTTATTAAAGTTTATGAATGTAATATGAAATATAAATGCATTTTAATATACATCCGACATATGGCTATAAAATTACAAAAATATATGTGGCTGAAAAAGGAAAGCTTATAACCTTATTAAATTTAGAATAAAGAGATAAATATAGGATTAGATAATAGTAGATGATATCTAATCTAAAAAGAATATTTTCTATCTTAATAGAATAACAAAGACATAAAAAATTGCTTAAATCCATAGTCACATGAATATCAGAACGGTTGAAACGTATTTGGAATGCTCATCAAATATCGTAAAATATATCGCAGACGAGAATGTTATTTAATCATATTCCCAAAAGGTTTCACAAGAAATAAAAGATACATTAGGTTAACATTTAAAAAGTCATAATGGATTTTCGAGATAAAACACTTAATAATAATAATCAGAACTAAAATGGAAGTGATAATAAAATGGAACTCGGAATGGATGGCGTTGTTATTCGTGAATAGTCACTTACTAATTGACTATTGACTAATAACAATAAGATAAGTCCTATATTATTAGATACCATTGATCTCGGGGATAATCTATACCTAAAACAAGATTGGAGTGTCTGTTTGTAACATTGAAATAACCGTTTGAAAATAGATATTCTATGATATATAACGGGTACGTAAGGTAATACACTTTTTTAAGTTTTGGTCCGCCTGTCTATTTTTCTGGCTGTTTTCCTTTTTTTAACATATAACTACTCGGACGAAGCCGCGGGCAATAGCTAGTTCAATAATGAGAACATTAGATGTAAGATGTCACTTCATCGCCATGTGTTGCTACCATTTCTAATCTGGAGAAATTATAGATATGCGCTTTTGCTTTTAGAAGCGTATATCGTGGATTAATCTATTATAGGGTTTGTAGTAGCTGTCTATTTATTATGAATTAGATAGAGGCAATGATAAAGGATCGTTCATCCTATGGACTATAGTGTAAGTTAGCCCATGTAGTTGGACGTGTAAAAACTGGTCCTAGGTCTGATCTCTTTCGGATAGCTTCTATTAGGTCTATTGTAGTCTGCTAGCTAAGGTCTGAACTGACTTAAAGGATATTGTTTAAAGTATAGAGATTTGTTAATTAAAAATCCATCCTCTGGTAAAAGTTTAATCACGTATCCCGTACATATAGAAAGACGTCAGCGTACTTAATAACCTTTATAAGTTACTGTTTTCATTAAAACTGTTAGTTAGGAAACAGTCAAACAAGAGCGCTCTGAAATAAAAAACACCAACGCTCTCAGCTATCTCTGTTTTCTTTTTAAAATGCGCTTTAGTTCATGAAACTACAGGATATTGAAACTAAACACTTTACAAGGAGCGATACTGAATTTGAACGCTTTCACATATTTTAAAAATACACTAAAAATTACTATCCTCCGCTTTTGTTCACTTTATAACATTTTGATTTTTATAAAATGAAAATTTCTTTGTAAATTTTTTTTATAATTTATCACAAGAAGTGTTGAGACGAGTAGCAAATCAATTAGAATAAAAAAGGTTAATTGAAAAAATTTTTTTATAGATTAAAATATCAATAATTTTATTATATACTTTCTTTTTATGTGTAATTAATGTCTTGCAAAAGATTGTAGTATTTAAATGCTCGTACCATTAAATTGTCATGCAATAAATTGGAAACAAATATATAAAACTTTTAACTTAAAAGAGCTTTTAACAATCTCAGTGAGAGTATCTATAAAAATATTGTGGATGAAAATTTCAAAAAAACGAACACGTAAGTCAATTATCTGTCGCACCACTCATTCCGTCTGATCGATTTACGGCCGCGAGGCTTTTATGATTAATTTAAGTTTTTAACGGCATTTTTAAATTCCAAGTTTATATAAAAATACATATAACTATGTTAAATATGAAGTGGTTTGTGTACGCTTTAAAAACTTATAAAAACTTATTATATTATGGGCTATATGGATACGGACATTTCGGTTAATTTACGCTTAATATTTTTATTTACATACCCGTGTAACTTCAAGAATGCTGAGATGGAAATGCCATAGCCATGTAGAAGGAAATTTTACGTGTTTCGGATGTTAAACATCGATTTTGGGGACTTATGTACATGTTGGGTCTCTTTAGTTTTAAATGCCTTTTTGTATTCCAAAATTTTTATGATAATGGATAGGAATACACCTTATACATTTATATTAACTATGTTATGTATGTATAGTTATAAAACTATGTAAATTAAATAAAATAAAAAATTATGATATCATCCGATTTTTCACATTTTTCTATGTTTGAATGTTACATACATTTCCTCAAGAAATCGCATATAACATACGTAATTAATGAGCTAAGGAGCTTTTATCCTACAGTACTCGTCGCATCAATACAACTGTATGACAATAAAGGAAGACGATTAGGGGAAGAAATTATACAAAGGATATAAAGTACCACTAAGCGGAGATGAGGTCGTAAGAGGGCATAATAGTCGATCAAGCTCTGGTAAAATTTTATATATGTATGTGTGTGTATGTGTGATGAGGAACATATATTTCACATATATTTTGCCACAGAATACGTGATAACATTACTATAATAAAATTAACAATTTATTAGTGCGGAGAGGTCATTCAAAACTTGAAATTTAGCACAGTACAATTCACCATTAAATTGATTGGCCTCTGATGAGGAAATTTTCAGTTTATTATTATCACTGTATCTATTTCTGTTGCAAAGCAAAAGCAACCTTGTGTTCCGGTTTGCAGATCACCGCCGCTAGTGAAGATAGAGTAAACAACACCTAATTTTACTCGGAGCAGTGATCGGACTTATGTCATAAGCTGCTTTCTTAAAGGCATTTTGTACAATATAATTAGGTTTAATTTGTTTAAATAAAACTCAATGTTTAAATAGTCGTTTTTTCGTAATAGTCAATAACAAATTTCGCAACATCCTTAGTAACTATCTACTGCCATTATTGCTACAGATTAAAGCAACAACTTCGAGAGGAATCTTGACAGGATTCGAACCTACAATCTCCAGCTCTAGGCAAAAGACGAGTTTCTAGCTTATATAGCTTAGCTTCAAATACGCTCCCTGCTAATATGCTATTATACTCAGTTGTGTACATACACAAGAGATTTTCTTTGGAAATGTAGTTAGATAATATTTACATTTGTAAATTATGCTGCGTTTAAATAAATACTCATGTAACGGTAAAACAAATGTTTATGTATATGCATGGATTTAGTCACATTTTCCTGTATTTCATGTTTATTAAGAGTAGGATACTTAATATGGTAAAATATTGTACATTTTAATTTGATTTTAACGACAATTTGTAAAAAAATCCATAATTTATTAGATTAACACCTATAATTTTGTTATAGCGTAGCTTTATTGTAGGTAAATTAATTATTTTAACTATAGTTTTACAAAATATGCATTAGGAAAAAATATAATATTATTTACATTTCACACTAACTAAAAGATAAAAAAAATACAGTTTTGTATTTTAAACAATAATTTATTCCCTATTGTATATGTTTTTGGTGGTCAATTAGTACACTTAAAACTTTTATTAATAGTAGATATTTGTACTGGTCAAGATAGTGCTCGAAGTGTATAAGTCCAACTTTGATTTCTAGTTTGGCATAAGATTGTGATTTTTTAACAACCGCCTCCGTGGCCTAGCGGTATTAGCCCTTCCTTTAGAATCTGGAGGTCGTGGGTTCGAATCCCGCCGGCACTCAACAAATTTTCATTGGTTTTTCCAAGTTGGTTAGGATAATTTTGGCCGATCACCCAATTGTCTGAAAAGTAAGATGATCCATGCGTCGGATAGGCATGTAAAAAGTTGGTCCACCCACCAACCAATGCGGGACCAGCGTGGTGGGATACGGTCAAAAAACGTCCTAATCGAGAAGGCGTGCATTAGGGAAGGCCTATGTCCAGCAGCTAACAACTAACACAGGCCGATGATGATGACATCATTGTATTGCATATGTCTTTAGAATTATAAACATACCGTCACACAAATATGACATGAATTACATTCTTTATTTAAATACAGTTTATCTCATAGTCAGTAGATTTTTTAATTATAATGATGTAATGTCGGGAAAACGTTGTAATGTGCCTATTCAGTAAGGTTGACTTTAATTAACTGTTCATGGTTCCATAAGTACTTACATCCGGAATGGGCAAGCCATAATAGCCAGCATGGGCCAATAAATTACTTTCGTTAGGCCATATGTCTAGTGAATTTATCTACACATCCCTAGGTCTAGAATTACAAATAAGTAAAATAAATTTCAAATGGGTTATTTTTTATTATTAGAATATGTTTAATTATAAACGAGTTATAAAGGCGCGGAAAATTGGAAAATCAGATGAGGCATTGTTGGTTTTACCACCAAAGGGTGTTATTATGCTTTGCATTTGCAAAATCCGTAATAATATTTTTTATTAACAAAAATATATTACCTCAGAAATAAGAGCGGCAAAGGACAAAGGACTTTTTATTATAAAATTTAACATCGCTTTTTATGTCAAAAAAGAAAAAAATAACAACCTGCAAATGCTCAAGTATAAGGGGGCCAATAAAAAAAATCACATTTCTTTTACAAGTTGTCTATCGGTTCAGTCCAAATTGATTAAAAATTAAATAAAATATTAATTTTTGTTTCAATTAAGTCAAATAATTGCAATTACTTAACAATTACGTATTAAAACGACTATAAATAGTAATATTTGATTTTTATACCAAATTCTAAACATAATAATTTTTTTATATAAAAGGTTCTCATGTAATCTTATATTTTTTTGGCTTGTCACATACATATTATTACACAGCTAATAGTGTATATTTAATAGAAAATACGTCATTAAAAGTGCAATCTTGTGCGTTTCAATTGCAAATGTTGGCTAATCCTTACCAGATAGAATACAAAAATGTTTAATCTATTTCATTGTATTTAAGTGGGCTATAATAAAGTCAGCGTACGCATATATCTAAATGATAAAATTATTACAAAAAATAATTAAACATGTTTAAAGCTTATTTAAGAAAATATAACGTTAATGCTTTTGTATATAAATATAGTTATAAATTCCTCGTTTTCTAAATTTACTGATAACACAGGTTCACTTAAGGCTGTTAAATGCCAGTCGCTCTGCGCAAAAATTATTTGTTAGGCATAAGGTGGCAGGAAGCCGACTCCATAATAACTTATAAATAGCTAAAATCCATTAGACTAAAAGTGTGGTTCATATTTCTCATAAATAGAAAGTACAATTATAAACAGGACAAATAAATTACTATATTTTTGAAAAATAGACAAAATTGTGTTAACAAATTGTCTCTTAAAACAGTGCTAATGGAATGAGCAAATTATTAATTAAAGTATATTTGAATTAAATTGAATAATATAATCTACTCTGACGGAAATTCAACTCCAAACTTATTTACGGATATTCAGAAACTTTTGCTTAATATTCAGTGGCTGATACGTCGATCAAAACTTTTTCTATTAGTATCATTCTGTTTTGAACATTAAGAGAGAAAAGTATTTCGAAAATTGTTATAAAATCAATGACTAAAACACTTGAAGGTTTTTTAACAATAATCAGCATTATTTTTAAAGAGATCTCCTAAAAAATGAATGCAACGCTCGTTGCTTATGTATTTTTATGATATTTTTTAGCTTTTGATTATATTCAACGAGATTCATTAATAAAAATAAATGTAACTATCTTGTAAAAATTTTTCGATTGATAAAAGTTAAAAGTTTCCCAAGGTCTTAAAAGAATCCATTTCCAGCCTTCACTAGCTATTTAAAAAATCTACCACATATAATAAACAATAAAATTCAGGTGGTATCATTTGCAGAGGATACATCTTTTCTACAATAGACAAAACGTATAAAATTCAGTAATCCCAAAGTTGTCCATCCATCCATCCAAGCCATCTTTATTTGGAAAACGCAAGACCGTATTCAAATATGAATCTACTGTGTTTTCGGAGTAACAATAGTCACTAAATTACAGTGAGCCGTCTATTAAAAGACTGGCGAATTCATTTAACTTTGCGGCGTATGCTATAAAGAGAACATGACAAATAACGAAGCAAGGAGGCTACACGTTTAGTATATTTTAGTAAGTTTAACATTATTTTATCTTAGGACATTATACAGTGGAAAATGTGGCTAACATTGATGATATTTTAATCGATAAAAAAGAGCTAATTATGCAGTTTTAATCTGAGCTCTACAGAATATATAAGACAGCTTTTCACTGTAATTATAATAATAAAAAAGAAATTACAATGCATCAATAATGTTTTTTAAAAGCATCATAACTCACAACAACTACTAACTACTTTTTTATTTTTAACATGGTAGTGTTTTTGATAAACCAACAAATGAACATTCAATTTCACTTAATACAATTTGAAAAAGATAAGAAATAATGTTTCTCATAATATTAGTAGAAAACTCTCGTATTTCCAGCGGAAGCTAAGCAGCTTTAAGGATAAAAGTGACGTATAATGTAGTTATTACCAACATTTATTTTGTTGTTATATTCCTATTTAGTGCGCTTAACAACACGTGCTAGAACAATCAAAATAAATGTTCCCTACTGTTTAATATAACAGGTTAATACCATAACAAATTACAGATATGTTGTTATTTACTAGATATATTATAACTACGCTTCAAAGGCTCGCAACATCTGTGACTTAGTGACCCGAATAACTGCACATGTCATATAGCAGACGTTAACAATGCGATAATGCCGTATCATTTTAATTATCATCTATTCTTGTGAGAATTTAATAAATATCTAGTTTCCTATGTACTTTTAAATAGAATCAACTATATTTAAAAATATTTAAAACCGTGTCAATTTTATCGATGTAGCGAGTCGTCTTTCTGTAAGTTTTTTTTAATAACAATGTATTATATTTGTAGTGCTATCCAACGTATAGTAACTAAGCCAAAAAAATGTTTTTCTTTTTTTAACTTTGGATAAAATATTAGACTCTCTGGTACGTTTAATTAAAATGTATCCCTGAAACAACTCTTTTGTATCTTCTTTAAAAATAGACGAAAGGAATCATTCATATTTAATCATTTCTACGATAGACATTATTGCATAAAATAAAGTCTTTTTCGCTGTGAGTCCGTCTGTATGTACTCTTAAATCATTAAAATTACACAACAATGAATTTTGAAGCAGTTTTTTTATACATAAAGTGATTTAAGAGGAACCTTTACATACGTAATATTGTAGAGAAATTATAAATGAATTTGTAGTAAAGAAATTTGTTTGTTGAAATTGTAAAAAAATATGAATAACCTTTAATCAAAACAGGTTTGCAAACAATGTATAGTCTATTTTACATAGAATACATAGTAGATGGGTATATTTAGCATCAGCATCTGTGCGAAGCCAGGGCGGGTCGCTAGTATTACACAATGAAGAATGGGATTTGGTGATCCTAACAAAACTTATAAGGATTTATAATTTTATACTAGATTTGTAGGCATATTACTGTTTATCCATGTAATGTGAACAATTTCGTACAATAATACTCTGAATTTGTATGTCAACATTGTTATTTTGGTACGTTTATATGTAAGCGTTATATGTTAATCAGTGCTCTGAATTAATTATAGCTTGTTAAAAGCAGAATAAGTCGATTTTTATTCTAGTTTTATATTAATTATATCATGCTACTGTTCCGTTATTGATGTAATTTGTTCAATAACTATTTTCGACCCTGATTCACTCACGTGATGAGAGCAAAAATTACTACACACAACATATCCTTAGATATAATAAGGTTTTTATAGTTACCTTACCAAATTTTTGCATTTGTAATATAAGTAGGATACCATTTTGAAATTATTTTAAAAGCGAAACTTCTTTAACGGGGTTGGAAAAAAATTTAGTGCAACATTTTTTCTTTACGCGTCACATTTTTTAATCCTACAACGCGTGATTCGAAGTATACTTTCTGCAGCGGAGTAGGATTGGTAAATGTCTCCAATGTATTTTGCAGCCCGTTCTGAGTAGTTACATTTTTGAAATCCAGGTGGCGATAGGTGGTGTCGTGCAACTGCCATTTACCAATAGCATATCGTTTTAACGGACTTACTCCTACCAGGATACTTGACCGTTTTTCTATTGCACGCTTATTTATTCCCAACGCTCTATAGTGACGTGATAAATATATATATATTGAAGTGATCAGAAAATCAAAGGGTTTATTTAATTTAAATTTAATTTTGATTTTAATTCTAATTCCGGTAAATTTCTAAAAAGTAAGTAGTTACATATCTTTTCTAATACTTAGGTGTAATTATGGTATTTATTTTTCTACGTTATTTAAAATTAACCTCAGTTTTTATTGTATTTTCAATACACTAACACGTGAATGTAATTATGGTATCATTTTTTTCTAATACTTGAATGTTGATTGTGGTATTTATTTTTCTAAAATATGCAAAGTCAACCTCAGTTTTTGATTGCATTTCTCAAAACACCAACACGTGGGCGTAATCGTGTTACTTATTTTCAAGTTTTCAAGTTATTTAAAGCAACCTTTGTTGAAGTGGAACTTCTTTAATTTTGAAAAATAACGTCTTAAGAGTGTACGCTAGTATACGCACACATTTTTTTTTTATATTTGGAAATATTATATGCATTTATCTTGATTCTTAATTACTTTAATACTGGGGTGCATTATTTACATTCCACGGGTCTTGCAGTAGAAATCGATACTATGATATTCTTCTAGAAAGAAATCTAAAACTAAAGACCTAGCTTTAAATAGTTAATGTTCCTTAAGGTGGAGGCTTTAATATCGGTATTTACGAAGCCTAATAGTGTTTAAATGCGTGCATGACTAGACAAATGTTTGTTTGAGTTGTCAGTTGCGGAAGTTTCTGTTCTTCAAAACCCACTTAATTTTACAACTTTTTTTTTTCAAACGTTCCATCATTTACACTGTTTTCGGTTCCAATGTCTTTACTTTTCCCTAAATAGAACCAAGAAGTTTTACATATCTAATAAGTTAAGGCATATCAATCAAACAAAATCTGTTTTTTTCATGTAATTGTTAATTTAATATTAGTCAATGTTACAAAACATCTTGCTATATACTAATAAAAAAAACCACAAACTTTTGAAGGCTATTATAAATTATTCGCCAATGTAAAGGATTTATCAGACTAATGCTTACTTTAAATATTTTTTGTATATTCCTATGAGGAATATACAAAAAATGAAAGGGGCAATATTTAAGAAATATATATATATATATATATATATATGCCTTCATATAGACTGCATGAAATGAACAAAACTGGCAAATCAATTCAATGAGAAGTGACTATTCAACGTGAGATACAAAACACATATTGCTTTTGTAAAATTCCATTTTAAAATATTTTTTGTCCTATTTTTTCATTGTAATAATATTTTTTCAGTCAATGGCTCATAATAAACTCCTCAGGGATTTGATCTGATGAAACCTGAAGAATAGTAAAAGACGGTAGATGATGAATATATTTCTTGTGTTTTTGTACATTGTACTATTGCAACACAAAAATTATCATTCTAGATAAGATATTGCTTAAAAGATATTTTTTTTAAATGCAATTTTTTTTATAATAAGCGTAGCTCATTGATTGAATTTAAAAAAGCTTAAATCGTAATATATTTCCCTACGTTTGCGGTCACATTTATCACTATACAGGGTGTCCCAGAAGTCACCACTTCCTTGTAGGGATCGGAAAGGGACATTATTCTGAGACGAAAAGTCCTTAGCCATTTTTCAATCAGACGCATAGATAATTAATTTAATTAATGAAAGTGACCAATCAGGGCGCTACAGAAGAATAAAAAGTTGAGGCTCTGGGTGGGTGTGACTGAATTTTTATTTTCATTTGGAAAATTGAGACAATTTTAAATAAAAATTTAGTAGCGAAGGTCAGTTAGAGGCTCTGGGCGGATGTGAATAAATTTTATTTTATTTGGGAAATTGAGGCACTTTTGATTTGGTTAAAATATAGTAGTGAGTATCAGTTAGAGGCTCTGGGCGCCGTGGCTGAATTTGGATTTTATTTAAAATAATTGAGACAAATTTTTGATTAAAAATAAGTAGCAAGGGTCAAGCAGAGTCACTTAGCGGCCATGGCTGAATTTTGATTTTTATTTATAATAATAAGACAAATTTTATTAAAAAATAAGTAGAAGGGTCAGTTTAAGGCAACAAATGGAATATGTCACATTCAATCGAGTAAATGCTCAAAGTGTTGTCCGTTTTCTTGAAGACAGAGCTGGCATCGCTTGAGAAGATTATTCGGACAGTTTCAAGCGTTTCCGGGTGACTGTTGTCTGAGCCGCATGAATTCGTGCGACGGTCTCCATTTGGTTCTGGGGCTCATCGAAGTAGACCATTTCTTTGAAATTTCCCACACAAAAGAGTCCAGTGGCGTCAAGTCAAGGTGATCTCGGGGCCACCTTCGTGGTCCGTTTCTTCCCAACCAACACTGAGGGTAAACTCCGTTGGAAATCTCGCACTGTTCCAGCATAGTGACTCCAGGTGCTCCATCATGCTGAAACCATGTTGGCTGCTCATTTACTTCACCAAGTAGTCGAGGAAGTTCGTCACCAGGAATGTTAGGTATTTGGTGCTCTGTAATAAGGAGAATTCATGGTTTGTTGTAGGAAACTAGGAACTAGGTACATGGAAGTGGTGAATTGAGTTAAGGAATATTTAAGGACGACGAGGACGACGAGGACGACGAGGACGACGTAACTAACTATGGAAAAGCAAATGATTCCATTAAAATCAAAATCACTATCAGTAAAACAGGCTCAATGTTTATGAATGATAATAGCTCTCAATTAATTTCTAAAAGATTCAATTAAAATCCCTAACACTCAAGGATTTTACTTGTGTATTCAAATCTTAACTTACGTCCATTGTTTCGGGTAATTCGTAAAGAATTACGTGGTCGCCAGATGATTCCACCCCAAACATTAATCTTCCATTTTTTTGGAGATTACGGTCCACACATCATGTGCGGATTTTCTTCTGCATACCAATGGCTATTATGCTGATTGAAACACCCTCCCGAGTAAAAGTGATTCATCAGTCCAATATTCCCCGTAAAAAATTTGGATCCGCATCGTTAGAGTCAAGAATAAACTGACGAAGTCCATTCGCAAGCGATAATCTGTGTCTTCTATTTGCACTTTTCTTTTGTGGTAAGGGTGCATCTTCTCAGTGCGAATAATACGATTAACTGTGGAGCGTGGAATGTGAATCTCACGTTCAACCCGTCTCGATACTCTTACTGGGATCTGCACGGATAGCGAGAACGCGCTCTTCAATGCGAACGTTCCGAACGTCACGAGGTCGACCGACTCGCTCGACGTTGCTGGGCATCAAATTGCCGGATTCGCGACAACGATGAATCGCGCGGAGGATGACGTTTTTATCCGGATAGCTGTCACGATTCGGAAATCTCTCTCGATAAACGCGTGCAGCCAATACAGCATTGCGATTACACTCGCCATAGAGAATAAGCATCTCGGTATAATCGTAGAAGTATAAACCATTATAAAGTTGTTCGTTGACAGAAAGATTCAGAAACGACTGACAACGAAAAACAGTAAGCTCAAGAGAAGGAAGAAAACAAATGAAATCGCAAAACAAAGCGTAACCATGATAAATCAACTGTCGGAACTCTCTCGGTTTCATCTGAGTCCATCGGTATTTAGTTTCATCAATAAAACAAAATAAAAATTCAGTAACAGCCGCCCAGTGCTCTTCACTGGTGCCTCTAACTGACCTTCCTACTAAATTTTTATTAAAAATTGCCTCAATTTTCCAAATAAAAATAAAATTCAGTCACACCGCACATAGAGCCTCAACTGTTTATTCTTCTGTAGCCTGCTCCTGATTGGTCACTTTCATCAATTAATAATTAATCATCTATACGTCTGTTAAAAATGGTTAAAGGACTTTTCGTCTCAGAATAATTTTCTTTTCGATCCCTAAAGAAGTGCGTGACTTCTGGGACACCCTGTATACATAGTTATCAAATACAATTTATGCCTCATGGGGTGAATAAAAGAGAAGTCGATAGAAAAAAATCATAAGGTCTCAACATAATTACAGTATTTATAATTTGAACAGCATGCAAATAGTTCAATAGAAATACATTTAATAGAAATTTATTTTATGCTTTTTGTACTTATAAACGAAGGCCTATTTATAACTCGGCACTTTTTTAATTAAATAGACTTCTATAATAGGCTTAAACGAAATTTCTATCAAATTCTATTAAGAAGTTAACTTTCACGAATTTTCTCTGGCTTAAATGTCAATGTCGGTCAAAACTTTTTCTATTAATTTTTATTTTGTTTTGATCGTAACTCATTTTGAACGGAGAACACATTCTACTGAGGTTTCACGTTCTATAATTAAATAGCTCATTAAATAACTCACAGACTAAGACCATAGATAATATATTACTAAAGCCTCTTGATAGCTATCACTATAAAACGTGTAATAAAAAGCATAATTATATAATATCATAATGCCGTGTTTTGTGCTTGTCTCAGTTATTTCAGCTGATCAAATGTCAGCAGTTCTTTTACCGTACAATAGTCATTATTACATACATACGTCAATCAGCCTGTAATAGTCCACTGCTGGACATAGGCCTCCCCTAACACACCCCTATCCATTAGGGGGTTTTGGCCCGTATCTCACCACACTGGTCCAATGTGGGTTGGTGGGTGGGCCGACATTATACATGCCCATCCGACGCATGTCATTATTACAAATTTTAAATTAAAATTATATTTTTGAACAATTTGTTTTATAATAACTACCTGCTTCTTCAACCTTGAATCACTAACTGATACTCTTGGTGGATCCATTTTAAGTAAAAGAAGAAGAATATCATAATACTATTTTATTTTTAACTAACTACTAATATACCCATGTAATATTTACTTAAAAGATATATTATGTTTACATAGAATTAATTTGAGAAAGTGTGAAACTATAAAGTTTAGTGTTTAAGTAAAAAATAGATAAATTCTTAAACAATGCTGTTATGTAGCAAACTGCGGGCTTTTACTTGCATGCTGCAAAATATTTAAATATTCTAATTACAACATTGCTTTAAAGGAATACGTTGGAATAAAATGATCAATATATATTAAAAAGAAAAAAGTCTCTCTTCACCATACTTATACGTAGAGTTTATATTGTAAATATGTTAAAACTTGGTTTTATTTTTGGGTAAACAAATAAGTTATTGGAAGTACGTTTATGTTTCGTACAAATTCTTCAAAAGTAATGATTACGACGTAATATCGTTCGCTTGCAAGAAAGAAATGGAAAAACGTTTGGGTTTTGTGGCATTTTTTCGACACATATTCTGAGTGATGAAGGTTTTAGGAATATGACAAATTATTGTTAATTCACGTTCTCTTTATATTTTATCAGCTTCCTGTTATTGGATTGGATTTTATTCGCACCAAATGACATACGTGTACAATGGTGTAACAAGATGTATTCATGAAAAGGCTAGTAATTCATTGTTAAATATCAATTTTAAAACAAACAAACCACCCAAAAGTATATTAGTACAGAAATGAATGTCTTACAATAATGAAAATTATGAAAGGAACCAAATAGAGGAAGAATTGTACATATCCTTAAATACTACTAGCTGACCCAGCAAAGTTGTATTGCCACGTAAGTAATTTGATATAATAAATAATTATATAAACCGGTTGACACATGGAGGGGATAACTTACCAAGTGATAATAATTGATGTTATCGAGCGGATAAAAAAATTATAAAATTATTAAATAGTTGTTTTGTTACAGTAAAGTGAAAATTCAGGGTTGTTTTTATTTTAAATGCCAAATCATAATGAAATATTTGAAAAAATTTCCTAAAAATTAAAAAAAATTGTGTTCGATACCGCTTATCTATCAGTGATTTGTAAAATACATAGTAGTAGGTGATCCTCAGACTTATTGAATATTCATAAAAAATTCATAAGAATTGGTATAGCCGTTTCGGAGAAGTATGGGAACGAACAATGTAACATGAGAAATTTATATCCTTAGCTATTATATTATTGCTGTTAGTAAATGTTTACTTGTCAAGAACTGATCTCGAAAATGTTCTATCTACAACTATAAAGCGATTCCATCAATGTGTCTTTACAAGCAGAAACAATAGGAATCCATTTACTAGAATTCTCGGACAATAGTATTTTGCGCTGAACTCTGTCGATTTTTGGCTTTGAAGCTTTCATGTTGAATAGTGTTCTGAATTAATTATAACTACTGGTTGGGAAAGATCGATATTTCGATTAATTAGGAAAATCTTTGTTTGTTTAGACAGCTTTACTTGTTTTATAAGACTTTTAATTGCAGAGATATAATCTTTTCTTCTAGACCGTATAGGATTGTACAGTCGCTTTATTCTTTTTGAAATTTTATGTTCAGTTTTATATCAATCCTTCTTATATCACCACAATTGAAAAGGGTTTTATTGTATTAAATTCATGTTTTCACTTTTTTAATAAATCACAACATAAAAAATAGCCCTAAAAATACATAATTTAAAAAATATCGAGCAGGTCTGAAATAAACAAAGCAGCAGAAATGCGTTTATCTAACCGCTTCACCGCACTAACCTTATTCAGTTGATCGTCTGCTTTGCCCAAAATAACTTCGCAGCCTTCACGGTGGGCGAACAGCTTCCTCGCTTGCACTTTCATATGGAAGGTCTTTTCGATGAGAGGTGTTGAGACGACTCGCTCTAAGGACGTGGCCGCGGTGCAGCCTACGACGTCAGCTTTCCACCTCTTGCATGTTCCACGATAAAAAGATGATGGGCATGACGCTCTGCAACAAAAAAGGAATTGTTTGATGAAATAAAAAAAACAAAACGTTTTTGTTTTGAAATTGCCATAGTGGATGAATACTGGTGTGATGGAAGGGTATTTTCAATTTACACCCAAGAACAAATTTCCTCGTTTCTGGTTTGATTCTCATCATCATCATCATCATCATCACCCTGCTCTAGACCGTTTCCTATCTTCGGCTATTCTCATCCAGCCCACACCGGCCACTTTGCGAATGTCGTCACTCCATCTTGCCGCAGGGCGTCCCTCACTACGTTTGCCGAGCCTCGGTCTCACTCCAGAACTTTCGACTCCAGCGGTCGTCAGTTCTGCGGCTTATATGACCGGCCACTGCCACTTCAGCTTACTAATCCGGTGGGCTATGTCGGTGATTTTGGTTCTCTGACGGATCACGTCATTTCTGATGCGGTCCTTCAGAATACTCCGAGCATAGCCCTCTCCACAGCTCGCTGAGCGACTTAAATTTGGACCAGTCGGAACCGTAAGTGTCCAGTCTCGGCAACCGTAGGTCAAAACGGTGAGACACTGATCGAAGACTTTCGATTTGAGGCACTGTGGATGGGTGACGAGAAAACTCGACGAAGCTTAGTGAAAAGCTGCCCAGCCAGTCGAATCCTTCTGTTGGCCTCCCCTCAAAGTTGTTTCTACCTGGTTGGAGCATTTGCCCTAGGTAAACGTACTCGAAACCACTTCGAGGGAGGTGCCGTCAATGTGATCGGTCCCGAACGAACGTGCTCGTTGGACATGGCCTTGGTTTTACCCTAGTTCATCCAGAGACCGATGCGTGTAGAAGACTCAGCCAGATTTTGCATCATTTTCTGCAGGTCCCTTGCGGTCTCAGCCATGACGATGATATCGTCTGCAAATCGCAGATGTGAGATGTACTCGCCGTTCACATTGTTGCCGTGTCCTTACCAGTCGAGCGTCCTAAACATATCCTCAAGCGCGGCGGAGAACAATTTCGGAGACATGACGTCTCCTTGTCTCACACCGCGGTGCAGGGGATGGCTCAGTCCTGCCCACTTTGGACTACGACAGACATAGTGGCGGCGTTGTACAGACTATCTCAGCATCTCCATATATTACCAATCAATTTAGCACCACTGTAAGGGCTCGAGGAAAGACCAGGTCTCGATGGAGTCAAAAGCCTTCTCATGTCCACAAATACCTGCACAGGGGCTGGTTATACTCATGTGTCTTCTGTATACGCCGCTCACTGTATGGATGTGGTCTATGGTGTTGTAACCCTCCGAAACCCGGCCTGTTCTCGAGGCTGCGCTTCGTCGAGTTTTCGTGCAAGACGATTCGAGATGACCCTCGAAAACAACATAGACATGACTCAGGGAGCGATATTGGCCGATAGTTCTTCAAAAGGGTTTTATCACCTTTTTGAAGAACAATACGATAAACCCTATGCCATGTCTCAGGAGTTCTCCGAGAAAAGGGCAGAGTTAAATAGGCGTTAAATGGTTGTATCTAGTAATACATATTTATTTAATTTATCCTTTTGTATATATTTACACCTAATGCATATACATATAAAACCTACACCTTAAGGTTAAAATATTTTTGAAAAAAAAATAATATATGCGAGGACTTTACTGAAATGAGATTTTCAGATTTATTTGGTATACTGATATCTATTAGACAACTGTAATGTATGTTCGATTGCCGCATTCGAAAAAATCAATATTACTCACGTGATGTTTTTTTTGTGAGTATTAATATGTGTATAAATAAAAAAAGAGTTGAATAACTTTTTGTTTACATTGTTAACGTCGTAGCTTATCCGATTATCGCCGTATTTTATGGGAAAAATTTACTGTTTACTTATAAGTAAACATTTTGCCCGCCGTTTATGCTCTTGCTATAAAACTGCAAAGATCTTTCTTAATAAGACAGAGCCAATGCTATAGTTAATATAAAGTTTATGGAATTATAAAAGCTATTGATTTGGAACTATTCATTGCGTGCATGATATGTTAACATATCATGCATGCAATGTTAGCCCACTAATTAACTGACATGACAAACAATTATAGGAACGACTTTGTAGTTTCATGTAATTACATAAAATTATTGACTAAAACTAGGTATATAAATTACAGACTTACAAAAGTGCTTACAGTCAAGACAAATTTCGATAAAATTATTCGTAAAAACATACATCTCAAAGCAGATTTTGTTAATGATAGATTATTATACATATTCTTTGAAGTAAGTTACATTGACGCAAATAAAAAGAAATACAGGTTCAAGTAATCAAATCCTGTTGCACCAAAGAGCTGTATTATACAAATAAAATAAAACCTATTATATCGAGTTACGATCACTAAAGTACAACATAATAAAATCATGTTGTAACAAAAAATCACGGTCCCACTAAAATAAATCATTACCTAGTTAACAGTGTATAACAATAAAAAATAAATAAATATATAACATCTATGATTTGTGTAAAAACATTAACGCCAACCGTTCTGCCTAAACCTTTTTAATTGTGATTAATTATACCTTACCCCTTTTTTGTCCTCAAAACACTCTTAACATGATTAAATGGATATTATAATTAAGTTCAAAGCTTTAGTGTAACGATCAATACATCGTAATTAACTTACTTATACATTTATGAATATTAATAAATTAGTTGTCTGTCTAATACAAAGTAATGAATTACGAAGCTATCAGTAATGATAAGCCGAATTATTTAAGATCCCAAAGGACATTCGATGGATATTATGATATCGTTTTCGAACTTAATCAATAATGAATTATCCAATTAGCTTATCTCTAAGTAATTCCCAAAAGAGCATTGATGTATGTAAGAAATGGTAATACGGAATGGCAATTTTATTAATATTCGATAAGCGATAAAGTGACTTTTGACAGGGATCAAGTGACGTGTATAAGCGGGCGTTTGAGAGGTGGGATGGAGGGATTTCCATCGGGAATCGAGTCGGGCTTACGACGGCGGAATTTGAGAGAGCGCTTCATATGACACGTGATATTGATTAAGTTTATTTTTAAATATATAAAACCATTTATCTTATTCAGTTTACCTACCACATTGAATATAATCTTTGGTTAGTTATGGAATTTTTGTTTATTAACGTTTCAAAGCGTTTTTTAATTATAGTGGTGGTCGCGTGTTTGACAGACTTTCAGCAGACATTAAAGTCATTTAAATTTAAATCGAGGAATGAGTGAGAATAGGTTTTTTGAAATAAATTATAAAAACTAAGAAAAGTGTATACATGAATTAATTTTCCGTATGGTAAATGTAAATGTATATTTGTATATTTGGTAAATGTATATATGTTCAACTAAATGTTACTCGCGACTTTGTCCGCATGAAATAGGAGAAATATCCGTGGGGTGTATAAAACTATTCAGTACAGTATATAAGGTGTTAGTGTGTGCCTATCATTAGACGCAAAGTTTTATGGCTTCTGCTTGGTCGATGAATGACTTCTATATAAACTTACATTATTCAACTCTTTTAAGCATAATAATTATTAGCCTATATCCTTTCTCGAAATCTGTTTTCAGTATGTACCAAGTTTTATATAAATCGATTCAGTGACTTAGACAGTAAAGAGGGAAAGAAAGACAGGCAGATAGACAGACAGAGATATTTTCGCATTTGTAAGAATAGTATGGATTAGAAGACTTAAAATACATTTTGGTGATTATTGTGAAACGCTGCACATAAATAAATATTAGTTGAGAACCATTAATTATTTTCTCCAACATAGCACCATTGAATTAGCACCTCTTTTCCGCTAGTACTGATTGCATTTTAAAGATATTAAGTTAGTGAAGTGACAGTTCCATTATTTTTTTTATAATTTAAGTCATTTCACATTTTAGCTTAAACTTTTATTCTTTGATAATAAGCAATAATATTAAAATACTATCTGCGTTTATATAAATTAAAAAGAAAGAAGAAGCATTTCTAAGCATTTATAAGGAAAAAAAACAATTTACATCAAAGTTTTTTGCTTAATGTACGTGAATTTAAATCTATGATCAAGTCCAAAATGTCCAAATGAAATAAATATGTAAACCACACTTACTGCTGCTCTACTTTAAAAGTATTTTTGCTCAAATTTTACATTTTTTTGTTTAACAAGGAATAACTTAAGTGCGATTTTATATTCATTTTGTTGTTTACTTGCTCTAATATTAAACTGCAGTTAGAAAGCAATTTCCTCGATAAAAATTCTAATCGAATTATAAACTTCATGGACCAGTAATAGCATTCCGGTCCGCTTGTATATGCAAAACAACAACTAGACTAGAACCAGTACATAGGTATATAGGCAAAATCCGTAGAGTAACAATTTATAAAACGTGGTAGGTCCCTTTTTTACTGGGGGCCGTCTTGAACTTAAAGGCTATCGCGTTCCGGTTCGAAGGGCACCGTTTGAAGGGCACCATCCTATGTCCCAGCGTAGGTGATATCATTGGTAAATTAGTTATATATTAAGTTAAAAAACAGTTATTACTATCATTATCCTACTACAATATTTTAACGTGACAAATAAATAAATGTTACATTATGTAATTAAACATGGTATGGCAGTACATTATACAAATTCATTTTAGTTATCTACCGCAAATGATTTAAGCAATATGAATAAACTTGCAGTTAAATGAGTTAGATGCAAAATTCTAAAAATTTATACATCTGCTGTAATTCTAGTTTCACAATACACGAACGATATGCAAATTTTATGGTAGAGTTTTTACAAAACTTACGGTGAGATAATTTTTAATTAGGCATGAAAATAACCCTTCATATCTTAAAAAGCTATGTAGAAAAAATGTCTTTCGACTTTACATATTTTATAGGAGAGTATTTCGTAAAATCTTGTTAAAAAAAATAACAGTCCTGTAAAATTTTAATTCAAAAGTTGTATAATTATTTCTTTTATTTACGCGATTATTATACATATAAAATCCACTAATTTACGGATTTTCCGCCTTACTGAAATATATTTATTCCATAGTATCAGTCTGTCCGTGATCGCGGATATTGGAAAGAATCCGAAACGTCGGGAATAAATATATTTAAGTAACATGGAAAATCTCTAAATTAATGGTTTGATATCAAAAGTTATGATTTCAATATTCTCGTAATGAAATTTGTTTATGGTTTCATTCAAGGAGATTGTCTTTAATTCTTTCTTTGATAATTTTTACGAGGTTTTTCCTTATTAACGGTATCGCTACTTTGGTATAAATAAAATTTTCTGACTTATGCTTTAATTGAAAGAAGAATTTAACTTTTAACGAATATTGTAGAAAGATTTTTATCGTTATTAAAATATATTAAATAAATATACAAGTATTTCAAATAAAAACCTTAATTAAAAATTTACTGAATTTTGAACAACAATTAAGCATAAAGCAATATGGTTTAGCTTTAATTTATACAATTATTATAAACAGCAGATTTGTTCTGTTTGTTTTGAATACGCCCCGAAATTACAAAACCGACTTGAAATATTCTTTTACTACTGGAAAGCTACATTATCCTTGATCTCATTTTTCCGTACATTTTTGCAACTTTTTTTTCCATCACAAAACTCTTAAAATAATATAGGCAGAACCGTAGACGGCGGCCAGTGGTTAAATAAGTAAAAGTAAAAGAATTAGTCAGAAATGAGCTGCAAATGCTTTTCAAGGCTTGTAAAATTAAGTTAATGCATAATAAAAGCCAACTCCAAGTTTTATTTGACGTTTAGGGTTATACATTTAGCTAATTATGTATAGCTTAATTATTGAAAGAAAGTTAGGTCATTTAATTCTGAAAGACACGTAAATATGACAATATTGATACTCATATTACGAGTATTTCCTAAATGCTTCTGAAGTGTCAAAAAATGGATATTAGGTTATTACATTCATACGCCATACTTGTTGGCCTGCTAATTAATTGACACGGTATATGAGTACAGGGGCAACGTAGAAGTTTCCTGTAATTACGTGTGTTATTTTACTTGGTAAAAGCCGTTGAAATTTACTACATAAAAAAAACTATAAAATGTTTTAATTGAACATTAGACGTTCATATATTATTTATTACGTTCATCGTCATCATGTTAGTTCACTGCTGGACATAGGGGTCATCTAATGCTTTTATATATAAGGGTTTTTTTGGACCGTATCCCACCACGCTGGTCCAATGCTGGTTGGTGGGTGGACTGACTTATTACATGCCCATCCAATCATGCTACCCATGATAGGTCTAAATTGTCCTAACCAACCAGAAAACAACTATAACACAAAGTTGTTTCTCCGCGGGATTCGACTCCATGTAATATATAAGTGTAGTCTGTAATAGTAACTAAATAAAAATCCAAGTAATAAAACTTACAATTTTTTTTTAAATAATGGAAATTTAAACGTAATCATTGTTCTGTTGTCGTGTCTAAACCTTTTGTAAATAGTAATGAACCATGTCTCAATGATTTTCATTAAATGCTAACAAAAATAATTAAATTATCTTACTAGGTTATAATAGATATAATAATATAGTGATCGGTATATTAATCTTGCTTATACATTAAAGTAAATAGATTTATAAATATGAACCATTTTCATTACTCAATTAGTTTATGAAGATACATCATTAAGCTCTTTATTATAATATATTTTTTTTAATTCAGACAATATCAATCACTATCTACAAGAACATAATTGATACGTTAAAATATTTCAGATCCCAAAGGATAATCAATGGATATTATGATTCCACTTCCGAGCTTAATCAATAATGAACTATCCTATTATCTTATCTCTAAGTAATTCCCAAAAGAACAGTTATGTATATAAAAAATAGTATTACAGAATAGCAAATTTATTAATATTCGATAAGCGGTAAAGTGACTTTTGACAGATATCGCAGTGACGTGAATAAGCGGGCGTCTGTGGGGTGAGATGGAGGGATTTCCATCGGGAATCAAGTTTGGCTTACGACGGCGGAGATAGACAGAGCGCGTCGGATGACACGTGACATTGATCAAGTTTTGTTTTAAAATATATTCAACTGTCAGTTATGTTTATTATTTGTAATATTTAATTCAATACAATAAGGAACATGAAATCTTTTGAAGGTTATATTTTAAGATTCTGAAATTAAGTTATGAACTGATACCCATAAAAGTTCTTATGTTAATCTAGATCTTCCATAATCATAATGCAGTAACAACAATCTGTTATAACCTTTCGTTCAGAAACTTTTGTTTACATCCAAAAACATGGTGTTAATGTTAATACTATGCATGGTGTGGTACCTTAAACCAAAACGTAAGCTTAATCTTTTCTTGTATATTTATTATCTCAAAGATTTGTCTTGCGTACAAGCTACTTATATAAAGACAAACGAAGGGCTCTCTTTTTGACGCCTAACTTATTATATTACTTATTCTATTCGGTATACTATTAATGATATACCGAATATAAGGTATATTGTTGGGTTATCGATCGTTTCATTGAAGACAAATTTTGTAAAGTTGAGTATCATCTAAAATATTTCTTTGGCAAAACATTGTAAATGATGTATATTTAGCGAATGTTAGATTGTTTTCAATGTTTATATAATTTCTCTTGTGTTGTGATGTTAATGGTCGCAAATAAATGTAATTATGGTATGTTTATGCTTTAACGTCGCATTAAAACTCACGTAAACATAATTTTTATTTTTATTGCATAATACAAATATAATTTAAATTCGCATAAAACAATTTACATTCGCATAATATAACAATTAATTTATCGCATAATTCAAACACAGTTTAAACATATAATTATGATCCTCCTATTACTTTTAAAGTTTTATCCTTTAAGTTTTATAATTTAAACTCAAACTTGTATATTTTTCAATATTATCCTAGCATCATATCGCTATTTATTTGCCTCAGTATTAAAATGCAGTTGGAAAGCATTTTGCGCATTAACGGTTCTATTCAAATTAAGGATTTTATCGAGCAGTAATAGTATTCCGGCCCGCTTGTATATGCGAAACAACAACTAGATTAGAATCAGTATATAAAAAATATTTATTCAAAGATTTTGCCTTTCTCCATAAATTTTTAATTAATTTAGCTACTAAAGATTTGATTTCTGCCTTTAAACCAGCAGCCTAGGCTTCGAATCATACATAGGTATTTACATAAATATAATATTAATAACACGTTGAAGTTAAAAAATATATATTTTATGCTTAACAAATTTTAAGTGTTTGATGCCAATATTCTTATTTTTTTGCCTCCAAATATTTTTGGATTCTCGTTTGTTGGACATCTACTACCGCCAAGTAGTGCTATTAACCGCTTTATCGAAGAAGACAAATCATTATTGTATCAAACTAAATGACTTCTTTATCAGAATGAAATCTGAATTTTTTTTTTAATTCTGTTCATGATAATACTTTTTAAAGTGTATTTATATAATAAATAATAAACAGATGTTTACACATTATTTTTTATTAAAAAAAGTTATTGCTGTCATTACCCCTCTACAAAATTTTAACGTAAAATTAACAAATGATATTTGAAATTTTTAAACATGGTATGACAGTACATTATTCAAATTGATTTTAGTTACTTAACGCAAAAGCTTTTAGCAATATGAATATATTTGCAATTAAGTGAGTTAGATGTCAAATCCCAAAACTTTATGCATCTCCTGTAATGCTACAGTACATGAATATTTTATATATTAATATTTATTTAAATGCCATAAATGTAAAAGACTCCCAATTATATCTATACATAGCACGATCATAAGTTTTTATTATTCTTATATACCTAAAATAAACATTATTAACATTTAAATTTACCTATAAAGTACGTGTTATATCAATATTTGCTCAGATGATGATAGATTTGTTGCTCTTAAAAAGCTAAAGACTTTTATGAATAAACATGAAGAGATATCATATAGCTTATTTTTTCAGGAAGTTCAGATACTGTATTGGCTTTAATAATTATGATTTGTTCGGAGATTGAACATTATCAATTTTACCAGGCATTGAGGGAACCAAAAAATAACAGTCCTGCAAAATATTAATGCAAAATTTATGAGATTAATATTTTCTTAATGAAATTTTTGTTATGGTTTCATTTAAGGAGATTGTCTTCAGTTCTTTCTGTGATAATTTTACAAAGTTTTTCCTCATTAACAGTAACCTTTTATAAAAAAAACAGTGTTTTTTTTATAAAAGGTTTTGATTTATGCTTAAGAGGTATTAAACATATAACAAATAATATTATTAAAACTTTTTTTGTGACACTCTTATTAAATTTATCCTATCATTGAATATTTTTTAAATAAGCAATACAATAAAAGACTTAATTGAAAAAAATAATGTTAAAAGTTTTTATTTGACATTTGATTTTACTTTTAAGTAATTATGTATGGCTTCCTTATACCAGTTAAGACGTTCATTCTATAACACATGTATATGACAAAATGGATAATAACATTCTGAAAGCGGGAAAAATCGATATTAGGTTATTAACATTCATACGCCACACTTAGAATGTTGGCCTACTAATTAATTGACACGGCAAATAAGTATCGTGGCAACGTAGTAGTTTCCTGTAATTACGCGTGTAATTTTGCTTTGTAAAATGTGTCATTTATGCATAAAAAATTATAAAATACTTCAACTTAACATTAGATTTTAAAATACATTTGTTACGATTATTGCGTTAACTTATAAAAACATACGGGTGTGTTCAAAAAGTATTGCGAATTTTGTGTTTTTTCAAAAATTATTTATTTATTCATGAATATCTATTTTGTCACCTCAAAGTGATCCCCATGAGATATTATACACTTGTGCCAACGGTTTTTCCAATCTTCGAAGCACTTCAAAAAATCATTTCTTTTATCTTGTTCAGCTCCTCCTTCGATGCCGTCTTTATCTCGTCAACCGTAGCGTGACGTCGTCCTTTCATGGGCCTCTTCGTTTTTGGCTAAAAGTCGCGCACAAGCAACGATGTCTGAGCAGGGGCGTTGTCATGGTGCAAAAGGCAATTTTTGTTCTTGCACAAATCCGGGCGTTACTGGCGGATTGCTTTACGCAAATTGCGAATAACTTGCAGGTAATATTCCTTATTGACCGTTCTTCCCTGTGGCAAGAACTCATGATGCACCATGCCCCTGCAATCGAAGAAAACTGTCAGCAAAACTTTCACATTCGACCGAACTTAGCGCGCTTTTTCCGGTCTTGGTTCGTGCGGCAGCTTCCATTGAGATGATTGAGCTTTGGTTTCTACGTCATAACCATAAAACCACGATTTATCACCGGTTATGACCCTCTTGAGCAAATTTGGGTCGTCGCGGACAGAGTTTAACATCTCATTAGCAAAATTCATGCGATGCTGTTTTTGGTCTCAATTGAGCAATTTTGGTACGAATGCCGCGGCGACCCGTCTCATGCCTAAATCATTGATAAAAATCGAATGGCACGAGCCAATCGATATGTTAAGGACCTCAGCAACATCTCTTACGGTGATACGACGATTGGCCAATACCATTTTCTCCACTTCATTCATTTTTTCGTCTGTTGTTGAAGTGCTCGGGCGTCCGGCAAGCACTTCGTCGTTTGCATCTTCTAGGCCTTCTGAGATCATTTTGAACCACCGATAAAAGTTGCTTCGGTCCAAGTTACCTTCTCCGTATGCCATAGTCAACATTCTAAATGTATCCGCGCACTTAATTTCATTTTTCACACAAAATTTGATACTTTGATTCATTTTTTTTAACATAAAAATCGAACACGATCCAAAACACGTGCAAGCAAAGCAGCTGTCAATACGTAATTAAGTGAACGTTCAAAACGACCGAACTTGTCGGCATAAGTTAGAGACATGAGTACCAACATAGCGAAACAAAAAAAAACTAAATTCGAATATACGTAACCCGCGAAAATTAAAAATTCGCGATATTTTTTGAACACACTTCGTAAGTGTGTGTTGTTCATAATAGGAATAAAATAAAAATCCTAATATTAGAACTTTAACATGTTTTTCAATACTGGAAACTTCGACGTAAATAATTGTTCTGTAGTTGTATCCGAACCCTTTGTAAATTGTAATGAACTTTTCGCACTCTTTTTTCGCTTAATGCTATTAGTAATTAGATGATCTTACTAGGATGAAATGGAAAAAATAATTAAGTTAAAAGATTTCAATGTAGTGATTGATCGATTGCCTATAAATTAAACTTAATAGATGTATAAATATGAACCTTCAACGCTACTTAACTATTTGATAAAGACAAATGAATGAGTTCTATGATTAACACAAACTTATTAATTAAGACAATATAAATAATGATCCACAATAACATTTATTAATACAACATAATATTTCAGATCCCAAAAGACAATCAGTAGATATTAGGATATCGTATTCAGCCTTAATCAAAAATGAATTATCCTACTAGCCTATTTCTAAGTAACTCCCAATAGAACAGTGATGTATATAAAGAATGGTATTGCTAAATAGCAATTTTATAAATCATTATCACTATCACTACTATAGAGCTTTATTTAATTTATAAACATGTATGTTTTTTTTACATGCATATATTTATTTATTACATATTTTGTAAATAGCATAAACTTTAGGTAAAATAATTTTAATATGTATCTGGGTCCGGTTTCACTTATAAATTGAGTTTCTGTCATAAAAGCTGTGTTTACCTTTAATTTAAGTGCATATATATACATAATGTTTTATTAATCTTAAGTTTTTTTAATGTAAATGTTCCTATATGTAACTAGTTGGTGAACCGTTTATAAATAAATAAATAACTATATAGTAACTTTGTTTTATACAAAGTCGCTTCTTCTGTCCCTATATCCCTATGTATGCTTAAATCTTTCAAACTACGCAACTGATTTCGATGCGGTTTTTAAATAGATAGAGTGATTAAAGAGGAAGGTTTATATGTATAACAGATGCTTAACATTGTAAGTATATTTTCCATCAGCATAGCTCCCGTGCGAATCATGGGCATGTCGCTAGTATTTTATAAGCGATAAAGTGACTTTTGACAGGGATCGAAGTGACGTGTATAAGCGGGCGTTTGAGAGGTGGGATGGAGGGATTTCCATCGGGAATCGAGTCGGGTTACGACGGCGGAGGTAGTGAGACTTCTTCAGATGACATGTTATATTAAACAAGTTTATTTTAAAACATATCTAAAAGCTGATTTTATTTATTATTTCTAATATGTGTTTTTAAATACTGTCCGTAACATTACGTTGCATTAATAGCGTTTATGTATGAACCTTGTTAAGTAAGTTTTTCAGTAATCATTTGAGAAGTGAAAAGAAGTGTATTAAAATTATTATTAAAACTAAATAGTATAGGGAATTATGATAAAAACTCTATAGGATTTAATGTCGTACGCTGTGGTTTTCAAGGAACAAGAAACTTTATTTTTTATTGCGACGTTTCAAACCGATTGTTTTTGATTGTTAATGTGAAATCTATTGTTATATTAAAACTAAGGAACAAGAGGAACAATTTTGAATGGTTATCTATGTACATATATACCCTGAAATTAAGTTACGGAGTGAGACTCCACAAAGTTCTCTTCTCCAATCTGAACAAAAAATAGCTGTAATGTTTAGGTTAATCTAGATTGTCCAGTAACATAAGCTATCATGCCTTAAAAACCGGAACATAGAAGCAATAATCGGAAAGAACCTTTATTTTTGAAACTTTCCTCAGGTTAAAAAAAACCGTGCACTTAGTTTAAATACTAGGCATTATTATAAGTCTTATACTAGAACGTAAGCTTTATTTTTATCGTTTATAACATTAATTTCAATGATTCATGTTGAATACAAGCAACGGACATAAATATAATCAAAGGGCTCTCTTTTTGACAGACGTGTCAATGTAAGTCCTTGGATTTTGCGACCCGAATCTATTGTCTATCTCTCTTCATCTAAACATAATAAGAGATATTGTTGAGTTATCGATTCTTTGATTGAATTAATTTCGTAATCATTACCCACTTCTTAAATATTCTGTAGAAAAACGTCGAGAATGATATTTATAAAGTGATAACTTTTTGTTTCTTCAAACTTTATATAATTACTCGTTTCTTGTGACGTTAATGGTCGCAAATGAATGTAATTGTGGTATCTTAATAACGTAATGTCGCATTAAAACTAATGAAAACATTATTTTTCTTTTATCGTATAAATAATATCATTACTACTATTTTTCGTTAAAAATACAAATGACTTTCATCTATAACTTCAACCGAAAGAAGTATTTCTAAAGTTGAAGGAGTACAAAAAGCGAATCTCACAGAGTGGTCCTCTTTGTCGTTTGCTACTTCACTAGGACATTTTAAATGACCATTTGTCTTCACAAGTGTCCATCACGAAAACAAAGCTTTGCTATACAGTAAATCGTATCTAGTACTGCGCCAAATTGCGTAATATTTAAGACACAAAATTATGCTAGCTCTTTTTAACTTCAAAAGTATAAATAATACTATTAAAGATTTAAGCTTAAAGTTTTACAGTTTGTGTTTAGAAACTTGCATATTTCTCAATATTATCGTACCTTTACTTCGCACTTTATGTGCCTTAATATTAAAATGCAGTTAGAAAGCAATTTACGCATTAACGGTTCTAATCAAATTAAAGACTTCATCGAGCATTAATAGCATTGCTCGCCTGTATAAGCGATTTAACAACTAGATTACAATTTTAATATAAACAGATTTTAATTTCGATTTTAATTCGAATCCTCAATAAGTAATCTATTATTATATTAAACATGAGTGTTACAGTAAATGGTATTTACAATTGTTATTTTTAATATAAAATCCATAATATAAAAAAATTAAATTTAAACTTTTGCACTTGATTTTTCTTAACTTTTTTTAAATTTGTGTTAGTACTGAACATATATATACATAGATAAAAATTTAATACAGTAGTCAACAGATATTAGAAGCAAAAAAAAAAATTAATATAAAAATTGCAATATTTTTCCTACGGTTTTGACACTTTCCAGTGTTCATGTTCACAGAGCACAAAATGCATCTAAGTTTATTTAAAAAAAACGTCAGAATTAAAATATTAAAACTTCTATCTATGTTCTCAATTTTATTTTATGTTTGGAAAGATGAGCATATAGTGTGATGATAAAGCTAAGATAGTGATAACAGCAACCATGCTGTATATTAAAATTAGATTATTCGTAATTTCCGCATTTGCCTATATAGGGAACTTTATTTGACTTTATGAATCGATGTTCTTTTGCAAGAAAGTTTATCGAATATAATGTAATGATTTCACTTTAATGGGGTGAAGCGCTACAACCCAAAAGAGTCAAGGGTCTGCGCAACATTAAACGTGCACAGACTTCAACTCTATATTTGTTGGCTTAGCGTTTTGTTAAGCAATACCTTATTACGCAGTGATAGCTTGCTTTTGGGAATTGGTTATGGAATGCAGCCGACCTGCTGCTGAATTCTGCTGTTTTTGACCAGCAGAATGTGAGAGCCAAAGGTGAGGGATCTCTCAAAAGCATTAATAGTGAGAACAAAATGGCGCTTTTGGAAGGATTGATTTTAATTCTCCAATTCCAAAACCAATCCCTCAAGGTCTTAGCCGTACACTGAAGACGTTGACTGATTAGAACAGGTCATCTAGAGGACGTAAAGACACAAGTATAATCTGCAAATAAAGTGGTGCTTACATGTTGGTTTTAGGGGATAGCATTGGTAAACAATGTAAAAAGGATAGAACCTAATACAAAACTTAACTACAAAACTTAAAAAGCTGGCATCCACCCGAACATCGACTTCTCGCTTTGTCGTAGCAGTGGGGCTCAATACCTGCGGCTTGGGCCAGCCGGTATGATCGGTAGTATGGCCGGTCGTAGAGGAGGCTGCTCCAAGTTGGCTGGAGAAGCCAGCTTTGGATGCGGCTTAGAGGGTGCAGCGGACGGGGACGAGGTGGAAGTCGCGCTGCCATCCCTGTCCTCTGCAGCCAAGGAGGAGTAGCGGGGGAATAGGAGTGTCGGTATTCCTTGGGCCGCTCTCCCTATCCTTCGCGACTCGGCGGGGCCGTACCGCTGATGCGGTGTGGAGGAGCCGTGGGAAAAGGGGAAATTCGGCATAGTGTCGTCGATCAATACTCCTTCTGCGTCCGAAATGGAGCTAGCAGCGGCGCTTAACATTCGAGCCGCCGCCGGGGGCGAGGAGTCTCGTCCTTGCGTGGGCTGGGAACTTCTGGCTCACATGGCCGCTGAGTAAAAGACTCGCGGGAGTCTGTGACCTGACTACAGGGGCCGAGGCAAAAGGCGCGTTAGTTCCGACGCGCCTAGAGAGAGGCCGTAGGGTCGAGGTGATGGGGCTGCTTCGGCGGCCAGCGCTGGTGGGGTTGCAGAAGACAGCGAAAAATTTCCTGTGACTTACTTTTTACTCAAAGTTTTATTTCACCTTTTTTTAATTTTGAACTAAGAATATTTTGAATAAATAATGTGCATAAAAATGTCGTACATGTATAAAAAAAAACACTTTTAACATTTAAATATTCTACTGCGTTATATAAAGAAAAAAAACTATCTGGTCCGATATTATTAGTATTTATAGGAATCTATAAGACTTTCGCGTTAAAACAAATCTCCCATTTAATCTTCTCTTAGCAAGAACATGTTTTTGTATGTATTTATTGATTGCTTAGATGGCGTTAGAGTTGCTTTGCATTATATATTCAAAAGTTTTAGTAATGAAATATCTAGACTTCTAACAAAGTTATCCGAATTTCGGTGGTTAGAATATTGTAATAGTTTTAATGGTTATTATTTGATAAGGTATTGCTCAGCATCATAAACATGTAAACTGTTGTACGAGTTAATATAATATAAATATAAAAAAGAATAAGTAAAGAGTTCATATAATATAATATAAAAAAGAATGAGTACATAATTATTCTGAGATATTAAAGATAAATTCAAGTTTGTTGAATTGATTTAATTTAAACCTTTATTTAATGTTCGTCTAGCGTCTTTCTAACCACAAATTGTTATAAATAAGGTACTTACTATTGTGATTATCGTATGTTATTTAAATGCAATAAATTTCATATTCTGCGGGATTTGTACTACGCTTCCAGGCCGGTCTATTGCTAATATTGGAACAAAAACTAGAGACCTCAGCAAGAATCACTAGCATTAAGCACGTTTTTTTTAAAGTTAAGCGGTCGAAGTAATATAGTTTAATTTTTATGACATATTTTACATAAAAATAAGTACATTTTTGTCCAAGGGTTTGTCAAGAAACAAAAAAACCAAACAAAGTCTGAATACACATTGAAAAAAGTGAAGCCGTTTCTTCTCAGGCTCCCATTTCAAACTGATTGTAGCTAAAAAACCATTAGAAAATGTAAAACTCCTACATTGAACATAGATGTTCGAAATTTACTTAACTTTTGATCCATTTCTAGGACATAAAATTCAACTAACTGAGACGGAGTAGGGACATAAGCAAGAAGGTGCGAGGAGAAACTAATCACCGGTATGGACCGCCAAAGGGCAATGTCGGTGACGTTATTGAATGAACTAAATTACCTACTTGGGAAATTGCCAACGGGCACGGGTTATGAACGCCAAATGGCTATAAGATATAGTAAATTTACGAGAACATCGATTTAATGACCCTTTACTGTATCTATCGTTTAAGGTAAGAGTTTTATTAAATATTACTTTGAAATATGTTTGTGTGTACTTTGAAAGGTGAAAATTGTTTATTCTTTTTTTATAAGACCATAAAGAAAACTTATAGAACCGTTAGTGATCAAAGATGTTGTTTTCATAAAATTTTTTGCAATTGTTTGTTAGATCCGCTTACAGCATTATATCGCAATAATATTAAAATGTTCTTAAACCAAGTTATTTATAACTACGACTGCGATTAGTGCTTTAACGTTCTTGCAGGATTAATATAAAGGTGGTTTAAGAAATATTGTTGTGAGCTTACTTTTTTATGTATGGAAAGTTATAATTAGATTAACTAAAGAAAGACGATCGAAATCAATTCTATCCAAAATTTAGTTATAGGTTTCTTTACACTGTTGTATTCCCTTTAGAAACTGATAATAAAAATAAAGGAATTCTTGACAAAATGATTCCATGAATATAAACATGCAATATATTTCTTGTATTCAGCTGTACATAGTCTTTACTTTATAGCAAAGTTGTCTTATAAAATCGACATGTTATGGTTCCTTAGTGGGCTTGTGTAGCCTTCGTTTTTTAAGTTTGTTAGTTTTAACATTTTAGTATTATAGTCACAATTTTGTTGTTTAGGGCAACATAAGCCAATCTGTCAAAAATGTAAAACAAAATGTAAGAATTTTTCCTTCCTAAACATCAGATCTCTTATATAAATAAACGACAAAATAAAACACAAAAAATAAAACAAAATAAATATATAAAAAACTTCGGGTTGGTTATCATTGAACCTTTTATAACTGATAATAACGGTGGGTATACTCTTTATTTTATTCCTTAAAAATATAATATTCTCCCATCATAATAAAATTAAAATTTTAATTACGTTGAAAGCTTTTAATGTTATGATACTTGCCGCATGTTAGCAACGTTCATACAACGTAATTGTGGTCGTATTGATTATGTACAAAATTATACAAAAGTGGTTATTGCACGTAGAGAAGATTACAAAAATATGTGGCAAAAAAACTTAAACACAAAGTAGAAATATATTTTAATTTGTGGTCGTTCAATAGTTTGTAATTTGTATGACAATATTGTTTTCCTTTAAAACTTTTAATTGAAATCTAATTTAATTTAAGATCTAAAAGATGTCGAATATATATAGGAATTGTTTAATATTATATTATAATTATGATCCTACCATCTCGTAAAATAACTCCTGAAATCAGTTTTATCGTAGGCACAGCAATAAAATAAAATGTTATTAATTTACGATACGCAATAAAAAGACTAATGGCAGCAATAAAAGTGACGCATAAAACTGATGGGATTAATCAGGGATTTCAGAGGAACTGATTTTCCATAAAAATTCCTCGTAAATCACTCAGAATGTGTTGTAAATAAAAACAAACAAGCAACTAGCATACCCTTGAGATTTTCTGACACTGTAAGTGTGTTTATTACTATACCTAGTACTATAATTATAGGACCCATAACGAAGTGACTTGCTACGTATGACATTGTTATTTGTTGATTTTCGCTCAGTAGTTGACATTTTTTAACTAACTCATCAATTAGAGCGCAGGACTTATGATGCCATTTCGTTGATTTGGGTTACATTATTTAATTGAATTCCGTCTTTTGTTTCTTTTGTTAATGCATAATTATAAAATTATTATGCACATGCGTCTTTGTTTGTGTTATTAATATGCCTAATATGCATACTATACGATTAATTCAAATGCTCATGAAAATACTCTTACAACTTGTAATTTTATTGTTATTCCGCTTCGTAAGCTGTGATAATTCGAGGTCCTTTAAAATATATATCGTATTTGTGACTTGAGGTCTAATAACAATTTATCCATCCTAACAATGCTTTGTATTAATAATATGATTAGATTTTATTTAATATACATTACTTTATAAATAAACTTATTAATAAACCTTTTACGTTATTCTAATCAGGTATTAATTGGAAGAGATACGTCCTTTTACAAGGTATTGTCTGGTGTAGTTCCAGTACTGTCTTCCGGTTTAAACAGCACCGTAGCTAGCGTAATTGCTTGGTAAACGAGACATAACATCTCATGCCTCAGGGCGAAGAGGAAAGGGGTTGGTCTTACGCTGCTTGTTATATGAGCAGGGCAGGTATCACTTACCACCAGGTATGCTCCGCTCTTTACTTTATTTAACTAAAAAGGGTTCAATAAATATAGTTAAAAACTATATCAATTTGGTACTCGAATTCCATACAAAATAAAAAATGTGAAATACTGCCTATACTTGGACATACAGTCTAAAAAGTGATTTTGCTAATAATTTACAGTCAGTATTCAAAAATTCTTAAGTACACACAGCGAACGAAGACAACAAGGCGAGAGCTCTCGTATTGATAGACGTGCTAAAGTGGAAGTCCTTCAGGCGGTTTTTCGAGCCGAATCGAATCTCACGACCACTTCTGATTATCTAACAATCGCTGCGTCGATTAAAAGTATTGTTGAGTTGGACTTTACTGACTTGACAGATTTACGACAAATTTTGTACCCATTCTTTGCTACAAACATATTTTAAAAGAATCTTGTCCTGACATTTTATTACTCTGTGACGCGGATTTTTGTGTAATTGGTTAAGTTATTTGTATTTCTTTGTATATAACTTAATGTGGTGATCGCAACATATCTTTAAAAAACGTGAATCGTATACTTTTAGATGAAGGGCTGTTTAACACTCCCCGAACCGTGTGCATAATCATTAAAATGTCTAAAACTTTATCTATTACATTTAGCCAAGGATAAGTATTTATAAAGTCTTCATTGAAGCATAACATGGGTAAACGAATAAATAAAGGATTAACGGTAAACAATTTTCTCCGTAGCAACTTTGATTGAATTAAGGACTTCACAGAGCCACTTATATATATAGCTTTGAATCCTTCCAGCTCAAAAGCAAACGATTAGTTTTTGTGAATTTAGAATAGCTTTTTTTACTACAATACATTTATTATCATGTAGTAGTAAGTAACACTGCATGTTACAATATTTTATGCGTTACAGTAATTCCTTGTGTTATATAATTTTAATCATGTTTATAATCATATCGTTTATTTTATTTAATATAGGTGTTGATTTTTTACTCGATTAGGAGGTAATTTTAAAAGTATGTTTTATAATATTCATTTGTCAATGGAAACACTTATCTTTTTTTTAAATTTCTAACTAGAATTTATTTATATGATAACATATTTATTGATAGAGAAAAAAAGGAAACGAAGAGGAACATCCACTATCTTCTTAAGGGACACAATTAAAAATTTTATGTATAACAATTTTTAATCTGTCATAAATTACACGTAGATCGAAAAATAATAATCACTACGTTTAAAACGAAAGTCTCTATGGTTTGAGTTATTGCATGTTTCCGTGAAACGGATTGCAGCCGAATAAATGTACCGCATTAACAAAGTTTTGAAAAACTACGACAGCTAGGTACGGGCGTGCAAAAGTTTTCACGTGTTCAACTTTTGTATGTGCTAATATTAAATCACGCTTACCTTTTATTTTATTTTAAAATGCAAATGCATGTTACAAATGTGTCGTATTTCAGTTCTGAAATAAAAGTCATTGTTAGAAGAAACCATTCTTTTAGCTATATATAACAGTAGCATATTTCCATTCATGGAAAGGTTTTTATTATAAATATAATTCAACCATACTAACTAGAAATTTATGCCGAAAAACGAACGTACTAAATCCATTCTTCTTGAAAGGTAAGAAAGCATTATAGCGGATGTTCTCAAAGGTAACCCGTCTCTAAATTGGTCACCTCGTAATTTTACAACGTCGTACAGGCATTTACAGTTCATAGCCTGTGGCCCGTCGGCAATTTCCCAAGAAGATAATTTCATTCATTCAATAACGTCACCGACTTTGCCCCTTGGCGGTCCATACCAGTAATTAGTTTCTCCTTGCACCGCCTTACTTATGTTTACATTACTTAGCATTACGTTTAAAAAAAATGTCATACATTTATACGAAATGTAACACGTTTTTCTTTATAAGAAATTTCTTGTTTTAATATTAAATGCACATAATACTGGTAAGAGTAATTATTGTTAATTAAATTTTTATTGAAGTTATAATTGCATAAATATTAGAACAGTGACATAGATGTTATTTTTCAGTAATCTCAGTGAAATATTGTGATTAAATTATCAAATTTCGACAACAATATTAAATTATTACAATATTATCTGACAGCTACTAATATAAAGTCATTTTATTTTGTGTAATCTCTTAAATATAATGAACTCAAATTGAATTGATACAAAGGTATTAAACTCAGAATATTTCTCTTGAAATTTAAACCACTTTCGGTTTCATTGAAATAGCTGCAACTCATTTAGGATGGCCCACGCACGTCACTCAAAGCTTTGTTGCGGCGAAGGTTAACCATTTTCGTTCAAAATCAGGAAAACCAATGTTTCTGATGGTTTTCATTATTCAAAAATGTAAATAAGTGTATTATTTAATATATTTGACATCTTGATGATTTTTAGTGTAACAAACTGAATTTAATTTTTGACCAACCCCCCAAAAGAAGAAGGTGCTCCGATTTTGATCATTCTTTTTTTTTAAATGGTAGGTAGTAGCTGTCATGTGGGGCTAATTTTAAATATAATTTTGTGTTAAGCAGTTAAATAGATTTTGAGAAATTTAAAAAATTACGCCGTTAAAAATCACAACCTCTAGCGATTAATTTAATCGCTGCCTGGCAAACGCTGCCGGTATCTGTTAAGATAGACTTATACTATGTGCTACATAATTGTACTTCTTAAATTGGTTTACTATTAAGTCAACGAGAAGATATATCTATGTTTGAAGAACAATTTTCGACAATCATTTTAATGTAAGCATTTTTATAAACCGCAATGAATCTTATATCCTATTAAAAGCTCGTTAAAAATAATACAGTGTAAGTTTAAAAAAAAAATACATTCAAAGAACTCTTTATTTTATGGGAATGGAACAAATTGTACGCGACATGTTCATTAAATTAATACCTTAAAAGATATCATAGAAATAAAATGCGGTGGCAGAAATCGCATGGTAGTTTAATGCAAAGAGCACGTTGTTACCTGCTTGCGCACTAGTCAGTGATGTTTTTTGTTTAAATTTTACTTGTTAATAATTGGCGAAAGTAAAGAATGTAAACATAAAGTGTATAATATAATTATAACTTTAAACACAACAGGAGAACAATTACTATGTTAATTTGTCAATAGTATAATAGAGGACAAATAAACCATAAATAAATGTAAGTAATATTACGATTGTTAACATTTTGTGTCTTAAATTTATCGCACCATACATTAATGAAATTGGTTGTGGGTTATTCAAAGTCAAAGCTTTTAGCAACATGAATACGCTTGCAGTCAAGCGAATTTGTTGTTACACCGAGAAGTTTATACATCCGCGTATTGAAATTTGTACTCTGTGTGTTACAATAGTCGCATTCATAGTGTTAGAGTACTATCCATTAGCATAGAAGTTTTCAAATTTTGAAACCAAGCAAATTAAATACTAAAAATATCCTCTTAGCTTTTTTATATATTAGCTTAACTGCCTCCGTAGCCTAGTGGTAAAGAGATGTGCTTTAGAAATCAGGGGTCTTGGGCTGGGATTCAACAAATTTTCATGTTCTAGCCATTTAGGGCAATGCGGGCTGATCACCCGATTGTCTGTTAAGTAAGATGATCCATGCGCCGAATGGACATGTAAAAAGTCGATGTAGGGCCTTATCTTTCTCCGGTCGTGTCGGTTATCCGACCCATCAGGCTTTGAGTGTATAAAGGAATAGGAAGTGCGCCTGTGTTTGCGCATACACTTGTGTACGAAAATGTCTCCTGCGCAGTTGGCTGATCTGTAATACAGATCGACCGTCGTAGTTGAATTCGACTTGGAGGACATTTTTGTTATATTTAATCTGTTTCAGTCGTATGCCTATTCAGATAGTTCGGTTATTTAAAATTGTAATAATTTTTACAAGACAACTTATTTCTTACGAATCACGTGTACAGCTTTACAAAGACTGTATAATAACATAAAAATATTAGTGCAGTTTAAGGCAGACTATAAAAACAAAAAGGAAAGATAAAGGTCTCAATACACAACTTAAAGGAAACTTTTCATTGATCTTTCAATCTTTATTTCTTGATCGTCAAATAATCACATCATAATCAGTTCAAGGGAATGTTGAAGATGTAAACAATGCCGCTTTTATTGTTCCTCGATTACAAATTTAACACCGAGGTCGGATTTGTTTGGCGTCGATTGCTTATTGGACTTAAAAAGAAAAACATACGGCGTCTATAACACAATTTATCAACATTATGAAAATCGTATTATTTATTTCGTTGTTTCTAAATGCTGTTCTGCTAAATCTCGTTTTTCTTCGCGTTCTAGCAGTTGTTATTTCTCATAATATGTACTAAATGTTTCGTTAAAATTACTTTACGCTATTATACTTGAGCTAAAGGGTCTATTTATTGAAGAACGTTCAAGGATATATGTACATTATAGTAGTATTTACAGCATAGAATAGCGCTATGGTAATCCTATACGTTGAATTGTCGGGAATTGTTGCTAAATGATAATTTATGTTTAAATGCTAACAAAGAATTCACGATTAACGACTAAATTTCTTAATAGTAATGTTCATTATAATGTTTTTGTTAAATTAACTGAAACATATGAACATACATCTGAATGACTGGATAGATTAAAAAAATATATCGTTACCAATTAAAAGTTAAAAAATAACTTGAAATTAATTATAATTATTATATATCTAAAATAAGGTTGGATTACAACCAAATCAATAGCACCTGAATAACAATTTATGCAAAGACAAAAAAGTTAAAGCTAAGCCCTAAAAATGAAATGAATCATGTACTATAGAGTATATTTGATGTCAGTTTATTTATAGGCGTTGACATCCAATAATGGCTGTTAATTATGGCTTATTGCCTGGCTATAATATGGTATAATAATGGTTAAATTAACTGGTATTGGGTACGGATATTATCTGTATATTTTTTTATACGTTACTTTTTGAAGCTTGTAAGACACTTTGTTTACAAGAAAGGGTTAAGAATGGCCACTACGATGCATATTTCTGTCGCAAATCAATAGTGTGCGCACATACTGTCTTGCCGTTTAAATGGCACCATAGACAATGGAATTATTGGATAAACAAAACGTAAAATTTCATGTATCAGAGTGGAAAGCGATTTACAATGCTTTTCTGGGCACGGCGTATAACTTACCATCAGCTGAACGTCCGTTTCGTATCATGGTTCTAATCATTAAAAAAAACTGTTATCAAATCGAGTGATTAAATAATAATTTCTATTGTTTACGCGAATATTATACATTATTAAATAAAATGACTTTACGGATTTTATCGCGTTTATTTTACATTTTTAAATTCCCGACGTTTCGAACACTTTCCAGCGGCCGTGGTCACCCCACTATCCCGTGACCACTATCATAATGACCCTGTGTTAGTCCACTGCTGGACATATTCCTCCCCTAATGTACGCCTTCTCCATTAGGATGTTTTTGAACCGTATCCCACCACGCTGGTCCAATGCGGGTTGGTGGGTGGACCGACTTTTTACATGCCTATCCGACGCATAGATCATCTTACTTTTCAGACAATTGGGTGTTCGCCCCAAATTGTCATAAACAACTAGAAAACACGATAAAACAAAGTTGTTTTCTTGCGGGATTCAAACCCACGACCATCGGTTTATAAAGCAAGGTGCAATACCGCTAGTTGTTAAAAAGGTTCCATCTGTGATAGCTTATAAATCAAAATGTTATAAAACCTGTAAAACCGTATATTATTAACTTTCTTATACAATATTAACCTTACCAACACATATTTTTGTTATTTTAGAAAATGAAGAACTCCATTTCACTAGTTGCTTTTCCAAAGTAAAGAACATAATATAATTAAACTCCTTATAATGGCATCGTTTTGAACAATGTACATGTTTTTAAGATTACTTAGTTAAAGTTTAGTGCTTAAATATATGTATAAAAACATATCCTTTCTCTATTTGCGTGTATTTATTTAGGTAGGATAACTTTTTGATACAAGCGACCTGAAACATTTTTTTACTTAAAAAATATTTTCATGTCCCTCTTTACGTTTATAATATTTATACTTTCAAATAATTAAAAAAAAACACGTATCTAACGTATTTCTCATCAAAAAGTTAAGTTAATCTCGAAATCGATTTCGGTTATTACAGGAGTTATTGTTAGATATCACATTTACCGGTTTAACGCTATCGACATGACAGCATAGCGGTTAATGAAGCTCTTTCAGATAATTGGAGAACTGTCGGCTGCCGCTGACGTTCTGGCACTTTGCCAGCTATTTCAGCCTCAGTGTTAAGGTACTGTAGTTATGAGAGGTGAACACGTCATTTTGTCAAAATTCGACCTGAACAAACAAATTTGAATTCAAATAGATTTTATCTATATTTTGCAGTTGGTTTAAACTTTCTGTTTGTTCATCATGACGCATAAGAAGGGAACTCTTTACTTTAATGTGCCTTTTGATTAATTTCTTGTTTTCGTTTTATTTTTATAGAAAAGGTAGAATGTATTACTACGCGCTTTAGCTAGCTTTGCTCACAATTATGTATAAATGCCAACGGTATTAATATTTATGTCCTACTGAAAAAAAAAAGTACTCGTAAGTTCATACATATATTCAGCATTTATTAATTTCTTTAATTTTTTTTTAATTTTTTTACGGCATACGCAAGCAGACGAGCAGTCGGGCCACCTGATGGAAAGTGGTCACCGACGCCCATAGACGTTGGAAATACCAGTGGTATCGCCAACGCGCTGCCTACCGTGAGACATACGATGTCAAGTCTCGTTTACCCAGTAAATACGCTGGCTACGGTGCCCTTCAAACCGGAACACAGCAGTGTTTTCACACTACTTCTTTGCGGCAGAAATAGGCACCGCGGTGGTACCCACCCAGACGGTCTCCGGTAAAAAGGAACCTACCACCGGTTAAAACTACATACTACATTTAACTAGATTATATTTTATTAAGAAAAAATATTCTGACTTAATAATCTGGTTTGCAGGAAAAACCAAGCATTCTTTTACTCCGAAAGTGGATGCTTAAATGATTTTTGTAAAACTTCCGAATTTATTTGGCGCAAAACGATTACTCAACAAACGTTTGCGGTCATCGTCGACGCCTTGCTAATTGCCAATTAATATTTCATCGTTGTTCCAGACTAACGAATCAGCAATTATTCAAAATTTAATGAATCCTCCGATATTTTTAAGTTTAATCTCTTCCCACGCTTAATTGTGATTTTTAAGAAGACTGCTGAAGAAGACGTTTTCCAAGAACATCTGCTAAGAAAGCCACAGAATTGAATTTTGTATTTCAGAATGTTACCTGTTATAAGATTTATAATGCAAAGTGGGAGCGTTGGTGTACTCCCACATTGCCCTATAAATTTGTTGTATATTATTTATTATATATTACTTCTTGTATACCTGAACCAAAGAAACAATGGAGTCGATTTATGAAACGAATTTTCGCCCTGGTTTCACCCGCATGCGTATATATATTATAATACAATAAATATTAGCTAAAAGCAAACACAAAAGCATACCACTGTAACTATAATTATATTTCACCAAATGCAATTAGAGCTGTACTGAAGCTATACGCCTAAAATTTATATATTTATATCATTTAAAAACTATAGGCAAACGGTTTCATAGATTGGGTTCACATTAGGAATACAAGGGTAAGTGGAAAAAAGTAAAATTTGTTAAGCCATAAGCAGCTGATAAAAACATTAAAGACTTTAAATTTATTGTTATTAAAAGTATACTGACAATGGTTTTAAAACAATGATTGACTAGTCAAACTAAAATAAATAAGTGCTTTATAGTTAATATTTGCTGACAGACGATCTGTAAAGTTTATATTTATAAAGTAAGGGAAAATAACGAATAATTAATGAATATTAATAAATGTTTCTTTTTAATAATCTCCACGTCGGCGTTGGACGACATTAAGAGGCTGGTTATTTTTGGTTAAAATATTTATATAGAGGATAAAAAATAAAGGATAAAAAAATGTATTTATTTAAAACATGAAAATAATTTGTATAAACACATTCTTATTTACGTTTACATTAAAATTATAAATTTCATTTCTATATAGAAATTACAAATAAAAATAAGCGAGTGATATCGTATGACACTGCATTTTTTGGTTTGATATTTATATTAATGACGTTATTTTTAAACTGAAAGTGGTCTATGTCGTATAATACGTTAAAATATAATAATGAGAGGCTAAAGTATAATGATTACATAATAAATAATCTCGACACTTATACTCTAAATTTAGTTAAACCTATAATAAGTGAATAATTACTATATTTCTGTTCCATTTCAGATATCATGTCTAAATGTGTACAACATTTAGATACCAACGTCAACGTGTTAAACGCAGAACAAATTTGAATGCTATTTGTAGAAAAATTTGCCACTTTTACTATTAATAAGCTGGGAATTTATTCGCACACGCTTTTATCAAAGGCGATCAAGAGATCTCACTATAAATAAGCAAACCGTTTTCCAGATGTACTCAGATGGCTGAAAGTACCTGAAAGTCTATATTTATTCGATATGTAGTACTCCGGACTCGGATTTACTAGATTGGAGCAACGGGAAATCCATTGAAATCACACAGGTTTTTCAAATGCTTTAAGGAATTTGAATAATTTTTTCACTTTGGAATGTTTTTATATCGAAAGGCTAAAATGTACTAAATCACGTGCATATGTATTATTACCAATAAAGTAAGTGTACGATTCACCAAGAGAAAATATTATGTATAATAGTTATATTAATAGTAACGACCTGAATACTACTGTCTTCCGGTTTGAAGAGCACCGTTGCTAGCGTAATTGCTCAGTAAACGAGACAACATTTCATGTCTTACGCTGCATTTAGTATCCACTTTCAAGGACTATTTACTAAGTCATCGTTTGGATTTAATATGAAATTCAACCTGATGATGCATACTCCGAAAAACTATACTATACTTTATGAAAATTAATAACACAGACTACAGTTTAAATTAAGGTAATATTACGAGCGAGCACGGCTAGAGGTAAATCTAAATGGGAATAAACTTTGCTTACACGAAAGCGAGTTGACGGTTCGAGCGGGGAATGAGCATTTACATCCATGTTACAGAAATCTCTGTTAAAAACTTCCTCGCGAGTAATTAACTTACAGGCGAGGAGTTGTATTAAGTTTTTGTTCTGTAATATCCGTCGGTTGTGTATGTTCAACTAAAGTTTCGAGGGCGAAAGACATTTTATTGTTTTACATTGCCTTCTCAAATGTGAGGGATTTGTTTGAAAAACATTGTCATAATAAGCGTTGATTAATTTTAATTAAAATTACGTTTACAATGTATGACTGTACTCTGAAGTTAGCAATGGTCAATTTTACGAGACTCGTGCACACCGTCACAAAAAACTGACACCCTAACGTTAGCTATAGTCAATATTTTAGTTTCTTTTGTGATTTATTTAACTAGATAATGCTTCCTTTTAAAATTGTTAATATATAACATACTTCTTTGTATTATTAGTGTTCACTTTTCTACAAACTAACAATAAGGCGAAAGAGTAGATTTTTATCTTATTACGCCAAAGTATAACTTTTAACGCTAGTACATGAGTATCCATACTCTTTTTGGATATTTTGTTGTTATTCGTAATTTAAGGGAAATTTATCATTTTAAAAATACGCTGCTGTATATAAGATATTAATTGACTAATTGAAAAATGTTAACTAACTAGTTGTAAGGTAAGGAAATAATCTCACTTTTATTATAACATTGGTCACCGTATCTATATTTTGAACGGTTTTGGTGTTTAATTTATACAAAATTTACTTTAAGGGAATAAAATTGGCATCAAGCTTTGACTATAAAGTTGCTTTTGTTTTACTATAAAGTTGCGCATAAATCTTTTAAAAATACAATATATAGTGGAATAATTGTAATGTTGGATGGATAATGGTTTAGGTTTTTAAAAAAGATACATGCAGACTGTGTAAAGTAAAAGATAGATGAATTGACAATTGCTACGGTAAGAATTTACGTAACAGACGAAAACAAGGTACGATCAGACCAACTGCTTTAATATTTAATCATAATGGAGTGCTACAGTCACAGTTTATTGATTTTACGATAAAATAAGCCGCCAGACCATATACTGTGTACTGTATTAATTATGAACGGCGATAAATTATTCTGTTAGAAGAGCCTATACAATGCTTTTGTTTAATCAAAGGATGATAAAAAACAAAATACGATGTAAAGTTTAATCTTTATATGCTGTATGGAAAATAAACGTTTTCTAATATATTTTTTGTCACAACGTTTTTTCATGTTTTAATAAAACCGTAAGAAGTGATTCTAAATGATTAAGTCAATAGAAGAAGTTGTTTTGCCATTAGATGAAATTTGCTATAATGTGCAAGAATAAGCAAAATAAATATTTCCGCTCTTTTAGCGGAGTAGGCGTTGAGGAAGGGTCGCTATTAACTTTAAATCGCTTTTTGGTATTTTGTAATATGTGATATTTGTAGAGATATTAATAGTTTTAATGGTAAATCTGGCAACTATCTTTTATGTACAAAACATTTTTGTCTATGGCTTATATTTTTTGAGATATTGCAAATATAATGTTTTTTGGTCGAAGTCGCAAATGCGTGCAATAATCCGCATCCCCTTACGGATTTTTGTGAATTTATTAGCTATGGAACCCCCACTTTATCATTCCCCACATTCCAGAAGGAAAATTTAAGTGCAAACTGATAAAGAGGTTAAAATATTTATTTGCTACGAAACTACGAAGTTACAAATGTCAGACAATATATTTTCAAATTTATATTTATTCATCTATAAAAACATGACGTAAAAATTTGTAAGTTTATGCACGACTTTACGTTATATTGATCGATTCGAGCGTATATATTTTTTATAACATAAATGAAAAGCAACTAAACAGAAATAGATTTGGATTGATACAAATAAAAAAGTTAATAGTTTATTAAATCTAACAACACCAATAAACTTATCAATCAAAAAAGCACCAAACGTATAGGCAACCGGTGACAGATGACGCAATCAATCATTTTTTCCAATTTTACCGAAAGGGGACCAATGATTCACATTTAAAGCCACTTTATTTTTATGCAATATATTTTTTTACACAGATGCTAAATTTTCTCTTTAAAGGTATTCAAATACATCGAGCTAAATAATTAAAATTAACTAAACGGAGTATAATGTCAATATCAATAGCCAAAACGTCGGACTCTCTTCTTGGTTTACTTAAATTACTTCCATCTATAACTGCAGTGACTTTTTTTGCACAAAACAGTCATTTGTACTATCGCTTCCTAATAAATATACTTAACATGCCTGATTTGAAGCATTTTACCCCCATTAGGAAGTGTTTACCATGTGGCACACGTTTTGCTCTAAAAGTCTGGTAAAGATTTAATTATCAAAATTAAAAATATCACATGTATGACGTGAACGGGGTTTTTCTTTAAGTGAAGATAGATTATATTATCAATAGTTCTGTACGTCATGTCTATTCATAAGAGGTGATAAATATTTCATATAAAAAATATTTCACTCAAAACTTTAGATAAAATAATTAGATAGTTTTATAATTCCGAATAAAAATGTCTGTCTATATTTAATGAATTTTTATTAGACATTTAACGTTTTAATATCATTAACATAAAAATATTTTATCAGAACCAGCTTCATCTTTTATCTTCTAGCTTCAGCTTTATCTTTTTATCAGAAGTTATCTTATAAAAGTAGTTACATTTTATTTTTATTTCATATATGGTCAATTTAACATTCATCATCAGCCTGTGATAGTCCACTGCTGGACATAGGCCTCCCCTAATACACCCCTATCCATTAGGCGGTTTTTGGACCGTATCCCACCACGCTGGTCCAATGCGGGTTGGTGGGTGGACCGACTTTTTACATGCCCATCCGACGCATGGATCATCTTTCTTTTCAGACAATTGGGTGATCGGCCCAAATTGCCCTAACCAACTAGGAAACAAGTCCCCGCAGGATTCGAACCCACTACCTCCGGTTTCTAAAGCACACACCCATACCACTAGGCTACGGAGGCAGTTCAATTTAACATTGCATTTTACAAATTTTTCTGTTAATATTTTTTACATAGAACGTCATTAAGTAAGTCTTTATTATTAGCATATATGTAACGTATATAATATTTAAAAATTGATAGTTTGAAATGAAAGGAACTGTCTGTCATTTAACGTGCTGTGTAATTACAAAGTCACGCTAGACGTGCTTTAGCATGACTCGTTAAAAATAATCGATACAAAAGCGAGTGTTGCGTTGAATACAAAAGTTGTTTATGAAATGAAAATGTTTTTGAATGTTTAAGTTCTCTATTGTCTTATTATTTTGTTTACGAAAACTAAATACTTTATATAGAAAAGTATTTAATACACGCTAAGGAGACTTAGAGAAAAAAATTACAGATAATACAGGTGATCTGCGTTTTTAATAAAGATTTTATCTTTTTAGATAAACTAATAAAAAAGTAAGCAATACATCTAAAAGTGTACTACGGCACAATTTATAAATACGTAAACTTTTGTTCATTTTCTAATTAAATATTCAAAACACAACACAAACAAGGAAAACACAGTGTGATAAATATATGATGAACACTTAATTTTTAAAAACGTAAACGAGTGACGACATCAAACGACGCAAAGTGGCTGGTGTGGGCTGGATGAGCATAGCCGAAGATCGCAAGCGGTGGCGTGCATAAGAGGAGGCCAATAGGCGAGGACTGACACAGGCTGATGATGATGATGACGATTATGTCGTATTTTTTCTATCGTTATAGGAACTCGTAGACTTGACGGTGAGAATGACCAACCACTAGGTTAACACTTAAAAAATTGCAGAATGGTAATATATTTTATGTCAATAAAATATATACATAAAAAAATCTGAACGGTCCGGAATATGATCCGTTATTTGCAAAACTCCAAGTCGATGTCATATCCAGTTATGTCGAAAGCAATTTGAGAAATGGGAAAGGAGACTGGCAGGCCCAAAAGCGTAATATTGTGCCACCCGTACCAATTCAATGGAAGGCTTTCGGAGGGAAACTTAGATTGGAGCACTTTCGAACTTTCGTATTGTGGGGATCATGATTCAATATTAGTATTTTCAATAATATTGAGTTTGGAAGTTTTTCAGTTACGGATAAAATATCCGATATCAATCATGTCACGACAATTTTTGTAAGACTTTTAGGTTACGTGATAAAAAAATGTACTAGAAATATCTTACACTGTTTTTATGTGCATATACTGATTGATTTTAAAATTTTATGAATTTGCTTGAAATGGAATTGCAATTAAAATATAATAAGAGGCACAGCATCAACTGCTTTTCCTCTTCTTTAATGTGTTAAAGAGCAGGTTTAACGCAGAATGATCTTTAATCCAATTACAATAACATAAAGGAATGTACTTAATTAGATAGATGTTTAAAAATACGAATATTTCAAGAAATTGACTTCCTACAGCGACCGTAAAGAGTATCAGTGGCCATCAGGATTCGCTTATAAAATCCATATAATTAATTTATCTTTTTAGGTTTATCAGACTAAATAGCACAAAACAATAACAGCAAACGAACAAACTTCTTCTCCATAGGATTCATACTCACGAGGTTTGTAAAGAGGAGACAGTTTTTTCTTTGGTTTATTTTTACAGTTGTATGCTATATTGCCTTTCTAAGTTCCAATAAAATGTTTATAGCGTATAAATACGATAACATTAACAGTGAGCAAATAAAACAAATTTTTATTAACAGTTTATTCATGGAAGACATTTCAAAGTCGATTATTGATAAGTCGAGCACGACATTACTTTACATCTATAAAATACATTTGTTGTGAATTAATACTACAAAGAATTATTATTAAACTACGTAGTTTTTAAATGTTAAAAATAAACAGATGTTTTATTTGCATTGTATTTCACAACGTTTTACATGTTCCGTTGCCATGCTAGAAATTTACAAAACTTGACATAAGATTAATTTCCGCCTTAGCTTGTTTGTAAGAATACAAAAATTTTTGAATTGTACTGGCTATTGTTAAGAAACTTTAAAGAGCAGTTTTGGCCTTCTTTGTTTTTTAACTGTTTAATGTTTGTACATGGCCAAAATTCTTCTACTTCTATTCAAATTATCTGCGATATATTATTATTAGTCTGCTTTTTAATCGTTCAGCATTTTTTTCTGAAATAGATCTATTATAAAAGGTGTTATTGCTGTGTTTATGGCTTTGTTTATATAAATAATAAAATTATATTATAACATTGGTCACCTTATCAATATTTTCTATACAATGATTTACTAAAAAATATAGTATGAGAATACAAATTAACATACTATGAGAATATAATAAAATATGCCTATTATTAACATTAGTCTATTAGATTTTTCAAGCATTCGGTTAGGAGACTTTTGCAAAGATTAATATTTTTAATTATTTCTATTGTTTGCGCGAATATTATACATTATTAAATAAAATGACTTTACGGATTTTTCGCGTTTATTTTACATTTTAAATTTCCGAAGTTTCGAACACTTTCCAGCGGCCGTAGTCACGGGTAGACTTTAAATTAAACGTAGGAATTTAAAATGTAAAATAAACGCGAAAAATCCGTAAATAATTTTATTTAATAATTAATATTTTTCATAAATGATGGGTCCTAGATACTGAATTTGTAAAATTTTTGCGGCAACCAAAATGCTTCATATCTTAAAAAAATTTGTATGAATTAAAATGATTTCTAACTATATAACTAACAGACAATAAATATTTACTTTTATTAATGTGCTAAAAATATTTACAGTAATTTGCTAAAATTTAATACAATGGCGACTTTTGTACCATTTAAATAATTTAAAGGTATTAATAAGCTATAAGAAAAATTACTCAACTCTTCTTAGTAAGGCGTCCCTTTGATTATAAAAAATAACTTAATAATATTATACTTCATATAGACATCTTATAATGTCAATTTGACACAACTTACTAAGTTGTGTTATTGCGGAACTAGAACCATATGACCAATTTTTGACATAGTAATCAAATAATTATTCCATCAAAATATTATGATTTTTTGAATAACACAATGTCAAATGAAATAACTTTAAAATATCTAAAGTTCACCATTTTAATTGGTTTACTTTTTAATTACCTGGTCATGTTTTATTTTTAACTAGCCTTATAACTTTTAATTTTTAAATTGGGCTCAAATTTTTGTTGCTTTGCATAGGAATAGATAGTTCTTTTTAGCTTAAAATGAAATTTGCTTTAGTTCATTTTCAAATATGAAACGGTCGAAAAAATATGCTGGAGACACGACTAAAACGATGCAGTGGGGTGGTTACGCATAATACTATACGTGTACTAGTATAGAGTTAAACCTAGCTGCGAATGAGATACGAATAGCGAAACATCCGGTATTCGGGCCCCCCACACCCTGTATGTTCTAATAGGTTTATTGCACAGAGCACGAGATCCATCGAAAAAAAAAACACCCAGCATTAAACCGGTACAACCTTTAACTTGACCTTTGTAAAACCTGTCAAACAATTTCAAAATGTTACAATTAATGAAAATAACAGTCCTTGACACAATTTGTTCTTTAAGTAACAGAAATATCCTTAGATAAGAATATGACGTTGCCCTTATTTCACCTTTGTGCAGAAAATACGATTTTTCATCAAAGAAAAATATTATAAAGAATAATGTTTTGCCCTCCTTGCTCCGTCTCGAGTCTTAAGTTATACCATTTATACAATTACATTGTTTAATCTTATTATTGTATTTTGTGTCTATGTCTCATAATTTGGCTTTTCAAATCGTCTTAGTACTTGAAACCTTTGGTTTTAAGACGCCTAAAAGGCTAGTATATATGAATGTTATAAAAATAATAAGAAGCATTTCAGTTTTCCTTAAATTCGCTAAGTAATAATTCTTGAAAGAAATCCGATTTGCTTCGTTTCTTTCGTTTATAAATAAGGTTTCTTTGGCTTATATTCGGGGTGAGATTTTTGTAATCGGCTTTCGTTTCTGCTTTATAGGTTTAAAAATAAACAATTCGCCTGTCTTGTATTGTTCGTGTTCTAAAAACTGTTTTAATATTACTAGATTTTGGGTAAAAATAGTTTTTGGATTTTAATAATTTATCGTTTATATTTACTAGTAAAAACTTTAAAAGGATTCTATCGTATTTATTTACACCTGCATATACATTTGATTTTCACGGGGCTGACTGAGTTGTTAAGCGTCTCGTTGCCATATCTGAATCGGGATTGCCAGATATTAATTATGCTAACAATTTTAGTCTATGCTCCGATCTATACAAAACGGAACATAATTAAATAATTATTCCGGTGTGCTTTGCTGGTTTTAAATTTTATAATTGTCTGGGTACCCAAGCAGGTGATATAACTAAACCATCTTTTCTACAGAAATTTGAATGTTTACTTATATCAATAGCCTCACGGATAATCCTTGGTAGGAATCGGGGATCTATAGCGAGAATTTTTAGTGGATCAAATCTAATGTAATGGTTGCGGTAATTCAATTTGCGATCGCATTCGAACATGATAAAATCCGTTTTGTGCCACTTTGTTCAATAATGTGTAGTATTAACGTCAATAAAAGAATTAATACTTGTTTTAAAATATTTTTGCTATATATAAATGTATTAAAATATACGTATGAACAGAATCGTCAATTGTTAATTTAAAACACGTAGGTAAGAAGAGAACTTACAACGTTCTTTTTAATAATTAATGTAATGCAAAATTTACTTTGTTTCAGTAAAAACTTTTCTCTGTTATTTTTGCATGAATAAGAGCTGTGAAAGTTTCCCGTCATTATCAGATCTTTTAGTATGTCTGAAAGCTCAAGGAAATAATACCCCCTTTAAACCAAAAACTTTCTTACGGAAAGTAAAGTTTGGAAATTTTACTCACAAAAGTATTTTATTTATGTTAAGCTAAAATTATTCTCCATTTCAACCGTCCCTGTAACGTAAATTGATTAGAAATTATGGTACATTAATAAATTATGATAACTATGTAGGGCTTTTTATGATCTATATTTTTTCACTTAATATTTATGCTTAATATTTTAAGTACCGACTCATAAATTAAAATGTTTCCAGTATTTTGAAACACTAATTGCTTCCTTAAGTTTATTAATTTCAAGTGTAGTATAAAGTAGACATCGGCCATTTACATTTTTGTAATTTGTGCTGTTAAGTCAAAGTAGAGGAAAATGTTATTGTTTTTTGTAAATGAATATAATTTTCTTTCCATTAGACATTTTGTTTTGTTTTGAGATCGTTCATTAAGTTCTTTGAGTTCGTGCAGACTACGCTCGTATTATTATTATTCAATTTGCTGGGTAATGAAGTTCTTTCGGTATAGGGATCTTATTCATAAATAATGTGTTATAAGAGCTTTTTTATACCATTTGCAAAATAATTTATCAAGTTAATTTACAAAATTGTACAGTACTGTGGTATTTACATTATTTTCCCAAAGTATTTGTCCATTACGTCTATGTTTGATACAGAACTTTTGTAATTTGATTATTGTAGTTACGGAGTTATTTGCAAAAGAAAGTAAGTATTTAGTGGCTATCGATCAGCAAGCTGGTAAAGAACTAACTTAGTTTGGTTTGTTTTGTTTAAGCTTAGTTTATACAATTCCAAGAGAAGGGCTTGAGAAAGGGTTACTCGCCATTTGATTCAGCACGGCACCTTTAGTCACCTTACATCAAAGATTTCTTGCATCAAAAATTGAGTTCGTGGTTCCCCACCGGCAAGTAAAAGAAGTGGCAGGAGAATGCTGGACTTCGAAATGTTACCACCTAATATTGGTTGGCCCACTAAATAACCAAAGATTGCTCCTTTCTTAGGTCTAGCTTACGATTTTTTTAGTTTCTCATAAAATGAGAGAATAAATTTTTCTATTAATTTTAAAAATTAGATATAGTAATACAAAAAAAATCAACAAATAGTGTTCCAGAAATCAGCTTGGACGAAATCAAGGGTTTCTTGAGCAACTTAAAAATGGAAAAGCCCCGGATTGGATTGGCTCATATCACTCACAAGACATATCTATAAGTTTTTTTTGAGACTCATCTCAAATCGTCTTGCACGAAAATTCGATGTAGCTCAACCTGGGGAATGGGCCCGGTTTCGGAGGGGTTATAGCACTATAAACCACATACATACAGTATGACAGGTTATACAAAAGACACATGAGTATAATATCATTGGTCTATTGCACGCATCGGTCTCCAGATGAACCTGAATAAAACCAAGGTCATGTTCAATGAGTACGTTGATCCGGAACCAAAGAATGGCACCTCCCTTGAAGTACTTTCAGCGTACAGTTATCTATGACAAATGCTCGAACGATGTAAAAACAACATTGAGTGAGAGTCCAACAGAAGATTTCGGCTAGGTTGAGCAGCTTTTTATAAGCTTCGTCAAATTTTCTTGTCACCCATCCCACAGTGCCTCAAATCGAAAGTCTTTGATCATCCTACCTGACATGACCCGCGGTGCCGATACTTAGACACGTACATTTCGACTAGTTTACGAATTTAAATTCGCTCAGCGAGCACAGTGCTATGCTAGGAGTATCTGTAAAGGACTGCATCAGAAGTGATGTGATCAGTAAGAGAACTAGAATCAACGATACAGCCCACCGGCTTAGCAAGCTGAAGCGGCAGTGGGCCGGTCATCAGTCGGAAAGTTTTGGAGTGGACCGGGGCTCGGCAAACGTAGTGTAGATTGCCATGCGGCAAGAATTAGTGACGACATTCGCAAAGTGACCGATGTGTACTGGATGAGAATTAGGGGAGGCCTTTGCCCAGTAGTGGACTAACACAGGCTGATGACCATGATGATATAAAAACTTTAAAGTCACAAGACAAAATAAGTACTTTTTGCTAAACCAATGTTCAGAATTAAAAAAATAGATAGTCATTTCAAATTTCGAAAAGTAAAGTATGATGACGGTTATTCTAAACACATTAAGATGTAGATTTCATCTCAGTCTGCCCGTGATCATGGATGCTGGAGAGAGTCCGAAACGTCGGAAATAAATAATTATCGCTAAAATAAAAGAAGTAATAAATTTATTTTTATTTAGATGAATGTAAATGTGCGTTCGGTGTTATAACAAAAAGCTATTAATTACATTTAAAAGAAAAACTTTTCGGTAATCTACAAAAAGTTCAGACAACCTATATAGATAAAATGTTATGTTTTTTATTTTTGTACCCGCCTTATCATGATTTGTTTACATTTACAAAAGTAGAAACGTTAATCGTTGATAATGAGCAACGAGAACACAAAAGGAACAAATAAATAACTCAAGAAGGGAATGGAATAACCAGTATCGTAAAAAACTTAACTGAGGTATTTTTTATTACAAGGACAAAAGTTGCAAGTGTCCCACCATTATAAGGAATTTAAGCCTGCGGTAAAGTCCGTGGAAGTAATTTCTCTGCAAAGCCAAAAACTTTGTTATCGAATGTTGCTTAAGTTTGTGAAGTTTATTTCTGGTAACTTACAAAATTATTTAGTTTTATTGCGGTAGAAGTTGTTACTTATTAATTAATTACGCAATATTTTATTAATTTAATTGGTTGTACTGACTTATTTAATGTTTTCGCTCAGATTTGTTAATTACGTTGCGAAAATGTATGCAATGTTTTAGTAAATAAAAAATATACCTAATTATCGATTTGAGTTTTTATTGTTTAATTGTGATGAAAAATGAATACGACAAAAAAATACTTGAATAATAAGAGGACTTTTTACGGATTTTATCGCGTTTATTTTACATTTTTTTAAATTCCCGACATTTTGAACACTTTCCAACAGCCATGGTCACTGGGTAGACTACGGCTGCGTAGAGTAGAAACGTCGGGAATTTAAAAAATGTGAAATAAACGCCATAAAATCCTTAAAAATCCTTTTATTCAAATGTAACGATATGTCTCGTACATTCTGTAAAAACGTATAGTTTTATTTTTAATACTTAATTCGTTTAGTTTTTAGCTGGTTGTTAGGAAGGTATTTATTTATATAAGTGATACTTTTGGATTAATAACTGTGATATAGATTTTAAGTTATCTAATTAAATTGATATTTTATTTGCGCGTGAAGCGATCTTTGTTGTGAGAAATTTGCCGTCGAAAAATATACAGGATTTTTTTTTCATATCACCAGCGATTTGACAACCAACAACGGCCTGCTAATTGTATTGTCAATATTGCATCGAATATTCTGTAAAATCGGAACGCTTTTGTTAAAATTTTAAACATTTTTCGAACGGATTACTGATGTGATGTCGACTTTTTGTTTCAGATTTTGACACAATCACATTACGTATCTCGAATTTAAATTTTATTGCTGTACATTTATTGTCGGTACATTCAAATATTCTGATCTATTCGATTTTGGTTAGTTTACTTAACCTTTTACCGTGGGTTGGTAAAATATTGAAAATACATTACTTTGTTGTTAGCATGAAACGAATATAGATTAGTTTTAAAGAAGTCTTATTCTTAAAACTTTGAAAGAGGTGGTAGACTTCACTTTCATTAGGTATGATAAGAGCATAAATGTGTTAACTTCGACTTTAGTAGTGCAAACATTAATGGCAAATCCAGTGGCTCAGATTGCAAACCATGTCTAGGCCAACTTTGATTTGAAATTGATGTCATCGTAATCCAAGGCAACTTTCTTGTAATAGATATAGTGTATTTACTCATGAATAACCACTGAGTCATTGATATCTTTGAGTGCCAGTCGACTCAAACAACACCATACACGAAGCCGTTATCATTATCAGCCTGTGATAGTCCACCGCTGGACTCCATACACCCCTCCGTTAATACACCCCCATCCATTAGGGGTTTTGGACCGTATCCCACCACGCTGGTCCAATGCGGGTTTGTGGCTGCACTGACTTTACATGCTCATCCGACACGTGGATCATCTTACTTGTCAAACAATTGGGTGATCAGTCCAAATTGCCCTGATCAACTAAGAAACAACAATGAAAATTTGTTGAGTCCCCGCAGGATTCGAAACCACGACTCCGGTTTCTAAAGTGTCATGTCCTTACTGTAAGCTACAGAGGCTACGAATCCGTAGTTATGAGTTACTTTGTTTACATCAAAAGCTTTGAACAATATTTAAATATTCTGATATTATAATATTACTTTCAAACTCGATACAATTTTAACTACAACAAGGTTGCTTGTGGATTATACATACATTGTTCTCATTGATTGTCACTTATAGGGTTAACCGAATTCCCATCTGGCGGTGATTGATAACGCTTTGTAATTACTTGTTTTAGAACCTCTATTGTTAACGTACCGATGAACTTAACACGCCAGTAAGTTCATTGTTACCCGTCCTAACTCTTTAAACGTGGGGTGTTTAATTATTAGACAATTTAGAAACGATTTCATTAAAATATTTTGGTGATAAATTATATTTTTCATTTGGAAACCTCTAGATTTGGTATTTTTTTCGAAGGTTTAATATAGTGGACACACACACATCACACATCATCAGCCTGTGTTAGTCCATTGCTGGACATAAGTCTCCCTTAATACACCCCTATCCATTAGGGGGTTTTGGACCATATCCCAAAAATCCTCTAAGGGATAGGGGTGATGGATTTTTAAAATAAGAACTCAGCTTGTATTTTATACCAGTTTTGTATACCATATTTTTTGAATTATAGAAAAATACGGAAAGAACGGAAAATAACAAGAAAGGAGTTTCATATGGATAGTTCTTAATTTATTATGTGTAGTTATTAACTTATTATCACTTATTGACATCTCTGTACTAAATATACACAAGAAAACAGAAATATAATTTAGGACGGCGCCATTTAATAATTTTTATGCTTTTACCTGAAATCCGTATAGATACTGTCTTACGAATTGATTCGTTTGCCTTCTTTGTAAGCTGATGTTTTTCCTAATAGGCTTACGTTAAGAATGGAGCTCTGAATAGGAAATGATTAGACTAGTTTGTATGTTATACTTACATAATTACTATCGTAATTAGTTTTTATGAACATTTATCGACCTCTTTTTACTAATAAGTAAAGTTCACTGGCTTGTTAGCTATGGGTAAAGTTTTTCTTAACATTTTACGGTTTAAAAATAGGAATATAACGTAAAGATTAAGAAATCTAGTAATTTACATGTTTTGACCATTTAGTACATATTTCGTGATTAATTAAGTGATCAGATTAAATTCATTTTAACTGATTTAATAAGTTGTTAGTTTACTTGAGACATTATATAAAGGAATTAGCCAATTATGTTTTGCCTCAGAATATGTTTTTACCTTACTTTAATTTTTTTTTAAAATTAAGCCAAGAAATATTAATACCAAATTTACATTTAAAAATATAAAATAAGCAGAAATATTTCTAGAAAATTTTACTGCTAAAAATCAAGGTTTTTTAGAACCTCTACTATTAAAATATGAAGTGGAAGGATTCGAATGAACTTTTGAAATAAAAAATAATATTTTCTGCCTGGAAGTCCATGACTTACTTCAGACTATCATAATACTAAAAAAAAAAATATTTAATTATATTTACTGTACTATCTCAGTTGAAATTTTTTTCGCCTGATTATTTGCTAACAGATTACTTTCTCCGATATTGAAGTACTAAAATTTTTAAAAATTATCTTTAATTTTATATTTAATGTAAAATTTGTTTTATTATTTTTCTGAATTTATTAACATCTCACAAGTGACGATTCAAGTAAAATATTAAGTTGAAATATTTAAAATACTTCGCCTTCTATGTATACACTAGAATATAATAATAATACAAATTACTATGATGAACCAATTGACATCACTATCTAGAACTAAAAAAGCACAGCTTGTACTATTGAAACTAGATGACTGATGAATACATAGACTTATTATTTTAATAAATACATATCATACAGATACAAACACACATACTCAAGTAAATCACTATATATAAAAGTATAGTTAAAGTTTCAGTGTATAGTTTTTACTAATATCAAATTGAATAGTTGATTTGAAATTGTAATCCTTGAATCGAATTTGAATATCTAATTATTCGAGACGTATCTGTTGTCGTTATATTAAATTGAGATTGAGTTAGTTTGCTCGGAATATTCGTAGAGATAAGTTTATGCAGAAATTACAAAAGCTTGAAATTGTAACACAAATGTATGTATATATATATATATATATATATATATAATTGATTTTCCATATTTATGGTATTAACGTTTCTGTAATTTTAGAATCCCTAATTAGATCTAATCTTTTGTTTCACTTTTCGTTAAGATTTCGGATTTTTATTGTACTTATGTTTTATTACGAAATTGTTAAGAAATGTAATATAAAAAAGCTTAGCTATGTATAAGTATTATTATTAGTATATAAATGGACTAATTTTAAGACTGTTTGTAAGCTTGAGATAAACCCAACCTAGGTAAGGTAGTCGTACAACATTCATATTGAGATTAGTTTTTCGCATCATATTTAAAAAATACTGCAGTAGATTGAAACTAATAATTATTTATGCTAGATTTATAAACGTAACTCGGTTAGGATTTACATTAATAATCTAGAACAAGAAACGTCTACGTAATTGAGAATTATTTTCGCATCGTAAGAGCTTGAAACGGAGTAATGGCATTCATTATTCCAACCGCATCCTACATCCAACCCCATTTCTTCAGAGAATACGCTGCGTTCGCTTTAATTTTCTTCATAATCTGCAGATTTAATTGTTTGCAGTGCGGTTCGTTTTGGCAATAAACTAACTGCCGTCGCAGTGCAAGAGAATTAGGAGATAGAGTATAGAGTAGACGGATAGTAAATATTCTGATAGACTGGTTAGCAGCCGAAGACCCGATCTATCTAGAAGAAAAAATGTTTCAACTTTTGATGACCTTGAAAATTTGTTTTAGTACTATGAATACTGTATTTTTTTTATTAAAGCTTATTTTTATCATAAATGTATATATTTTTTTATTACATGTTGTTATTAGCCTTTTTATAACTTTATTTATTTCGTTTTCTAGTTTTTTTACAATTTTAATGATACTTATAAATATTATTACGAATACTCTCTGCAGTTTAAAAATCATACCTCTATAAATGTGAAAAAAACTTTTTTGTGTCCCACGATGATATCTCTTAAATGTCAATTTAGTATCGTTTTTTAATAAAACTTTACGGTATATCAAATCAAACAGTTTTCAGTTTCAATTTCTACTTTTAATATTATCTACATTGTAAATAGTTTAATATTCTTATATAACATTTTGTTTCACTTTAGTCAAAGACTAGCTAGAAAAGTAACGTTGAAAAATTAATTTGCAATTACTCGTACAAATTTACCTAGCGCTTGGTTGTAGAGTAAAATGTAAATCATACTTTTCATTACATCATAATCTTGGAACCATGTAATGTAATGTTAAAAATTTAAGAAAATAATAATGTTTATTATTTATATACATTATTATAAATATATAGATTTTCGGATTTCAGTAAAACTAAATGCATTTATGATTTTTTAAACAGTGTTATACAGCCACGGATTGGAACCCTTTCCTGTTATGAAATATGAGTTCAAAAACCTATTGATTTATTTAGTGACCTACGATCGCGGCACTTTTATCTTTACAAACAATGATGTATTCTTATTTTTTTTGTCGTTGTCTACCGTGGGACATAGGATGTCAGTCTCGTTTACCCATTAATTACACTGGCTACGGCGCTCTCTGAACTGGAACACGGTAGTGTTTTGCACACATCTCTTTTGCGGCAGAATAATTCACCGTGGTGGCACCATCCAAGACGGACATCTGTAAAAAGGGAACCTACCATCTATATTTTTGGGAGTTTAAACAAGCATTCATCATCATCATCATCAGCTTGTGTTAGTCCAGTGCTGGAAATATGCCTCCCCTAATGCAAGCCTTCTCCTGAACCCCATTTGAACCCCATCCCGTCCCGGGAACTATATCCCGCCACAGTCCAATGTGGGTTGGTGGGTGGACCGAATTTTTACATGCCCGCCCGACGCGTGTATTGTCTGAATTTCACAAGCAAACATGCAATATATTGATGTAAATATATATAAAGCAATGTGTTCGTATAAACTAGAAAGAAACGAAAAATGAAATGGCTGCTGGCTAATCACAGGAGGACCGTAATAGCAGATAATCTATTACTATAGCTTTTAGGTAAACCAAAAATTCATTTAGATGTGATAAACATCTATCCTATCTGACCGTTTCACTAGTTTTATGAACAGACAAATTTGTTTTTATTTTTGCAATTAAAACTTAATACTTTTGGAATGTTACATTTTATACATAATCACTTTTAATTGATATTTATGAATTAAAGGATTGCTAAAACGCAAAGTATTTTTTTATAAATAATCACGAATTCTATGAATTTAAGGAATACTAAATATGTAACTACCAAATATGTAATGTTGATTTTAACATAATATGTAACAAATTATATTAGTATTTTTAATGAAGTGATGTGTTTTATAATCTTAATTTTGAACAAAAAGTATTTTTATTTGAATTTATTATTAATTCGTTATATTGTTTATTGTTGTATAATAATAAATAGAATGAAATATTGACCTTTATAAAAATTGAAAAACAAACCTATTGTTTTATAAGACCCTATTATTTCATTAACTGTTGGTTTGTAGAAATTAAGCCATTTTTTGGGAAATATTGCGAGAATAGTTTTAGATAGTTAATAGAGTTAGAGTTATAGAGCGACTGACATCTAATGTAAGCAACGTATAAAATAAGTGATTTAGTAATAAAAATACGTCATTAAAAATATGGGAGCACTTCACCAATATTTTCCGTTTGCATGTCGTAAGTAGGTCAGGTTAGTAATCGTAGGCAATTTAGGTTAGTCAAAGTGTCAAAGGCTCTAAGTAATGTATTTTCCACGTGTGCTCCATTTATTCCCTAAACAATTATTTCTATTTGATGTTACAGCTCGGAAAACCGAAAACTGTCTGATCTCCAATTATTTTCTCTATGTATCGCAAATCAATATGCCAAAAGCAGTAGACCATTTCAATTCTACATTTGCTACTGAATATTGTCTGAAATGGGAATGGTCAATTAAAATACCAATGTTTAATCAAAGGATTAAGTACTTTAACATTTTTCGTATCGAATTTCGTCGTGATCTAATTATTATATGCGTTGCCAATATTTTTTCTACTTTTATGAACATCGTGTGAATTGTTTGCTTGTTTATTTATTCTGATGCATTATTCATTTTAACTTACAAAAGATAATAGTTAAACATTTTTACAAGATCCATTTTTATGGTAGCGTTGTTACAAATCTATTTACAGCGAAAGCAATGCCAATCGGCGATATCTATCAAAAACTTTTTGATGGTGCTAAGATTATTATAGATGCGTAATGTTCACAAGAAATGTTTCTTTTGAAAGCCAATAGAATATTAAATTCCGCTCAATAATCTGAAAGACAATTTAATTGAATATGTAGTATACGTGCAGTATACATATTTGATTCAGCAATTTTTTAATTAAGATTTGCATTTAATTATTAAATTCTGGCACTCGATTTAATCTTGCAAAATTAGCAGCTTGCCTGATTAAATCTTTAAATCTAACGATTCATAAAAATGTGATTAACTGTAAATAACGTATTCATTTAACTAAGAGCAAATTCAGACTTGAGTTGTTCTCTAAATATTTTCATTAACGTGTAGTTAAAAATAACAGGAACAAATTGCTAATGAACATTTTGACGCTTGCTGGGAATAAATGACATTCAGATGTCAGTCATTTTACTCAAGAACGCTGCAAGGCTAAAAATATATATAAATTAAATCTTAATAAAAAACTATGAATTATTGTTTTATGTGCAATCTTTCTCTACTCTCATTATGTTGTATACATTTTTGTTGCAACAGATATTCGTTAGCTATGTATTAATATTTAAAAGACAAGTGAATTAAATTTATTTGTATATTATACAATGAGATGATGTTCTGTTATCGCTTATATAATACTAGCAACCCCCCAACCCCCCTTGTGGGTGGAATTTCGTGAAATCCGTTCTTAGTTGACCTCTACTCGGCAAAAGGAAAATTTCTACCAAATTTCAAGTCGCTACGCCTTATGGTTCCAGAGATATCGCGATGAGTCAATATATAGGTGGGAATCTCTTTTATATATATAGATTATCATATCGTAGGAATCAGCAGATGTTAGGAATTAGACCGATTGATAAACATTCTGTGGTTAGACTGGACGTTCAAATGACATTAAGAAAGTATACGCTCCGCGTTCAGTACCTAACTTTATCCAAAGTGTTTAAAAGTGTTTGAGTGTGAATAGAGAGTGAATAGAGAAGAGTGAGAGTGCATAAGAGAATGCACGATGCGTGCTTACTAAGTCTTGTTCAGGCTTAGTATTGTTACACTATGTGTATGTAAAATACGAGTGAATTAACTTGGACAACTATTTTTATATATTACGTAAGCTTAATGTTTTACTTCTGTACGTAAAACACTGCCTGCTTTATTTAGCAAAGAAATAACGCAATAGTGACGACATTAAACGCAATGCGACTACTCTAAAATTTAGGCGTCAAATCTATATTTAATGCAGCAGGTAAAAAGGTAGCAAGCGACGTCGCGAATTCATTAATAAATAAATGTTGTAGTTGGTAACACAAGGCCCCGGGCGCCAAGTTCGTTTGTCGACTAAGTTAGCTGTGAATGTTTAGTTTACAGCTTCTTAATAACAAGAAAGTTATTCACTAGTATGTATATCAATTTATGTTGCTAAATTACACTTTAATTATTGAAGTATGTATTCCCAATAAAATATTTAATTAAGTAATAACAGTTTAGTCACAACAAATATTGTTGTTCACAGATGTTTTGTGTAAATAAATTGAATTCGGATAAGCTGCTGCCGATATTTTCTTACTAGATGAGAGAAATATATTATGTATTTATTCCATTTAGAACGTTATGGGTATTTTACGAGGACTGACTAGTTAAGTACCCCTGCGGTGCAAGTTAATGCCTTATTTAGTGCCTTATTAGTAGTGTCAAAACATTACTGTGTTATTGTTTTAAGGGCTCAACAGTGCGGCAATCGGTTTTGTGGCATCTTACGCAAAATTTTTTGTGGTAAGGATATCGCTCACCATCAAATACCTGTCGTACACGTCTCATCGCTTCATTTAAACATTCTTTGTACAAAATTCAAGTACAAAGTACAAGGACAAGGACTTAGTACAAGATACTAGAAACCGTAAAAGGGCTTACCACTCGTACCTCCAGCAATACATAGGAAGCTTTTAGTCTATAGTCTATCCAAGAGACAGAATTATCGAAAACAAAGTTTACTGCAAACTTAACAGCAAGCTTCAACCGATAAGAGCGAAATTACCCTTTTTAAAATAAACACGATTCATTTTAGATAAATACACAAAGGATCATGCGCAGAAATATTTGTGAGGGTCGGCCGGTTGTTTGTGAATAACGCAATTACTATTACAAGTACGTTATCAACGCCTAAGCTATTAAACTCAACATAGACGCACACCAAACGATAATCGTATTCACCTGGACGTTTGCCAGCGTGCAAATCGTTGTGTACAGTTCGATGCCAATGACATGTAATAATTGAGTTATTTGTGTCTCGACTAGTGTGTGTCAACGAGTTATTCCGTGTTATTTTCAGGGGCGGAAGGCGTGTGCAATTTTATCTGTGTTCCTGTAAGATGTTTCTCGATTTAACGTGGAGCCCTGTGGTTTTTTCTTCTTTTTATCAGAGCTGAAGTGAAGTTTATGTGTTATTTTCAGTGGCCAAAGGCATGTGCAATTTTATCTTTATCCTTGTAAGGTTGCAAGGTGTTTATAGAGTTATCGTGAAATTCTGTATTATTTTCTTTTTTTTTTGATTTAATAAAAGTCCTTTTTTTACGAAAACTGTAATATATATATGTAATATATATATACGTTTCTAGAGTTATCATGAGTTTATTGATTTTTGTTTTCTTCATCAAAAAGTGTATTTTATGCGTGTTTTATTCAGTGGCGTAAAGTGTGCAATTTTATATGTACTTCTGTAGTCTTGGAAGACGATTCAAGAGTATTTTATTTAATAACAATCACACAGATCATGTTGTACCACTTTTATAAAATAAAACTTATTACTGTGTTAATTTATTTATTATTTACAATATGTTTAATATTGTTAGGTATAACTAAATTAAGTAGAAAACTGTTATTTATTCTTTCTTTAGCATTTCCTAGAAACACAGTTTCAAAACCAAAATAATTAAATGGGTTAATTTATTCCTGTGAAGTCACGAAATAAACATAGTCATATGTTTATGTATGAAGAGCACCGTAGTTAATAAATATATACACTGGTTTAAACAGCGCTCAACTTATTAAGAATTATTATAGCAGGACATTTATTGTGTCATATTGGCAGTATCGTATCGCGGGAACCAGTAGCTCGTCTTGCCCTTTAAATAATAATATAAAAATAAAATAAAGAAAACCGCTCAATTTTAATTTGATACCATTATATTCGTGAAGGTTTAGTTTCGGGTAGTTAGGTAAAAGTTAGGTGAATTGTTAAGTAATGTATTTATTGCTGAAAAAAGGTAATCGGTCAATATTGCACGTGAGTGAGTTTCCTTGAGGACGATTGCGTGCATAAGAATAACTCAGCTGACGTATAACGAGATTTGTTCATTAATTTCGCTCACAATGGCACTATTTCTCAGTTTTACTGTAAATTTGTTAATAAAACAACAGTTAATCGTATTAACTGAAGTCGCAGTGCGGTTGTTCTGAAATTCAGGGCTTGACCTCATATTTAATGCAAGGCGCAGGAGACGCCTATGTGACAACTCCTGTTATGACGAAGTAATAAGAATATTGTTTTGATACGCAAACATTTTTGCATAGTTTAAATATCGTAGATAGTTTACAACTTTAAAATAATTTTTAAGTATGTTTTATTATTATTCTCATTGGTTTGAATATTACCAAAAACATAACAATGACCGAAAATTACTAAAATTAATGAAAAACTTTATATAGTTTATATAACTTTGCGTGATATACAAAGTCATTCAATTGTTTTATAACTTAAAGAAGTCTTGATTGAATTCCGTTTAAAACACGGCCACAACTAATCAATCATTTGAGAACTTTAAATGGGTAGCTATTTGTCAATAAAGATCTAACTTCAACAAAAAACGTTCGGAGCAAATTCTCAGAAATTCAGCGTGTACAGAAACTTTTAAGTGGTTTTTGTCTCCGAAGTCCAATACACCTTAAAAATAAATATTTAGTCGATAATTTTTTTTCGGTCTCAAATATTATTCAACTTATTTTATCTGATAAATCTCTTTTAGATAAATTTACAAATAAACATAACTAACTACAGAATAGATCTTGTCTATTTACATATTTAGATCTGATTTTTTTCTTATATTTATAACTAGTTAAAGAAGCTGTCATGTGTACGTAAGCTCGCTGTCCTACTTTAAACTTTCCATGTAATTTAGATTCGCTCGACGTACCGCTCAGCTTTGCACTGTAGTGAGAAGCGTAGAAAACTTGTTGAATTACTCAATACAATTAAAAAAAGAGAAGAGTTGCGAATGTTTGTATGACGGTCTAATACATTATTAATTAAAAGAAATTATACATTTATATACCATCCAAGACAACATTCCGTACCTAATTTGATTTATTATTTTTTTTTCCATTTTGTTTTAACCGTAAACCTTAACGATATAAGTGGTAATGCTGGCGGGTTATAATATTGGCCCGTAACTAATTATTACTTTTAAAATTGCTTACTCCAAGAAGGTTTTACTTGACACATTCGATTTTGAGGTAAAGGGGTCAAGACCTTTCCACCCCTCCTGTCAAACCAACTTTGTTCATCGAAATAGAAGTCACTTAACGACAACCAATTAACTGAAATCAATTATTTAGGTTAAATCGGTCCAGTGATTGCTACGACGCAATTCGACGATAAATTGTTCTGAATAAAAATCTAATTTGAAGGCTGACTTGTCGTGAAATACGTTTACAAGTCAACCTCGTCTGCAAAATTTAGAACTGAAATATTTAAAACAAATATTTTTATTTAAATATATCAGTTTTAAAATATAGAAAGTATTTATACGAACACAAAGAAAATTAAAAAAATATATTAATGTTCAAATAACATTAAATTGGGCCAACTAAAAATATAAGTCGAAAATTCGAATTGTTTATTTCCTAAACCTAAAAAATTTAAGACCACTTTTGATAAAACTTTGCAGTGATATCGTATGTTCTTTAACAACATATATAATAAATAAAGAAAAAAGCATAGTCGCGGGGCAAAAGTCAGTTGGAATATAAAATAACTTATTTCGTATAAACGTTCTAACTTTAATCCAACTTAGTAAGTCTTTTATAGTGATGTGTCATTTATTCGCCTATTCCAGTTGGATATTTAAAATATATACGTCAGTACATACTAAAGTCTTCACTTTTCTTTGATTACTGAAAGAAAATTACATAATGATTGCTAGATCCGAGTCCGTAGGCTATAAAAAAAAGAAAACAATATAATATAAATTGAGAGACCTAGATGATTTCAGTATGGCAGCCGATCTACATTACGGATCAGCCAGAAGATCAGAACGCATGTGAGTCTATGTATTCTTCCTTTATTCTCTTCTCCCGACAGGAAGTCAAACCACCACGTCTTGAACTACGTTCGTGTAATAGCGTCCTTGACAATCAATAAGCGAGTGTTACACTTCTTATATTGAATAAAGATATTTGAATTTGAATTTGTGTGATGGTAACCCCATTAAATGTTCTGGATCTGTATTTGCGCATTATTGCTCTACACCAGCAAAGGGCACGGTTGTAGATCTCACCAGTTATCACGACGTTTCACAAAATAGTCCGGAAGGGATTAAGAACTTTACATATACAATATCATATTTTTGTAGTTTTTGTTATTTAAAATGCTATTGTTGTACATTAATCGCTTACCGTTTTCTTTAAACTTGGGCTAGAGCCAAACAGAAGTCCAATAATTTCAAACTATAGTCAACGGTATCTAGAGGAGCTCGGAAAAGTTCTAATTTTACAATACCTCTTAAAAAGTTGTTAAGAATTGATAGAATTTATTTAATTGGCGAGGCGATGTCGGAAGCCTAGATAGCTTGTAAACATCGTAAACATCATATAATTACAAACACACTCTATAAACTTGAAGGGTTATTTCTTTTTCTTTTTTTCTTTCATGGGATCCAATAATTTTTAAAATTAAATCCAAAGATATTTAACTACAAAGCCATAGGACAACATAAATACTTTTGTCAAACCAATGTTCAAAATTGAAATGAAAGATTTATTTAAATAGAACTGACGGTTATTCAAACATAGATACAATATACTAACTGTTGCCGTGATCATGGATGCTGGGAAGAATCGAAAAGTCGGGAATATATATATATATATCTAAATATATTTAGTAACGAACAGTAAATCTGTGGATTTGATTGTATAATTGTCACTCAAGAACGCTATTGTAAACTTCAAATTATTTCGTTTTTATTATGGAAGACCATAATCTTTAATTGTTGTATAAGTACAATCTTTACTGGTTTGATTATAAAATATTACTTTATTGGGCATAGTAAAGTCAACATACCTTATTGATTTTAATTTCACTTAATATCATATCTAAAAAGCATTATTCATGTGCATAACTAAACCTTACAACTCATGTATACCGCAAATAAATATTAAAAAGTAGTAGTAGATATAATTTAGTCTTTTATTAAATGTATAATCAAATTGAATATTATTATCTAATTTATTAAAATATTACTAAAAGATAATTAAATTCTATTAAAACTTATTAGGTAATTTCTACAATGATGAAACGCGGTGTAATTTATATTACTTTGCGAAATACAGTAAGCCCTTCAATTGTTTAATAATTTCAATAGGTCTTGATTGAATTCCGATTAAAACTTTGTTTCAACTCATCAATAATTTGAGAACTTTAAATGGCTAGCTATTTGTCAATAGAGATGTGACTTCAACATAAAAAGTTCGGATTATGTATCCTTTAGATTATGAACAAACGATTTGATTGTTGCCTGTTTAAATATTTTTCTATTTTATTTTACAGGCATTCTTGTATGACCGTTGATGAGATAAATATACAAGTTTTCTTGTATTTATATCTCATCAACGGTCTCATTTGTAATACATAAGCTTCCTATCGCACTTTAAACTTTCCATGTAATATAAATTCAAAAGTTTTTGACGTACCTCTCGGCTTCGCACTAAAGCGAACAGCGTAGATAAAAGATTGACAGCGAAATTTGTTTTAAAAACATTAAATCAAACTATTTGAGTACGTTGTTGTATTCAACAGAGAGGCTAAACATATTTAATTTAAAAATTGCTTCTGCAAAGGAATCGTATGTAGCTGATATAATGGTAGCGTGTTTGACAATCAATGAGTCTATATTGAATAAAGATATTTAAATTTGAATTGTAAAAGTTGTTAGAAGCCAAACGCAAATAATATTTATTATCTATAAGATGGATATAGTACTATGTCAAATAAATCTTATGAGGAAAGTGAACGCATTTTAAAGCACATCACGCATTGGTGAAAGGTACTTGGTTAAGGTTCATAAAGATTGATGTGATTGAATCAAGAATGATTGAAGACGCAATACGGATTAAGTCGTAATTTTTTTTTATAGCATTCTTAGCAGACGAGCAATCGGTGCCACCGACGCCATAGACATTGGCAATACTGGTATCACCAACGCGCTGCCTACCGTGAGACATTGGATGTTAAGTCTCGTTTACCCAATAAATACGCAGTTTATACGAATATACGACCGTAGTTTATCAAAAAATCTTACTGCTTTTATCCATGTTATAAGTAACTGCCTGTCTTTTCGTCTAAACCGTTGAACTTATTTTAATGAAAGTTAGTACATACCTAAAATATATATCACAAAAAAGGACATAGACTTTTAATTATTGCTTTAAAAGTGATTGAAAAGAAGTAAGAAAGTTTAAATTAAAATTCATCATTGTTAAGGTTAAGTAGTAAGTGTTTGTTCTAGCAATTTTGTAATTTCAAACTGTACGGTGATGAGAAAATTTTGAAAAGTTGTTGAGCATGTTGTGTGGTTTTTAGTTAGGTACTTGGAGCTATATACACGGTTAAGTAGTCCATTATTTTAGCTTCGCTAAGTTAAAAACTTAAGAGATTATAATCTCACTGAGAAAAACTACGCAATATAATCCTCCTTCGTATATTTCCAAGAATTAATTATCCTTGCGAACCTGTTTGACTTCTTCCAATGATCGTTGAAGTTCTAAAGGAAGCTTTTCGTGAAACTTTATGACCGAAAGAGGCCTAATCTTTTATTTATAGATTTATAAGTAAATACTAAAATCCGAGACATGAAAGTAACGTCCTCCTGTGCGGTAGCTTATAATATATTGAATTGCTTAAATAGTTTATAAAACAATTAGCATCATATTGGTTAGTAATACTATTAAATGCAATTTCATCTCACTTTCTTAATGTTACAAAATACCTAATGACAAGAAACGACCACAAATATTTTTCCAAAAAATTATTAATTTATACGCGTTTCGCTCCATGTTGCTATCTATACACGGTACTAGCGATCGCACCGGCTGCGCACGGGTGAAATATTTACCGGTTTAAATTACGTGCTGTAAAGGGCTTTACTGATTGTAATTAAATGGAAAATCCATAAGTGTAAAGAAAAAATGCTTATTTACAAAGTTATTTTAATCAATACAGTATTAATCCTTATCCAATACCTTAAATGTATTGTCCTTTTGATAAAAATAATATATCCCTTTACAGCACGTAATTCAAATAAATATTTAAATAAAGGATAAAAAATGGTTATTAAGTGATAGGTTAGTACCATCGCGGTATAACTTCTTGACCTTTGTAAGATGTACAATACTGTTGTACATTACTTTGATTTGTCTTGTGGGTTGGTTTATCTCGAATTTAATATTTTTATATATAGATTATAGTAAACTATCTTCAAATCAATCTATGTATTAAAAAAAACCGCTTCAATTTTTTGCGCAGTTTTAAAGATTTAAGCATACGTAAGGAAGAACAGGCAGCGATAGCGACTTTGTTCAATTATAAGTAGTGATAGTGATTATTACACTCAAATTAGCACTAACTCTTTGTTAATAAAAAAATTATCTTTCCTTCACATAAATATTTTGATATCGAATTACAAAAATTAAAAAAAAAATTATAGTATTTAAGAACATAAATTGTATCTTTCTATGTGCATAATTGTTCTCAAGAGATATATTATATAAGAACTGTAGTAAATATTTACTACAGTTGTTATCTATCAGTTTTTTTATATGTAGAGAAATAAATCATATACAAAAGTATAGATCTTTTGTTTATCGATCGAGGTAGTGCGAACTCTGCCGGATCAACTAGTATTTTATTTTTGCTTTTATATTATGTACATTAAACCTTTCCTGGATGATTATGAGCGCTGACGGGTCATAATATTGACACGCGATTAATCATTAATTTTTAAATTGCTTTCGTCTAGAAGGTTTTTTATTTGACACGTTCGGTTTCGAGGTAAGGCGGTCATGGCCTTTCCACCCCTTTTATCGAACCAAGTTTGTTTATCGAAATTGAAGTAATTTAACAACAACCAATTAACTGAAATCAATTATATAAGTTCAATCGGTCCAGTGATTGGTACCAAAATTTCACAATTTTTTTTAAGAATAGAAATATAATTTGCGGGCTGGCGTTTTTGTTTACGAACTTTGCGCAGGTATTTATAGCGATGATCAACCTAATAGCGAATTCATTATTTATCGTTTAAATTTAAAAACTTAAGACGATCAACTGCTTTTACAAATAGGGTTAAAAGTAACTCTATAAATGTTCTGCCGAATAAACTTCCTACTTTGAAATTGACAATATGTTATTCTTTATGGAAGCAACATTTAAATATTTCTTTTTAAATAATATTTACCTAATATATAATAGTATAACTAGCGACCCGCCCCTGCTTCGCATGGGAGCTATGCTGATAATATACCTACTATATGAAGCACGTGTTACACATATAAACCTTCCTCTTTTATTACTCTATTTATTAAAAAAAACCGCATCGAAATTCGATACGTAGTTTGAAAGATTTAAGCATACATAGGGATATAGAGACATAAAAAGCGACCTTATTTTATATTATGTAGTGATGAATAATTTTAGTAGCAATGAACAAAGTTCTGTGACTGTGTAAAGGTTGTTTTGATAATCGTGTGACTGAGGATAATGCTAAAAACAATAAATTTTTAAACAAAAATTGAAAATTGTTCATGTTAAGAACATTAAGCAAGCTACAAAACTATTGTGGCCATGTATCTTATAAAAATATTGCTATATTGTTGAAACAACAACATCTGATCTATATTACAGATCACTCATTTTCGCGGAAGAAATAACTCAAAATATGTATGCGTATAATCTGATTGATCCACAACGATTAAAGAGCGAAAAGACAGACGAGAATCCGTTTAAAAATGTTCTATTCGTTGGTTTCCGACGCATGAATATATTAGTTAAGTGTCTGTACGAATTGAGAAGTCAAGCCGAACGTTGAAATGATCCGAATAGATGTGCCGACTATAACGTTTTTATTATATTCTTACCTGCAACATGAAATGTCAATGCACTAGTACTACCATCTAATAAAGTGTAGAAGTGATTGATATAGCACACATGTACAATGTGATACTATTGCGCAGTTTTTATTGTACGTTAATCGTTTAACGTTTTCTTTAAACTTGGGCTCGAGCCAAGCGGTAGTCTAATAATTTCAAAATATTGTCGACCGTGTCTAGAGGAGCTCAAAAAAGTTCTAAATTTACAATGGCTTTTAAAAACTTGTAATGAATTATGAATCAGATATGTCATGATTTTAACTATTGGTATACTTTCAATTAATGTAGCAGGGAATTTATTATAAAGAATGAAGTTTATATATAGAATTATTAGTGAAGTGTGGTTGTTTATCACGGATTATTTTAATCATCCTAAGATTTTTTCGTAAGTAGTATACAAAAAATGGCAATGAACACGAAAATCTTAGGAACAAGGGCTGCAATTTTGAATATTGTTTCAGATTAAGATGTTCATATAATAAGTTATAAGTAAAAGTTTTTTCAGAACTTTGTTCGAAACTTGTTCTGGTGTTACCTTCTTATTTGTAGAACGTTATAGGTTAAAGTAATGTCTGTCAGAAAATTGACTATTACACTCGCGGGAAATCGTAAGTAGAAAGTAGTTGACTTATAAATATTTCTTTTTTATGACATTAATGTAAACTAAAATTCAACCAATTATTGGGACTCCAATATATTAGATTTCAATTTAACATATCTATTTTGCTTCCTTCACCTTGTTTACCATAATGTATAAGATCAAACCTTCTTAATAGAACTGGCTTCAATTGATGTAGATCCTCGGACTATTCAAATAGCGACCCCTCAGGGTTTACTATTCAAATAATTGTTTAATATACGTAACAGGAATGCTGACTTTCACTAAAACTAATGATAATTACGTTTCCAGTTTAATTGCTACAAATAATTTTCTATCTTTGGGTTTCGCTTTATATGAATAAAGTATTTGCATTGATGTTAAGATATGTCAAACACACCCCAAAACACCAGTGTTACTTTACGAAAGAAGGATTAGCATAAAAGTTACGTAAGTAATTATTAATAAGTATTATATAAGTAAATTTATTATTTATGCCTTTCAATAGAAAAAGCTAAGCAATTTATAATTATTAATATTGAACTGTCAAATATATTAATCAATCAAAAATATCGTAAAAGCAATTCCTTGTTAACAGCTTTTAGAATTTCTTTAACACCTGCTCCCTTACAGATCTTATGAATAGACACGTCAAAAACGAGAAAGTTGCGAGAAATGTATTTAAAGCTTATATCAACAAAACGTTTACTTTCATATCATACGACATAATTACGAAGAATTAATAATTCTTTGAATAACATCTTTGTATTTTAAACAAATTTATGCTAGTTAAAAGTTTTTTCCTTCAAATTCTATGATATATTAGGTAATTCTCTTTTTGTTTCTGTCCTTCATTATTGATTAACGAGATGGAAAATACATGAGATATATTACTTTAAATTCTTTGTGCATAACAGTTAAAAAGTAATTTTTGTATATTTTTGTAATATCTTTTAACCAATTGTCAAGTAGTTATATATAGTAGTAGTCATCATCTCATCATCATAATCAGCCTTTGATAGTCCACTGCTGGACATAGGCCTCCCCTAATACACCCCTATCCATTAGGGGGTTTTTGGACCGTATCCCACCACGCTGGTCCAATGCGGGTTGGTGGGTGGACCGATTTTTTACTTGCCCATCCGACGCATCATGATACTTTTCAGACAAATGGGTGATCGGCCCAAATTGCCCTAACCAACTAGGAAACAACAATGAAAATTTGTTGAGTCCTGTTAGTATTTTGACGTTAAGTCATGTTTTTTTGTAAGTTTAAAGTGATATTGCATTTGTTGCAATTTGCAGATGCCAAAAATAATAAACAATGTGATACATAATTTGTAAAAATCATAAAATAAATTTTATTGCACTTTACTGTGCAATTTGTTTAACCCTTTGTAGCATATTTCTTGTTAGAGGAACAACTCTATCGGGGGAAAGATACTTCTTTTGTAGGTTACTGTTATTCGTTGTATTTACAACACGTAATTATTAGTATTACATGAACAAACAAATTCATCTTTCTCATTTAGCGTACCATTTGAGGGTTATGATGGAGTAATAAAACGTCCTGTGACATTAAACGCTACTAAAGGCGAACGAACAGGTACTAAAGAAGTCGTAATATATCATTCCGTCTATAATGTAATCGAATATATTTGCTAGGACTTATGTAAAGCAATAAAAAATAATGTACGTATTAGTCTTAAACAGTATTATAATAACATGTAAGTTTCAAAAATATCAATTTTTACGCTAATACTGCACAAATAATTCGTAAAAGTCCTTTTTTTCAATAATGAATATTTCCATCATCAATGTATGTAAGTACCTAAGTTGCCCAATGTTTCATATTCAAGTTTATAGGAGGAAGTTGAAGGACAGTATTATCCTATTTCAAACGTTTAATTTTGTTTCAATATATACAAATACTATTCAATATATGCGTCGGATGGGCATGTAAAAGTCTGTCCACCCACCAACCAGCATTGGACCAGCGTGGTGGAACGGTCCAAACCCTAATGGATAGGGTGTGTTGAGAGCTATGTCCAGCAGTGGACTATCAAAGGCTGATGATATATATATGATATATATATTCAATATAACTCTATACATATTTAAATTTTTTTAAAATTGAATATATATTTTCTTCCATAATGCACTACCATCAGGTAATTCTGACGGTGAAGTTTCAAAATAACTGTACTAAAATCGTTTTGAGATTCATCTAACATACCTTTATTATTGTAATAGTACTTTAAAAGTCTTTTCATTCAATTTAAAAGACATTGAAGTAGTGAACATAAGGAAATTATGAAATTGAAGCTTATAAAGCGCTTGTTTCTAATTCAGTATACTTGAGAAACCCCTGTGCACGGACGTAATTATTAATTGCTATTTTAAGCGCTTATTTCACGTCAAGAGCCGAAGGAAAACATCGCAAGGAAACCTGAATATTTAAAAAGCGTTTACCTTAGAAATAGCACATTTTTTTTAATGTGACTTTATTGAGCTTATGAATATGTTAATATGTAGTTATTTGCGCCTGTCTTGCTTTTTCTAGCCTAAATCATCATAAAATATCGGTACTTCAAGTCTTAATTCAATTGCACTTACCTTTCTTTTCTTAGTTCGCTGTTTCTTTTGCGAAAGCTAGCGACGAGCAGCTGCATTTCAGCCGACTGTCTCTCGTAAAGCTGGGAGAGTTGAGTTGTGAAGTCGGCCACTGAAAAATACACCATAGTTGAAATATTCAATAAAAATAATTATTAATCGCTAGTTTTTTCTTTTTAGCATACAAAATAAATAAAAACAAAACGGTTGTTTTGATCATACACGCTTAAATAGTTCCTGTACTAAGTTATAATAGAAGTCTTTTTTTGTTTAAAATCAAACATTCTTTTTCCATCTTAGCTGCTTAAACGCAAGTTTAGTTAATTAGGGGCTTATAAACCCGTGTCACCTTAACCATTTCATACATTGGCCTGAACTCCGACTTCTACGACCCAAACGAACAAAATACATTTATGTTCGTCCATCAACATCTAGACATCGTCAAACGTCTTGACAACGGACTTATAATACTGCCCTGGAATTTTTTTTCTTTCAGTCTGTTCAGTCCTTTGTCTCTATTGCTATAATGAACCAAAACAAAAGCAAACCGATTAAATAATAAAAATGTACCAAGAAAATTGTTCATATGCATAATATATTTAAATTTAACTAGAAAATGTATAAAACACAATGTTTTCTCCATAATATAGGTTTTTGTTTTAAAATGTAGGCACTTCGAAAAAATGTGAACATTCTACTAACTTTATACAAAGTGCTTGGCGTTTAGTGCAGCTCTTTGTATTTTAGTAGTTTGCGGCGAGCCTTTTAGCAGCTTTATTGGGTAACATTAAAGAACACTGATTCGATTTAACGTCGTCTCCTAAACTGACATTAATTCAATGGAAGCTTCGGTCATTTGAGCACTTTCCCCTTCTAAACCACTAATTTGGAAGCAAAACGTTAATATTGACATATTTTGGATGGGTATATTAATTTTTTTTTTAAAAGAGTATAGGATTTTTTCATATATAAAAAAAATTCTTCGGTAGAAATTTTGTTTTTGTTTACTCGTAATATATATAATCAAAGTTGTATATAATTAGTAGCCATCAAAAAAAACGTAACAAAGGTCCATTATGAAGCAAATACAACTCAAGTTCTGCTCATACCTAATGAAGACTTAATTTTAGGAGATATTTATCCAGAAATACATCAATAAATCTCATTATTTCAATAAGATTTGAAATTAAACAGAAAAGTATTATATAAAACAAAAGAACTCGATCAGAATACCAATTTTTAGATCACGATACCTTTACTCTAGCGTTTTATATTTATGAATAATTCAGGTTTTATCATTTGTCAAAGTATTGAAACGTGCGTAAAAATAAATCAAAAGATAGGAAAGGAATACAAATAAAGAGCGCGAAGAAAACTGAGAGGTTTGTGAAGAGAATATGAAATATGTTATTTGATGGTTTACGGGGTATGGTTTTTTGGTTTTCTTCAAACAGTTTGAATAAGTATAGCGGGTTAGGAATATAGCTTAATAAATGATTATTACCTTGTTTAAAAAGTAATAAATTTATTGTAAAAACAAATTTTTTCTTACTTCGTTCATAAAGTTGTGTTGTGTCAAATATTATCTGCCAGTTTCATGACAGGTTCCAATTTATAGGAACGCACAATAACAGATTTCATTAAACACTCAATACTTTTTCTGGTTATTTTTACAGATTATTATTAAGGCAAATGGATCACCGTTTCCATTGCACCGGAGCCAAATAATACTTTGAATTGATGGAAACATTGCAACCATAGCAACGCAGTCATGTCATGCATGTAGTAATTTTATTGACGATAACAACGCTATATGAATAAAGTGTTACTAACCTTTGATATAAAATATCTATTTACTAACTCCGTTTTGTGTTAGTCACAGGTAATTCAGCCGATCAAGTGAATCTTACTGTTTAATTGTCGCTATAACCTATTTAAATATACTACTTGTTTATCTCAATCTTGCCAATGGCAGAATCATCATCATCATCATCATAATCATCATCATCATTAGTCTGTGTCAGTCCACTGCTGAACATAGGCCTCCCCTAATGCACGCTACCACTTCCGATCTTCGGCTATTCTCACCCAGCCCACACTGGCCACTTTGCGAATGTCGTCGCTCCATCTTACCGCAGGGCGTCCTACACTACGTACGTGCTCTCGGTCTCCACCCCAGAACTTTCCTACCCAGCGGTCGTCAGTTCTGCGACTTATATGACCGGCCCACTGCCACTTCAGCTTACTAAACCGGTGAGCTATATCGGTGACTCTGGTTCTCTGACGGATCACATAATATCTGATGCGGTCCTTCAGAGATACTCCGAGCATAGCCCTTTCCATTGCTCGCTGAATTTGTGGACCAGTCGAACCGTAAGTGTCCAAGCCTCAGCGCCGTAATTCATAATGGGTAGGACGCACTGATCGAAGATTTTCGATTTGAGGCACTATAGGATGGGTGACCAGAAACTCAGCGAAGCTAATGAAAGCTGCCCAGCCCAGCTGAATCTTCTGTTGGCCTCCTCAAAGTTATTTCTACCTAGTTGGATCGTTTGCCCTAGGGTAAACGTACTCGAAACTACTTCGAGGGTTGCATCAATGTGATCGGTCCCGGATCAACGTGGTCGTTAAACATGACCTTGGTTTTACCCATTTCATCCGGAGACCGATGCGTCAGAAGACTCAGCCAGGCTTTGTACCTTTTCTGCAGGCCCTTTGCGGTCTTACCCATGATGACGATATCGTCCGCAAATCGCAGATGTGAGATGTACTGCCGTTCACATTTATGCCGTGTCCTTCCCAGTTGAGCGTCCTGAACATGTCCTCAGTGCGGCGGAGAATCAATTTGGAGACATGACGTCTCCTTGTCTCACACCGCGGTGCAGGGGATAGGCTCAATCTGCCCACTTTGGTCTACGACAGACATATTGGCGGCGTTATACAAACATCTCAGCATCTCGATATATCGCCAATCAATTTGACACCGCTGTAGAACTCGAGGAAAGACCAGGTCTCGATGGAGTCAAAAGCCTTGTCATAGTCCACAAATGCCATGCACAGGGTTTGTCATGCTCATGTGTGTTCTGTATAACCTGCCGCACTGTGTGGATGTGGTCTATGGTGCTGTAGCCCTCCGAAACCCGGCCTGTTCTCGAGGCTGCGCTTCGTTGAGTTTTCGTGCATGACGATTCGAGATGACCGTCGAAAACAACTTATAGACATGACTCAGGAGCGATATTGACGATAGTTCTTCAAAAGGGTTTTATCACCTTTTGAAGAACAATACGACCAAAGCCCAGGAAGAACTCTTCTCGAAGAACCCTGAGGCATGGCACCTCAGGGTTCTTCCGGAGAGAAGGGCAGAGTTAAATAGACGACGGAGTCTCTTCAGCACCGGTTTACCGGCGGCCTTCAAGCTCCTTCGTGACTCCGTTCTCTCCCAGGGCTTTTCCATTTTAAGTTGCTCATGAGCCCCTTGATTTCGTCTAGGCCGATTTCTGGAAGATCCTCCGACACATGGCTGGTAAGAGTGGCTCGAGAATCCTTCTCATCCGGCTCCGTGTGTGCCGAGTGCGACCGTATAACTGGCTGTAAAGCTTTCAACCTCTGAGAGAACCTCTGGTCACGAAGCGACGACTCTCCGTTCTCTTTGATCAACTTCGTTAGTTGGCTTCTTCCAAGCGTTGTACAAAGACTTTCAACCCTGGTTTTGCTCAATAGCTCTCTGTATTGAGAGCGTATTGGAGTGACGGAGGTCACGCCTTACCAGCTTCGAGATGTTCTTGCTAAGAACCTAACCCTTCCCTTCTAACGAAGTGATAGTTGGATTTCGTTGCTTCTCCATGAGATCCAGTGTTTCTCCCGAAGGTTTAGACTTTTTGTCCGCACGTCGCAGACAGCAGAGTTTTGCACCCTCGTCCCGAAGAATTTCTACCACTAGTTCGAGTTCCTCGTAAACGTCCACGTTGATTGTATTTTCCGAGGCAGCAATACGATTTTCCAGGTTAATCTCAAATATGCCAGGATCAATGATAGGCTGAAGCAGATTAGGCCGGAGCGTAGACTTCATCAATCGGGACCGTTCAAGCTTGAAATCTATATTCAGGGTGCCTCTCAGAAGTCGGTGATCACTTCCGGTCTTAAACCTAGAGATCACTGAGACATCCCTGAATATGCGCTTTTGTCCGATATAATGAAGTCTATCTCGTTTTTGGTCATAGTATCGGGGTCTCCACGTTTCCTTTGGGGCTGTTTCTTAAAGAACGAGTTCATTAAGAATAGCCCTCTCGCTCGAGGAAATTGACGACATTTACCCCTATGATTTCTGCTCCGTAGCCATACGATCCCAGCATCGATTCGCTGCATGCCTGTACTCCTACTTTGGCGTTGAAATCTCCATGACAACGTTGAAGTGACTTGACATCATCATCCGGGCATATCGACGTTGGTGCGTACACTTGGATAACTTTTAGGCTGTATCTATTGGTCAGCTTTACTGCAGGTACGCAACCCTCGCCGACACACCAGATACTTCAATAATATTGTCAATGAGGGATTTATTCACAAGGAACGCAACTCCACCCTATGATGGATTTTCTCCTGCCTAAAGTACAATAGATGGCCTGAGTCTAGGGTTAGAGTATCCTCACCTCTCTTCGGACTTCACTCAATCCCAAAACGTGCAACCTTATGCACCTCGGCTCCTCTTCCAGTTGGGCCAAATGAGAATGTAGCCAGCGTGCGTCCGTTGCGATGGTCAGTTGGTTTGGCGGCCATGTTCTCCTGGGATTCTTAGCACTCCCGCCCTGCCGTTACCGTGACCGCCGCCTTGGCCTGGAACAGCAAAGCTACCGGGAACTGGGGGCCGGGGCGTTTTAAGTCTTATCATTAAGGGGTTTTGGACCGTATTCCACCACATTGGTCCATTACGGGTTGGTGGGAGGTTCGCCAGAGCCTCGTCCGAACCCAAGCCAACCTCGCCTGCACCACGTGCAGATGAGGTTGGCTTGGGTTCCGAAGATGTCGTTTGGAGACCCTTACACCCAATGGCAGAATCACCAAGATGCAATTAGTGAAGCCATTCTTATTAAAAGAAGAGGATGAAAAAGCCATTCGTAGAAAGCTGTGTCATGGTTTTTAGTATTTACAGGCTTTGGTTTAGGTGTAGTTATTACCCAATTGAAGCAAAAAATTGTAGCATTCCCTATCTTACTGCATATGTGTAAAACCATTCCTTGTCATATGAATCTCTCTTGATGCAATAGATAAGTGGAAAATGTATGTATGAAAGAAAGAAAGAAAAACTGTTTATTTGGTACATTAAGTCAATACAAAAAAAATATATACATAACAAAAACAATATTTGACACAATGAACCAAAACAGTTTCCCCTCAGCGTTGAATCATGAGTTTTTTACAACCATGAATGCTGGTTTTCAGTGGAACCTTATATAAAGATAGATGGCTACTACTTAGACAATTATTATAAAGAATAAAAATATATAAAATTATAAATTGTTATATAAACAGATAATTCCCGTTACGTTAAACGAAGTAATAATGGGGCCAGTGGAAGTTGTCTTAATTATGTCAAATCGGGGATCGTAATTTTGATTAACTATTAGTCTAATGGAACTAGCTTAGACAGGTTTAATTTTAATGAAGGCTTTAATTTTTAAATCAAGTAAAAGATAATTTCTGTGTACTTAAGTGATATACTTAAGATTACGAAACAAAATAATGAGATATACATAAATAAAACACGTACAAAGAAATAAATACTGCCTGCGAAGCGTGCGTGTTAAGAAGCAGTTATCAAAGTGGAAACCAAAATGCTTCGTTAATTTAATTTAAATTTTCAATCTGGTTTATTAGCAAGAACAAAAATTTATAAAAATTTTGAACAATCAAGGCTTTATGTGGGGGAATAACACTCATTTAAAAAAATACATTTTAATAACCAAATGGCACATGAACCGGTTTCGAAATTTGCTATTTGCCTACGCTCCCACCAAACATCCATTTATATTTTCTAAATTAAAAACTTTTTTAAGTTTTTAACTAAGCCGTTTAAAAAAAATATTTTAGAATTGTTGAGGATATCGGTATATAATACTAAAAAGGGATTAAACAGACAGCAATTACATAAACAAATATATAATATTTCTCCACTGACCGATCGATTAGCTACACTTTTCTTTTTATTGTAACTGTGCTTCTAGCGTAAATATATGACTATTTAAATATAGCGTAAGTATATGAATATATAAATACTTAATTAAACCACGCAGTAATTTATATATAAATTGAATTAAATAAATTAAAACTAAAAAAATTATAACTGTAACTTTTTTAAACATCTCTAAATGCTAAAATACCAGTTTTTAAAAACGATGTTATGGTTTATTTCTATGTAAATTTTTAACGAGACATAAATGGACGCTTCAGCTCATTACGAAATTTCAGAGCGCGGTCTCCAACCGTAAATATTTAGGCCAACGAAAAGGACTACAAATTTTTTGCAGAAAATGTCTTGAAACTCCAGTAAATATTTATAAACTGTCATATTATACTAAGGTTACATGATCGCCTCATTACATTCTCTATAATATTGATATAATATAAAAATTATACGACGGCTTAATACAGACCCGGATTGAATATGAAACACGCAAAAGAAATTTCTCCTCGCTCCGTTCCAACGCCCAACCTCATGAATTATTCAGCCGTTATAATATGACAAAGTGTTGAATTGTGTGTTAAAGTAAGTCAATTGGGCAAAGAGGGTCAGAAACGCGCCATAATTCAGAACATAACATTAAACTTTATAACATGTCTAGTAAGTTATGTAATTTTCCGTAAAAAAAATAATATTTAAACAAACAACAGCCAAATGTACTTAGGAAATTAATCAAAATAAACTATGACTGAGTAAGTATTAACTTTGAAATATTGAATTCATTGCTTAAGAGAAAGTAATAAATGTAGAAAAATTAGATAAAAAATAAACAACCGAGAGCCGTTGTTGACAGCAAACACCGTTGTTATATACGAAACTTTATGCAGATTTCTAAGGAGTAGTTATTAGTTTAAGTAACCTTTTATGGCATATAACTATAAGCCTAAAATTATTTTTAATGCGTAACTTAAAGTGGATAATTTCTATACATGTAAAATATGTACTTATTAGTAATGTAGTAAAAGGTACTTTTGCTGCAAAGAATCCAATTCGAAGGGCACAAGTCACCCAGCTTGTGTAGTTACGCAATAGACGACTTCTATCATTCTATGTCTTAAAGCTGTAAACGGACTTTTCAGAATTAAGGTTTCCAGCTCATTTCTATTTTAATAGCGCACATAAAGAATTAGTAAATAGTTTTGTGTTTGGTAAAAATATCTTCGCAGTCAGATTTTTTGGTAGGTGGTTTCCACGAGGTTCAACTTCAATAATGAAGTTTGAACAGCGCTCCAAGTCAAACCGTAAATGCAAACACGCGACCAGTATAGTTTATGTAACAACCACACCAAAAGCTGGGTTGATAATTAAAATAAACAGTGCAAAATTTAAATGCAACTTGTAATCCTTTGAGTTATTTTAATTTTGCAAATAAGGGAGGGAATGTACTGGTAAAATTCAGTTTCACGTGAGGTTAATTTTCATAAAATTTAAGTATGTTATAATTGAGGAGACTTTCAAAGGAGAAGTTACCTCCTACTTTTTTAAACAACTACTTTTCGACTGTGACTTTGCTCGTTCATTTAGTTATTTAAGATTATAGCTAAAATTAATACTTACTTATCACATTGAGCAGTTCATGAACCTCTTTAGTTTGAACGGATTTCGGAAGATGTGTGTGAATTATTTATACCTATAAAAGCCCTTACCTAAAACTGATACAAATAAATTAACTAGATTCCCAGCACAAGACTCAATTAAAATAAAATTGGAAATGAAATGTTTAGTCCTCGTATAGTAATAAATAGTAGTAACCGTTAATTTACGTCTGCACGTCTAATTTTTTAACAATGTTCTGAGGCACTGTTACACTACAAAATGCGTTGAATTTAATATACATAATATAAAATTATTACCTAATTCGTGATTCAAAGATTCTAATATCAAGTATTGTTTAAACTTATTTTATAAAGCGAAGATTAAAGAAACTAAGAATTTGACAAGTGCTTTTTTTTACATTCATTTATTCGTAGTAATAATTAGCTCAATATATTAAAGCTATTTTAAAACATTTTATAAAGTAAGATCCGTACTTAAGTTATTGCAAATGATTGAAAATATAAAGCAAAATAGGGAATAAAATAATTAAGCACATAAAATTATTTTTATGCAGAAACGAATCAATGAACTATAAAATTTTACTATAAGTTAATAATGTCCCAGTTTGTGTATGAAACATGAAAAAAAAATTCTGCACGACCGTTTCATCGCCTAACCTCATGAATTATTCAGCCGTTATAATATGACAAAGTGTTGAATTGTGTGTTAAAGTAAGTCAATAACTAGGCAAAGTGGGTCAAAAACACATCTTAATTCCGATCTTTACATAAAACTTCATATTTTTAAGAATTCTATTGAATTTTGTGGTATTGGTAAATATAGTATTTTTATATGTACGCGTTTTATGTTTATGAACAATTAAAACCATCCAATACTTTTTTGTAGTGTATACAAAGATTATTATAAATTAAAAGTCGGTATTAAATAAAAATCGATTCCATATTGGATTTAAATCATATTAATAAAACAACAACGTGGATTTTAAAACCCAGGTTGCATTTTTTTGCAAGGAACGTTGCTAGTGAGTCTAAAAATGTCGTTTCATTAAATACGGAAGCAGGACGTTTTCCTCATCATTAGCATTAAACCATATCCTTAACAATGCAGCATATTGGGGTAGTAAGTTGACTTGTATCAACTTGCTACCCTAAGTAATGCTTGGATCATCCTTGGAATGTAATGTCCTTAACACGCCTATTACTGCCATCTACGGAACCCTTTAAACCGGAACATGTAACGTTTACATGTGTTTTACACTGCACACGCTTTTAGCAGACAAAGGCATTGCGATGCCTTAGTTTCATGTAAAGGTTTACGTTATTTCGTTACATTATTTAATTCGTCTTACGATGATAATACAGGTAACAATATTTATTTTAGAAGAAGTATACTTCAGAAATGTTTCAAGTAATAACAAATGTTTTTGGATTGTGGTTATTACGAGGTACAACTTTAATAATGAATTTTGAACAGCACTACAAAGTTGAACTATGAAACTAGCTTTGCGACCAGTATTTTACCAACAAACACTCCGAAAGCTACCTTGGTAATTTAAATAAATGGCGTTAAAAATAAATGCATATAAATGTACAAATTTCTTTAAGTAAGGGGTAAGAGATGCAATAAAATATTCTTGATGACTTACATTATTAAACTGTGCTTTAATAGAAAGGTTTTGTACCAAAAACCCTTTGGATTATAGTTTAATAAAAATTATCTTTCATAACTTTTTGAAAAATGGCACTCTCTTTTCTATCATTCTATTTACTCAGTCTAAATTGTTCACTCAGTCTTAAATAAATAACAATTGTTTTAAACATTGCAAAAAGAAATATATATACTTTAGTATCGAAGCTTGTTAATAGACTACGTTCAAGCTGACTAGATTTAAAAGAATTGGAGCAAATACGACAGCGTATTTACTAATAATGCTACATTAAACTTACTATTGCTTATAATTAATCGATAATATTCTAAGTTGCCATTGGCAGTTTCTCGACTGTTGTATTAAATTCTGCTAATTCAAAACGCTGAGTGGTTTAAGTTAACTTAGACAGATTAAATCGTCACTCGCGATTCCAAAATCGATCTTAACTCAAACTACGAGTACATAGTGCTTGTTGTTATTTATATTTATTTTAAGAGATTTACAGTAGCAATTTTCCAGTGTAATATCTAATACCGGTATTATATATTTTTTTTATATCATCGTTTAATGTCTTCAGTTCCTTTACAATAATATTTATTTACTTGTTATCTTTTATATTTTACCGTCGTTGGTTGATGACCGTGGGAAAACAACTTTGTGTTACCGTTGTTATCTGGTTAAGTAGGACAATATGGGCCGTTCATCTAATTCTAATAAGTAAGATGCATGTAAAATATGTCAGTCCCGGTTGTCAAGACCATCTTTGGCATTCGCTAGGATGTCAGATCCTTTTAATTTACTGACAAGTAGTTCATCCTTACAATGTAGTTTACCATTTGGATTGCGGAGATCAGATTGCGGTCGCTCTGAAAAAAAAACTGTTATACAGGTAAATCTAGATTTTTTAGAAACCGAACCCATGGTAACTTAGATTGAAATTTTAACAAAAAAAAAATAAGACCAATTTCAAACAGTTCAGAACCATTTTACACAATACAAACGGGTAGCAACGGAAAATTGCTCAGTGATTCCGCAATTAAAGAAAAAAAAATAAAATGATTATTGTGCGTTATTCTGTAAACATAGACATGTGCGCTTGCGGTCTTTATTAAAGACCAACTTAAGAAATACAATTACGTAAGGCATACTTTATCTTCATCGTTTACGGTTTTGTCAGCGTTTGTAATTTAATCGCACGAGGTTTTGATTTTTGGTTCCGTATTTTTTTTATTTCTGAAATATAAATTAAACTTCTTATCACAAAGTTATTTAAAAAAATGTGACCAATGAGAAGCTAATATGAGATAATAAAAAAAAGAATGAACGAAATTGTACGTAATACTAGGACCGTGGCAACGTAGTACTTAGTGCTATTTATTACTACCGAATTGAGTTCCTTCTTTGAGGAGTCGGTTAAAAACAACTTCTCGATTTCTGCCATTGCATTGTAAATATCTTATACCTTTTAAGATGTTCATTTTATCAAAAAGTCATGTATGACACGTTTAACGTACATTGTTTTTTTTGCAACAACCAACTTTTATGTTAACTTAAATTTTGTTACGTTAAATGAGCTTTAAATAACCAATGGTTATTGTGAGTTATTCTTAAAACATATACTCTCGCTGATTTTATTGCAGGCAAGTTCAAATAGTACAATTATGTAGAAGATAATTAAAGTCTATCTCTTAAAAAATTATCATATTAAATTACTATCTAAAAACTTATCATTTAAAAAAAATTAACAAAATCGGAGCACTAGGAGTGGAGCAACTAGGTAACATATTTAAAAAAAACATGCGCTCCGAATTGAATACTCACCTCCTTCCTTTGTGAAGTCGGTCAAAAATAAAATATTTGTATTGTAATTTCCGTCCCGGCCCATCAAGCCGTTTTGGCGTTCATTGGAAAAGGCCTATGTCCAGCATTGGACTGATTATGATGATAATGATGATGATATGAACTATGTTTAGTGTCACCAAAACGAGTTCGATTTTCAGATATTCCTTATTACAAATTTTAATAATAAAATGCAACAAGAAGATTTCAACAGGTATATGGCAACAGAAAAAGAAACTTTCGAAATTTATTGTACAATGCAAAGTTTATTTTTTAACAGAAAGCAATTAAATAGCGTGTTGTCGTTCCATTTGGAAGCAAAATATTTTTGAGACATATTTATTGCTGTTAAATGTGAACGTAACGTTTTATTACATTTTAAATTGTACAATAACCCTAGGGTAAGTATGTTGAGTATATTTTACTGCCATTAGAAGCCTTTAATAAAAGTTATTAGGACACAAAATATTACTACAAAATAAGATATCTATTCATTTCCTTTTTCAATAAAAAAGGATTGGTTTTATTTTAGACTATAATTAAAAACTAATATGTTTTAAATAATATCTTAATACAATACTTAAAATTAAAAACAAAGTTATTTGTTTTGGCTAGATTTGCTATTGGCTCAAAACAATTCCATATTTTTTTTTTAGGAAGGCATTAAATATTGTCATGGGTATGTTATGGCTTATTAACTTCGCCATAATTTCGTTTATTTAAAATCCTAAAAATAGTTGTGACGTTATGTAAGTTTATTTTGCAAGTTTACGGTGAGAGAAATTCATTGCTTCCATCGCCTCAGACAGATATAGTACATAACTTCGACAATCGAAAGCAAGGAGCCACCGAAACATAGCCCGAAGCAATTTCCTACTGCAACCACAAGGTCTAGCGGGTTCTCGCGACCTGACGAGTAATACGCTCAAAGGGTTTATTACACAACTTGAAATGTGCTATCCCACCACGACGTACAGTTTGAAGTTTACTCACTTTCTTCGATACGACGTTGTAATCAGATTCAATGCATGAAGGCAAACAGTCGCAACTTAGGCCAGTATCGTTAATGCCAGGTATTTTCAGTTTTTTAAGAGCTGAGTAGTTCCTTGACAAACACTCAAATCCTTTTATATCACAAAATCGGTTGTTATAATCTTCGGGTTTCAAGTAATGTGTACAGTTGCACAATTCGAGCTGTTTTGCTGTCCGACACTGAATAATGCACACAGAGTAGCTGTAGATTTTAAACGGTTGAAAGTTCGAGGGCAACTCGTCGAGAAATCTACATTTCCTTTCATCCGGTGGTTTCAATGAGACCTCCTGTTCGTTAACCATATCAGTAATAGAAAATAACATTGATGCCTCTACTCCATCTCTGATTGTGATCCTACGATCGAACTCCATATTCCAGAAAGGTAAGTCCTCGGGCGAATGCAAAAACGCTTCGGAGTTTTGCGAAAAGGATACAGTCAATGTTCTCAAATGGTAATCTTTAGACGAAATATGTAATGGGTACGAGCCTAGAGCGTGATAATTGTTCACAGTAAAACACGTTCCGTATTCAGTATTGACAGGTTTGAAAGCTTTGCAGCAATCCATATATTTCTGGTTCCACTGACATGAAACGAACAGTTTGTTACAGTCAGCGCGAAATGAGGATATTTTCTTTTTTACGTCAGATAAATTTATCGACGAGTGGTCATAACTAGGTAAACACGTTGTGCATATTCCTTTGAAGAATGCTATTTCCTTCATATATGAAAGTGAAATGTAGGTCTTTGTATTATTTTCAATATCACTGGTGGCTATTTCTCCAGAGTCACTTATTTGACAAATAGTTATTGAAGGGAACGTAGTGTTCCAATGCAAGTAGTCTGTGCGGGTCGTGAAGCGAATGGTATTCTCCTGGTATGTGGTGCAATATTTCACTATTGTTGCCACAGCTCCGATCCAGACTTGAACGTAGATAATGAAATAGATAAATTTATAAATGAAGGCGATATCTCTCCGAGCAAGGAAACTCTGGCCCGTGTACTGTAAGATTCTTGCACATATATTTAAGTCTATTGTATAAAATGAAACTTTTTTTCTTTAATGCTTCCATACTGGCAATGTGGAATATCAGACACAAATGAGAAATATATTTGTATTTTGGAGGTTTTATATAAGCTTAGCGTCCATTAAACTTAATGGTATCAATTATATTTTAATGAACGTGAAAGAAGAATGTATGGAATAAATAAACGCAATTACTGATAGAAATTATAGATTATTCTCTTTTGTTTGTTAATAGCACTTAAATTTTATACAAAAAATGTGAAGGCAGTATTATTTTCAGTTTTATGTTACATACATTTTATTTACAAGAATGATTAACGAGCTTTCTGCGGATATTCTAATATAATTTCTGTGAAATGCGTTTTAAAGACTTCAATAACATGTTTTTATTTATTTCTATTATTTACGCCAATATTATACATTATTAAATAAAATAACTTTACGGATTTTATCGCGTTTATTTTACATTTTTAAAATTCCCGACTTTTAGTCTACCCCGTGACCACGGCCGCTGAAAAGTGTTCGAAACGTCGGGAATTGTAAAAATGTGAAAATGTAAAATAAACGCGATAAAATCTGTAAAGTCATTTTAGTTAATAATGTTTTTATTTATCAATTTTTGGAATGAAGACTTATTCGTTGCCATCAAATAACACTGAAATTATTAAAATTTTCACAATAAATAAGTTCAATATCTAAAACCAAGGCGAAGAATACTATTTTATAAAATTTCTCGAGAAGCTTGTTTTGAAAACAGGTCTTTAAAAGCTCCTTACTGCAGCTTTTAAAACGACTTGATAGGTGAAACTTGAATACAAACGTGCATCTTGATAAGCCAAACAAGTTTCCAGGCATATTGGAATGGTTGAAAAGTATTATAAATAATGCATTTCAAGAAATTCTATCACGTTTAATTACTTAATAATTAATAAAAAATTATACCCGATGTTAGACCCAAAATCACAGCACAGACTGTCCCTTTTTGTATTATTTATCACATAATTACCTTTTCTCTTAAATATTACAAAGTATTTAAAATTCAAATTAAGAAAAGGTTAAATCACTCATTTAACCATTATTATAAATACGCACTTAGTATTTTTAAATAATTAAAGTAAGACTAAGTAACCTAATGAATTGCCACATCCATTACAGTTCAGTTTCAGTTTGGAACTACTACGATCTGATTGAATAATTAACCCCCAGGAAGCCTGCACTCCCCAGATAGGTCAATCACTATAATGTCCAGCAAGCGGGTTAGCCAATTAGGTCTAAAATATTCCACAGGATGGATTAAGGTCACAAAAGTGATATTAACTTTAACGATTTAAGCTCATATACCGCGTAATAATCATAGTAACCAAACTTTATGTAATTCTATAAGGAAATAAGAATGCTATAAATTAAAATACATATTCATAAAGTAGAAAATACTTTTAAATACTGTTATTGACTTCAAGTTAATAACATTTTTAGACGATAATAATTAATTTAATTTAAGAAGATGGTAATTATGTGTACATATCAAACCTATTTTTAGCTTACGAAATTTTTAGTGACCATTTATGTTTTAAAACATGAATAGTTTTGTAATTATCTTGACTAAATTACAAGTTAAATATATAGTAGTCTTAGTATTTGTAAAGTGCATTAATAATTGTTTAAAACAATTTTAAGGATATTCTTCACTCAAGATGTAATTGTAGTGTTATCTAATAGTGTATATTTGTTTATTAATAGCAAAATGATAGTATTTCCAAAATGAATACTTAACAAAGAATTTTTTAATGAATCATTATAAATTTGATAGATATTTTATGGTTTCGAAAATAAAATACAATAACAGTTTTGAATATTAGCAATATAATATTTATGTTTTTAACATAAATTATATTATCGATATAAAATAATATTTGACTAAATTTAAGATCTTTTACTTAATAGTAAGAAATAAAGGTAAGCTGAAACATTAATATTAAAATAATTAGTGGATATGATAATTAAATTAAATAGAAATATATATGATGTGTTAGTTCCATTCACATAGTAAAATTATTTGTATATTTAACAAGGCACTTGACGTTTAACAGGAACTATTTCAAACCTTACGATGTTGTTAAGCAACGACTGAAGATCAATAGCTACATGGTTTTGGAAATATGGCAATAGATAGAATATTAACTTTTATCATGATTAATTAATGAATGAGGATTTTACCGACAGTTAAGACCTTTTATAAACGTAAATGGTGAAATCTTCATTTAAGTAAAATTTATTGAACTAATCACAAATGATGATAAATTAATTTAGAATTATAAAATAATTAAATGCCTAATATTTACACTGAACAGATCAAACAAAAACAATCTATCAAAAGGACCTTGGAAGAACTACCGCTGATGAGTAGCAGAGAATAGATGAGTAAGTCTTATAAGCACAAGGCTATCGAGGATGAGACGAACAGTAGTAGGCTCTTGCCCATCAGCAAGGGGTCATGGGGCTTTAAGTGAATGAAGGATTCTTTCATTTAGTTAACATTTATTATTATGCCACAATAGAAGTGACTAAGATTATTTTGAAAATTTATAGTCCAAGTTCTACAACTGCTAAATATTTCATAGAACAGACCGAAAAACCATGCACAGCATCGACTATCCAAGCCATATTTGTAACAATTTTGTTAATAATATTGTGATGTTGCAAAAATTTGCTAATGATATAGTTTCTTTTCATGGAATCAGATTACTATTGCTACGATGTTAGTGTTTGCATAGTCACCGGAATATCAGCCGAAGTACGGATGATATTATAAGCTTTCCATTATCTCTTAGTTGGTCCACATATCAGTTTGGGGACAAAGATGCATTTATTATATTGAACTCTAATTAGCTGCCAGTAACTACCACGATCTTTGTACTCTAACCTGATGCGTGTAGTTTCAGCAATACTTTCACCGCTAAGACAGTCATCTTTGGGCAAATGATCCGCTTCTAATGTATCTTTTTTTACAAAAACCATGTCTAGTATTATCACAATGGTGCCTAGTTCTGCCGCTAATCAGTTCCAATTAAACACTACTGTCTTCTAGTTTGAAAGGCAACGTAGCCAACGTAATTATTCTTTAATCGAGTCATAACGTACATAAAATAAAAAGTTGCGTCTAAAGTAGTTTTTTTATAGACATGTCTTTCACGTCTCATCGCTTTAACCAATAAAAACGCAGGGATTGGCTGACGACGTATTTCCTCTGAACCACAAGGAATAGCATCCTAACTAAAATTTCATCGACCAAGACCGCAAGCAATCAAGATTAAATTGCTATAGACATATATTTATTTAGGTTTATATATTTAGGTTTTTATAGTCTTTTTTTTACTTGCCCGACTTTTAGGTCCCATAGAAAGCTTTCTTTTAGTGAAGTACCACGGTAATCTCATGGCAACAAAATAGTAGATTATAGTATATATATTGGATTTATTCACTCAAAGTCGTGTTTTGTTTTATCTGTACGTATATGAATTTTTTTTAATTACAGTCTTGATACCGGTAATAGAAAATTTTCATCGGACTAACGGATACATTACTTTTACGAGCGTTTTATCGTCCATTAAATTTAATGGAATCCATTACATTTAAATGAACGTAAATGAACTCTACACAAAAAAAAAACGTAATAATTATTCTACTTGTCCATCACGTTTTTGAAAAAACTGAAAAAATAGCAAATTATTTATATTTCAATCTTTGTATTTTTACAGAAACATTTTAAACACATTCCATTAGTTGGAATTATTTTAATTCATCTTTAAATAGTAAACCTTATTTAGTTTAACCCATATATATATTATGTTCTAAAATTTTTTGAAGTCAATTTAAGTTTGTTCATTTAATTACAAAAAATATAGTGCTATTAATGCCTATGTAGCCTATTAGTGCTGCATGATTCTAAAAAACCGAGGTCGTGGTTCGAATCCTGCGGGTCGAACAAATTTTCATTATTGTTTATGGTAATAGGGCAATTTGTCATTCACAAAGGTTGTACTGAAAAGTAAGATGATCCATGTCGATGGGCATGTAAATTCGTCCACCACTAACGCATTGGACCAGCGTGGATGTCTGTCCAAAACCGCTAATGGATAGGTGTATTAGGGAGGCCTATGTCCAGCAGTGGACATCACAGGCTTGATATGAATTAAATTATATGAAAAATATTATAAAGCCCCTTAATGCTCAGCCTAGTATAGCGTCGCAAATTAAATTTACAAGAAAATCATATTGTAACCTGGTACATTTTCTAAACAATTCCAAGTTACTACCCTTTCCATAGTGTTCTGGCTCGGAAAAAAATCATAAAAATAAAATAACAAAATCAATTTGTATTTTCATATTTTAGAAAGGGTTTACTATATATAATGTATCATTGAATGAAACTAAATTTTGTAAAGTTTGATTCAATATCGACTATCTAGAGAACAAAGACGCACTACTCGATTTCTCTGTTGAGGTTATTTGAAAACAAAGCTTTCGAATCTTCTTACTACAGCTCAAGCTCAGCGTCAAGTTGATATGAGATATTCGAAACAAAAGCGGATCTATTCAAATCAAAACTATTTACTCGACACGACTCACGAACGCTGCTAAGATTTCAGGACCGAATAATAAATTTAATTATAAAATGAAAGTGAGGGACTTGATAAATAACTTACATAGTTCATATGCGTGAAAAGTGGAATGATCATGTATAATAATCCGTAAATAAAGGAAATAATTCATAATTTTACAATAATTTCAAATAATACTAGATGTGTAAGACCCTTCCCAGGGTCCATGGTCTTGAGCACCGTGAACATGGCTGTAACGCGCTCGTATTATTTATCATCTATAGTATTTATACTAATATGTTTTTATACTAATGTAATTACTATAAGTTTAGGAATGATTAAAGATAGTATAACCATAGAATAAATAAATATATGATACAATAACAGTGAATAAACGCTGGTACAATACTGAGATCAGGTTGAATAATTAACCCCCAGAAAGCCCGCATTCACCAGATAGGTCAATCACTGTAATTGACTATCAAGCCGGTTAGCCAATTATCTCTAAAATATTTAGCAGAACGGATTAGGAATAAGCACAAATTCGATATTCGTTCCATCAGTATTCCAGCTTACGTTTTTAAATGTTATAAACTAACTTTCATATGCTTAGATGAAAAGTTTGGAGTAAATTGAGAAAAAAACTGTTTGTTCATACACCATAATATTTTAAAATTTTACTCATAATCCTATTTTGTATTTATTTCATAGGTCAATATTACTAAACGAAAATGAAACTTTTAAATTGATTTATTTAAATATTATGAAAACTTAAAAAAACCCACCCTAAAAAAAATTTTTAGCACTATTAGTGTTTTCAATTCATATTCGTTTATTTTGTTTTCCTTAACGGTATAATAATATAACACATAATATTATTAATAAAAAATACAGAATATAGTTTATATCTACTTTTTATTACGTTGCTTCTATTTGATAACAAAAATCGCTCACTAGGTGTGAATCAAAATCCGCTATAATTTACTTACAAAAGTAATCTCGAATGGAGTCCAATATATCGAACCCAAATTGCATTGTCGAAACGAGATTTGAACAGCAGTTAGGGTCATCCCCTGAACTCGATATGAGGCTTACAAAATTAATTGCTTTTCTGATCCTCTATTATTGCCGGTTATTGCTTTCTCTAGTTTTATTCCTGTTCATTTATAAAGAATAAGTTCCGTAGTAGTTGAATACTTAAATATTTGTATTATTATTCTTGAAAAAATATTTATATCAGAAATATTTTTAACGTTAATATGGTGTATATGTTTATATGATGTACTCGGCTCTGCAAAGAGATATTATATCGTGTAATTTACGTCACAGTAAGGTAGCAAGATATAAAGTATGATTTTTTGTAGGCTCATAGTCTTCCCTGAGAATATAAATTGAGTTAAGCTCCTGCTTGTCGTTCGTTCGATGGCAAATATTTGGGCCCATAAATTTTGCGACTTGACTTATATTACGTGACTTATCTGTACCTTATGATGTTTTCTCTGTAAGAGATAGGAACTCAGTTTAGGTGACACAGATGATTTGAGAGGTGTTTGATGTTTTATATATTCATTTTGCTTAATACATGAATACAACTTCGCTGTAGCTTTTATATATTCCATGTATTTTTGTCTATTTATCATGTCAATTGATTAAGGACCTATTTCCACCAGTATTTATATTTAGATAACATTGTTTTTTTTATCTCATCGGTAATAATGATTAATTGCACAAATTCTTTAAGAAACTGAAGTTAGGCAATATACGTATTTTCATGCGCTTTTATAAAGTATTGTTATTGACGTATAACGGTAAAAAGCCCTTTGTGGTACTGGCATGTTTCGAAAAAGTCACGTTCATTTTCTTTTGACGTGAGGATTACAGGGAACCGAACAAAATTTTCTTTTCACTTCATAAAATTCTGAGTAATGACGTTATTAAACTCTATTTGATAAATCAGTAGACTAAATGTGCTAACTATCAAATGTATACATTAATGTAAAAACAAAAATAATACAAAATTTTAATTTTAATTGTTTCCCGCTACTTTTACACTTATATTTTTTTTTGTCATAACACCCTCAGCGGCTACACAATCGATGAATACTATTTTTTTATCCAACATGCGTGTTGAGTTAATTTGGTTTATCTATTACAATTTTACAATTTTAGTATAAAGCTGAGTGCAGCAGTCATATATTTTTTTTAATAGTTTACACTTACGATACACAGTAAGACCTTATTGTTTATAAGCTATTCATAGACAGTCAGTGTCAGCACAAGGTATTGTGGTTACGAAATTAATTCAATGTTGCTACTTGTTTTGACATGTGTAGCAGATGATGTTAATTATTGCATAGATGTGTAAATGTTAGTAGTGTGCTTTTGTTTTTTCAACAGATTTTAAGCTTTTAAACCTTTTAAACAATTTAATTTATTTACAACCGTGAAGGGTTAATGTGATTTGTTTACTTTAATGTAATTTGAGAATTTAAAAATTATTACGGACTTAGATTGTAATGTTATAATTAAATTCGGTTGTATTTATTCTATATGTTGTTCCATTATCTTTGGTCATTGATAATCGTCCTAAAATAACTGAATTAATCTTTCAGAAACTTACTTGATCAGGGTCTATAACTGTCAAGTCATAGAGAAGGTTCAATTCCGTTAACAAGAAAAAAAAACGGTGTTTAAAAAAATATTTATCGGGGTAAAAAAACGTGGTAATGTTTGTACAATATTCATCGATGAAAACTTAAAAGTGTACGTTATGACCAAAGGAGCAAAACAGTGATATAGAATGTACTGAACGCAAATTGTAAAATTTGATATAAACTTTCTCTATATTATTAATGTAACTATCTTATTTTATAAATATAAAAGATTGTTGGGAAACACGAAGATTTTAGTGGTTATAGTACTCAAATCTTTACGAATTGAGATACATTTCACAGTGTATTCTTTCCTGATAAATATATCTAACTTGCAATTTATTATAATGCATAAGTCTTAAAATGTTTACTGTACAGGACGAATTAATCCTTCTCGGTCAGTGAAATTGTGGGCACTGCCTAAATTGCATTGCGCAATCAACTCGGGCCCCTTAACAGAGAAGCTCGGTCGCTTAATGTATATGCATACAAGGGTTGCAAGTTAACTTGTTTGATTACGCTAAAAGTAAGGGAGAACAGAGTATCCTATTAACATATACATGAACATGTATTTAAGAAAATTTTGTTGCAATTTTATCTATACGTTATAATAAAAACTGTTCATAAATTAAAACATATATGACAATATCTTTGCGCTATGAAATAATTCAAAATAGGTCCTGTGATCCTTTTTTGTACTTAATGTATTATTTTAAAACAACTTCACAAGTGTGAGGTAAATAGTTTTATGAAACTGATAAATTAATTTTTCTCACGCTACTTCGAAAATCCGTACGTACGTAGTATTGTATGTCGCGAGAATGCATGAAGCTATTATCATTTTATACACATTTTTCATTAACCTAACAAAGAATTATCTCTTAATATCGCTCGGGGAATAAGGCGTCCCACCTGACACCCCAGGTGCCTCTCGAAAATGAGGCAACAGCTCTCTTATGTAAAGTGGTCAACGGTGCTTCAAAAAGAATGTATGTAAAAATATTCATCCCCGAGAAAAGCGGCGTTTAGTAATTAAAGTTCGAAATTTTTCAGTTTAAAAGTATAGGAAATTGCAAAGGGAATATGCATATAAAATTATGCATCGTTGACTATATTATTCACATATTAGGTTTAGTCTATAGTTTAAGCAACTTTTTAAAGATAAACTATTAATTTATTAAATTTAATATTAATATGAAATTTTTAGCAACCCTTTTAATGAATGCCAAAAAAATAAAGCCACTCCTAGATCCTGGTAGTCCCACTATTCCTGGTCTCGGTAGAGGGCATGGTGACGTTAGAACGAGATTTGCTAATAATCCCCGGACTACGGATCTCTACCAAAAACAAGATCTGGGAATGTAAAATTGAATAAACGCTAGGACTTAGCAAAAACCTGGCCGAGCTGGAGGTAGAACTGGGTAAGAAGATTATGCAAAGTTCGAAGACCCGATAGGGCACCATAACCCTGCCATTACCATCTGTCACAAGGCGGTGCCGAATATCTCGTCTATAAATTCCTTGTTGACAACATTGCCCTAGTTACGAGCGTGTCCTTACTTCAAGGATTTGCCCCTTGTATACCTTAAAAGTGTTACAAGTGCACGCGCTCACTTCGGCACACCCTGAATACAAAGTAGAGACCACTCACGAGGACGTCTCCCAGGCCTTGCAAATCGTCCCCAAGGCCGACATTGAATCGTGTTTAGGACCTCACGGTGTCAGTAGTCGAAATCACAGGTGACAGATGCTGGTCTCATATTTTAAGAAGAGGACTCACATGGAATGGACATGGCAGAGACCCGATACCGTGACAAGGAACAAGAGAGACTTCGTCATGACGGCCCGGGAACACATATTCAGGCATGTCACTATGATCAATAGGTATAAAACTGGTAATGAGAAGCTGCGCCTTATCGGGGGAACGTTGGCAGCAAAAGGACACCACTTTGATATATGTGAAATTTCTTTCAAAGCGGTTTCGCAAACTATTACGCCGATACCATCGCTGTAATTGAAAGAAGAAAGGTGACAGTACCTTTATCAAAATTATAGATCAATATCGGTATTAAGCCATATATACAAGCTTTTCTCGAGGGTTATGATGAATTGCCTCTTTAACAAGCTCGACGGATTTCAGCTACCGGAGCAGGCTGGGTTTCGCAGAAGACTCAACACCATAGAACACATCTACACCATAAGGCAAACTGTAAAAAAGACTCATGACTACAATCAGCCTATGTGCCTTGTCTTTGTAGACTATGAGAAAGCTATTGAATCTGTGGACACCTAGCCTGTTCTGGAAGTTTTTTGTCGATGTCAGGTCGCTTATCGATACGTCGAGGTGTTGAGAGGTCTCTATAGTGCTCCGTTTATGTCCGTTCTGATTTCGAAAGGTTAAATAAGACCATTCAATTGCATCAAGGAGTGCTGGATGTTATTTCCATGAAACTTTTCACTTATACTTTGGAAGACGTTTGCAAGACCCCAAACGGGCCTGTATGAGGTATAAACGGCAAGTACCTACAGCACCTCAGCTTAGCCCTTTTTATCGTTACATTGGCCTAGTCCTTGCAGTGCTTGCAGGAGATGTTGCACAGTTTGTCAGTCGTCTCGACGTGTTGCCCTCAAGATGAACTTGGACAAGACAATAGTTATGTTCAGCGAACACGTTCTCCCGAGGCCGGTCAATGTCGATGGTGCTACGCTGGAAGTTGTTGTTAAATCTGTCTAATTTTAGCGCATATTACAGTTGGAAAGACACAGCTTCAATACGGAAGCCGATAGGAGGATTCAATTGGGATGGACAGCATTTTGGAAGTTGAACTACTCTAACGTTGTTGATCCCGCAGTGTTTCGAAACAAGGTTTTTCAACCAATGCGTTCTCCCCGTACTGACCAACGTGTCGAAAACGTGGTCTCTGCCTGTAGGATTGGTCCACAGTTTATCCGTAGTCCAACGGGCTAAGAAGCGCGTGAAATCACAAGCAAAGAGCTAAAGTCACCGAAAAAGTGCAAAAGTTAAAGTGACAAGGCGGTCAAATAGTAAGGAGAACTGATGGTCAATGGGCCAATAAGATTCTGGAGTGGAGGCCATGTTTGGGAAGACGGAGTTTTCGTCTATCTCCGAACAGTAGATGGTTCGGGTTAGAAGCGAATAACAGGGGATCGACGGTCTTGGCGTTCATCAAAAAAGGCCTATGTCCAGCTATGGACGTTCATCATCATCATCAGCCTGTGTAAGTCCAACGCTGGACATAGGCTTTTTTTTCATAAGGGGGTTTATGGACCGTATCCCACCACGCTGGTCCAATGCGGTTTGGTGGGTGGACCGACTTTTTACATGCCCATCCGACGTATGGATCATCTTACTTTTCAGTCAATTGGGTGATCGGGCCAAATTGCCCTAACCAATCAGAAAACAACAATGTAAATTTGTTGAGACCCAGCAGGATTCGAAACCGCGACCTCCAGTTTCCATAGCACACGCCCATACCACTAGGCTACGGAGGCAGCCGGACGTACAAGAGCCCACTTTTATTTGGCTCTTGTACGCCTTGTATTGTTATAAAAAAAAATAAGCAATATTGAATCATGAAATAGAAACTGCATTTAACTAAAAGTGCGTTGTTTTTAAAAGCTGGATTTTTCAGACATAGAATCAAATGGAACAGCGCTTTAGTGGCTCTATTGTTTTATTTCTTCCTTTATATTTTTTAAAGTCAGTCATTTTAAACAGGCCAATTTCCATCCAATTTTTTTGAAAGTGAAGTGAAGCTTTTTTTTGAAAGTGAAGAATTCAAAATTAAAAATTAACATAAAAATGCTATCGATACAATTCTTAGACTAAAATGTTTTCAAAGAACAAATTTGGTATGACTAGTTGGGTTTTAGTTAATAACAGATTAGATGACGCTAGAGCAATTCCAGAAAAGTTTACATAATAGTAAGTAGTAAGTGAAAAAAAATAATTTAATATTTTTTTCATTTACTAAGGATGTACATATGTATACGAACTTGTACCGGAGTGTGCTTAATTTATTATGGGCAAGGCGTAACTCTCACCATAAAGTGAACGTCCTGTTCGTCTCGTCGTTTATGACAATCTTTTTATCCTTTTTTAGTTACATTATATTTGTTTTTATTGTAATTTTAACTTTGCAAATTTTTTCTGAATGCAAGAAAAAAGAGTGTGAATTTGTAATGTATATTTTTTTGTCAATGTAAAACAATTATGTTATGAAATAAATTGTGTAAATACCTAAGAGAAACTTCCGAGTTCGCTTAAGTAAATATTTGTATTTGCATATTGATGAAATTCATACATATATTATAACCCTTTTAATTATCTCTATGATAATTAATTTATGGTGTTATTTTATTGTGTTTATAGTCTTACCTGTCTTTACGAGTTTAAAGGTAACTTGTTGTTGATTCTTAAGTTGGTCGTTGTGCGCTGGATGGGTTAGCTCTCGCAGAGCCATCTCAACCGGTGGCTGCTGCATGGTGACTGTTCTTGGAGGTGGTGTTGTCTCCTTTGAAGAGTTGAATTTACGAAAAAAACCTCTTTTCTTAGGTTTTGCACTTGATCCTGTTAAAAAAAAAAAAACAAAATTAAAATTACTAAAGTATGATTAGCACATTTGAGTACTGACTTGTTGATTACAAAAATATATTTTAAAATAAATCTGAATTGAGAATTCAATGTTATTGATTTTTAATAAAGCGTGAGTTAATTCAGTTAGATCATGCGATGTCACGGCACACTCGATAGTCACACGGCTGTTAGTCAAAGACACGCTCAAACTCAATCTCACACTTTTGCTTAAAAACCTTCAAAAGACGATCGTTGTGTCGGCGTCGAAGGTGTGGATGTGCGGGCGGAGGGCGCGGGGGAGGGGCTCGCCACGGGGTCGGAGTAAGGGCGCGGCGGGAGCAGACTAAGGGAGGAGGTTGCGGGTGAGGGGAATTGGTTCCCCGACGCATCCGACCGACGGTCAGGCTCCGGAGTGGTCACGCGAATGTTAGCCCCAAACTGTGGGGTGTTGGCCACCTCGAAAAGGGCGTCGAAGTCGCGATCGAAGATGTTCTTCCTCGAAAAGGCTGGTGTGGGGAGCGGTGCTGGCAGCTCGAACTCGTCCGGCGCAGGCGTGCGGACGATCTTGCCAAACTCGTTGTCATCGTGGCGGCCGAGCTTCTTGAGCAGTTTCGCCTTGGTGCGCTCGCGCAGCTTGGCCGGCCGCTCGAGCGAGGGCGTCGGCGAGGCCGGCGCGCGCTCCGCGCTCTCCGGGGGCGCCGTTTTGGGAAAGGAGACGGCGCGGGGCGGGGCGGGGTCGGGGGGCTTGTGCTCCGCGCCGGTGGACGCTGGCCGCGGCGGCTCGTGGAGGGCGTCGAGCGTAGGCCGCTGCCGTTGCCGGGGCAGCGTGTACGAGCTGTACGTAAGGGAAACTACTTCTTCTGCAGGGTATATCACGTACATCCCTGGCGAGACCGCATTGCGCCGGCCCCTCGCGCCCTCCGAAGAGGTTTACGCGCGTTTAATGACCTCCCTATCGTTTTGTTCGCAAATCGTTCTGCAGTGTCTTTCTCAGTTTCTATAGGATGTTTACGAACTCCCGTGGAATGTAAACTTTAGGATGGGACTTAGGAATGTTTCTTGGGGATTTTGAGCTAGACGAGGGAGGTGGGGAGGTAATTCTCTTCATGTAACCACTGCTGTGAGCGCAAACAACGCATCTTCAACCTATATGAACAAATAAAATATTTATGTAACATAAAATGAAAAAATTATTGAAGAAAGTTTAATAATTTTACTTTTACTTATCTATAATATAATTATGACGGGTGTCATCTAAAAATTAACTTATGGAATAAATTTTAAACAACTAATGAAATTTAAAAAAAAACCGTCGATATAGCATGTTAATCTTTCTTATAATAAATTGAAATCTCACCAAAGGTTCAATTCGAGTAAAAACGCAATTAATTTAAATGTATTACAACACATTTTTTATTAGTAGGACATGGCCAGGATTAGAGAATGTTTAATAAAATAAAGAACATTTTTATTGTAATGATGCCAGGTACCTCTCTAGAGTCGTAGTATTGTGTGAGCGCTCTCGACCTCTTTCACTTCGCTCTCTAACAATTCTGTTAGTATTAAAGAATATTATAAAAATCTAACGAAAAAGTTTCCTTATTTTTAAAATTAACATTTTTTAGATTCTAATACAATGTATTAATGCTTATTATCAAAATTTTATTAATGAATTCTATCAAAACTTTCCCGAATAGGTGACAAAGATTGCTATGATGGGTTCAAAACGTCGAATGTTAAAATATAAAGTAACTCAGTAAAATCCGTTCAATTGCTAATGCATAAGTATATACCTACTGGATGTCCCAGATTGATTGTCACCATGATGAGAAAAATCATGACAAAATCTGTCCCACGTAGTTTGATAATTATGGCCGTTTATAGAAAAACTTGAGAATTCGTTTAAACTGTAATAATTTTTAGGTTTTGCGGTTAATTTTTACTTTTTTGTTATTTAAATCCTTAAAACCATAACCCTATTTATTTAGGTTTATTGGTCGTAATAATTTAGCCGTTTCAAATCTCGGTCCACAGAGTCCAGTCCAGTATTAAATTTTCCACGTTCATCTGAACAGAGAAATTTTTGAATGAATTGAAGGTTTTAATTGATTTACTTACTTTTGTTGACTCTGTTAAAAGTGGTGTCATTATCTCATTTTTTGTTGCCGAACCTACCAAGAACTGTGTAGATCAAAAACATATTAACTAAATAAAAAAGGTCAGCACAAATTGATTAACTTCAGATTTTTATTCCTTTTTTAGTATGAAAGTAACAAGTATTGTACCATTTTAGAGTTCTGGTTATTACCACCAATTTTAATGTCACTTTAATGCCAAGGCTTGTCTCTAATACATTTGTTTAAAAGGCCTTTTAAAGTCGGCAAACTTTGAAAAGTTTCAATACATATTTTAACAAATAAGTCTTAATTCTCAGAAACTTAAGGCAATTAATCTTTGTCTCATTTTATTAAGTTTCATTCACATATGCTATCTATGGTCATGGTTCCAAATTTTAAATGAACAAAAATAATAAAAATTCACCATTAAACCAAAAATGGTTACACACCCAACTTCTAGGTTTTTCATAAAATTACACTAAATTTTTCACCTACATGGGATAGATTTTTTTATGATACTTCTCACGATAGTTACGATCAATCCTTTCAACCTGTTTTCGCTCGACGTTGAGTTCTGGGATATTATACATTTTGCGAGAAGTTAATTTAGTTAAATATCAATAATAAGATAAAGTCGAGATATAATGAAGTAGAAGAATTTTATGAGTTTTTATCATAAGAAATAGTTGACATAAAAGTCTTAGGTAAAACCCCAATATTACTCCGTTCTTTAAATTAACATTCTGTTACATATCAAATCCACTAATTTAACATTCTGTTACATATCAAATCCACTAATTTAACATTCTGTTGTTACATTGTGAAAAACAACACGTCGCTTAAGCTTTACTTTGCGTAGGAGCTTTGACAAGTAATTTAATTGGGTATATGCCACGCGGCTCAAGCAAAAATAGGATTACAAATAAACTTGTTCCATTTTTCTTAATGGATTATTGCTGTTATGCCGCTATGATAAAGTACGAAAGAATTATCTGGATATTTTCGATTCGCGATACAAATGAGGAGGGATATTTATAAGTCAGTGAATTAAATAATTTCTGCGATGACAACTCTGAAGAGCAAATAAATGTCGCTCTTATAACGAATATTATTTTTAAATTTATTAAAATAAGAACTCGGTGACACATTGACCTAATTATTCGTTTACTACGTTATTCAAACCGTACTTGGAATAAAATTCTATATTGAATTACTTAGTAATTTAGACCCTACCTTATAAATGCTAAGTTTATAAGGTCGGCCAATATATTTGCTTTTTTATACATCATATTTAAATTGTTATATTGTAATAAAAATTACCAATTATACATTTAACTAAAATTTTATAGAACCAGGTTATTGCTAAGCCTCCATGGTCAAGCGGTATTGACCGTTGCTTTATATACCGGAGGTCATGCGTTCGAATCCGCGGGAAAACAACTTTGTGCTATCGTTGTTTTCTGATTGGTTAGGACAATATGGGCCGGTCACCCAATTCTATGAAAAGTAAGGTGATCCAAGCATCGGATGGGCATGTAAAAAGTTGGTCCTCCCACCAAACCGCGTTGGACCAGCTTGGTGGGATACGGTCCTAAAACCCTTTAATGGAGAAGGCGTGCATTAGGGAAGTCTATGTCGAGCAGTGACCTCTAAATTAAAAAAGTAAAAAAGGAAAGGAAACATCTTACATTTAAAAAGTAGCAAAGTACAGGAATACGTACAATCTTATAGCATTTCAATGAGTTTTCAGTTAGATATGTGAAGACTCCAGCCGTTATTGTCATGGCATCTCGTTATAAGTCAGTTGACGTGACTTCAAGAAAGGCAATATTTCTCCGTATACTTTGTACGTACGACAATGTCTTTCATTTGCGAATATCTGCATTGTCAAACAAAAAAAAAACTTTTATTGTTCTTAATATTACATCGATTTATCTATTAGATTTTAGATGCTACGATAGCTTGATTAATTCTTTATTGTGATGACAATGATCGGTCATTAGATTAGATTAGATTTTTCTTCGTAAATTTTAAGACAATTTCTGAACGAAAATGATCAAATGTGTGCCTGTATCCTTCAAAGTGGTCATATATCTTAGACTAATACAATAACAAGAAAATAATCCATCAGTGTTAAAAAATAAATTGAAGATAAATAAATTAAGACGCAGAAAGTTTAAAAATAAATCATAATTATTAAATTTTATTCATGCACTGACTTAATAATCGTTTCAGGATTGTAAGAAACTATTTCTACTTCTACAAATATGTTTTATTATGTTGCGTGAAATACTTCTATGTTGATATAACTATGGTCGTTATTCAAACTGTATTATAATTCAAAGAACACACTGGTGCATGTATTTTTTAATTAAATGTTATAAAAACTCGAAGAGTCATAATTAGAATGTACAAAAAGAAAGAAAACGAAAACCGGCTTGGTTTCAAATTAAAGCAGTTTCATAAATATAATAACTTTTTTATTGCAGCTTTTAGAAATATATGCATCAAATACCTGCAAAATAATTCTTGGCACAATGGAGAGTACATTAATGTCAAGCACTTTTTTGCATACTATTAACCTAGTAAATACGGTATTTCAAGCTGAGTATGGTAATTTGTATAAATATATTTTTGATGATGCCGAAAGAAGTAAAATAAAAACATAAAGATAAAAGTAAAAAAACTATATTAATAAAAAAATCTATAAGGGTTTTTAATATTGTACATCACTCAATAAATACGTTATGAATTCAAAAGAAACTTAAGTACATTGGCTATAGAGTGTGAATTATTCAAAATGTAGTAGAAACACACAAAAAACTATGGGTAAGAAACCTATATTATATAAAATCAATTAGCATTCCTTCCTTAATTAATTATCTACCGCATCGAATTTATAAATTTATCTTCACACCCAGTTTTGATACATAAATCTTTTTATGTATTTGATGTCGAATTTCAGAATAAACATATAAAAAAAATAGAATAAATTTAATATAAATAAGCCTTTGTTGCAAAAAACTAGTTTTCAATAAATTGTTTATTTACGGGAAATAATTTTTATAAATTGCATCCCCTCTGTTTTCGACAAATTTTGTTAATTTAACTTAGAGTAAGTTGTTAAATCCGTTTTAATTACTATCATTCAATGACTCAGTGTTCCTCTACCTTTCATCTAATAAATTATTTAGCTGGCAACGCAAAGGCCAACTTTATTTAAGAATTTTTTTTAATCTTTATCACAGACATCATTGCCTCTAACGAGCTCAAATAAAGCACTCTACAGGAGAATGTTTATATAGTCAACTTGGAAGAGGAAATAAATCTTCACGCTTTTCATTTCCTGCACACACAATTTCCGATATAGTAGAAAGTTCGATTGCGAACATAATTGTTTGACGTTACACAAAGTCTTCTAGTTAATTTCCGAAATGCAACAAGTATTATAAAATTAATAAGTAAACTGGAGTGACGTATAAAAAAACTAAGAATTATACAAAACATATTTTTTTATCTAATTATTTTGTTTGAAAACTGGCATTGTTCTACTATATAATTAAACTTGAAAATTATTTTAATTAACTATTTTAAAAGTAAAAGTGCTACCGTCTTGTTGTTTAGGATAGTAATTATTAACTACACTTCGATAAATTGCGAAGATTTAACTGCTGTCATAAATATTAGATGGCTCTTTAAAGACATCTTAAATTATTTCTCGAATTGTTAAGTTCACCAACAAAAGCAAAATCTGAATATTTTGACTATGTCACGTCGTAATCTATCCATCACAAAGATTTGAATTGTAAATATAATCGTTCTTCTTCTAGCTATATTAAATGTAAGTCGTTTTATCTACAATATACACTTCATTCGTTGCGGTGACATCAAAGCATTCAGTTCTTGAATCCAAAGTAATATGTTAATATATTACATGACGTGATCACAATCGCACTTTGACGACGGTACATGGAGGCACCTCGAATTTAATCCGCTAAATACAGCCTACTTAGCGGATTATATTTCATACCACAAATTTGTCTGTGAATTTTATTAGTACAAGATTGAATATTAGATAATTTATTTAACAAAGAGTTATGAGTACAAACAGATAAATCATACGGTGTTAAAATTCAGTTACTAATGAATCATTATGCTTTTAACTTTTTATACTATTACTGTATCTTCTAGACAGAGAAGTTTATTGGAACAATATTACTTTACTGTTTTTAATATTTATTGATTTGCTATAACGTCTACACAAACAAGTCAACGTTCTGTTTTTATTTTGATGTTTTTGGGCATATTTTTTCTCTAATGCAGATACAGTTTTCTAAAAAGTACAATAAGTTTTTTTCATAGAATAAAGCGTACTTCGTACCAAAAATTTGCACATGTAATCGGATTCAAGCTTGCTGTTCCAGAATTCCCATAGAATTAAACTGATAAAGTAAATTTTTGTCCTTCGATATTTACAGTATATTTATAATATTTACTTCACAATAGTTTTATCCATGCATTTTAAATATAAATACTTAAGGAGTCAGCCTAGGGCATCGCGAGTAGGGCATAGTTATTTTATAAAAAAATACTGCGAACACGTTGAAACGACCTTGTTAACGTAGTTATCGATGCGGGAAATATAAGAATTTAATAAGATTTTTATCCAACGCGAAGAAAGAATATTCCTGATATTTTACATGTACCTTTAGCACGTAAAAATATCGTACAGAAAAATGTAACTTTAAACCGATTTTAAATGATTACATTGTGGTATATCATCGATACGTATAAAACAACATAAAAAGATGTGTATTTGTTTGTTCTGCTGATCTGAAGGATATAACCTGATGTAACTTAGGCTTCTTTTTTCTTATAAAAAACCAGGTAAAAGAGACTCAACCACTTGCGGCGTTTTGATAGTGGCAGAGAATCGCTTACCATCAGGTGAACTGTTCTATTCGTCGCTTTATTCAATTAAAAAAAACATAACTAAAATTATCGTTTTAAATCACTTTTAACGATTTGCAGCTTGGCAATAATAATAGCTTAGAGTGCTATAAGTAATAAAGTAATCTTGTTCTCATAAAATCTCCGTTCAATATTCGTTAGTTAAGTTAACAAACCTTACAGAACTCACGTGCGAACTTATAAGGGATTTGCAAAGCATATGACCATTTTAAAGCATTTATTAAAAATACAATATTTTCAATAACTACCACTAATTTTAAGTAATATCGTTTTAGCAGTCATCGTCAATATATTTATTGAGCTTCTGTATTGGATTTTTTGTTTCAAAAGTCATTAAGTCACATAGATAATTTTCAGACCTTACCTACATTTAGACGTTGCTAATTTTTTGTATTGATTTTATTGAAACCACAAAAACGTGACTTAATAAGTTTGTACTTATTTAAATGTTGGGTTATTAAGAGTTTAGACAAGCGAAGACGCCTTTAAAACACCGGCGTAATTAAAACTATTAAACATCCACGTTCATTAGCAATGCAATATTTTATAATGGTGGTATTAATATTTCATGCTAAGTTAAAGGTGAAAGCTATAATAAAATACTATTTAAAATAAAGGATTTTTATGAAGCTACTATAGAAATATCTACAAAATTTCTAAATCGATTCATGCTAAAGAATACATACTGGCGAAAATGCGTTCATATGTTTCGCAAACACCTTATCATTGACCTAACATAAATTTTTTATTCCTGAAAATATTTTTTCTTAGATTATAAAATAATAAATTAAAAGTCTCTTGGTACAGTAAGTCTGGTTTCATCAGTTTGTTGTATCGCAAACGAGGTCATAAGATCATGTTCAAACCAGTATCGAATTATGATTCTACTGGTTAATTACTGGATAACGTGATGTAAATATAATTTTCGTTTTGGGAAACAAGGTCCTAAATCATAGACACAAACAAGCGAATGAGTAGGCATCATAATGAGCCATATCCAGGAACGGAACATAGAAAGGCTATTATTGTGGCGGGGCATCTTCAATTTCACACACGACCAGCAAAAGGATAGACAGAACGATGAGGCGGCTCTTCCTACACTTACCCACTCATGTGCCAGATCCTTGGATTGGCCTCGTTTAACTGAGTCTTTTATTCGAATTCATAGTACATTTTTTTTGAGATTAGATGAAAACTTGAAGATACCCAATTGTTACAATCAACGATCATGCGGATAGCTGAAAAGCTCGATCAGCTCCAGTGAGCTTTAATCCAATGACTAATTGAGTTCTAGCCAAAATGAAACATGGAAAAATATAGGGACTTTCAGCAGAGATGAACATGCTAGTGTATGACGTGGTGCATCTTCTAATTTACACGATTTAAAAAATGGTTAATGAAGATGTGACAGGTGATTACTGTCTCCACAATCTGATGATGACCACGATCCTCAGATATGAGAGAATTGGTTTCGAGCATAGTTCTTTTATATTTATAGTCTCCACTGCATTTATGGATAGAATGAAAGCCATCCAAAATGCCTACACCGCCATCAACGCAAAGGAGGAATGCTAGACTCCTATGAGCTCCAGTGATGCTTTACATTGCAATATGACCTCAAATTTTGAGTTCTAAGCCAAAATACATAATCATGCAAAAATATAGGGACGGTTGCCAAGAAATAAATTGCTTACGGTGATAACAACGTCGGTAAGGTGGCCAAATTATTTTCTTTTCAATTTATTTTCATTTTGAACTCGTGAAACATTACAATATATAACTTTTCTCCAAAAATACATTACGTAAGATTAAAAGCTAATAAACGAGAAGTGGTAAGGCGAAAATATGTGAACCGATACTTATAACAGAACAACCTATATTGTTTTGTTATTACAACCTTTTGTTATACAAAAGAATTGAAGAAATGATGGTTCACTGTCTACCTTCAAACGGAATAGTTAGCAAATTTGCTAGTAGATCTCATCAAATAAATTTTCGTTAAGCCCACCCCCCTGAGAATACCTTCAGTTGTAATACAGTACACGCCACGTGGACATTTTTCTACTCATACAGTTCACCCCTCTCGGGAATCTTAATGAAGGTAAGTTTATGTCTGTCACATTGTTGCGTAAGCTAGCACAATGAATAGAGAATTGTTAGAAGCTGTCTATAACTAAGGACATAAATTAGTAGTTTCTGCTGTTTACAATAATATCATAAAAATATTTTTTGAATTTTGTACTATTTAAATATTTTATAATGTTTCCCGACAAAAGGATCCTTTTGCGAACCAGTGGTAGAATTCTTGATAGTCAATCAGTAAGTGTAATGCTTCTGTGTTGAATAAAGACATTTGAATTTAAATTAAATTTAGATTTTGATACCCTTTTCGAGTCTGTTGTGTGACCATGACCATGAATAGTATTTTTATGCAAGATTGATTATAAATATCTTTAAGGCTAAATAAGTATTCTAAAATTTAAACATAAACATAACATTATGTTAGTATACCGTGAACATTTTTTAGAAATTAACATAATTATTATATAGAAAGCATTACCTTTAGAGTAGCCAAAATGGGTCCACTAGGAACGAATATTTAAGGTAAAATATTTAAGATGAATTAACGATCGCAATTCAAGAATTCGCTAAAGTAATTTAAAATATTCTGCCTGCTATTTCCTTTAAATTAAATTATCCTAAAAGGATTTTTATGTATTCATAAAGCTCGTAGTATTTTAAGCTCAATAAATAAATCCATTGAAATTTTACAATATTCGAACTAACTAGTCAATAAAGGAACAATAGAATTTTACACACGCATATATTTTAACTAATTGAATCATTTTTGTAAAGTGGAAAAACAAGGGTAATTTCCACACTTACAAGATAATTGCTGTAATAATTAGCTAATTAATTTTGCGGCAAAAGCAATCTCGAACTTGTTTATAATTCTGTAAACATCTCTTAACAAAGTACCGTTTTACGTAAGTAATGAAAGCAAAATTGTATAAATTAGCGTGGTAAATAACAATATATAGAAACAATTACTAGTTGTAAATACAAACTTGACCATTCATTGCCGCACTTGGCCGAATAACAAAACTGTGTCAAGACATACATCGTTACAGTGTTTATTTTTACCACTCATTATCTACTTGTGCCAGAAGCGTCCAACACTCTATTTCTAATCTAGATGTTGTTCGCCTAGGCGGAGCGCGAAATAGATACGCTGATTTCAGAGAATTTGCTATTATGAATTTCTGTTTGATATAAGATTCAGAAGCGATTGTAGGAAGTACATATTACATCATAGTACGTTGATGTCCTTGTGAACTAATTATAAGTATAAAAGTCATCTTGCCATATGTGCGTGTACATTTTTAATGTGTTAGTTTTTAAGGACGAATAGTATATTTACATGGTGATAATAAATAACCTTGTTTACAAAAAGGGTGTAATACTATAATATCGTTTATTACTTTACGGTGTGAGAATATTACTTCATTAATGAACTTTCCTGGAATGCAGTAATGTATCCACTATATGAACATATTATGTTTTATAAATCTAAATAGAAGACAATTACAATTACAAATTACAGTATTTTACTTAAAATTCGTCATGAAGTATAAAATAATATTACGATGCATTATAAATACCACTATAACTCAATAATTCGTATTTTTATTATTTTCATTATATATATATATTTATATATTTATTATTATATATATATATATATATATATATTTGCATTATGCAATATTATTGATTGTTTGTGATTAGTAGGGTAACAAAATATTTATAACAAATCATGTAAAAATGTTAAAAATATAAAATATGCCGGTCCATTATTAAAAGTGTTGCACTAAACTCTTAGCTGACCAGATACAAAAAAAAGTTAACGTAAAGTCAAAATCCTAAATAAACATTTTTTTGTAATCTTATCGCAACAATGACGTAACCAAGCACTTATTTTCCATTATTCTAAAACTACTTTTTTATTTACTAGCCATTTAAAAAATATATATTCCCTGCAATAAGGAAACCATAAAAATAGTTATTAGTGTACATCGTAATGTTTTAAATTATGACAAAGCTTACAGCCACACAAGCGATGTGAAAGCCAATCTTATCAACTTATCTATTATGTATAAAGGGAGATCGAATGAGGTCAAATAGATATGAACTGCGCGATCTTTTGTCAACACTATTGATCACTTGTGCATTAATTCTTCAAATTTTGCATTGCATTTTGATAGAAATTATATAAATTGTGTGTGATATCCTTTTTTCATTACGATGTTTTGTTCACGTTTTAATATTTATCATATTTTATCATTGATAAGCTACATTTCTTGACTTTCTTAAACAGAAGGAAGAAAAAAAATATGACCGTAGAAATGTCGATACATTTATGTTTATCTAATACCAACGTTTATATCGAACAGTTTATGACTTTGGCTATTTATAAGACGACTTTGTTCGCTTATTGTGCGATAATCACTTCAAAAGCTGTGCACCTAGAGTTACTAGTCTTATGAAAAGATTATAAAAATGCATGATTTGTCATTTCGCAAGCAATATTCGAGAGTTGTTCATTTTTACAGCTATAAAAAACTATTCATTATAATATCGAGGGTTTTTAATGCTATCATTCTTTTTAAATTAAAACCTAAAAGCTAGCTTTAGCTTACTCTGTTCTCAAAAATAAGGTTTGTCTCCGCCACGCTTACCTAATTCTGGTACCAAATTTATATATCTTATAAATATTTAGATTTTTTTCTTGAACCAAAATTGAAGAATGTCTGATACTTCTGCGACATGTATAGATAATATATATTATTTGTCAACCTTTCAATAAATTAATTATTAAATAGTTAACTTCCGACCAATGTGGGCAGCTTGTCTCTTTTGAAATAAATAAAATATCGCGTAACAATATTACGAATGAAAAAAAATGTTTGTTCCTATAAATAAAAACGTGACAAAAAATGACTTATTCACATTATGATTATAAACCACGTTTGGTATTTAGCACATTATTGAATGAAATAAGAAAATAACGTAGTACCATATTTTCTTCTAAGACGGTTAAATCTAAGGGTTTTGTAGCATTTAGTGAATGTTAAACGGTCGGAAATCATAAAATCAAACGAAGAAATGAATTTCATTGTCAAAGAACATATAATCGTAACAATAACTTTGTTGTACATGTGAATATTAAAAAAAAACATTTTATCTGGCTAAATTATTATACCTTAAAAATAAAAATTCATTAGCTAAAGTAAAAATTATGGAAATGTCGCAAGGAGCAACTCTAAAATAACTTTAAATATTGATGATTATAGATTTAAAACTATCAGAGATGTTAGTACTTATTTCGAAAAAATCTTTTCGTAAGATTCGATTTTTACTACCAAGCCACTTTTATCGTCATCCACAGAAGCCGAATCATTTTTAAAAGGTAATTTTATTGAACGCACCAAAATTTTTAATTTCGTGTATGTGAGTAGCAAAAACATTATAAGTACTTGAAGACCTGGGATCTCTCTTAAAGTGGTAAGTTCGATTATTGTGAATCAAATCACCTAACAACAGTATTTAGTGTAAGCATCCACAGAGGTGAGATTTCTGACCTACTGTAGTACAGTAGACCTATACCAGTTTTAACTCGGGTTTTAAAACGAACCATACGAACCATAACAAATTATAGACCTATTTCTACTTTGCCTACTTTTAGTTAAATATTTAAAAAACTGTTATTGCACCAATTAATTAAAGATTTTTGAATTTATTTTATTATTACTAACGAACAGAACGGTTTCATTAGTAGTCGCCCAACCATCAAATGCGGGCGTTAGGCTGGCTAAGAGCATCTTTGAGGGTTGGAAATCGTCATAGGATTCCTTAGGCATCTTCCGCGATCTCAAAAAGCCGTGGTTACGTCCAACATGAGACTGGTCGGCAAATTACTTCACTATGGTGTAAGAAATGCCGCACTCAAAATTCCGTCTTCGTATTTGATCTATCGAACTCAGAAATTTGAAGTGAATGGTAAAAGATCCTCCGGGGCCCGAAGGTAAATATGGGTGTCCCACAAGGATCTGTTTTTGGGCCTTTTGTTTTTCTTGTCTATGTAAACAACTTACCATGTGGAATTAATAAACACGAATAGATAGTACTATTTGCAGATGAAACTTAATTCATTTTCAAAGATAAACGACGTACATCAAAAAATGTTGATATCAACAATGCTCTCTTTAAAGGGGATAGTTGGCTTAGTATTAATAATTTGCTATTATACAAAAAAAAAGACAAAATGTTTAATACATTTTGTCTTTTGTGATTTGTGACGTGGAAGTGGAATTTATGGGGAAGAGTTAGATATTGTTGAATCAACAGTGTTTGTGGCATTAAAAGATGCGCGATGTTCAATATTTATAGACTGGCTAATAAACCAGCTGAGTTTATAAGCTAGTCATAGGCTGTCAAAGAAGTCTGACAACTAACTAACGTCCAGACAGTCCGTTATGTCTATTTTAGTTATTTCTACAGTGTAATGTCTTCTGGCATTCTACTGCGGGGAAATGTTGCAAATACTTATAAGATCTGTGTTCTCCAAAAACGTGCAATTCGAGCGGTCTATAACCGGAGCATCAGATAAATCACTAAAAAATCTTGTATAGAAATGTTGACTATTATTTCTTAATACCTATTTGAAAACTAAATTTAAGAGCTGAAAAATACAAATTATTTTCGAAGTCATTGTGATGCTAATCACATAACTACAAAAAACAAACATAATTTAATTCTTTCTGTTACAATATTTAACTTACAAATTTACAAGGGTCGTAAAGGAATTTTATATGTTACGGGTTTTTATAATATAAATTAATTTATAAATGATAAGACAACGTGGTAAGTGAACGCTTGCTCTAGGCTTTTAGGTTAAAATACGATTTTTCTAACAGTATAAAACTAATAGATTTGATTATTAAAGACGATATCAAAAAAATCCTGAAGGTTTCTTTGGCCGGCTCTTCTCAGGTCCGATGCGTATTTGAACTTCAATAGTCTGCGAGCTACGTGTATTTTCACCTTGCGAAATGCTAACCACGTGTTAAATACATCATTAACAATTTTAAAACTTATAACCATTAAAAGTGAAATCAGTATATAAAACATGTAAATCTACCTTTGGCTAGGTAGTAGTGTTATTCAATATAAGGAGGTGTTTAGTGGTTAATGAGCTCTGCGTAATGAAACTAATAGAATGTTTATTATAAGCAGTATAATAACAATTTCAATACGGCTTAATAAAGGCTTTTGGTTAGCTTATGTTTTATAGTCGTTGACCATCAAAGTTTTATTAGATCGGGAAATTTGCATGTTTAATAAGTGTTGAGTACCATTCACACTTTGTTCTATGGCTCTTATTAGGTATTATTTATAACTTTGTATTTTAGTTGTTTGTTTACGTTCAAAGTAAGTTTTTAATATTACGGATTCAATCCTGCAAGTATGACAGTTTAGTAAGGCACAGTTATTAAAGATAGGGGCATATTGCATATGCTTAAAATGGATATTTTATATGATATATACGTTCATAAATAATTTATTATAGCAAAATCTATCTTTCAGTATTTTATTAAGTTTACAAGTTTTTTTTTATTTCAAATGTATCACAATGAAATTAACATTTGTCCTGGGTATTTAGCACTCATAAACAACATAATAAATTTGGGTCGGATTGATGAACGTAAGTTTTACAATAAACATCGATGAGTTGATCGTTCAAAGAGAGATTTATTACCACAAGGCCTAAACTAATTGCCTGGGCGGTTTTTAAAACGCTTCTCAATATAAATGTAGAGCACATCAAAGATGTCATAGATTGGTACCAGTGGAGAGTAGCAATTCAAATGATTAATTTTGATGAAATCAGTATATTGAGTCTTTTTGGTTCAATGTGGGTGCAAAATAATGAGATAATTTACTATGGAACAAAGAAAATATACAAAATTTTCGTTTCAAATTGAATTAATTCACATGTATTATGACCTGGTATTCGTATAGTAATAAAAAGCAATGATAATTGGTAATACCTGTATTCATTATTATATTTATCTAAAACGAAAAATATAACCGTCTTAAAATATTCAACATGTCGTTTTCACGTTTATTTTGTATATACATTATTATGTATTGTTTTATAATTACGACCTAAAATTGACAACATTTATGTAAATTAAAAAAAAAAATGCATAAATATTTTAAGAATATTTATAAAAGTGATTTTGTACAGAAATCAATTATTGTTATATAAAAAACGTAATACTTTAAAAAATGTGAGATAACTTTTTACTCTTTCAGCTTACTACAAAGGCCGTGTGGGTGTTGAGGTCATTCAGGTCACAACTCTTTGCTAAGCAAAGGCTCCTAACTTAAGTCCCGATTCACAACAGAAGAAATATCAATCTATGTCAGCTAGCCAAATGTCTCCTACCCAAACGGCTAATTCACATCGCTTCGGCAGTGCAGCCCCGTTTTCTAAGTCACTTTTTACCCGTATAGGGAATTAGTGACTTACAACACTCTAGCTCCGACCGCATAGTGGTACACCTACCACTTTTCACACATTTCTATCACACTAAAGGACGCGACCAAAGCTGGATTTTAAAGCCGGCATGGAGCAGCCACCACACATGGCCTTACTTCTTAGACAGGATAAGCTTTATCACGCAGTCCTAGGACGAAAGTACTGAGCCCCATCATTACAACATTGTGGGAACCCCACATTGTTGTAGTGATGAGACTCAACCTGAAAACCAAATCAAATCATTTAAATTTTTTTAACACTACCATCGTGCACATTTTCAAAAGACGACCAATATCTGTCATTTAAACGAATATGACAGATTTTGGTCGCATTGATAAATGTTTTTTCATTCGCTCAACAGAGAAATCAATATTAAATCACCTTATATAATTCTAAAATGGATTTCGCCAGTGATACGTATCGGCCAAAAATTCTTAACTGGGCCTTGGCGAGTGTTGGTGACAATGAACGGTCCACGACTCACGTTCTATATTTGAACTGAGCGTCACACCTGCGGCCGGGACTCAGCGCTCAGCTGTTTTTATTAAGGTGCGTATATACTGGACGAGCTGCGCCTGCAATCATAATCGTTCGAGAATGGCACGCATACCCCTTTATCATGCCATAGATGGAGTGAATCCACAAAGGTTTCACCCGCGTAGTGATGATAATTTTGAAATAATAATAATCATTATTTATTGCTATTTTGGAAGCCTTTTGCAGGACCTGCGGAAATAGCGTGCTGATGGAAGACTTTTCTTATATTTTGAATGATTTATGTATTAATGAATTTAAATTATTAGTTATTCATATTTTAAATTCATCTATATATATTTATATATAAGAGATTCCTACCTATATATTGAATCATCATGATAGCTCTGGAAGCATAAGGCGTAGCGACTTGAAATTTGGTAGGAATATTCCTTTTGCCGAGTAGAGGTCAGCTAAGAACAAGAGGTTATAACGAAATTCCCCACATGGGGGGTTGGGTGGTTGCTAGTATGTTATATAATATAATAAAATTTTATTATATGTTGTAAAGTTTCATCAAAATTCACTAAGTAGTTTTACCGTGGTACAGTAACATGCATTCATCACATTGTATGTAAAAACTTTCACATTTATTATATTAGATTTTTTTTTTTTAGAATGTGCTAGGAGTAATATTTCAAAACGTTCGTTCGTTCGTGGATTCGCGTCACTACGTCCAACTGGCACTCTTAAGCGATTTCCTCAAATTTTAGCCTCTAAAATTCTTCAGCGCCAGCATTTGACCTTCACGATTGACAGCACTAGGGAATGTGTAATGCGAACATCATTGCGGTTACATTATTAACCTTGCTGTACCGACAGAAAAAAAGATATATTTGCATTGTAAGATGCAACAAATATATGTTTAAAAGCTTGTTGTTTTTTGTCCGAGTTCAGTAATTTACTTTTATTTTAACGATAGGTGATTTCGCGCCAGACAATATGACTACCATCAGAAAAAGACTTTACAGCTGACAACAACAAAAACAAATTCTAGATAATTATTGAAAGAATAAGTGATATACAGTAAATAGCTTAGCATTAAATACTCAATCCTTTTTTTCATTTTGCTACTAATCTAGCTTTAGTTAGTTTTTGTCGTCTAGTTTGATCTTGTACAAATTTTAATTAAAAGGCAATAATATACGAATGCTATAATAAAAATAAATTGATATATAATTATTAATTGTACTTATGCTATATTTTTTTAAACAATAATAAATACCTTTATAAAATCTTTATAAAATCTTTATAAAACGGGATGTGTAAAAAATCACATTTTAAAAGGTCGATTTGGTTTTCCCCTCAAAGTGACCATGAAATTGAACCTCGCTCAATATGTCAACGCCAAGAATTCCTATCGAGGCTGAGGCAACAAGGGCAGTGATCTTTGACAGAGGAGATGGTGCCAATGAGTTTCTTGAGCGATAGTACTGGGAAATTTGAATAATGCCTCTTTGCTTTAATGCCATTGCACCGGATCGAGGATGATCTGGATAATAAAAGGGGACTACAAAGATTTTTGTATTTATTTAGTGTCTTCTTCAATATGTCATAAACAATATATCAGGTAGGCCAAATAAAATGGGTGTAAGAACAATATTTTTTTTATTTATTATAGTCTATTTGGCCTGGTCTGTTATAAAACTTCAACCTTAAACTCTGTGTGTATTTTAGTAAGACACATGCAACAAATACTGACGTCATTTATGTTTAGTTATGAACCATAACTCGGTATCTCCGTTTGAAAAAGCTTTCAATGAATTTTTAGCTTTTTTTTTAATTGTTAAGCTATAGACTATATCAGACGAGAAGTTCGGGCTGTATTTTTCAGGGGCCTAAGTTGGAAAATTGTCCTGTGTCAAAATCTCCAAATATTTATATTTTCAAACATCTCAGTTTTATAAATGTCTTTTCCATTTTTAAGTATATATAATAACTACTTAAATTATAGAGCGCAGTTCATAAAGCTATCCTGTTATCATATAGGTCGATCAGCATGAGGTCCTTATTCAGGGTATAACTAGCAGTATCTTTTTCAATTGACACATGCATGAATTGATACATGCGTGGCTTAACACCATTAGCTGTCTTCAATCAATTTTTCCTAACGTAATATGTATATCATAGCAAAAGAATACTCATAACCTCAATGTTATTTTGGTATAAAACCGTATCTAACGTTGAACAGTTACTTCTCATTAAACTGATTTGCCAGTTTCGTTCATTTCCTGCAGTCTATATAAAGGCATGTATATATTTCATTAAATATTACCCTTTTGAGCTTTTATGAGGAATATACAAAAATAATTAAAGTAAGCTCTAGTTTGATCACTCCTTTACAATGGCGAATAATTTATAATAGCCTACATAAGTTTAGGTTTTTTTTTATTATTATTTAGTAACATCTTTTGTAACAGTGACTAATATTAAATTAGAATTTTACGACAAAAAAACAGATTTTATTCAGATTTATTAAATGCCTTAACATATTATGCGTTAAGAGAAAAAAAGAAAGATCGTGGAACCGAAAACAGTGTCCTAGATAAATGATGCAACGATTGATATAAAAAAAGTTTTAAAATTAAATGGGTTTCGAAGAACAGAAACATCTGCAACTGACAATTCAAACAAACACATGTCTAGTCACGCACGCATTTCAACACAATTAGGCTTCGCAAATACCGATATACATTTAGGGGATATTAACTATTTAATGCTAGATCCTTAGTTTTTAGATTACTTTCTAGAAGAATATCACAGTGCCGATTTCTACTACAAAACCCGTGGTATGTAAATAATGCACCGCCATTTTGAAAGCAATCATAACTTTAGTTTAATAATTTTAGACTCGGAATTTATATAAATGCATATAATATTTTTAAATATAAATACCATTTTTTTTTTTTTAGAGTAACATCTTATTACGCCGACTCAGCTTTATAAAAACTGTCGTTACATATTAAGTATCATTTAATATTTAAAATAAATAATATCTACTAACTAGCCTTGTTATTTTGTAGAACATCGTCTTACACCGATCCTGTTCAATACAAACTGTCATTGAAGTTCTTGTTTAATATTTTACTATGAATAACACTTACTAATTAGTCATCTGAAACCTTTCAGATTATAAAGCACCCTTTTGTTCAAACCCAGATCAAATCGCAGAGTGTTGTCAATTATGTCGTCGTTTTGAGTTTGTTTTCAAATGTTTTGTTTGATGTAAATCCAATGTACATTTACATATTTATGTTCGAGTTCAGAAGCGATCGGGTGAGTTTATAGTTTGTAAAATCTTAAAAAAGGCAGATATACTGTCATTATAAAGTCAAATAAATATATATTATCATATAATGTTTCATTAAATATCGGATCTGATGATACGATTCGAGTTTGTTTATGTAAATTCATCTTTCTAAACTATTGTAAGAGAACGAGAGGTACAGATATTATGTATCAGGATGTAGCGCATTAGTGGAATCAAATGTCAAATCTTTTAAATGAGGTGTATCAGACCACTATATAAGTACCACCCGGTGAACGTTGTCCTCGTTCCGACACTTTATCCAAAAAAATAAAATAGTGCATATAATCTGCTTATAATTGATATAAATCCTTGTTTATATCGTACGTCGTGGAAAAGTCGTATGTTAATTACCAGTACTGTTTTGATAATACACAACTAATAATTTACATATATGCGATTGCAGCCGTACATAAGAGCTAGTAGAGATATACACGGAAACTACAGAATAATTATAATTTACTGTTACTATTAAGCTTCATGTGTAATCGTTAAGGTATTGTTACTCGAACGGAATCGGATTACGTACGCAACGCAACATTGATACCGTACAAACATATTTATATACATATATATTATTTAACTGTATCACTAAGTACCTTTCGCTGTCCGTCCCTATTTACGTTTAAATGTTTTAAAGTACACAATGGATTTTAAAGTGTTTTTGTTATTACATGGAGTGATCCAAGAAAAAGGTTTATATGCATAATAAATGCATAATATTATAAAGAACCTCCGATGAATGTAGATTTTTCTTATGTGATGTTGTAAATAAAGTTTTTGCGCTTTCATTGCAAACGCTGGCTGAACCCAACGAAATAAATCAAAAGTTCCGCACTGTACACCTTAATAGGTCAATAAAAAAATCTTCAATGGTATATGTCTATCACTTAAGAATAATCCACAATACCCAATTTATTTTTTACGATTTACAGGTAAATATGCTTATATACGAAGTTAATACAACATTGATATTTATTAAATTGAGTACCTTAAATACACTGTACATTTGATATATATCAATACAGGTTTTACAGTATGAAATTCAAATGCCTATTTTCAACGATATTACGGATCTCGGCATTGCATCTTAGCGAAGCCTGGGCGGGTCTAGTAAACATATAAATATTAGAGAACCAGAGAAGAATTACGTTAACTTTATATAATGGTACATTTCGTCGTTACTATGATTGCAATTTTTAATAATTTGAATATTATATTTAAAATAGGAAAATTATTAAAACCACTGTATTCTATGAAATTAATTCGTTATAACCGGGTTTCGAATATTATACAATGGTTCCGTATCTTCAAACATGGTTTAAACGGTTGAAGCGACTTAACCCTTAAAAAAAGTGTACTGTAAAATCGGTCTTTTTGCTATCTGTTTTCTCAATAACAGTTGTTAACTCCAGCCTAGTAATAGTTGAAAGATGAAACTAGCATTGAAAATAGGCATCTCACTAATTTTAAAGTTTAAATATCTTGTTTAATGTAAGGCCATCATCATCAATCATCGCCTTTTATTGCAAACTTGTAGTGCTATCTTTGCATAATGAGTATTGATACTTTAGTAAGTAATATTTGCAATTTTACTTTTGTATGGTGCAATTAGTCGGAAAGTTTTCAAAACAAAAGATTTTATAGAATTAAAAACTCTTCCGGTCGATTCTAAACTCGCAAATTAATATGTAAATGTAATTTGATTCTACTTCTAACAAAACATTTGCAAACAAACTCAAAACAACGACATAATTGGCAACATTCAGCGATTTGATCTGGGTTTGAACAAAAGGGTGCTTTATAATCTGCAAGGTTTCAGATGACTAATTAGTAAGTGTAATTCATAGTAAAATATTAAACAAGAATTTCAATGACAGTTTGTATTGATCAGGATCGGTTTAATACGATGTTTTACAAAATAACAAGTAACAACAAAATGAAACATTACATTATTAAGCATATACTTTGCCTTTTTGCTATGAACATGGTATATTAGCATGTAAAATTGCAATTAACGATATCATTAGAGCCTGGCAAGAAGTACCTTGTGTCGTTTAATTACACAGAATTATAAAGGAGGGCGTAATTACTTTGGTACCAAGCTCTACAAAATGAGTAAGACATTATGTTTCTAATAACCTACGATGAAACATTTATTACGTGAAAACTTCCAAAGAAGTATAGTCTAACACGATTTCTTAATTTCAGTTCAACTAGTACTATCGAAATAACATTTTACTTTATTTAAAATATTTAGAACCTAATCATGTACACCAAAAATTACGGTTCCCTTAAACAACTTTGTTTAACATTTAAAGAATGGATCATTTACCCTTTCTAAACTTTTCTTTTCAATACAGATGGATGTAATAAATTGACATATTACAACCTGACAATGAAATTTTTGTCATATACTTTACTAGTTAAAAAATTTTTAACTAAGTGAACAAGTGGGTTTGGATAAGTCCTGTCTAATAAAGTATGCAATAAAAATTGTTTTTCAATGGATTAAAAAGGAGACTGTAAATTTGAGTACATAGCACTATGTCACTGAGGCAATTAAGTAGAGTTTTATAACAGTACCTAGTACATGATTAGTGTATTTGATTTACATTATATATCATTCAATAACTTTATATTTGTTCAGAGCATTCATGACTTGAAGAATAGTTTCCGTTGAGTAATAAAATTTAATTAGTTTCAGAATACTCACAATAAATGCGATGGAAGTATCACGTTTGCGTCATTTTATAATCCCGTTTTTGTATCAATACAAATGAATATTGTGTCTTTTCATCGAAAAGATATTCTTTAGAGTTCCGTCAAAGAAAAAAATAGGTCCCATTCAAAACGAGTTTGACAAAAGCCTGCAAAAGTTCAAAGGCGACTTAAGAGTGGTCCAATATTTTGCAATGTGCGTGTTATGAACACAAATTTTATGATTTTTTTTAATTTTGCAGAGTCACTGCAATATCAAAACACGTGAATAGCTTGAACGGTGAGGTTCTTCTGTAAGCATCTTCCCGCCGAGTGGGGCAACTTGAGCTTTCACTGGTATTTGAAAGATGAACCCAAAAAATCGACACTCAAGGATAATTAATTACCGGGTAAATCTGTTTACTGCATATTTCATAAATAAAATAAATTACAGGTTTCTTACTCTGTAACACTCATTTGCATCCATTTTTTTAGATATAATGTGAACTGATGTAATGAAATGCATTTTACTATTTAATTATTCATTTTTATTAAAGCTCTCGTTAGGTGTTTCCAAAAACAACAACAAACACTTCATCAGGTCTCAATTAAGTTGTATAAGAGATTGCTCTATTAGAGATGAGATCACAGGTTAGATTTATAAACAAAAGATTTTGATTGTACCTTGATTGAAAACTTTTATGGAAAGTAAAAACCAATTTGGAACAGTAATAGGTTGTCAACTAAACATTATCAGGGGAGGAATATTACGAATAGTTTTGAGTCAATCTTTTGTAAACATCAACTAACAATAGATATCTTCGTTTGTACGCTGTAAAAACTCTCAAAAACTGATCACGATTATGACACAATATTTATATTTTTTAATTTTTTTTTCTTGTTCTCTTGTTTCACCGCAACTGTGTTATCAGGAATACATTCGTTACTTAATAAAAACGGCTACATTACTAAAGGAAATATTGCAATCGCATAGATTTCCATCATATTTGCATGTAATCGTATCGTATATATATTCACAGCCTTATACATTGTTTATATATCGTATCTCACTCACTCAATATATAAAGTAATAGAAATAACACCCTTTCAGCTAAAGAGTATAAAAACAAAGGGTAGCGTGGCACAAATAAAATTATAATAATAACAACATCCGTTTTTATTTTAAAAACTTGTTTGTGAAGGCAAGAATATGAAAATAAAACTTTACAAATTTTGTCAATCATAGAATTGTTAATAAAACTATTTAGGAAATAAACTCAAGAAGAACTCGAAAGCTTACGAACTCTTGCTTTTTTTTCGGTTGTCTAATAAATTATATTATTATTGTAAACTTAATTTTCTCAACTTTTACGTCGTAATTTATAATTAAGAAATTTAGACAACTGCTATAAATAGAATTTCATCCTAAAATAAAATAATAAACATTTCTAAAAATACGTTCAACGTCCATATTGCACATCTGGGCGTAGTAGGGCTTTGTTTGCATTTCAGGTTTGTTGAACTCCGCCAACAGTAGTTTGCTTATTCTAACATTGAGTGTTATATCCACTGAAGTCCAAAAATACGATAATATGATCAACAGAGACTGAATTCTTAAGGCTTCGATAAGAACAGCCAATACTTATTATTGGCTGCAATAAATCAAAAAAAATGTAGACTAGCCCTGTATAGCTTGTTTACTACCTCCATGGCTTAATGGTATGGGGTTGCGCTTTAGAAATCGTAGTTTCGAATCCTGCTGGAAGCAACTACTTTTCCCAGTTGTTTAGGGCAATACGTCCCATCACCCATGCCTGTAAGATAATCAGAGCGACGGAGAGGCATGTAAACGTCTGTCCTCCGGCTTATCCCTTTTCGGTCGTGTGGGTTTTTCGTGCCATCGGCCTATAGAAGTAAAGGAAGAGGGAGTGCACCTGAGTTTGTGCATTATAATATCTTAGTGTGTTGTCAATTTAATGTTACTTTTGTTATTATTCTCTTGGTTTTTATATGCCTTATTACAATCGATCCCTTGACATACGGTTTAAAGTTTTGTGTTTGTATATATTTTTCATATTACCGAATATTCATTAATTAGGTAATTATTAATAATTCATTGTATTCTTTAAGAGTTTTTAAATGTCGTTTTCACTAGTATATTATTATCGCTTATTCTAATTTGCTATCTCAAAAACCTTTAACACATCCAAAGAATAATTAGACAAAAAGTTTGTAATTAGGAATTTAATCAAAAGTAACAAAACTACACACGATAGTGAAGGTATTATTTTTTTTTCTAAATATTTATATGTTAGGACTATTATTATATGCTATATGTTTATATTTATGCAAAAAGCATTAATAAACACGTATCATTGAAATTTAGATACCGCATTCGTCTATTAATATTACAATTTTACGGTTTGCTACCCCGCGGAGATTATATTTCAGACCAAAAGAATTAAATTAAGCCGTTTATTAAGCGTGAACGTTTTAAACCTTTACTTCATAATTTGGAGCGGATTTTTGGCTTCATAATTGGACCAGCAATGAAAAGGGATGAAATTTAACAAATATTTTGAAAATTACAGCCCGCGTTAATATTTATAACATATTTAACATTGGTGAATTATATACCCGTACCTACTAATATTATAAAAGGAACTCTGTCTATCTGTCCATCTTCAACCGTCTTTACTATTAAATTGATTGTGATACAATCTAGTACATACGTAGAATAGACTTCAAGATGGGACATAGGCTGCTTATTATTGGGAAAAAAATGGTTGAATGGGTTAAATGACGGGATAGATATTTATTAGGAAATTTATGTCTTATCATAGACACTATTACTACATCTTTATTTTCTATATCTGTACGTTAAATTCGAACACACCTTCTATTCAAAGCGGAAGTAGACAAGAGTATCAGGTAGTTATTTGATATAAAATGTTAATAAAATAAAATTGCTTTGGAAACTTCAAGTATACATATATGACTATTTTAATTTAGTAGCAAAAGGACAGGAGGCACACCCAATGGTAAATGATCACCGTCATGGGCAAACCCAACCCTAGGGATCAAAAGTGCAATGCGGGCTTTTCAAAACCGTGTAGGGTTTTTTTTTATTGCAGCTCAATTTACACACAAATTAGGTTTGAACATGTTTATTAAACTTCTTTCAGAACGGAAAATACCAAAGAATAAAATTTGATTAAAAAAGGGCATTTTTAATTTTATAATTTTAAAAACTTATCACAATTTGTATCTTATTTAATCTGTGGTCAATAGCTAGTACCTACTTCAAAATTAAATATATATAAATTAGTGTTTCGTTACTGTGGCAGACTTGTAACGAAGGATTCCTTAAAAGTGTTTCAAAGAAATGTCACATACAATGGAATTCGTCATTAACGAGATTGAACCTTCAAACATCTTCAAAGTATAAGTGTGTTCTTTTCTGCGTTAATCTTATTAAAATTTGTGTTAAGTAATTAAATAAAGCCTAACTTAACGTTTACATAAAGCTATTATGCTTTAAAATTCACTTTAAATCAGCGAGTGATTTAAAAAAATATAAATATTAATAAGAGGATAACAAACTTGTACAGTATGTATTTATTTACGCGATAATTATACATATCAAATGCATTTTTTAAATTCTTTATATTTCGAGCAGACTTAGATGGAATACGTCTGTATCTCAATGTGATATATAAAAGGAAAGATAGAATTTACGCGAAAATGCTTAAAAAGTTGATTTGATTTGTATGGTACGTTTATTAGTTATTTAATTCTTCAGACAAACATTTCTAGTTTGTTTTTGTGATAATCCAATTATAAAATGAGATTAATATTGTCGGTGGGCATGCTCGCCTACATTCTTATGATATCCCTCGGGCGCCTGAATGTCTGGCCGAGCCTTTATATGCGAATGACAGACTATTCAGCTGGAAGCGTGGTTTATTAATAATTGCTATTAAATTTTCATTGCCATAGTGAGCGCTTTGAAATGATATCAAAGCATAGTTCACTATATCAATGGAATATCTCATTAGCAACATCGTCTTTTTAAAACAATGAAGCAGGAAAAAGTATACTCTTTTTAGTGTTAATCGAATTAAATTTGTATTTTATATATTCAATTTCGTACGGTTAAGCTGAAAAGTTTGATTATTTTAGTTTTTAACGCCGTCTCAAGCACTCAACAGATACTGGCAATTCGATAACTCTTTTTTCAGTTTTTAATAGTCCATTTATCGAAGAAGCCTATAATATTTCATTAGTAATGCGAGTGGCATGTAAATAGTCTGTCCACCCACCAACCCGCATTGGACCAGCGTGGTGGGATACGGTCCAAAAACCTCCTAATGGGTAGCGGTGTACTAGGGGAGGCCTATGTCCAGCAGTGGACTATCACAGGCTGATGATGATGATGATAATGCGAGTGGGGCCATTAGAGATGTTTGTTATGTTAGTTTATGTCAGGTTCGATATGAATTATTTTCTCATAGAGGTGAGACTTTTAAGAGAATCACCTTCACATCATGAAGGCCTTAAATAATGGTCGCAAAGAAATTGTTCAATTAGTTATTTGTTATTCTGTTTTTAATGTTTTTCAATGAGTTATGTAAAAACGATTAAGCGATGAAAGAAGAGGAAGTAAATATTCCGCTAGGACGTTTTAGTTGTATTATCGTTTGGCATTGTGGATTTATTTTTAAAAATACACTCGATGTCATTGGACTTGGCACCAACTGAATAATATGATCTTTATAGACAAATTATGTACGAGTGCGTACATCGTCTCTTGGTAACACTGCTATTATTGAGTAATACTCATAATATTTTGCACAATACAATTTAAAACAAATTCTGTTTAAGTTTCATTGATTTATCTTGTTTACAAGTATAACTCATTCCAGATAATTTAAATTTCAATAAAACAGAAAAAAAATGCTTTAACTGTAGGTATTCTTCATAAATACAATATTTCTTATCCAAAATAATGTTTTTGTTTGTAAATAACACGTATTTTTTAACGATAAACCGCTATTTTATACCCAAGCGGCTTATTTGCGTGCCAAATAAAGAGTAGAGCGTACCCTGAAAGTAATTTAAATGTTTTTATGTATTTATAAATTTCCCCTTGCTAAGTCGTTTTATTCGATTTGAGTAAAATGTATACGGCCTTATCCTTATGCTATTATTTCTTATAACTAGTTTTATTAAAAGAACTTTTTTTTAAATAATCAATAGTAAAAGCGGAAAACAAAGTTTTCTTACCGAATATATAAGGAGGTTACCGGATACACACTTCTTCACTAAAACTTTAAAACTATACTACGTCGAAAAGTTAATATTAAATACTACGGGGATACACTGTAACTAACACCACAAACACTATTACGAAATTGCAACACTATAATCTATGAATTAACGTCTTTGGTCACACTTATAATTTATCCGAAAGTCTTAGGGAGAAAAGCGGTTCAAAATTATTTCTAAAACCGTGTAAACCGTGTTATAAATTGCTTGTAAAATTTAAAGGTTGCAGGTAGAAAGTTTCAGTCGTTTCTTGTGTATATATAAGCTGCGATAGAACTTTTCTCTAGGATGCATTATGGGGATCAAATGAAGATATATATAATTGGGGTCCCGTCTAAGTTTCAGCGCTAGAATTCGGTTATAGAGGTGTTGAAAAGTTGGGGAAAGTTCTCGCGTGTCGGCGGAGGGGTCATTTTCTTTAGGGGAGTGGCATCGTGGGTCCGGGTCGGTTTGATGTTGACAAGGTGCCTAGTTTGTGTTCGATTGGTCGATCGTAATTCATGGGGTTGTTAGCGCGAAGTGTGCGCGACGTCGCGCGCGGTCGCCTGTCGCGGTGGTCGGAGTAGGACTGACTGAAGCTTGCGTATTCTACCGCCCGCGGCGTCCCTCGGATGCACCGCACACCTTTCGGTATTCATACTGGGTTTGTGTGTTTGTGTATTATTCGGTTAAATATCCTTTAAATTTTTTTATGCAACAGTTATTTTCTATAAAGCTATTTTAGGCCTATAACCTAATTTATCCAAATTTAGAAGATAAATAAGTAACGAGACGTTTAAAATTTGGCGGCTGAAATGACGGGCCTGTCTCATGAAAACACCATGTAATTATTTACTCCAAATACGATTTGGCCCAACGTTATAACATAGGGAAAGATAATATTTAATTAAGCAACTGTACTATTAATTAAATTATGAAACAAAATTTTGCCAATAATAAATGTCTATATTAAAATAATTAACAATAAACATTCTTATACGGTTACATGTGTCACATTTGGAACGAATCACGAAAATTACTAGATAAGAGCAGTATATACCAATAAATAACTTATTACCATTTTTTAATGGTCCGTATCATAAAATTAAGAAATTTAAAGAACATTTAATGAAGGCCTGAAAAGGTTAACTTAAGTCGCCGATAAAACCAAAACAGTTCAATACCTTACTTAGTTTTAAAGTCAATAATATGACTTATTTTAGACGTAATTTTTAAGGTATTTGTTATAAACATTTAAAAGGAAGTAACTAGGGATTCTCACGTGCTATTGGCGAGTACCATTCGGCCTCATTCCAGATCTAGTTTAGAACGGATAGTTAAACTTTCGCTTAAAGTTGCTCCATTTCTATTGCCATCGCCAACTAAAGTATTTATACCACTATTAACTCCATACTAACTTTAAAGTCGATTCATTAACGATATACGTGTAGTATTTAATGTAAAATGTAACAACTTTTTTATCAATATAATGTTTAACCGGATACATGGAGTTTTAAAATTAGGAAGATTTAAGAAGCATTCCTTTCTTTTGTACAGAAAAAATTGTATCGTATTCAATCTGAGAGATTTTGCTTTGCGCGTCCAACGTTTGTACAACGTTTTGTGATAAATTCTTATTTTTTTTTAATCTGAAATTGATTTTAATCTCTGCTCCTCCATCGCCTTCATTTAATCATAAACTCCTGACGCGATTACTATCGGAAATTTTCAATATCATGCATCTTATTTGAAATTTTATACATATTTTTGCCGTAATGACGGATTTCTCATGCTGTACTGTGGAAAAATTGATTTTTTCTAACTCTGAAAGTTTATTTTTATGTTAAGTGCCTCCGGTATAAAGCTGTCTAGAATGTATTGTGTATCTGTTATAGGAAATACTTATTAAAAACTTTAGAGGCGTCTCATTTTAATGAGGTGCCAAAATAATATTTTAAGTTTTTATTGGTTGTCTTTAATGTTTGTAAATTTGTTGTGAAATTTAGTATTGCAATGTGAATAAGCTCTTAACCGATAAGAAGTGAGTTTATATCCCATTACACATTTGCTGGTTTTTTGCCGTTTTAATTTTTTGTACATATTAATAGTACTTTACCATGGTTCTTTGCATGCAATTTTTTTTGATACCGACCAATTGAAATTCAAAAGTAAATTACTTGCCATGCCAAGTTATCTTACATAATTTGGTTTGAGATATTTAGTAACTGTTTAAACAAATAAATTTTACAATATTAGTCAAAGCCATCCTACCCCGGGTCATGCACGACGCAGTGAAGCGGTCTTCCTCCCTTTGCCAGGGACAGTGCTTGGCAAAGGGAAGGGAAAGATCACCGAATAAAGATTAGGAGGTGAATGTTCCCTAGGCGATTATATCAGTCTACTTTGGTTTTGTCGCTACCTGAACCCCTTGAGCAGACATGTGTTTCTTTTGAGTTTCCGTGTTGTCTCTACAAAACTTGGGAAAGAGAAGAGTCTCTTCTGCATGGGTGACCTCAAGCTTTTGGCCCCAAGCGCAATCACATTACAGGTGCTGCTGAAAATAACAACGGAGGCTAGCAGCTTCATTATAATGTAGCTTGGCTTAGATAACTGTGCGGTCATACACGTAAGGAGGGGAAACATATCCAGATCGCATAGGCTCGATTTAGAGTCCCTACGCATTCTGTACCTCGATGACGATGCCTCTTACCGGTATCTGGAAATGTCGCAGAGTATAGGTGTGAAGGAGGGTGATATAAAACAGACTTTGTGTGCCGTATTTTATGAACGCTTTAAAAGGGTACTCATAGCTCTTTTTCAGACGTAAATAAGTTTCGTCATTCGTGCTTTCGAGTTGCTTTGTGCTTTCTGACACTGTGTATTTGCACAGACCGATATAGTGGCCAGAATACTCTATCAACAGCTTTTCCCAAAGCACTGTCTCTTAGCTTTAAGGTTGCTGTACTATCAGTGCGCACCGGAAGGGTTTCTCTGAAACGACTACGTCCGGTAAATTAAACTGAATACCTGTTATCCTGATAATATCAATTGATGAGGTACAGAAAAAGGTGTTTTGGTGGATATCACCATACCATAAGACTTAAACCTCATTTGAGCACAACAAAAAAGAAGAGAACATATTCAAATCTTGCACAAAGTAAGCGACATGTGGCGGGTGCCATATATTGAAATCATTTCAACAGTCACATCAATCAATGGGTTTACAGTTGGTCTTCCAGGGCAACCTACCGCTATCGTGAATGTACAGGGGGTGCTTCTGAATTCAGGACGTTTCATGCGTAGGTTGCTCTCTTTGGGGCTTTGACCCCCATCTCAAATCTTTACTCTTGCTGGGGATGAACTGTCTACCCTCTTTCAGAAGGAAGCGAGAACAACGAGGAAAATAATAATTAACCTTTTACGACGAGCGATCAAAACGTCAAACCAACGAAAAGCGATTTTTCAAGTTTACATTAAACTGGTGAATATTTAAATATTTATGCTATTAAGGATACTTTTTTACTTTACTTCTCATGGATGAGATCTAGATTAACCAAAGAACTATGAATGAAACTACAGTCAATGACGAGGAATCCAGGCGACAAGCTGCTGCTATTAAATTTGAAGTGTTTTAGATGTGGAAATTTATAGCCATTAAGACAGTAAATAATGTTTTACGCCAGAATAAAAAGAAGGAGATATCATAACTAGCTTTGCTGAGCATACCGAATAGGATTATTATGAAGGCCGCTAAAAAAACAGACAAGGATATCTTCCAACAGTATAAATATTTTGATTAAAATGTACCTGCTAGCATAGTACGTACTACTAATTGTCTTTCTACAACTAAGTAATTAAACACAATGGGTATAGTTACAAGGAGACAAAGATATATTTTTAAAATAATCCTTGGATTGGTAAAGTTTAACCAAATGCATTTTTTTATTATTATTTTAGATCACGCATTGTAATTATTGGTGTTAATAAAGAAACAGAAAAAACTTAATACCGACCTGCTTTTTGAAGTTATTTGTTTGTACTTATTATTACAAGAAACGGAAAATCGAAGACAACTATTAAAGATATCATAAGTTAAAAATTTAGGGCAAAACTCAATACTTTTGGTTATTTACGTATATGTATACATATACAGGTACAGTGGCGTAGGGATCTGATGTTCCCACCACCCACTTGACGGCGGATCAGCCTTACTGAGGGTAAGACAGATCCATAGTACAAGTGCAATTAGTCCATTGCCAATCCGCCTGCTCAGCGTGGCAATTATAAGCATTTTCTTTCCAATGAACGCCAAAAAAGGAAAGCGGCCCTAAGTTCCCGGTAGTTCCACTATTCCTGGCCACGGTAGCGGCCAAGGTAACGTTGGGACAAGGGTGCGAAGAATCCCCGGGTTACGGATCGCTACCAGCAAAAACTTGAACTGGCTTCGTATAATGGACGAACGTTGAGACTTGGCAACACCTGGGGTGAGCTGGGGAGACTGGCATAGATCGGTGGCACGTTTTCGAGGTGGAAGGACCCGAAGACCGGAGGGAACCTAAAGTCATCGCCTCGGAGTAGAAGGTCACCTTTCACTTCTACGGAGAGGGCCATCCTACAAGGCGGCTGGGATTCCTTGTTCAACTTGTGACAAATTCCTGAGCTTGGGAGCGGTGAGTAGGTGCGTTAATTGTTCTAAACCCACAGAGGTATCCCTCAAAGATTGACAGCGAAGTGCGCCGAACACTTGTCCGGGCCATCAATGAAGGTACTCCGAGTTGTCAGAGGATGTCTCCTGGGCCTTTAGCAACATCCACAAGGCCACTATAACGTTTCTCATAGGGATTCGTAATGGCAAAGTGGAGACGACAGGACATTAAATCAGTGTTTAGGAATCTCACAGTCGTAGTAGTAATAACGAGGACAGATGCTGGTAACCAACCTCGAGAAGGGAGCTTCTAATGAGCTCTGATTTTAAGAAGAGGCCTCAACTGCCGTATCAGAGTCCTGATACTGTGACGTAAAGAACGGATAGACTTCATCTGACGGACTGGAAAATATTCTAGGATGTTCGTCGAATCAATCTGTCAATAATGAAGGATTCACCGACTGTGAGAGGCACCCTGAACCTAGATTTTCAGGAGAGGGTAGCTTGGGTCGACTCGACCTAAACTTCGAGCAAAGCGTGATGGGCTGGAAAATTCAATGAATCAAAGGGGATCTCGATGCTCCTTAACATATCGGAACCTACATGACAGTTGAGAGCGTTGATGCCTTTGGTGGATAAAGCTATCAGGGATGGAGGATAAGGTTTCGTAGAGATGTACTGGCAGAAGTCAAACTTCCAATGAGACGTTGATGTCTTATGGAGGAACGTCTACGGAACATAGGAGAACTTACAGATGGAAAATTCTTTCAAAGCGGATCCGAAACATTTGCCGAGAATAACTGGCAGTCGATTAGCAAATCAAAGGTCAAGTTTTTAGGTTGAAAGCTCAGGATAGCCATCATGTCGTAAGCTCAGAACAGCTCTGGTTGACTGTTTTCTATCGAAGATCTTTTCGTGAGAAAGAGGACTTTACTAAAATGTAGGATCATTAATTGGTCTCAACCTATAGACGCAGTTTAACGATCCTTGTTCAAAAGTTCACTGGCATTCATTCTGGCTCGAGCTCCTAAGTCAGCTTTGATGAGCGTTAGTCCGCCTTATGGCAGCTTGGACGGTAAGGTCCCGAAGTGATGGAATTGGGAGGACCGAACTTTGGCATGGGACCCAGTCTGGTCAATGTTTCAAAAAGGTATCGATTCCGTCCTTCAAAGAGGATTTACAAGGCGTGGCATTGAAAGCGAGTTGGTTATTTTTCAGAAGGAGACAATACTCTCCTCCAAAAGCTACGACCGATCTCGCTTTCAGCTCATATACAAGCTTGTTTTCGAGAGTCTTGACGAATCGCCTCACCAATAAGCTTGATGGATTCCAGCCACCGGAGCAGGCTGGGTTTCGCAGAGGATTTAGCACCATATCGACTGTTGGACTGGTCCAAATTTCCGTAGCTCAACGGGCTATGGAGCGCATGGTGCGCTCCGAGCGGAGATTCTTTGTCGGATAAAATTCGTACAGATTTATCCGTCAAACTAAGGTCTCCGACATAATGCATAGGATTAGCTCGTTGAAGTGGCAGTGGGCCGGCCATATAGTAAGAAGAACCGATGGCCGATAGGACAATAAGTTTCTGGAGTAGAGGCCGCGTTTGGGAAGATGGAGCGTTGGTCGACCCCCGACCAGGTGGGATGCCGATCTCCGCGCTGTAGCCGGTTCTATTTGGCAGCGAGTAGCAGGGGATCGGCCGTCTTGGCGTTCATTGACAAAAGGCCTATGTCCAGCAGTGGACGGATAAGGGTTGCTAATGATGATGATCATGATACAGGTATTTACACCATATATATTTGATTTTCTACTAACACCGCGTTATATCAGAACTGTGTTAAAACCAATTTATGATCGTCTCCTTATGCGGTTATCACAATTTGTCGTATGAGGCGAGGGTCAATTTAACTTTCACATATTCCAGTCTACATTTCTCATTAAGGTTGAGGACACTCACGCTATAGCTTTTTATTTTAGACTGCACCTTAAAAATTTGTCATGATTTTGCCGTAGTTTGCAAATTTTTTTGTACAAAAACAACAAATTTAACTATAAACTGAGAATCTCAATATGTTTAATGTTGTTGGTTTAAAACTATCATAAGTCATATTGAATTTTGTCTATTCAAAAAGGATTATAGTGATATTATCATCATCATCATCATCAGTGCCTGTGTTAGTGCACTGCTGGACATAGGCGTCCCCTAATACACCCCCATTCATTAAGGGGTTTGGACCGTATACCATACCCACCACGTTGGTCCAATGCGGGTTGGTGGGTGGACCGACTTTTTAGATGCCCCTCCGACGCATGGATCAACTTACATTTCAAACAATCGGGTGATCGGCCCAGATTGCCCTAACCAATAAGGAAAAAACAATGAAAATTTGTTGCGCCCCGCAGAATTCGAACCCACGACCTCCAGTTTCTAAAGCTCACGCCCATACCACTAGGCTACGGCGGCAGTAGTGATATTCTATAATATTATATTTGACAGTAATAACATACAGAATGATTCTTTACATACTGACATTACATCTGGAACCCTTTTTGATATGTCACCATCATTCACACTTATTTATTGTAGGCCACCTGCTCTACACTACAATACAATTATATATTTTTCAGTTCATGTGCTTGCCACCCTAAGAGATGAGATATTACTTTAAGTATTTTAACGTAGGCCATGGTTCTCTAAGAACCGGAAGATAGAACTGTAGTCATTTTACAGATAAAGATAATGGTGGTACCCCTTCTAAATAATTAGCACAGGAAAAGAAATTTTAATGCTGTACCAAATAATAATTTTCCACGATTGGCAAACAAACACATCCTTCATCTGAAAATGTACCAAAGATTGTTTTTCTATTCTTTGCTTGACAGTACAGAAATGCGTAGTCGCATCACATGACGCGCTGTGACGTCATCACGCCAACTGTCGACGCTACGTCTATTCTGGTACGTGCGACATTTCCTTGGATGCCGACCGCGACCGCGACGATCACAGAAAACAGTTTACGACATTCAAAGGTCGATTGTACAAACACTATCTTCACATCCGCACTTGATACCGTGTTGTGAATAAAATATACGTGTAACACATCTTACACACTTTATGGTAGTTACAAACGATGTAAAGCAAGTAATTTTACCATATATCTATGGTTACATTTTTTTAATTTGTCTACCTATCAATAATTTGCGCTAAACTATTACACACACTCGCACAAAAAACAATTTTCCATCAGACATTGCAAAGTTTTATGGTCCGCCTCGTTGCCATAATAGAATATAAATTCTTTGAAAATAAAATGCACTCGGACGTAATAGTTTTTACGCACACATGAACCGAATACAAAATATAAAAAGGGGAAATTTTCAACCAGCCGTGTTCCAAAATTTGAACAAGCACCGAAAATATCTTTTCATCTAGTCGTGCTAGCAAACGCTGCAGATATATTTATAACTGAGGACATTTCGATGTTATATTTAATATCACAACAGGTGATGGATGCTCAAAATAATACTGGTTTTACGACTGTTTTGTTATTAATTATAATCTCTTTTGCTAAACACTAATAGCATTTTAAGTGTAAGAACATTGCGGAAGATATTAATAAGTGTGCAAATTATAATATAAATGCAGTAACCATGGTCAATAAATACTCATAGGTGGACCCCTAATAGGTCATTACCTTGATGTTCCGAATAAAATTAGTACAAATATTCTTTATGTTTATCATATCTAGTTAAAATTAATTTAATTAAAAAAAATAATGAACATTTTTTTTATATGTATGGTCACAGGAACGCTACGGCAATCTTCTGCGACCCTACCAGCGACGGCCGCGCACGCAGCCCCATGTCAGCTCTACGGCCAACTATAGGTTTAGGCGCGTCAGAACTTGCGCACACTTCATCTCGGCCCCTAAAGATAGGTAACAGACTCCCCAAATCTGTTACTCAGGAGCCATGGGAGCCAACAGATTCTACGCAGGGTCAAGACTCCCAGCTCCTAGCGGCGGCTTCGTATGTTGTTACGTTCCGGCGACTCCATGCCAATTGTCCCCCACGGCCTCTCCGCACCGTATCAGTGGTATGGTTCCTCGGGGTCGCGGAGGATATGAAGAGCGGCCTTTGGAATACTGCCACTACTCTTACCCTGCGTCTCCACCTTGGCACAAGACAGAGACTTGACAGAGGTCAGGGATGGCAGCGTATTTACTGCCTCTTCCCTGTCCGCTGCACTCTCCAAGGTGCATCCAAAGTAGGTTTCTCCAGCCAGCTTGGAGCAGCCTCCTTTACGGCCAGCTTTGAAGGCGTAAGCTGGCAGGTTCCTCTTAGCTTCCCCGCGGCTGGCCAGACCGCAGATACTGCCCCCCCCCCACATTACGACTAAGCGAGAACCTGTCTAATAACTTGATTTTGCAATATGATGAATTAAAATAAATTACCTCAGAAATATAATCCCTACAGCAACACTCCATACGACATGATGCTATAGAAGTGCAAAAATATTAAGTCTTAAATATTATAAAAGATCAAATTTTAGTCTTATTATAATTGAAAGTTTCCCACCACAACAACTTATTTTAGCTACGAACTTGGTAGCTAAGTTATTTTTTTCTTAATTGGTTAAAGTGAATAGACGTGCAGGACGTACACCTGATGGTGATACCTGAAATCCGCTCACCACACTGAGACGTTTCCGGGACCAGACGGTACCTTGTAAACAGGGACCTACCTCCTCTAAAAAATTCGCTGCAAACCATTCAACTGTTTTGCAGCGAATATAGTTTGTACTCTGTGTTCTGTTTTCAAGAATATTAATTTTGCATATAATAAATATGTGTAATCTGCCAAAAGGATTTTTTTGAAGACCTAGATATAATGGAAATCAAGTTATTTTAAATAACCAGGAAGAGAAACGGCCTTGCATTTTATCTTGGGCTACTCTTATTTTCAAATGTTTTCTTAATGATAAAGCAACATTTATTGCTACCATCTGCGGTCTTCCGTTCAAGTAGTAAGATAGTTCTTATTACGACTTTTTTTTAATTTCGACTAGTAAACGAAGTTGAAAGAAGGAGTAAGTATATTTAATGCATCAATTTAAGCTTCAAGTATTCGTGCATTCTTTACTTTCTTGAATATTAATTGAATGTTTTGAATCATTCGCCTGAATACATCCTACAAATGTTGAAAACAATACATTTTATTAAGTTTTTTTTATATTAATTATAAAAAACCGTAAAGTAACCATAACCGGACATTAATAAATAAATCTAAAATTGGTAAAATTTTGTTTAATACAATTGATAAGATATGAAAAAGGCATCTACAATACTTCACGTGAGATGTTTAATTTTATTTGATTATAAGATATCAAGTATTTGCCATCTAAATTTTTCAATATATTATAATCATCCATTACCAAGTTACACTTATTGTTCACTGCATCTACCCGTTTCCGTATTAAGTTACTACATAAAGTTTGACAACGGTTACTGAATCAATCATGTTAGAGTTTTAGATATATGGAAAGTAACTCGTTAAATAACTACATTTAACGAATAACTATGATGATAACGACCTATGTAGATACAAGTAAAGCCATTTTAAAGGATTGTTAAAAATGGTGTTCATCATCAACCAGTGTTAGTCTACTGCTGGACATTGGCCTTCCTTAATCCACGTCTTCTCCATTAGGGGGTATTTGGGCCTTATCCCACGCTGGTCCAATGCGGGATAGTAGGTGGACCGACTTTTTACATGCCCATTCGGCGTATGGATCATCTTACTTTTTAGACAATAAGGTGATCGGCCCAAACTGTCCTAACCAACCAGAAAACGACGATAAAACAAAGTTGTCTCCCCGCGGGATTGGAACTCACGACCTGTTTATAAAGCAATGGCCAAAACCGCTAGGCCACGTAGGCGGCTATTTCTGATAATCCTATTTATAAATTAGACTATTAAACTTTACCTAAAAAAATAAGACTTATTTAAAAATATCGTAAGTATTCTAAAATTACGCTTAAACGTTGCAAAAAAGGCGCTTTTAATATTGGGCTTATTTGGCGAATTCTATTGGCGTTATCTCCTAAATAATAATATATCGCCATGATGATTTTATAAGTTACGTTATTAACACAAAATCTACTACTAATTGAATTTCTAGTAATATTTTTAATTTAGTTTAGGCGTTGTTCGAGCTGATGATTAAAAGCTCTGGAACAAACTGAGTATAATAATAGGTATATCTTGTTTATCTTTAATTTTGTGTAATAAACGCTTCAAACAAAGCTTCTATGATAAAGTTTGTGTTACGTATTTCATCAGAATGAGAAAATTATTTAATAGGCTATTTACAGTGTGCCTACAAGTGAACTGAATTGTGTTATTAATTCATTTGTAATAACATAAGAAAGGCGAAAGTTGTATGGTGAGATTTTTGTTTCTTTTTGCTGCGGAAACTACGAAATAAAACTTTCATCATATTTTCTATTCATATAGTTTTTACATCAGGTATAGTATTTAGCATTTATAAGCAAAAAGTATATATTTGGCAAAATATTCGTGAATATAGTTACGAGCAAATGAATTAAAATATGTATGTAAAAGCACTCCATATATTGTAAATCCGTATCTTAACATTATAACTACATATTGGGTTAAAAACAACATTCTTTTCATAATTTTATGGTTTCCATATTAAAAATTGTTTTCACATAAAGGGTTTTTAACGTAGCTTAAAGAGAACTTAAAAGAATTTTCGATAAAGGATCAGCTTACTTGTTAGTCTCAGGTCGTCCTTTTGTAGTCATACACTAGAAATAATATAATATATTAATATAAAATTAAACCATACAAACTTGAATATCTTAATTATTTTTACGGAAACACAATTTTTAACTATATAATAACCATTTTAACAAAATCATTTTATTTTAAGAGCTTGCAGAGAATAGCAAAACCTTATTTTTTTATAAGGCGATGTGCCTAAAACTGCTCTAAAGCCTGAGTCTGTTAACAAAGATCTGCTTCGAAACATGTCTAGATCGATAGTTAAGCCGAACTAGACCTAGAATACATGTTGTATACTCATAGCAACTAAGTGCCATCAAAAGTACGATATTGTTATTTGTCCAATGTCACTCAATAATTGACATCTCGGTTACAATGTATCAAAAAAAAACGCTATTTATAAGGATGTAATTACTTTTGTGATGTAAAATATTCATTGTCTATCTAAAGCTACAAGAACTTTTTTTAACATAAGCTTGTGGCTCTTCAGTCGGTGGAGGGTTAAAGTGGTGGCAAGTTCACCGTAAATGGGCGAATACCGTGTAAACCATTTTAGGCGCTGTTTTCATGTGCATAAAAGAAATTTATTTCATAATTAAACGTACAACACGGTAATGTTGTGGTAAAAATGGATGTTGGAGGTAAAAGTGTCGGACCCTTTTTATTTCTGCTATGATTTAAATATTAGTAAAAAACAAACGATTGTAGAGCTCCATTTTTGAATAAGCTTGTACAACTGTAAAAGCACAAACCAGACTTTTCGCAAAAAAGTAAGCGTAATAAGCAAAAAGTATATTAGTGACACCTATTAATTAAAGCAACGTTTCATTCCTGACTTAACAGCCATTTCTTCTAATGTAGTCAATACGATTTTGATAAATTGTATATAGATGGCGCTGAATTTAATTTTTAAATGTAAATTATTTACAACTTCTTTTATTTCACATCTATAACGCTATAAACAAGATTTTTAACGTTTGCACTTAATGTTAGTATTGTTGTGCATTTACATTATTCTATAAGGCTTTGTTTTAAAATTAACTTAAGAATTCCTATTTCTTTAGATAAATAAGATTTCTTCAGAACAATTTTAGTGTGGGAAATGCCAAGTTGAATGGTATGTAAGAGCTCCTTCAAATTGGGTCACAGAGGGGTCAAGGCTTACATCTTTGTCTGTGGAGCGAGAATCCACCCATTTCAGCTAGAACCGAGTATAATATTAAATATTATGTAACGACTCTTATATTATTTTATTCTTTAATGCGCAAACAACTCTAAGAGTCAACTTTTCTATATGCCTTTATAATGTAGTATAAGTAGTGCATAATCTACACATAATCTACACATAGTCTACGTATTTTATTTGGAAGGTATTTTGTAATTATTTTAGAAATTATTGTAAAAATCCTAGTTTTTAACTAACATCAGTGTGACCTTAGATGGCAACAATATTAAAAACCAATAAAGTTTTCCTCAAAACAGTCAACTTAATGTGTTTTTATTTTACTTTATCGTTTATTACATTGATCAGGGTTTTTATAATAGGTTAAACAATATCAAAAACAATATTAAGGCCTTGCTAAATCCGTGTCAACGGTTAAGGGCCACTTTGAGAAATTGGGCAGCGTTTCCCATAGTTCGCTGCCAATGGGGGCATATACGTTCAAGTAAAAACTTGACAAGCTCGTACAGGCTGCGCGCGCAACCGCCGCCATCTTAGATTTCCTTCCCTCTCCCGTGACACTGTAGAGAAGGCCCAGGACGTAGGCAACAGCTGTAAGCGCGAAACAGCCAAAGTGTGGGCTATATTTAACACCAGATTGGAAAACTAGAATAAAAAATGTGCATAGTAAGTGCTGGTTCTCATCTACAGCAATCAGTATATTATTTATTATTGTAACAAGTGTTGGAGGTGTATCGGAGTGTATTACGAAAGAACGTTTTCCAAGTATCGATTTTATTTTCGAACATCCAAGCTGTAAGCGCTGTGTGTAACATTAATAACAAGAATAACGTCGACAGGACTAAAAAATCAGTTTTTGTCCATTCCAAAGGCTAATAAGTATATACAAGAAATCGATAATCACGTAAAACTGACATCTGTTCCCTTTACGTGATGCGAATCTAAAAGAGATAGCTGTACTTTACGTCGCTGAAAATCATTCTGGTGACAAAATATAAATACTATACAAACTAATTTTTGCAAAAAAAAGAAAATATTTAAATAAAGGTAAGTATACATATGCTTAAGTGGCGCCTGTTTTAAAAATTAAACTTCTAATTTTATTATATATTCTGAAATTTAAATGTAAGATCATATAATTATATTGTTAAATGTTTAAAAAGCTTAGCCACACAAATTTTTCTTTGTAAGTTACGCCCCCTCTTTTTCGCCTACGTACCACCTACGCAATCGTCTGCTACTTGCTTATATTCTAAATAATATTATCATAATCTCGAAAGCTTTGGGATATGAAGTGGCTTAAAATTCCATTAAAGAACATGATATTTCAGATTCTTAATGGAATTTCCAAAAATAATATTAAATTTAAAGATTTCAAAAATATGCAAAACACTTCATGATTTATATAACGTGTGTACATATTGTTATGAAATTTTATACATTAATAAATAAAAATAATTAGTTCTTCAATAGTCTCAGCTATAACTCTACCTCAACAAATATAAAGTTTTATAAGAGTATGTTTATTACAAGTTATACATAATTGTGCAATTATTAAACAGGAAAATCTGGTAAGGTTTTTTTGGTTTCAGTAATATTTAGGTTTCACCTGTTTTTTTATTAATAAAATATAAATCCTGGATTCTATGGCAATGGCGAAGGATGTACCTATATACGTTGTCTATACTTGGATTAATTATTTGTAATTATTTTTTTTTTCTTTTATTCATAATACTTAGTAAGCTAGACACACCAACAGAGGTTTATCACATGTTTTATCTACCCTTATACGCAACATTGTCTTAATCAGTTAAAACGTTACGCTTATCATATATTTACTCAAGTAAGAGCTTACACAAATAAAATAAAATGGTTTCTATGTGTTCCGTATTATAATGATGATTTCCTTTTGTTATAAATAATTATTAAAATTTATTGAATGTACATTATTCATACGATACTTTAGATAGAAAAAATCTATGTTTAAATTTACGATTCAAAAAGGTACTATTTCAATTTGTAAAACTAAATCATTTCATATTTATTCTATATAAAGAGATTATAAAAATAATTTGTCATTTCACAAGCTTTTTTCTTAGTTCTAAGTCAGTTTAATACAGATAATGTTGAACTATTTTACTATTATAAAAAAAGGGGTTCTTAATACGCGACTGGTGATTTATACTCTGCACATTAATGTCATTGGAAGTTATAATACTTTATAATTTACGACTTTTTAGAATGAATTACCGCTGTTGTAAACTGGAATTACTTATAAGTGTTAGTCATCAAAAAAGCATTTTCTTGGCATTAAATTATAATTATGTAATTTCTTATATTTTTACAAAAATATTGTACAATCAAACTAACAAGCATTATAGAGCCCTTTGTAAAAAATAATTATTTGAAATTAATAATGCAATTCCTGTACATCTCACAAGTCATCATACTAATAATAACTACATATTAAAATCCAATACAATTATAGCATTGTTTGCTTTATGGTCGAAATGTTATAAGTATGCTATTGTCAAAATTATTATTTATTTTTTTATTTGATAATAAAAGAAAACTTAACGAGTTAGACTAAACATTACCGACAAGAATTTTCTCCCAAAAGTCACTCATAACAAAAATAAAAAAACAATTTGTAAATTTAGTTAAACTGTATATTGTCTACATTCGATATTATGCAACAAACTAACGGTTAAAATACATACAGTAAAAAGGGAAATCATAGATAACAAACTAAAACGAACTTAACGCGTTTATAAATGGGGTTAAACTTTATTTATTTAAATTTGGATTTTATACTCATATTGTTAAAGTCGGTTTTAGTAATGGCAATTTGAATACTTGATATCTAAACTGTATAGTTTACTAATATACTGGGTTTTGCACGAAACAGTGGTGTCGTGGAGATAATTCATTTGAAAAATGTAAACACAAAATCATTGCCACGTAATTATTTATATTCATAATTATAAAAGCTTTATATTATAAAAAAAAGTATCGTAACGTACTTTTATTGTTTTATATTGTGTGTGTTTTGTATAATTAACAATTTGTCTATCAGATGGGCGGTGCTGATATCAAATGGCAGAAGGATGCCGCTGACCAGAACTTCGATTACATGTTCAAGCTGCTTATCATAGGCAACAGTTCCGTCGGTAAAACTAGGTATTGACTCTTCTTTATTTAAATGTCTAACTTTTTAAATTAGTCATTGAATTCGTTACTTTTTCACATTGCCAGTTACAAATAATTTTTAAAATTTAAATTTCAGTTTCCTATTTCGTTATGCGGACGATTCCTTCACATCGGCCTTCGTGTCTACCGTCGGTATAGATTTTAAAGTGAAGACCGTCTTCCGCCACGATAAGCGTGTTAAACTTCAGATATGGGTACGTATACAAATAATCATTTAGTGAATTAAAATATACCTATAACTGGACCTTTAAATATATTCTCTACATTATCTTTATTACAAGCAAATGTGAGTCGTCTTTTTATTCTTTTTGACATTTTTCTATCATAATTTTTATTGTGAAACGGCACAACAGCAAGTTGTACTGCGTTATAATAGTTAATTGATTTTAGAGTTTCTCAATTGATATTACTCTAATTTACAGGATACAGCTGGACAAGAGCGCTACCGTACGATTACTACTGCTTATTACCGTGGAGCTATGGGCTTTATATTAATGTACGATATAACTAACGAAGAAAGCTTTAACAGCGTTCAAGATTGGTAGGTATAAAAGTAATAGTTACCATGACTTAATGCTATATATGAAGAATAATAAAATAATTTAATTTAAAACAATTATCTAATTATGATGAACATAAATAAACCGTATAAGTAAGAGGTGATCGCATGATGAATATGTAATGATAAAGAGGTAATAGTACGGATCAAAATTGTAAGAAGTTATGATGATAAGTTTTCTATAGGGTAAAGCGACTAAACTCTCAAGTTGCCTCTTCTGGTAAGTAATACGCCTTTTCCATAAGAAAAGTAAATCTTAGTGTTGGTACGGTAGGAATGAGCACCTTGGTGATAATTTTCCCTAAAAAAGGCAATCTCTAAAGTACAAGCCTTTTTTTAAATTATATATTATAAATTAAGGACTTTAAATAATAACTTATGAGTATTTATAATTAAATTGATGCTATAAGTATAATATAAAACTAACAGCTACAAAACTCTAAAAATTTAATCAGTAGTTAAAATAGTCTAGTTTAGGAAGAATTGCCATTTTATTTATTATTGCAGTTTCAGATATTTTATACATATTCTTAATTAAACAAAAGCTTATCATTAATAAAATTCAAGAAAGGGAGCTTAAATCAATCAGTAAAAAAGAAAAAAAATATAAAATTGTAATAAGAGAGAACATTTTTATTTGATACAGAACCAAGAATCAAGATATGTCAGGCAAAAACGCATTCATACGCATTGCCGTTGCTAAACCTTCTAATATAGATAAAGTAAATTATAAATGATTGAATAAAAATTTCAAAGAAATTATTAAGTTAAGAAAATATTACAAAGAATTAACAGGATATAGTTAAATTACCATTACCCTGCCTTTAACACCGTTATATGATGATTGAATAAAATGTTGTATTAAATATGCAAGATTACATTTTAAATGTAGATTTTTTTCACAACTGTTTAGTTATTTTTTATCAAAACTAAAAAAAGCCTGCATTGACCATGACGTCATGATTCCATGCAATCCAAAACTTAGTATAAAAGACATCACTAATTGCATATTTTAGTTACTAAAAGTAACAATCAATTTGTTGCTTCTATTCCATGTATGATCATTTTATAATATCTGGCGTTAGCTAAACAAAACATTGACGAGGAACATGAAAGAGTGACTTTTTGAATATGGTTCACTAATGACTTTAGATTATGATTAGAAGTCAACGCTTAGGTTGATTGCTTTGCTAATTTCACAGTAATAAGAAATTTAACGTTGAAAAGTAGCAGATATTTATGTGAAGTTTATGCCAAATTTAATCCACGAGAAAATTGTGCGCATTATTGTAATTCAAACGTTAGTTCTTTAGACCTTAATGCTGTTAAAAAGCTTATTTTTCTAATAGCAAGTATTACAAAATTTTTTTCAACGTCTTATTTTACCTGGGGTCATTATTTACACTTGCATCTTGATTCATGCCATAAATCGACCGCTTCTTTGATCAAGAGATTTTAGACTTGGTCTTGAGGATATTTATTTATCGTCAATTTCTTTTGCACAGTTTTATCTGTGCATCCTAGCGCCATATTATCATAGGCTTCTTTTACGTTAAATTTATGTGCAACATCAAGAAATCATATAGGATCTTGAATATATGCACATTTTTTAATATAAAATATTTTAAGAAATATATATATCAAACGATCTATTTATGCGTGTTATACAAATTAGAACTATGAGTTATAAATGTCATTATCTATAAAAATCACTTATTTATTCGATATGAATTTATTATTATTTTTTTTTTTTACAACATTATCAATTCCACTAGTTTACGGAGTTTTCGCTAGTTGAAACCCAGCTGATTCAAAAAGGTTTGTTATTTAAAATGTCCATTTTAAATACCAAACCCTGACGGTTAATTCAAAAACATTGAGATACAGTCGAAACGTATGGAATAAATATATATAACTAACGCGAAAAATCTGTCAATTAGTCATCTTGATATTATTTTATTAATTATACATTATTTTAGTATAACCTAAAAAATATGCTAAACAGCAGTGATAGTGTATTTAGGTTATCGTGGTTTACTAATAATCTCTCTTGGATTTACGCGAATACAACATATGATTTAATATAAGTATTTACTGATTTTATCGAGGTTTATTAAGTTTACAATCTTCCCGATGTTTCAAATACTTTATAGGATCTCAACACTTCTTAGTCTGCCCGTGATCATGGATTCTGTAAAATATCTGAAACGTCGATATTATAAAACTAATTAAACGCGATAAATACGTAGTCTTTTATTAAATAATCGGTAGTTTTATTTTTTACAAGGCACCCTTTGGAGTAGTACCACCGCAGCGCCTATTTCTACCGCAAATCATAGTGTATAATCTGTCCACTATACTAATACTGTCTTTCGGTTTGTACGACATCATAGCCAGAGTAATTACTAAGTAAACGTTACATAACATCTAATTTATCATGACTAAACCTGAATTTCTAAATGGTAGGGCGTATCACTCACCTCTAGGTGAATGACCTGCTTGTCTTATTGATTGAATAAACAAAACGCCTCCATATTTAAAAGACTCGGTAATTTATAAAATTAAAGTAATTATTCTTTCTTAATTATAGGGTCACTCAAATAAAAACTTACTCCTGGGACAATGCACAAGTGATTCTTGTTGGCAATAAATGTGACATGGAGGAGGAGCGTGTCGTTAGTGCGGAACGTGGGAAACAACTTGCGGAGCAACTAGGGGTAGAATTTTACGAGACAAGCGCTAAAGAAAATATTAATGTTAAGGTATGTATTAATATAGTTTGAAAACATAAGAGATTAATGTCAAAAACCTTATTAATCAGAAAATCTTCCAGACATATCGACACCTAACAAATTTTTAATTTAAATTTTTGAGGGGATTTAACGTGAAGACATGACGGATTTATTTACATTTTTACGTATTTTTGACTTAAAACTTGTTAATTTGTGGAATCTTGTGAATTTATAGAAAGGAATGTAGTTAAAAGTTCATGTTAATAAAACGTTGGCAACCCATTGACAGTCGCCCGCGGGGAACTTTGTGTTATTGTTGTTTTCTGGTTGTTTAGGAAAATTTGGGCCGATCAACAAATTGTCTTAAAAGTAAGATGATCCATACGTCGGATGTGCATGTTAAAAGTCGGCCCGGGAGTCCAATGCGGGTCTGAATCCCACCTAGCTGAGGTGGGATTCAGTGATGATGATGATATAATATATTAGAAAACCTACAATAAATGTTGACTTAATGGCTATAGATTTATTTAAATTATTAATTTGTCGTGTTTCAGACGGTTTTTGAGCGCCTGGTGGATATAATATGCGACAAGATGTCAGAAAGCCTGGACTCCGAACCGGCGATGCTGGCAAGCGGTGCGCGTGGTCAAAAGCTCACCGAGCAACCACAAAGCAACGCTAACCCCAACTGCAACTGTTAAAGCTCTGCAAACATTTGACGTAATGGAGAACCGTTAACGTCAAAAAGCTTGAAATTTTCTCCAAAGCTAAACAAAGCATGTCACGTATGATATAATCAATGTTTACTGCTAAACTAACGATATATAAAAACAAGCTTTTCATATACATCATGTTGTTGTGTGAGGATGGTTTGCGGTGTTTGCAAGATGATTTGATATCAGTCTTATGGTACGCTCTTTAATGGCGAATGGTGTTTTAATTGAGTAAACGTTATGAAATATCGGAACTTTTAATGTCTGTAGAAATGTTAGATGGAAATATTTCGATGTGAATGTATCAGAATTACTTTAAAGTTTCCAATGCATTATCAATACTTTAGAACATTGTTAAATTTGTGTAACAATAATGTTTAAAAAAATATATAACGTATTAGAATTGATAATATAGATGTTAGATAGCTATTGTCTATTTACTGCGAGCTGGAGTAGGGATCTGATACTTATTTAGATGTTATGAATGTATCTCGGAATCTTCTACGGATTAAATTATTTCATTATTTATATATCCGTTGAAACTGTTAAAATCTCTATATTTCTTTATAGATTACTTTTGATGAGTTTAAAAATGGATACGATCGTGCAGCTATCTAAAAGTACAGTTTACATTTGCCAAATATAAGGTTTTGCGCAGAAAAATGTTGAACCATTTAAATTGATGTCACAGTCAATCGAAGAAACTTGGATCGGATATTGGACCAAAGTCAAGTATAAGAAGAGTTCACATAAATATTCATAGTTATCAAAGGCGCAAAATATTTTTAGACACGTGTTTATTCATTATAGTAAATTTATATAACTCATGAATTACGTAATAGTTCTTCATATATTTTGCTCGAAATTTTTTTTTAGTTGACATCAAACGTTTTGCTTCAGTTTTACTTTGTGAACTATTTAATATTTTCCCTTATAATACAATTTATTCAATTTAAACGAGTATTATACGCTTTTGGTTAAGCTAAATATATACTCTTGGTAATGCGTGTAGAATGTTCGCCTGCGAAAATATACTATTACTGAAAAAAAATCTTAGTTATTGTCTTTAATGCTAAGTATATGTAGCGTTTGTAAATACGTTAATTCATTGTGTAAATTAACAACTGTATAGTATATCTACTTGAGTAAACCTATTTGTATTCTTGTTACTATCAATGTTACTATAGATTTTTTTGAACATTATCGCCGAATACTGAAATTCCTAACAAATATTTGACATTTCATGAATGACAACGTAAAGGTATTCTCGGATGTGAAACTGGTCTGTTAATAGGTTTACTATCTTTAGAATATATAGACAATACAATTTGTATCGATTTCTGTTCTGGAATGTGCACATTATTCTTAGGAGATAATAGCAAAATATTACACTACTTTAGTCTAATAATTGCTTCATCTTTTGATGAAAACTTATCGATTATACGTATATCAGTTGGGTCCTATTTAATAAAAGTTATTTATACATTCACATGGACGAATTGATGCTTTCATATATTTATATCACAGAAATAATAGTCAAATACTAGAAATGAATATAAAGAGAAGTTGACTTGGAAAATATTTCGTTAAATTGTCAATACAACGGAGTTGTTTACATCCAAATAATTATTGTTACGTATTGTTTTTTTTAACTTACAATGTTTTTAAATCCATGAGAAATATCTCCAAATGTCAATTTTCTGTGGATCAATTACAGATAGAAAAATAATCCGATAAAATAACTTTCTAAAGGTAACTAAAGAAAATATAGGTATCGCAATGATACAAATGAAAGATGTAACATATTTGTTGGTTTGAAACGGGGAAGTGCAAGCATATCTTAGTAGAAGGCTTTAGATAAAGTTATTTTGAATTATCACAAAAATGTTAAGTTTATTAGTAATCGGAATCTCCTCTTGGTTGACTATTTAATAAAACAACTAGTTTCCGAACTTGCAACTCAAATTAAAAATTATATATAAATTTAAATTGTTGCAGTTATCTAACACTGTGGTAGTTGTTCACGAAAAATTATAATCGTTTAGCTGTATTAATTACTGTACGTTAATATTTGTTGTGTGTTAATAAAGAAATCATTTAAACTTAATAGCTGTCTTTAAAATTTCTTAATATCATTTTACAAGTATCTATCAAGTATGGTTTTTAGTAGGTACCTTCAAAACCCAAAAAATATATAACTTTGAGCACTTCTCTAGATAGTCATGACTTTCAGTGTGAAAAAATTAACCAATATTTTATTGATTTTTTATTGGCATGGTCAATGTAGATGGTGTTACTCTCGAAGTTTTTGATGAATATATCTGCGCATACAGTTGGGAAGACGCAGCTTCTAAAGGGAAGCCAATAGAAGGATCCAGTTGTGCTGGGAATCATTTAGGAAACTAGACTAGATTTTTACTTCGTCGATACCGCAGGGTTTGAAGACGAGGGTCTTCAACCAATACATACTCGCAGTGAGGACCTGTGGGACTGAAACTTGGCCGCAAACTGTAGGATTGGTGGGGATCAAAACTTGTGGAAGTTAGCCATAGCTCTATGGGCTATAGAGCGCGCCATGCTTAGTTTTTTGTAAATTATTAATGAAAAAATTCGTAACGAATTCATCCATCAAAAAACTAACGTCACCGACACAGTGCATAGGATCAGCGCATTGTAGTGTCAGTGGGCCGTCATATAGTCAGAAGAACGGATGGCCGATGGGCCAATAAGGTTCTGGAGTAGTAGTCGCATTCGGGAAGACGACGAGAGCATTGGTCGAAATGGTATGGTGACCTCCGTGCATTAGCCGGTTCAAGGTGGCAGCGAGTAGTGGGGATCGGCCATTTCAGCGTTCATTAGAGAAGGCTTGTGTCCAGCAGTTGAATGCTAAAGGCTGTTCATGATGATGAAGCTATGACAAGTCGCCATTTACAAAAAAATAATAACTGCCACAATTTCAGTAATATACATTTATATATTGATTTTCGTCGTCAAGTAAGAGTCATCATTACAGTTATTTAAAATAAATCAAAAAATCTTTTCCCACTTTTACGAGTATCTCATTGAAGGATTGCGCACTAAAATTGGGCTGTTAGAAAATTATATTTAAAATGTGTTATAAACGAACTAACTACATATAATTAATCGAACTGAACATGAAATTTAATAAAAGGTCTATTATCTTTTATTAAATTTTAAAAGTTTATTATACACATGTTCATTTTCTAGTATTGCGTAATATTAATTTTTATTTCGACCACCTCCATGGCCTAGTGAACTTGTTTTCGAGGTACTCCAGATATAGACTGATCACCCCATAGTCTTATCGTGAAGTGAGTTGATGCGTCAGCTTGGTAGGTAATATTCAGTACCGTTGAGTCAAGATAGCCTTCGATGCTAATTTTATAATGTAACTGAAATGTAATCACTTGAAAGGACATAGCATCCGTGAAAATTTAATAATAGAATAATCATGTTACTGATCAAAAATACCACTTACTGAAATTTTTTCGCTATTTAATTAACGATAAAAAGCATTGAGGTTTAAAAACCAAAAATAGAATTTTTTCTTTTAATGGAGCACACGACGATTAAATAACCTGGAGGTGAAAAGTACTGTAAAATGTTAAGGTCTATATAGAATGTTCGCAGCTATAAAACCTTGTTAAAGCAGTGACTAAACGAGCTACGAAACCGTTCAAACAAGGACGCTGTTTTTAAATATTTTTGATTTTTTTTTCTTTTATTTACGCGATTATTATACATATCAAATCCACTAATTTACGGATTTTTTGCGTTACTTAAATATATTTGTTCCCGACTTTCTTTGCTTCTCTACGATAATTTTTGATCGGTCGATCTCCATTCTTCTGTTACCTGATTTATACTTGCTTACGCGGGAGCGCAAAGAGAGAGGTCCATAAAAAGAACTAATACGTAATTATAAATGATTATTTGTCAAAAGTTAGGAAATGTTTATGTTAAATTCACCAAGTGATGCATGATAATTTAGCATTATATACGTAGGACAATATAGGCTGATAGGATTATTTTCTGAAAAGGAAGAAGAAGATCCATGCATCGGATGGACATTTAAAAAGCAGGTCACGTCTGTCAAGACCATCATAGACAGTAGTTATAGGACATCAGCGCTTTGAAGTTTACTGATAACTAATCCATTCATGTTATGGAAATTAGATCAGTCACGGAGTCAGCGGCTTTTAGTTTCAGTGATAATCTTTATTGTCTATTTTAAAGGCATAAAATTTGTCTGAAGCACAGCTCATTATTGTATGTTTTTTAAGCCTTTGACAGCAAAAGTTTGAAGCAACTGAAAATTTTCTTGTAAGAATAGTTTCCATTATCAGAATTTGGTACCAGCTCTCTTTATTATTTTCTAATTTAGCTAAGGCCGAAAGCAAATTGTTTGACTCTGCTTTTGCAAAAGTTTTGGATAGGAAGATCACTTATCTCACTATCAATTTTCTACCTCATTAAAAAGTTAGTTAATTATGGGTGACTTAATCATTTTTGTTATATTTTTAGAGTTTCTGAAATTGCAGGAATTAAATAAAGTTTTTGCACGGTAATATTTAAAATTGAGATATAAAATCTCATTATAACATAAATGAATATGTTATACATACATACATCATACATACATCATCAGCCTGTGATAGTCCACTGCTGGACATAGGCCTCCCCTAATAGACCCCTATCCATTAGGGGTTTGGACCGTATCCACCACGCTGGTCCAATGCGGGTTGGTGGGTGGACCGACTTTTACATGCCCATCCGACGCATGGATCATCTTACTTTTCAGACAATTGGGTGATCGGCCCAAATTGCCCTAACCAACTAGGAAACAACAATGAAAATTTGTTGAGTCCTCGCAGGATTCGAACCCATGACCTCCGGTTTCTAAAGCACACGCCCATACCACTAGGCTACGGAGGCAGTATGTTATACAATACTGATAACCAACAACGTAATAACTAAAATAATTTCTGATTAAAATAATAAACAACATATTTTGATCTATTTACATAGATTTATATATCGACAAGCAAATGAATATTAGTTATAAAAAAAAAAACAATTTATTGACATTAATTTTGTTTGATCTCAGCATTCAATCAATTTTTAAATCAATGAGCTATTTTTAAAACCAAATTGTATCTTTTGAAACAACTTGACAAGTAACTCCCTGGCATTGTTTTTGGAACGACATTTGTTCCTTATACGTTTCGCATCATCAAAATAGATTGACACATAAACCAATGCAAATAAATATAACGCTACTAAATACTAAGGGTACATAGAACATAAAAACGCATATTTTCATGTGGCCAATAGTCAAATAGGTCAACGCAATCAATAAGTGTGGGATAAAATACGGGTCAAGGATTATATGTAGAAGCAAAAATCTTTTATAATATTATCATCTTTCGTAAATAACATATTTAGTTTGGTTCAGTGAATTGTATCAATTTTATGCAACTATTTTCATATTAATTGAAAAATCCCTAATATCTAATACATCAGAGTTAATGTTCTTTTAATGGACCTAACTACTTAGATTAAATTTTTACTGACAAACGATTTAACTAACGCAAGAAAATTGTATTTTATCGCTTGGAATTACTTAAATTTAAAGATCCTCTGCTGTCTGAGGAAATGAACAGCAGGAAGTAATAGGTGTCGCTGTAAAACTTGAGCAAGCTAGGTACACCCACTAAAAATCAATGTTAGGTCATTCTTCTAAGCCACTCTCTCCACCGGTGTCTGCTTAAGGTACAAGACACCGTAATTGCTCCACGTCTTCCTTTTAGGTCAATTTGGCCAGACCGAATGCAAAAGCGGGGCTTACTATAGCAACAATATAAAACGAAATATTGTGCCTAACGACAATACTCCATTCATAGTACACCGTTAGTAAAATTTGGCACTGTTTCATCGCGTGAGAATTTGAGGTTCTCTTTGGTAAACAATAAGCAACACTGCTTAACTACCGACACAGCCGTATCCATTGAGAACCTGCATCACGTGAAGGTTTGATAGTGAAGAAGCTGTACAAATTTTAATATAGAGTAAATTCTGCTTTCTTACTTGGCTAACTAAAATTTGTACACCATTTTTGGTTTTTGGTAAGTTATTCAGTTTTAGTGACGCATAAAAGTAAGATCACTTTTACATTTATACAATTCAAGATTAAGATCTTTGTACTTAATACAATTTTAGACTTGTGATTTTGTTAGTTACTATTTTTTGCCAGAAAATATCTCAATATCTTAACTTCTTATACTCCAGTACAAATAAAAAATAAACTCCCGTCAGTCTTATGAAAAATCAAAAGGGGTTAAACCGTCGGGAGCTCTTAGTTGTTAAACCACGCGCGGGCAATAAACCCTCTTTTAGCAAAGGGTCACAATCTGCCTCCGTAGCCTTGCAATACGTGCGTGTGCTATATAATTCGGAGTTAGTGGGTTCGAATCCTGCGGGGACTCAACCAATTTTTATTGTTGTTTCCTAGTCGGTTAGGGCAATTTGGGCTGATTACCCAATTGTCTGAAAAGTGAGATGATCCGTCGGATGGGCATGTATAAAGTCGTCGCACCCACCAACCCGCATTGGACCAGCGTGGTGGGTTACGGTCCAAAACTCCTTAATGGATAGAGGTGTATTAGGGGAGGCCTATATCCAGCAGTGAACTATCGTAGGCTGATGATGATGATTGGTTACCTAGTTCGTTGGAACAGTATTTTCCCACGAACTCTGTATTATATGAAGCTTACCATAGGCATAAGTCAATAGTTAAAAAAGTATAGACCCGGCCGATGAACACCAACAAGAACGCATTAGCGTCTGACGTCCTTAGTGTTTAATATAACTTTATAACATAGATGTACCTTTCTCTAACTTATCTGTAAACCTGTTTCATGATTCCATAGAATACCATCTATACAATTTATGTTAGTAATACATAACAATATGGTTAACTTCTACATACAACTTCTATATAATTTCTTTAACCAGGTTTTAAATTTAAACTTCAAACTATTTTTTTACTGTATTCTTACACAAAACAATTTACATTGAAGTACAACATCAGTTATTTTTGTAGTGAATTACATAAATATAATAAATAAAATCTTTAAATTAACTTAAAAGTTTACTTTAGTGTATTTCTTAATATACATATGCATGTAAAAATGCACTTGACATAAAACATTACTGTAATAGTCGTTCCTTAAGCCTCGATAAATGCAATATAACGTTTCATGTTGTAATATCCCTTTAAAGAAGGATACCAGTTTCGCTAGGTATTTGATTTTAAAATAGCGTAAAAAAGAACTGTTTAAAATTTATAGTTCTTTGAATTGAATAATAGTTTCAGTGGTCAATTCGACGTAAATAATTGCGCACTTAACAAGCTTCGTCGAATTATTTTTTAAACTACTTATAGATTTATTACTTTTTATAATTAGCTTTTATTTCATATTCTTAAATTGTCATTAAAATACATATCAAACTGCAGTAGGAGTCGCAAATTAGTAGGCTGATGAATAAGTTTAGTTAAGCGACTAAATCAGACCTTAATTAGACCTATTTAGTTATTTTCCACAGAATATTGTCTTATTGCATTTAATCCCTGACTCATCTTCTCATTATAATGAGAAAAAACCTGTATATACATGTAAACCATATATGTCTAATATTTTTATTCTTTGACAAAAAAGCGATTAATCAGGTTAAAAAGGCCCATGGTAATATATTTTATAAATTTCATTTAAATTTTAATCAGAACACAGATTTACATAATAACATTATCAGAATTCACCTTACATGTAATAGCAAATTAAATAATGTATAGTAACCTAATACAGCGTATGCTAAGCAGGTCATTAGTTATTGCCATATTATAACTGGAATTATTATAATGCAATTATATTAGCAACTAACGAACATGTTGCAACGTTAGAAACGTCTGCTGTCTTATAAGTAATTAGGAAATACGATACAAGATTATGGTAATTTGATGAGATTAATATAATAAACTAATACAGACTATGTAGCAATGATTCAATTGCGTTTGTATGGCGTGAGTCATCAACTTCAAAAAATTAAAAATAGAATAAACATATATACCCCTTTTTTTGTGGCTCCTCTAATAGCTATGCTTAATATGGATTCTGATAACACAGCAATCTTTGCACACGAAAATTTTTGGTATGATGCTAGAATACCAGAAGGCTAACTATGGGAGGAAAAAATGTTTTTATTATCTAACTTTCTATTTACAGTAATAAAAAGATTTCGCTTATTTAACGTATTTTTGGAGTTGTTTTAATTGAATACTTATTGATTTGTTACGGTAATTTGTATATGTTATAGGTTGTCAATTTGTTACTTATTAATTATTTAATACGGATCGGTGACAAAGGTGATACAAAAAAAACTCAAGATAGGACCAATATGGAAGTAAAAAGAATCATCTAACCATCCAGAATAACCCATCAGATCCAATGTGTAATAAGTTATAAAATAATAATCATATCAGAAGTTGACCACTAGCCAGCAATTTGTGCACGGGATCGCAAAGATTTCATGTTTAGGGAAGCTCTAAGCTCTCTACTGTCAGGTTACTTTTTTAAGTATAGTAAGGAAGAGGCATCTTCTATTATTCTCATAGTCCGATAGATCAGAGAACTAACTCGACCGGAGAGAGATCAAGCGCAGGATTGAATTTTAAAGTACCCGTCAAAATTAGGTGCGCAGCCGAGCCAGGATTCGAATTCACGACCTTTGGGAATTGCAGCCCCCTACAAATAGGTTACTTTTCAGAGTCAAGTCTTTCATAATTACAAAAAGTTTTCTTATATTTCTTGACTAATTATATTCTGCTGTAAATATGTTGTAACATTATAGGTAATATTATTATTTAATTGCATGATCCAAAGAAAAAAGCCTTTATATAGTAAAATAAAGACAGCCGTTGGAGTCGGATATTAATTAGTTCAGTGATATAATAATGTTTGGTATTTACGTTAGTAAAATAAAATTTTAAGTATATAAAACTGTCAAGAAATATATAATAGTAGGGTTTAAAATATGTTGACCCCAAAAAACAGTCGATAAATTGGCTGACGTTTTTCGCTCCCTCACATTGACGAGGGCAAGCCGTCGCTAATCAGAACACGGATACGCAATGACACAAATAACCCATTAGTACACTCCTACGAACATAACATAACCGCAGACCGATTTGTACGCAATTATCGTGGTTTTGTACAACTAACGAGAATAGAAACGACTTCGCTTAATATAAGCTGAAGTTCTTTTAATAAAGAATTAGTTTCAATTTGTTTTATTAAGAAAAAATCGCATACTCAATAAAATATTAAGAGTCTTCGTTATATTGCGAGATCAAACAGCGCTAAAACTCATACTTATAACTGTTTGAAAAAAGGATCTCTAATATTGGTCTTTATCAGTGACATTTTTTTTTCCAAATTTAGAGTTTTCTGTTCAGTTTGCCAGTAAAATATTAGAATCCAATTGACAGTCCCATTATTGTAAAGAGATTCAACTATATAACGTATGTAATTCGCATTTATGGAGTCAGTTTCATATCTATTTAGAGTACTCATATAGGAACATTGTTAAACGGTAATCAACTTTTCTTGAAGAATGTTAAGGTATCATTCAGAATAATATATCATACTAAGTGATAATTAGGAATATTATGATATAGTATATTTATATAAATGCGACTTTTCTTTTGCTCTTCTATTATTTTTGTAAAAATTACCGCAACTTCTTTATGGTCGTGTGTATTCCAAAGACTTTCACTCCATTTGAGATACGATAATTTTTCTTTATGGAATAGGATCATGTAAATTATTATATAATAAGTTTAAATCACTATATTTATTTTTAGATTTTGATTATATAAATCATTTGATGAAATTATTGAAATCAATATTTTATTCCATTTCATTTATCAATCAGATTTTATCACTGCCTTCTAATTTTTGGCGGCACATTTGAAATACTTTATAGTTTTATGATATTTTTTTGTCTGACGAAATGATAATATCTACATACAATTAACCAAATTTTAACGGCATATGATTGGACATACATTTTTATTATATATAGATTTGGACATAACTTTAAAATCAAATTATTTCCTAATTACTTATAAGACAGCAGACGTTTCTAACATTGCAACATGTTCGTTTGTTGCTAATATAATTGAATTACAATAATTCCAGTTATAATATGGCAGTAACTAATGACCTGCTTAGCATGTATTATTTAATTGGCTATTACATGTAAGGTGAATTCTGATAATGTTATTATGTAAATCTGTATTTTTTTATATTTAAATTGAAATGTTTACTGTAACTTATAATGATTAGTTTAGTGTCAACTTGTACAATTTCAAAAAACATTTGTCTTCATTTATCTCTTAAAGTTCAGCCTGCGTTTTTAACTTGACTCAACAAAATTTCAAAATTCTTCATACCAAAGCAATTTTTATTACTTGTCAAATAATTCCAATTTTATTCATACATAATTTAAAATCTACGTATATGCACACCATCATGCATACAAACCTGTCAAAATCGGTCGAGTAGGAGCACCTAAGAAAGGAAACATATATAGAAAAAAGAAACACATAAAAGAGGATGCCCTGATATTAGGAATCGGTCGATAAGCATATTTTAGGATTGTACCAAATAATCGCAACATATTCATAAATTTTATCTTTTGATCAGAGGTTAAACAAGGTCAGTTTGAACGAAAGGCACAAATCAGATTATATTTTATTTTGTTTGATTATTATTAAGCAATATTAAGTCGCGAATGGGTTCATTGAATTCTTCGGGTAAACAGAAATTTGGTTTAAGGTGAACAAGTGACCTTTGCATTTTTACATCAAAATTCGTCAGTGTGTGTGGGACGGTTTTAATACGTTCTTTCTTTTTCTTATTTGAACAAAGGTTTTGTCAATTCTCAGATTGTTATGGGCGCATTATTCTTTTTAAGCATTTTGAAATGTAAGCATGTCATTGCTTTTTACACTAGCTGTATTCCTAAATCGTTAAATTATCAATAATAACATATAAGGTTTGACTTAGTAATATGCTGTAATCAAAGTCTTTTATGGATACATTCTTTTTATAGCAGTTAAAATGTTAACGGTTGTTCGATAACAGCATTTAAATGTGGAATATAAGATAACATTGACATATGCTATCTGTATTAAATCGGTTTTCAAAAAAATTATATCCTTTGTAGTGAAATTAATTTCTGTTGTTTTTATAAGTCCGGTCAGTCAATAAAGACCTTTAGAAAACATTATTTTCCAAATAAAATAAGAAATATAAAGGCACTTTGCATTACCTATTTAAAACATATTTTTGACAAGCCAATAAACAAAAGAAATAGGGGTTACAATTCTATTTTAAATAAAACAACTATTTATATGACCAAATTATAATTCACACCGTTATGTAAGTTGCTTAATGCAAATAAAGGATAATTAAAAATAAATTTCACTTATGATAATTTTAAATAACAACATTAGCAGAAATCAAAAGTGGTGTTAACAAACGGGGACAATTTATCCTGAAATTCATTCCATGTGCAGACCCCATCTGCGCAAATGGATCGTATGGGGTCTTCGTTCAAATAAAATACTACGTTGTAGTCTGTGTTACCGTCTATCGTGCATCTGTAATTAAGAAAATATCAGGATGTAGTTTTGGCCGTATATGATATTATAAAATTTCGTTTATTCAATATGCAAACTATTTCAATCGTGAATATATTACTATGTTAAAAAATATGTAACGTGCTTGAGTATGATTGATACAATATAAAGAAACAAACAAACCCACCAACCCGCATTGGACCAGCGTGATGGGATACGGTCCAAAAAACCCCCTGATGGATAGGGGTGTGTTAGGGGAGGCCTATGTCCAGCAGTGGACTATCAAAGGCTGATGATGAGGATGAAAGAAACAAAACTGTACGTAGCAAAACATATGAGTAACTGATTTTATAAGGAATATCATTAGTAAGTACATTAAATACACGTAATAGTACCTGTTCAAGACAGCCAACAAATTAAGAGAGAATATTGAGTTGACACTGGTCCTCCATTTTCGCTCCCGGTCTCTATTGATGCTACTCAAAGGCTTATGGTCTTTGAATAAACCGAGTGTTGTATATACCATGTTAAACATACTCGGATAAGTGAAGTATCCGCTTATTTTTTTGCTTTCCTTATTGTCTTTGACTTTCTCAAACGCTTTGAACAAGTCAGCCAACGGTACGCGACCCAGAATTTCGTTTTGAGCAATTCCGTAACCATTTCTGTAGTATGATATTAAATCTTCAATATATTCCAATTCTTGCAGATCATCTTTAGTGAAAAGAGCACACCAAGGACTTAGTCGGCTGCCGATGTCGGACGAGGTGAACCGACACAGATCGTATAACGCAGTGATGTTGGTATCGGTTAACACATAATCAATACCGCTCCTTCGTTGTATTCTGTCTTTTGCCTGGAACACAAATATTTAATTAAAAATATATTATTTATATTACATATATTCATAAATTAAATTATATTAAAACCAATTTTGGTATATTTATTTTATACGAATCCAAGCAGAATTAGGAAGGAAGTAGAATTTATTTTACTTATTCGATAAGTGTGACTGATTAGCGAAAATAAGTCGAAAACTAGAACTTACTGCAAGATATTGTGGTGTTTTCATATATTTTTCAGCCTCCACATAAGTTTTAGGATTATGGTGAACATCCGTCCTATATTTTTCACAGCTTAAGTATGCCTAAAAATAATAAATGTAAACAAACGAAATATTATTGTGTTAAAAAACAGCAAAGACATTTATCTGATCTTTATTAACTGTTATTTCTGTAAATTAAAAAAAAACTCACGTTCATTATGTCATGGTCTTTTAAAGCATCCTCAGTGTGTAAATTACCATTTCCAAGTCCTTTTATGAACGCCTCGCTACTCTCCTTTAACCAGGGACCGACAGCTGGACGGAAGGTGTAACTTCCTTCCTCTAAATTCTTAAATAATTTTGGAAAAGCTTCCTTAATCCTTTTGCCAATACCCAGCATATCCTCGTAACCCTCTGACATAAGTTCTAAAGCACCGTTGAACATTTTTGGGTCGGTTGGCCAATTCTTCAAGTCCTCAATATCTTGAGCGCAAAGTGAGCTTCGACCGCTTTCATAACTTGAAACAACATAGTTTCTGATAGCAAGGGCATCCTTCATTTCCTTGCCAAATTTGTGAGCGGGATATCTCTTCCCATTGCTAAAAAGACTCCAGACACTTATTGGTTCACATCCTGAAATATTATATCGTTTTCATTAAAACCACACAATATCTCGTACTTTTATGTTTAAGCGTCTAATTATTAAACTATTATATAGAATATTTATCCACCAAATTGATTCCATTCACAAAAAATATTCTATACCATAATTTTTCATAAAACAAAAATAAAAGAAATAATAAAATATCACCTCTTAATTTCACAATAGAATCACGTATGTCTCCTCTGATGACATTGTACGACGTCGCTGGACCAAAATATTTATAGGGGCATCCACTATTCCAATGGCAAAACGAGGCAGTACATATATTTGCTAATATTGGAATGCATACGATCAAAAGCAACTTCATGTTTATGAAGCCTAATTTTCCCAAATGTTAAAAATATTTAAATCCCAGGCAGCATTAGTAAAAGACTTGATATCCCTATCGACGCCAAAGGTGACTAAATGTTTTCCAGTAATGTGTGTTCCAGTCATGTTATGCTAATGTTTTATGTAAATTCTACTGTATATATGTATGATGTTCAAAAGCAGATGCTGCTTTTTTGTCGTTTTTTAAATTTAATTTATTGGTCAATTATTATTTGTTGAGCTCTGAGGCTCTTTTGGACGGTGACCTTGATCCCATGTCATTGGCTTCACAAAAATGGTGACAATAACAGCACCAACTTGTTTCATTCTTTTTTTGGTGTTGCTTAGTAAAATTAATAACAACTGCATATTATCACCATATAGTAACAATATTTTCCTAAGCCTCCTATTTTATATTGCACATTCTATTTTATAATATTTAAATTTTAATTGAATTTTTTAAATATTTTAGTCCGATATGACGGATAAGATTTGGCCATAGAAAAATCAGGCTCAGAAAAGACATTGATGGATCCTTTTACTTTACAGGTAATCTTGTGGTTAGCTCGTATCATCCTCTCCAATTATAATTACATTTAAAATTTTTGCGCACCGCAGGCTTTGAAAACTTACGCTTTTAAATCAAAACCATTGTACAGGCCAGTAAGAGCTACCGAAATTATTCATTACTATACAAGTCCATTATAATTATTATATTATATTATATTTATTATATTATATTTATATATTATACACATAAGTATATTTTGCAAGAGTTATGTATTTCAAGTAACGAGGCGGAAAGCAATCATTTACTGCTTATTTCTGAGCCAAAACTTGCAAGATTGTACTCTTTGAGCAATCTAATATATAAAAGAGTACATATTAATTTAATGCTCAGAAGAAAATATTTTGTAAAAATGCCGCGCAGAGAAAACTTTATGTACCGAGAACAGTGAAATTTCTTTTCATTAGGTACATGTTTCAAAACTTTATCATCTATTTTCAATGTTTGCGTGGCTCAGGTGTAAAAAATAACTATACTATATAAAATTCACAACATCTCTTTAATACCATGCTAGACTTTGCCTTGGCTTATTACCGGGTCTTCCCACGTTTACGAGGTCTTAAGTGCTTCCTGTGTTAGTGTTTAAATCGATAAACATATATTAAGTAAACATATTGTCATTTTAAAGAGAGAAGTAGTACTCACACTTTAATCTGACATCTTGGTTCCTCAGTATTTCTTCTTCTATTTTAACTACGAAATAGTTCCTTATTTTCATCTTCTAGCTAAAGCTCAAATACACAAACAAACAAAATATTTAACTTTGTTAAATTATTTTGTGATAGCTCGATTTAGGTATTACGTTTTTTTTATGCATGTAAAATCTGTAATAATCTTCAGATGTTAAGCTTTAATGTAACTTAAAGTAAAATTAAACATATTTTGGCACAAATAATTTATTCTTTCATCTAATCTTAACATACAATTTTGTATTAATGGCAATGGAATTGAATATTACGTACTTTTATTTTATAATTTTTAACAGAGGATGCTTAAACATTTTTTGCTGTGAATTTATACAAATAGAATTAGATTTTTTAAAAAAAGACTACATAATAAGACGCTATCTAACGTTTCTTAAGACCTGTAAAAATATTTCTTAGATGTATCTGAAATGTACCAAAAACCTTTGAAAATATTATGAAGATTTGTTACATGTTACTCAATTTTAATTCTCATTATTTTTCTTTACGTTTACTTCTGCATATGTACAATTACAATAAAAGGTATATGTATATGCATTGACATCTACATACTATGGTTTCTACAGATAAAATTGGCGTTTTTTTAATTATTATAGTTTTATTTTTATTTATTTCTAATCTAGTTTATGTAATAGAACTTTCATTCTTTTTACTACTTTTATAATGTTCACTAATGGTTATGTAAATATATTCTTTATATTTTATTATTCATTTGCTAATGCTCGCGCAATAATATACCAACATGGTAAAACCTTTTGCGGACAAATTTGATACTTAAAGTTCTTTTTGTTTCTAGCATTTCCTAAATATAACAAAAAAAATCAATCGTATAATAAATAACTGAAATATAAATTCGAAGTCATAACTAGAATAATTAATTAAAAACTTTTTTGAGATGATTCTGATATAATTCTATACAGGAATAAAATTATGACAAAGCTTTATTTCCTGTTTATCGAATAAACATTTGTAGATATTTTATAGATCAATTAACTGTGCTTATAATAAGTAAGTCAAAGTTTTCTGTATCAATTCCATCCATTGTACAATATAGCAAAGGTAATAATTTTTGATGGAACATTCACGACATATATTTTACTTGGTAAGTAGTTGCTACAGCTATAAAATGGTACGAATATTTTAAACGCACAAATTCTTATATATGAATCTACAGACATCACCGATAATATTTTATTACACAGAGAAATCCATAAGACTTTTAATATCACTAGATGAATCACATCCTTTAGAACAATAATTAAGTCATTTCTTTTTATTTTTGGTCCAAAAATTGGAGTTAAGATTTTGTTTTTGACAAGAACACAATAACAAAAAACCCAGTAGGTTGTTTGGAATGTATTTATCATTATTAAAAATATAGAATATGTGTGTTTTGTTATTTTAATTCTCCTTTTAATTTTGTTATTTGGTTTTATTTTTGATTTAAGCCTGATTGATGTTATTTCATATTTAACGTAAAAAATATGCTTATAGCACAATACTCTAAAATACTTGTTTCTATTTTGTTCGAAAGAAGTTTAAGACGACTTTGAGAAATTTTACATTTACTTAAAGCAATTTACTCGCTCAGTAACATATCCACTTATTAAGATAATATTGCTTATTTTTTGACGTTTACATGTTAAATATTGGATAATTATAGCTTAAATACTTAAATTTAAAAATAGGTCCAGATAACACTAAATTAAAATTTAGGGTGCAAATCTAAGACACGAGTGTATCTAATATTAACTTTTACATTTCAATAATAATAAAAATTATTGGCAGTTTTTCTGTTATACTTTTTTTACTTTACGTCTAAGGTATGATAAATATAAATTTTAATGTAGTCATAAATACACTGTATTTCGTTATGACTGACTTAATAACTTACAATAGTCGTTGATTGTTAGACTTATTTCAATTATTTCTCTAACAAAATATAAATTAAAAAAACATAAAATAAAAAGAATTGCTTGCATATCACGATCAAAGGTAGACAAACAAAAAAGAATAGATATTTCTGTGGTATTATTTCAATATCTACAATTTTATGAGTGTGTTTTGTATCGAATTTTGAAATCAAAGTATTTATAACTTTATATGTTCCCTAAAATGTAACATATTGGCTGGAATAAACATTTTTTTGTTAATTTTACAATAGATATATAAAAAACGACAATAAAGTAAAATCTACAAGCGTTTACTTTAATTTTAAGATAAAGCACTTCCAATTCTGTGTACTACTTATAATATTTACTATTATAGTATAATACACATTCATATGTCGTTTTAAATATAATATGATTTTTAAAGTTATGTAATGTGACTTATGGACGTTAGTATCTCCAGTTTTAATTTACACTATTCGTATCGTTATTTAAATTGTTTGACGCGATTCGAAGAAAATGCAATCAAAAATAAGGCAGCTTTCAAACACCAGAATAATACTTAAATACTAAGACACTCAAATGAACACCGATCGGTTAATTAACATTGAGTAGCCGCGTCCGCATCGAAAAATTTAAGAAATACACCCGCTTCACAACTGAGTGTGTAACCTTTTTCTCTACTCCCGCCGTCGCCTTGGATTTCAATTCTAGAAATACGAAGTGTTTCTCTAAAGGCGAAATTCTGTTCCAGATATGAATGTTACGACCCGTTTCACCCAGGGTCTTGTTTTGGGTCTAAGTTGGCACGTCTCTCTTGTAACGCTGCTAATAACGCTTCTCGTACTTCTCTTTCGGAACTTCGCCATAACCTAATAAGTTCTTCTTCAGATAACTGAGAAAGCTCTGACCTAGGTCCGGCCTGTGGGAGCCTCGTATAAGGTGGTGCGGTAGGCAAGTCTCGATGGTCCGTGACCATTATTTCAACACTAGCACGATGTGTAGGGATGTCTATACTTAAATAATTGTCAGTTCTCTCAGACACATCTTGATAGGAACGTGTCGAAGAGCCTTCAGCCCGTCGGACCATTGGCGATGGTGTTCGAAGACGAGTATTAATATCTGGGGGAGAATTTGTTAAGCAACTAACATCACGGCTAAGTCTACGGCCAATATTAAGGCTACTTTTTTCATATATCGAGGTCGAATCCGAGCCTAGCACGGAGTCTGTGCTAAATCTTCTCACATTCAGTCCAGCCAAACTGCATCTTTTTCTACGTGTTTTCGGTGATCGAAGCTGTCGCGGCGAGCGGCCTTGTCTTGGAGATCTGCTTGACACTTCCGGAGAGGGTGATAAGAATTTAGATTCAGTCACTTCTTCTGATACTTCAGAAGTTTCTATAGCTACATTCTCTTTTATAGAATCTAATGAGTGATCGCGCCCTTGTTGAACTCTGATGATAATAAAAAATTATAAGTAAAATCTATGCTCAAATCTAATAAAAAATTAATTGAGGTAAGGTGATCAACTACCTTCTTATCTCTTGAATCATTTCGAAGAATTGAGCTTTGCTTTTCCTTCTTCTACGCTGTTCGTGTTCCTTCTGAAACAAACGTGTATTCCTGTCATAACCCGTCACCAAACCATATGTTATAATATTTTAATGAAAATAACACAATTACCCTTTTGACACTCTTCTGAAACAAAGAAGTGAAATGTCCTTGACGAATTGTGTTCACTAATTCTCGTGCCGCATGATGCGGGGACACCAGTTCAACGCAATTGATAAACCTGTATAATTTCTGAAAAAAAAGTATATTTATATATATTTTCTTATAATTGATTTAGGCGATGACACTAGCAGGACGTTTATGACTACAAAATGCCATGGTCATAAGAAACATAGTGTAAAGCGCCACAAATCCGTTCACCGTCCTGGGATATGAGAGATATCGTATTTCCCAAAAAATTGCTTGCTCGATGCTCTTAAAACCGGAAGACAATAGTATTTACAAGTAGGCTATTTCCAGTAGGTATAAGAACCACGGTGGTATTAACCAAGAAAATTGTTCTCACTAAATGCTAAAATTTAAAGTCATAATAATTCTCATCCGTTGATATCAAAACACAAATTGTGAATGTTCTATCTTAAAGTTGAATTTAGGTTCATAATTAAAAGTTTTGAATATTCACAAAAAGAGTACACCATTTCCTGTTGCATAATACGAGCGCAAAACAAATGTAACCAATGCAATTCGAAAGATTTAGTGTAGTCTGCGAAGACGAGTAGCTCGTTGAGCGTTAAAATCTGCAGCGAACTGCGGCTCACTCGTCGTAATCCGACTAGAAACGGCACCGGCTTAAAGTTGAGCAGGGTAAATATAGTGTCGTCAAGGTTCTTCTTGAATGCAAATGTGTAGACGTAAGAAATGTATATTTAACGCAAGCTTTCTCCTGAATACATGCCGTAAACAATTGTTATTATGTTACGTTCATAAAAGTTTTGAAAGTCTAGTTAGCTTTAAATAAAAAAAAAATAATGTGCTTTAATATATTGTCATTTAGTTTACCATTTAAACCAATCAGTTCTCAAATAATGAATAGTTAAGAATACAAAGAAACTTTTTGCAAGATTTCAGTACTAAGCATACAAAACGTTACGAGAAAAATTATGCAATATTTTGTAAAATAGTTTTTTCTGAATACTTTTAGAATAATAATGATTGATAGTAATGATGAATAACCTTTCTATTTATGTGGTGCGATCTGCTTTAAAGTTTAGGTAGCTATATATTTTTATTATTTTAATTTTGTCTGTAAACGACGTAGTTGATTATATAGGTAACTAAAATGTCCAAGTTCTTATTTTATATAGAAATCCTACCTGACTGAAAAACATAATATTTCTGCTCCTCCAAATTGTCCCTTTAGGTTGGTGGCGTAAAATGGGCAAAGTGTACTTATAAAACAGGTGTTCCAAAATCAATATTAAACAACCCACGACCATTCCTACGCCAAGTAGGATGAATACACCCGCTACAGCAGCCACACCTGTAAATAAAAAGCGGTAACTCATACTTAATAAACGTAAATATTTATTCTATGGTATTATGCTGTAAATCTTAAAATTGTATATATTTCAGATCTTTTTACGATTTAAACTGATTCTTTAAAATCATTTTGATTGATCGCCTTATATATCTAAATGCTACTTGAATTTTACATAGAATTGAATTATTAAGGTAATCCTTAAAACAAATGCACACCAACTCACATGTGTAAGCAATATATAAATGATACAATATTTGTATGTAGTAATGGTGTATACAAAAGCTAGTTATAAAAAACCCTCACAAAAATCTGCACCATCGACGAATGATATTCTCTTTTTTATATATAATAATAATATCAAATGTTAATGGTGACATATACAAGAATATAAATGGTATCCGTGTTTATCACTAAAACTCGATGGCACTCCGAATCATATACTTCTAGATTACCTTGATGTTTACGTGCGGGTACTTAAATTTATACGACTATTTCGCGTTATGGAGCGTGACAGCGAAATCATGCTATGTTTCATTTTCAGACACTTTTCTACCTTGTTACCAATAAGTCTTCAAAGGGGTGAAATTGAAGTAAACATGTTTTTCGTATCGTTTGCATTTTGATATGTTTATTTACTGTTTTTAAAATAATAGTTGATAATACATACACAAATAGTATTTACTTATAAAAGGTACTAGTATTAGGTATTATTTTTGGGATTTCTGTTATATTTATATCGCAGTAGTATTGTAAAACATAGTATATACGTTAAACAGTTATTACCAGAAGTAAAAAGGACACACACTCTAACACATTCTTACCCTACTCATCCTGATAGATATTAGTTAACAAATAAAAACAACTACAGGTCAAAATCTTAAAAGTTAATTAATTTTCGATTAAGTAATACATTAAATCTTAAGAAAAGTCACTTATTAGTCTTATATCTAAATAAATAAAAATATTGTCATTATTCATTTATTTATAAGAAAATTATGAAAGAGCAGTGACAAATTATTCGTTAATGAGGTTTTAAGCTCGTTATATTTTAATTATCTTATCATCGCGTTTCCCTCGAGGTAAACACACTTAACGTGCCCTCTCTTTTTTCGACGATAAATCCCATGTTTAATCTTTTAGGTCGGCTGGTGGTGACGCTTACCTCACACCCCGCAACTCACAGGGTAGGATTAATGCGGGTGGCGATAAATTCTAATGAAATTTCCGCCGGAGACGAACCAGCTGACTGCGATGGTATAAGCAATATTCATTACAATGGTATCACGGGCTTGTTATACATTTACACTCAAGCTTTTGGTACTTCGTCAAACAGACACCATGGAGATAATGTTACTAGATTAAATTAATTTTTTTAAAGTATTTTTTATATTTAACTTACCCAGGGGCTTCGGTTGGATTCCATAGTCCGGACTGAGTTTGAAGCACGGTAATGCGCCGTACCATTTTTCTGTAAGGATATCCATGTAGCCGTTCGATGAATATTTTGCTATAACCGCTGATATACTATCCTGGAATATAGTTAGTTCATGTATTGGCGTAATTTTTCGAAGTAATTTACTGGATAATGTTATTTTAAGCAGTTGTTATTAATACAATAAGTTGTAAACTAAACAATTAGGTGTTTGACTACATTTAATTGTGTTGTGATGGGTCAAATCCTGTATAGAAACTTTATATGATTATGAACCTTAATTTTGTTAACAATATAATTATGAACCGAAAAATGTTAAGCTTCACTTTCCTGTATTTAATTGAATTTTAGAATCACAAATTAGAAGCATATTTGTAGCAGTTATTCTTACATTTATGTTCCTAATTTATTATCCAAAAAGAACAAAACGAAGAAACAAACATTATGAGTCAGGGTATTTGTTAAGTCAGAATGTTAGTATAATGAACAAACAGTTAGGCTTAGGCCATTTGACAGACTATCGATCAAGTTATTAGCAGTCTTGTGTGCGCCATCAATCAATCTTTGCACGCTTATAGCCGAAGTCGTTCCGCTGTCACTCTGGGCTTCGCTTCTATCTGTGCCTTTCTTCATATAAATATAGATATGCTCTAAAAGACGTACACGCTGCCAGCGACCCCGTTACTGAGATGATATAACGTTTACGTGCCGAACATTAAACACGCTTATAAAACCTGACATGATGTCCTATAGAAATCTTTTATATAAAGAGAATTATTATACCTTAAGCGGGAAGCCTTTCGACATTCCGATGGCATACGTATCTTTGGCTAGCGCGTGGTCCCCGACTTTTTGTAGTTTACAACCGTGATCAGTGGCTCGGTAATAATCTAAGACTGGTGTATCTGCTATAAGTAGGTCTAAAGTGCCATTTCTAAAAAAATAAGAAAATTATGCAGTAAAGTATTGTTAGGCCAACAAACAAAAATTGATGTACCAACATAAGCCAAATAAGTATAAGGCTTAACAATAGAAAAAAAAAATCAACGGTTTAACACGTCCATACTTTCGTGAAATGTCATAATTATATGTAAATGACGGTCAAATCAGCCTTTTTTATTTTTACATAATATAAATCTTAATAAGTTTAACGTTAACGTGTCAGAATTATAAATTCAGTTTTAAAATTAGAAATTATTATTTTGTACCTTAAACGCTGTATGCCTTCCTCGATGTCTTGCAAAGCATATTTTCGCATTTGTTGCGCTAACTGTGGATTATTTCGTTGAACATAATATTCTGCAACTGACGACTTTGCAGTACCAACTCGAAGAGACAGCCACTGGAATAAAATAAAATAGTGGATATAATTATAAATTTCATAATAAGAATTAAGTTTATTTATTTACTTACATTACTGCGTCCTTGATAGTCATCTACAGCATTATGAAAGAAAAGTCCAGCAATAAGTGCCGCTATGTTAGCAGTATAGCTGGCAACAAATATCACAGAAAATCCTCCCCATACATTTATTAGAAATTTATTAGGCCAACTTTTAGGTGCTTTAAAAGCCACGAGATGGCCACATAACAGACCCCACATTACCCATAAAGCACTTGAAATACTGAAATTTTTAGATCTCTGTCGTCCCCAAGGGTTTAAGCCAAATGGTGATAACCATTCATATATAGCCACTGCAATTGCTGTTACATTGAGAGACGTAAAAATAGCAATCCACAATTCAGGGGAAAATGGTAACAGGAAAGCTAAAAGCGGTATGTCAGGACGTTGATTTGGAGCAGCCAATATTGATATTCCACTAAAAAAATATGGCTGACTGAAATCAATGACTTCAGCTCTTGCAGCTGATACGCTGAGTGCAGCAAAAGACATATGAGCAGCACCAGAAATCAGATCTCCCATAATACCATTCCATTTTTCTAGATCTTCAAGGGATTCGTCAGTTATAATATCATGTCTCAAGCGTTCATCACTTTCGGTGGATCTCTGTAAATGGTGACTCTCTCGCTTTGGTGAAAAACTATTACCATCCTTTTCAAATATTCTTCGGAACGGTCGCACTAGCTTTCTCGCTCCATATAAACCATCGTCAACTATATATAAGTGAAAATCAAATTCGAGTTCTTGAGCTATATTTTCTAGCAAGTCCATAGCTAGTCCGTAACAACAGTGCGTTGCCATTCTCACAAAAGAAGTGGGTTTAGGGGTGGGGAAAAAGAAATCACTCGTGACTTGGTCGTTTTCCCTTTCCAATTCGTTAAAAACTAGGGTCAGGTTATCCCTGTCGGAAGTTTGAGGACGGTGACATGCAAGTCCACGTAAACATTGACCGTCTTCGTCTAATTCCCTTCCATAACAAAGGGAGGGGCTAAAGCGGTGACAATTCGAAATATTGTTCGAGCGCCAGATGATTGTCCATGTGCCACCAGACGACCCCCCGGCCATACGATGGTATGCAAATGAACGTTCCTTCCTTTCACATGGCCGACCTGCCTCCAAACATTACCGCCATGAGGATTTGATATCAAATTCAAAAAGGAGAATGTAGCTGTTAAGGCTGATTCTGATTTTTCAATAATTCCAGCGAGTGCTGCAGCTGCTGATATCCGCATTTCTCTAAAAAAAAACAATATAAAAGGTATAAAGATATACGTAATTTGTTCTAATCTTTTAATAGTACTCTCTATTTTTGTAGTAATGTGGCTTCGATTGAACTTAACGGCTAATTACGAGGAAATATTTGCGAGGAAAGATTACTATGGGCAAAATAAAGATATTACCGAGAGCAGTAAAAGTCTAGACGGCCATAGTAATAAAAAGAAGATGATTGCGAACGACTTTGGATTACGCAGCAAGTTAGTAAGGAGTCCGTAAAAATATGCTCTCTGACCCATTTAATTGGCCTACTTTCTTAATGTGCATACATATAAATGTATTCATAATTCTTCATTAAAACTACTATCATGCCTTATATAAATATTTGTGTGCCTATAATATCTCGCAGATAAACACATTATTTACTTATTATATTACTCCATTGTTTCAAATTCAGGAAATGTTAAATTAAATTTTGTTATAAATAACTACTTCTACTGACGTTATTTTCTTTTGTTAGCTTTTTTAAATATTGTGATCTTAGGAGTACCTCCTTGTTGTTCTCCATGTTAGATAGACCTAATTTCGTATATAGTCTAAAAATAATGTACGCAATCCGTTAGGAAATTATCTTTTTGTGAAGAAGACGAAAATGTTATGATGAGTGTTAATGAGGAATAAATAAAATATTTAAAAGAAGTAACGTGATTGACATATTTTTTAAAATCAAAAGATGTAATTAAAATAGGCGTGTATTTCAACGTTTTTTTTACGTAATTTTAGTTTGCCTTCATAAATCATGACAAGACAAGGACAAATGTCTTTTAGCAATTCATAATTAAGCTTTCTGTTTTTTTAAATTTAACTGAAAATAAACAAGCAAGTATTTTATATAGTTTTATAAGAACACAATCAAAGATGTGTTTCGAGAAGCAACAACAAAACTAAAACATAAATTTGTTATATTCTATTTTTATAATACACAAAAAATATTGATAGAAACGAGAAAAATACAAACACTCCTGCGTTTCCTTCATGATAAAACCAATAAGCACAGTGACTTGTTACTCTCTGCCAATATGTCTAAGGAAAATAAGTATGTTGTATTTTCAATTTTCTGTCTACGGCCCCGGCGAATTGAATTGTGAAATTCAATGCTTTCGTGATTATTTTTCGAGTTAAAGTTGTTTGTTGTATTCCATCTGATATATTGTAATGACACAGATGGTGACAATTTAAAACAATTTTAAAGTTGAAAAACTAACATAAAATTTTTCTTTCTCCTAGCCATTTCCCCGTGTTATGGTGTCGATCTCCAAACCATCCAGATTTTTCTAAACAAAAGTTTTGACGCAGATCAGAGCAGCATTTGATTCCCACATCGCAAAAGTAGACACCATTCAATGGATGAATAATTGTTTAAAATAAAAGGCACTGTCGTCCTGTTAGGACTGCCAAAATGGTCTTGACTTTCGGAATCGGCATTTTAAATATTCATCCGACTCATGAATGATATTAATTTTCAAAAAATATTAATGGTCGGCCCTTATTGTCATAACCAAAAAGAAAATGACGATAACACAAGGTTGTTTCTTCGCGGGATTCAAACTCACTACCTCCGATTTCTAAAGCAAGATAACATTTGATCACGGAGTTTGCAACACCAAAATACTATATTATGGGCACACTAACATACTTAGAATATAAACTGAGTTGACAATTTATATAACCAGGCGTAAGCTTACCTAAGTAAATTGTGACATTGTTTCACAGTTATGTTAAATAAATAATTAACTAGGGTTGTTTGCTTAGCTTATAAATTTAAACAACATCTTCACGAGCCGTAAGCCATGAATATATTTTGATAGTTTAAAAGCTTCTGAATAGAGCAGGATAAACTAAGGAGTGGAGTACTGTTTACTTATTAAATAATGTAGACAGCTGTGATAAATATTAATTGTTGCATATCGAGCAAAAATGCCATCCATCCTCCAGAACAATAATTGAACTACCCACAACGCCCTACATGACGTTGAGGTTACTATTTCGTAAGAGGTAGTGAAAAATATTTCTTGAAAACTGTTACGGTTTTGATATGTCTAGGTCTTTATCTTCATATATTTTGCATTTATTTTCTATTGTTAAGGGTTTGCGCTTGAGAAACCGAAGGTCAAGTATTCGAATTCTGTCAGAACTCAAAACTTTTATCGTTACATCCTAGTTGATTATGATTCTTAATTGCATACGCATGTAAAAAGTCGGTCCTGCGCCTGATCTCTCTTCGTTTGTGATGGTTATCAGTCTTATGAGTAAATAATATTTATAAGTATTTTCTTAGCTATACGAATTCGTGGAACACCCTTCGTTTTTTAACAAGAACATATGGATAGCCTGAATTTTATTGTTATGAGAAATTCAAAAGTTTTATAAACAATTCGGCGTGCTAAAATATTGAACAGCTACATTTGTCAATAAAAGTCTATAAGTCTTACAGTCCTGACCTCGTATCAATTTGGAATCCGACCAAAGACTTTAAAAATTGATAGAGACTTAGTTTTAAAGCACTGGCAGTATTTTAATGGAATTCATATAAAACTATTTTGAAAAGGAAATTTCTACGATAAAAATACTAAACTATTGCGATTTATGTATCGATCATCAAGATTATCTACAGACTTTTTGGCACTGTTTCATTATTATATTATATTAAATCTTATTATATTAAAACAATGTAGTGAATTGCGCAATATCTTCAATCTGCGTATAACATATCAATTTTCAGTAATATTTATAAATGAGGAGACCGAGATTTTTAAAAATTTTCAGTAAACAATAATCAAATACCTTTTTCTAATGAACTTTTCTTTAAATTACGGCAATAAACTTTTAAATATTAAAAAAATGGCAATAAAATATTAGTATTAGGTAGAAGTTGTTAGGATAACATAACATTTTGTCTGTATGTGTTTTCGGTTAGCAAAATTATCCAAGTGAAAATTTATTATAAAATATTTTAAATAAAATTCACTATTTTCACATCACCTGGCTAAAAGTAATAAAGTTACAAAGCTTGGGAAAAGAATTTGTTTGACAAAGACATCTCGAAAACAAGGTTTTATGGCGTAAGCAGTCTCCGATATAGACAGACCAGCCTTCGCCTTCAGATAGAGCGACGTGAAAGTAATCTTGAGCCATCCTCGGACGCGCTAGTCAATTTACTTTTATGATTATGCTCTACGCTTGTTACCATTCTATTCAGTACTTTACGTGATACGTTATTTAAACGCAATTCGTTTTATATACTTTTGTGACAATAGATATTTCAATTTCATGAATGTCTTCTAAATTTTACATTGTTGTCAATTGTCAGTATGGATGGGAAATGGCCAAATTATAATTTTGATCACATAAAGTCACGTAATGATGTCACATAATTGTGTATGTAATCTATTATGTACAGCGATAGCATCTTGTAATATCTGAACAAAGTATTTAGATTATATTTTTTTATCTATATCGTTCTAAGTTTTTACAACAGATGATATAGTGAATTAAAAAAATAAATTTTCTTCGTGTTTTATAAGTAGCTTGTAGCGCCTGCGTTTTATGTTTGTGCAAAATTTAAAACAAAAGGCACGTGTAATTAAGAGGTCGTAACCCTTGGAGCCTCGAGTAACTTTACAGGAATAAATTATAAGGACTTTTATATTACTTCCTCTTTATGGTTTTATTACTGAATTAAAAATTATCCTTATTTATTTGGCGAACTTCGTAACTGATTAATCATATTAATAAATAATAAGTCTATCTTAAAATGTTTATACTTTAAATTCGTTTTATTTAAAACAGTTTAAACCTTTTTAAGAAAATGAAGTTATACCGTAGTGTTGAAATGCCTTTTCATATATTTTCAAGTCCGTACAGTCTTTTCTAATTGTAAAAGTGTTGATATGGTCAAATGACGAAACTAAAATGTATTGTGTAATTTGTAGAACGTGAAATATATAGGCATACGGTTTTTTTGTTCCAATGTAACATATAAATTTGGCAAAAGAAAATCTCTTCGAAAATTCTTAACAAAAGTCAAATGCATCTTCAAAAGTACAAGTGTTTTTCGTTATTTTAAACGTCTACTTCGCACAAAGGCAACTAGCTAGTAAATTAATAGACGATTCAGTTAATCCTATATTAAAAATATCGTAAATTGCGCAAATTTAACATTCGTTTGACAATATAACAGAAATTAGGAATTGAATAAAACTGAAATTAAGAATAAACACATGGTTATTTAGATTCAATTCTTTTTTTCATTACCTATACAAATGAACGAAACTTGATGTTCTGTTCGTCACTTCAAAATAACTGTTTTTAAGTGATTATATTGTGACATAACTGAGAAATACAATAAATCATATTTTTTTTTATTTTGGTCTGATATAGCTGATGTAACTTACTCCTTGTTACTTTGTTTTAATATGTTATTAGTAAAATACCAACAGAATTATAGTTTTTTATATTACCACGAAGACGAAGTCGCAGAAAACAACTAGCTTATGTGTAAAAGTAACAAAATCCCTAACATAAAGTTTGCTTAGTATAATTACCTCACAAACTCAATGGAGAAATCGGCAGCTGCATCGCTCGGTTCCTCCCAACACGACGCTGTAGCATCACTAAAAAATTGTGCCTGCGCCGACCACGCGTCACAAGCACGCAATACTCTACGAAGTGATCCCACAGCAATTTGCACTGCAGAACGTATGAACGTTCGATCTATAGAAGATAATAAAACAGAACTGTTTATATCTTTCAAAGTATTTCAAAAACATCAGAGATATAGAAAATTCTTACCAATTACCATTGGCTGTGGATACAGTGCCAAAAGTCCAACCGGAAGTTTGTTAAAAATATCTTCGTGATCCTTTGTGATGTTTTTAGTATCGAAAGTGTGTTTAGTAGTTTCTTTATATTCTTTGTCCTCTCTTTTACCATTTATCTCTAAAATTATTCATAGACGTATGCACCGTGGGATTCATTATGAAATCACTAACTTCACTTGAAAACAATAGTCTATCTTTTGGATTTGATCCTTTAATTCCTTTTCTAAATCATTTCTTCTGATCTTCTCATATATTCTTTATTTACATCGTTGACTGGTAGACTATTTACATATTTTTTTAATATTTCACTTTTTTTTCACTAATTGAACCAATGTCACTATTCACAAAACTAACTCTAAAGTTATTGCTAATTTCCTTTTCTATACGACTGTTTTCAATTTTAGAACTTTCAACGCCTTTTTTATTTACATTCAAATTTCTTACAATTTCTGAACTATCATTATTATTCCTATCATATAAATCACTTATATTAAAATTATATTTATTTGTGTGCGCTTTAAATTCATTAAAATTTTCTTTGTTATACCGAAAATTATTCGTAGTACTATTTTCTGAATTAAAAGAGTAATCCCTAAAAACGTTTTCACTTTGCAAATTATTAGACTCTCCTAATGAATAGCGGAAACTCGCATCTGATAACGAATTATTGTCAGCATCATCTCTTTTACTACGGTCGAAGCCATCATAAAGTGACGCTTCGTCCTTATCCCTAAAGCTTGCAAAGTCATTTTCATTATCTTCGGTGTACTGCGTTGAGTTAGCGATGTTATGAAAAACATCAAACTCGCTGGAAGCGTCGAGCCATAGCCAAAAAAAATGTCCGTCGAGCATGTTAAGCCTCTTTGCCTCATCCATAACGACTTTGGCATAATGGATATCGCATATCAAAACGACAACGCCCCTTGTAAGTCTCGAAACCTCCGCAAGCCGCCTTAATAGAAAATTGAAGGTTAAAAAGATATTGTATAAAACAGTTTTACTTTACATTTTCTTCTTGATATATTTTAGTACTGACCTGAAGATCGCATGTTTAGAATATTTAGTTGGAAGTGAAAGCCATTTTGGATTGAGTGGAGGTGTTGTTAGAATTTTGGACAGGTCTTTCCTCAGAAACAGTGATGAGTATACATCCTCTTCCGCTAGTAAAGTGAACGTGTGCCAATGCGTATGTAATAGTGTTGCTCTGAAAAAGATTGCTAACTGAATGCAATTGTTTGATGCGCGTAAATCATAGTATAACATATTTTTAATAATCATTAAAAAGTTGACAGCATAATTGAAGAACCTATATATATTAAAACGCTAATTTAACTATGATTTCTTTCATGAAGTGGGGGACATTATGCACACATATCTTGATAAATATTGACAAATTCTTCCAAATTATTATTCATAATTTGTAATTTTTAACATAAGTATCCTACATAGGTATGGCTTGATAATTAGATAATTATTTCTAACAAAACTTATATAAGTAAAAAAAAAACAATTGAGAAAATTTTAAATATAAATATACTTTTGCATACCTTAGCGCGTGTAAGGTTTCCCTCGCCGTTATCTCCAGTCTTATCTCCAAAGGAAGTAAATCCTGAATAAAACATCGGCACTATTAAACGGATTGCAACACACTTTGTTATAATAATCTATTCAAAATTGCTCTGCATAATAACGACGCTATTAGTCTGTGTCTCCGAGAAATCGGACGTTAAAGTGGGAAATAAATGGCCACCATTATCTGCGACACCTAGTTGAGCTCACGTCTTTGCAATGAAGGGAATAAGATAGACAAAAACACTTTATAGACTGTCCGAGATACCGAAAATACTCGTAATAAATGTGTAAGATAAACTCAGTTTTTTTCACCAAATACTCTCTTCATAGCAATATTGTTTAGCTACTTTTGATTTATTGCTCAAGGTCTTTTTGTAGCTAGGGAGATTAAGAGTCTTCTATAAGTAATATTTTTATATCTAATAAATAGTTTTATGTACAGTTATTATTTCCAAGCCTAAATTCTACGATACTAAAATAATAGATTCATTTAAAGAAATAAGGACAAAACAATAGCATATTGCTCGGATGTGATCAGTTAATAATTCAAATTGTTTATTGCAAATGTGTGTAATAAATTACTAACATTTTTGGTTGGAGTTGGTTAAAGTTAAATAGTAGTCTGGTTTACATTTTAGTTCTATCACATATTAGTCTAATTACCTATTATAATCCTACAAGCCTGTTAATTATTTTTTTTAATTGTCTATTATAACTATAAAACCGATATAACCTGTTACCAGCCCATTGTATGTTTATAAATAAACTTGACATAAGACTGAATTTATTTTTTTTCTGACAACGATATACCCCGCTGTGTAAATTTATTTTTTGTTGTTATAGAACATGACTGACTTTATTTTATGACCTATGATTTTATTTTCTACTTATGAACTTTAGGATGGTAAAAAGAAAAAATATGGTATAATAATAAATGGAAAAGTTATGTAGTTATTTGTAAATTATATGAAATACACATATAGATACATAAAAAGGATTTCTGTCCATTTTATTAACCTGCCTACAGTATATTTTGCATGGGCTCTTTTATCTTTTTTTTTTCTATTTCGGCCGACTTGATATTTTGTATATATCGTGATATTTTTTATTATCTTGCTATTAGGTATTAACAAAAAGAAACGGGTATGAACCAAGGAAAGTTTTTTAAAATCTTTTGAGCATATTTTACTCATCCCGTCGTTTTCGTAACCTTTTGGCTTAAAAACCATTAATCTGACGTTTTTTACTATATTAAAGAACAAGAAAATGTTAGTGATATTTTAGATTATCGTTTTTGTGAATTAATATTTAAATATATATTTTTAACAGATAAACGGATTTTATGTAGTGTTGCTCTTTATTTTGTAACGATATAATTTACACATAACAACCGCACACGAACGAATCGATTACAGACCTTACCAACAATACCACATAATGTATAAGTAAACAACTTTCAAATGAAATTTTAGTTGGATTTCTAGCTAACTAACTCATTGGTTATGTTGTGAAATTTGATTTCGTCATCTAAAAATCACATTGACTATTATTTCATATTGATATTATGATAATAATACAAAGAGGTCAATACTATATTTTACGTTACAAAAACACAGCGCAGAAAAATTATAATTAAATATTATTAAATAAACTCTGCATTTTATTAATAAATACCAAAAGAATGTTATATCTCTATACCCGTTTGTATGTTTTTCATTGTTCGTATACTTTATGCTGTCGGAATAATAGAAGACAATACCTAATTGACGATCATAAAGCTATATTGCGGGTTATTAAAATGACAGTAAATTCACCAACGTCAACCCCATATTGTTGGAATGACGACTCATTATCGTTAAAACAAGTTTATCGCACAATTTCAAAGAGATCACGATTTCACGATTCTTGCTAATTTATAAAAGCAGTTATTAGTTATCATAGCTTATACTCTTTAAAAGAAAGCTATTCTTTTTAGATATAATTAAGAATAAGAAAAGAAAATGAGTTAGGGCCATGTTTTATTTTTAGAACAATATCTAAATTTTTTTCGGGGTTAGACTTAATAACATTACCTTATTTTTTAAATGGGAATTAAAAATGATGACATTCTTATTTGTCTCTAAATGCATAAACTACATGTTGAAGTGGCCCGAAATATTTATCTGTCTAAGTTGACTGACCAAGTTTGTCCGTAAACTTTAACATTGTAAAGTTTGTATATAGTTCCATTATTGTTTTATCCTTTTTTCTTTGGAGACGTAGCGGCTGGTATACCCACTAAAAAGCCAACGGTTGCTCCTTTCTCAGGTCGCTGGAGCTGGGGCCGCGGGTTTTGTTGACAGTCTTCGGCAACCCCGGCGCAACGTGGTCGTCTCGGATCTCTTCTCTCCGATCTTGTTGGAAAACCCAGACCGTCGTTTTAGTCATTACCACCGGTTCCGGGCCATCATGTTCAAATCAAACGGTGAAGGTGCTCCAGCTCCCAATTCTGTATTGCAAGGGAGCGTAACTCGTAGAGACGAGTTGTTACCCCCTGATTTCTTCTAGGGCTGGCCTGCAGCCCCGAGACCTCGTCTCCTCGTGCCAGAAGACGCGGGGATTCCCAGACAAGGAGCCAAGCAACAAGTACGCTGCCTCACCGGAGATACTCCGATAGCCCCGTAAGGCCCGGACCCCCAACACCTTCTGGGATCTGCACAGCACCGTAATGCTTTCCTTCTGGAATCCCCTAAAAGGAAAGTAATACGGTGGTCCACATGGTTGCTCCGTATAGGACCATAGACCTGATGACCCCGGCGTACAGGCGGCGACGGTAGCTGCTGGGTCCACAATATTGTGGAGTTGTCTGCCGAAGCGCGAGGCCTCAAAATGGGCGCAAAACCTCCATCGTCGGTCTAGGACTATGCCGAAATATTTTAATGTCGGCTTGACGATGACGCGAACGCCGCAAACGATCATATGGGCATCAGTAGGTGCGCGTTCTCAGGCCCATAGAAGTTACAGAGCCTCAGATTTTAGGAGCCTCGAGTGTCACATTTAGTCCTAGACGCTGGATGCGCCCTATGACATGAACAAACCCGGCAGTGGCGTGAACCACAGCACTGCGAAAATTGTCGCCACAAGCGGTAACGAGGGTGTCGTCCGCGTAACAAGTGACGTTATTGATTGTGAAACCCACGTTATTGCCGCCACGTAGCACCCAATCATAACTAACATTCAACAGGAGTGGTCTCGACACCGACCCCTGTGGAGCCAATCTTGGCACGAAAACTCGACACGTCGTTGCGACAGGTATGACATCGTCAAAACACCACGCCCCGGGACACCGAATCTGTAGGACTCGACACCGACGTCGTCCGCCCGACCAGACTGCATTCCACCGACGCCGACGTGCTTTAGTAGCTGGACATAATTCTCTCAAAGAGATTCCCACACCGTCCAGCAGTATATTCGGCCAATAGGTGGAGGGCGAGTCTACAGGACGCCTCTTCTTTTGGGTGAGGATGAGTCTTTTTTTTTTTTGCCGTTGGAAAAATCCAGCTTACGGATTCCCCGCCGCCAAAGTGAGGGGCAGCAGGGGATATGTGGGTTCCCCGGACCAAGATGGAGCGGCGGTATACCCACTAAAAACCAACGGTTGTTCCTTTCTCATGTCGCTGTAGCCGGGCCGCGGGCGCTGATGACAGTCTTGGTGACCCGGCGCGACGTGGCCCTCGCCTCTTTCGATCCTCTTCTCACGGTGTGTTCGGACACCCGGAACGTCTTTACGCGCCGTGCCGGAACAAACAGCACGGCGCTCCTCTTGAGCCCTTCTCTGGGCGACGGGCACCCTCTGCCGGCCGCCCAGGGGCTCAGTGTCAGGGAAGGTTGTGCGCGTACGCCACTCTTCGGCGTCCTGGCCTTCTTCTGCGGATAGCCAGGGCGCTCAAGGCCTCAAGGCTGTCACGTCCTCGCAGAAAGCAAGGACGGCGCCCCCGACCTTTCGGCGGAAGCGAGGTCGTGCCCACGACAAGGCAGCTCTCGGCGTTGCTCGACCCAGGCTGGGCACTCTTCCAGCGCGTGTTGGGCCGTCTCTTCAGCACATACGCCACAGTGGTGGCACTCCTCTGTAGGCTCCCTACCTGCCACGCGGCATGGTACCTCCGAAACAGCCGTGTCCCGAGAGAACGTGCGTCGCGCGGAATGTTAGGGGAGCCGTGTCCTCTTTCTAGCCATCACTTTAGAACGGGCGTATGGCTTCTATAGTTTGACGACCGGGGCTGGGGTGCTCTAGCCGCAGCTCCCACTCCTGTATTGCAAGGGAGTGCAATTCATCTCTGGGGTGAGGATGAGTCTGCTTCAACCTGGCTTCAACCTCTGTGGTATTAAGGCCTGAACCAGACAGGCAGAAAACATCGCCCTCACTCTGGGCTCTTGGGATTAAACATCCTGTGCAGACTTGCCTAGTGTAGTGCCACTGGAGAATAATATTGTAAAATTGATTTTGGAAACAAATATATCTTTTTTTTTTATTTACCCGATACCAAAGTTAGTAGTTAATACATCCTTACATTGTTTTTAGAAACAAATATATAGTATATATATATTTGCCTGATGCTAAAAGTAAATAGTCTCTTACATTAGCAATAGTATACGAGAGATGCAGGTGCGAAGGTGATGTACGAAGGACTGGTACTCCTGCCCGAGTGGCGGCCGTGACCACTGCCGCTGCGGAAGCGCCTCCTCCGCAAACGAGGAGTGCGGCGACACGTTTTCCCGACAGAGCTGAACACGTCCTCTCCAGCACCCGAGCGCTGAACCTGAATGTACAAATCTGTTAATGAAATGACTATTATAATTTTATGTCAGTCTACTTAACTCCGTTTGCGGCGGCTGCGGATAAAAAATCAATATTTTAAGAATAAGAGGAAAAGTGGTTGCTTCCTCTTAACTCATTCTTATAATAGGTTGGAAAACGACGCAACCTGAGAGAGATCAGTCGCAAAAATGACATGCCTTAGCGACTCATGGTTTCACATTGTTTACCCGCAGTATCAGCATCTGCATTAATCTAAACACCTAGGAGACAACATTAACAGTTAAGGGATTCCTACAAAATTTGAGCCTACGACTTGGAGTTTATTGGACCCATGGCCATACTACTATGCTACAGAGACATATCATTAATATAATATTTACATAAGCCATTTTTTGTTTTGAGTTTAATGTTGCTTTAAAAAAAAAAACTTAATATTCAGGGTTGGGTTTTAAAAAGGTTTAGTAAACATTATAAGCTAAAATGGTGGATTAAGATTTTTTTTATCTTGTAAATTTAATCGGGATTTTTCCTCCAGCTTCGGATTTCCAAATATTTATAAAACAGGAATATCCACATTGAGTAATGTTCGCATTTATAATACTACTAATATTAAAATTTCGAATCTACCCGGATGTATGCAGTAAGTATTAACATTTAGGTTACTACTGTCCCCTTTAATTAGACCACCCTTTAATCGATTTGGGATTCGAACTAACAAGTTAACTACTGTTTACCCATAGCTAAAATATAGTTATTAAGTCGCGTTCGTTAAGCGCAAACACAGTACAATGTTATACTAACTTGTGCACTAAAACTTCACAATACGCAAATCTATTTACTTTTAACCCCGCTCTATTGTTTCAGAAATTGTTCTCGGTTTAACAAAACCGGCTCTTTGCTAACATAACGTCCCGCTTGGCGTAGTGGTTAGCGACCCTTACTATTATGCCAAAGAGTGAGGGTTTGACGCTCGATTTCCACGGGAAAAATATAATGTGATGAACATAGTCATTTTCTCGTTTCTTGATGTTTGTATTAATGCCATATATATTTATTAACAAAAGACAAGTAAGTCTATCTGTTATCAGTCCTTTAGTTTCCATAGATTTAGTATCGCTTTAGTTTGAGACTGGATGTTGTCGTATTCTTCCAAAATATTTATTATTATTATAGCCCGGCGAATCTTTTCACAACGTTAAATAAAGAGTTGCGAGATAGTTTTTTTTCTTCGTACGAGAAAAATGCCTCCACAGACTTTGTCATAGATCTATTTTATAAAACCTTCATACATAAATCAAACCTAATGGATTCCAGCATCCGTACATTTTAATAACAACCGCAATAATATATCATTTCAAGGATCATTTACAAGATTCATATTTCATCGTATTGATTTATATGATACAGGACGAGTTTGGTATCAGGGACTTGTTTATTATCAGGCATTTTTACAAGCTTAAAGTATAAAATTGTACTTGGTAACTATTTTTGCTTCTCGACAGTTTAAGATACAAAACATTAAAAAGACACAGAAGTAATTTTGATCTAAATTTCAGCTCATTTACATTTATCTATATTTAGACAATTGTATTTAACGATTGTTGATATATATATATATTGCATTTTTTTCAATTCTGTTTTAAATTTATTAGTAATATTTTTGAACAATATTTAACAAGTTTAATGTAATCAGAAGTAAACAAACTTAATTCATTCGTACTTTCCATTCAACAAATTAAAACATATCCAAGTAGTAACGACATATGATTAAACTAAGCTCAATACAAACTTTACTACCTGTAGCTTGTTATTGGGTAATGGAGCGATTAAATTAATTTTTTTAGTTAAAAATGAACATATAACTGAATCATCGATTAAATGTACTTTAGCCTTGAGTATGCGAAAATCAGATGCCAGCCGCTCTCCATATAGAGTGTTCTTCAGTAGAGTCGGGATTAAGTATCTACTTAATCTGTCGAAGGTCGGCATCTGCGGACCTCATGATAAATTTGATATTGACTAGGATAAATCAATTTTGAACAATAAAATAACAAGAAATAAATAAACCCCATAAGGTGTTGCGTTATTGGCTTGTTAGCAATAACTTTTGAGACAAATGTAACACCCTGTAAGTACCAGTTATATATACATCGATAACTAATATACATACTGTATTTGTTAAACAACAGTCGAAACCACACTGGGAAAACAGTCCAGTTCCATTCAGACTACGCACCGTTGCAGTCATTTCACAAAGGGACAAATAACGAAGTAACTTCATAAAACAATGTCTTCGCGTGAATATCCGAAGGTTTGGAGCGAATTCGAGAGACAGGTGGAGGGCGGTCGCATATTAAATTTTGTTATCGAAGACATTCCCGAAGATATATGGAAGGCTGCCGTCGAATTTATGCTCGGAAGTTACATAAAGGAAGATGTCTGGTGGATGACGGCCGGTGAGATCATGATTCATTGTTCCTTTTTTATAAGGTACTGATGCCCGCGACTTCGTCTGCGTGGTAATACAAAAAAAGTTTTTTTTAATTAAATACGCCTAAGTTATTTTGTACTGGCTATATATCGCAATATACTCATTTGTAAATGGTTATTTTACTCTGACAAACAGACACTGCCATTATATTTATTACTATAGAAAAGCAACCTAAATTATAACAATTTTATTAAAATTCCTAAATAGTTATTTAATGTAGTAAAATATTACTACTATTTTAAAATCAATATAGTAATTAATCCCACTTTGTAATTGAAATATATACTGATGAAGTTCAGAATAATATATTTGTCGCAAAATGTTTCTAAAAATTAAATAGACTAAATAAGTTATCAAAAATATCAAAACAAGAAGCATACAGAATTGTAAAGTTATATTTATTCATTTACTTTTTAATTTCATTATAACTTCAGTAAACTAATGAATACCGTAATTACAATACTTTCACTTGGATTAGTTGTTGAAATTGCCTTTAGGTATAAAATACGGTTTAAGCCCATTTAAGAAAAGAATATTGACTTCGCTTTCTTTTTCTAAGAGCTGTTCAAGAACAGATGAACGGTTTCTTAAGAGAAGCCTCTTAGTCTTTAGCCGTACTCCCTTAAGCAATCCATGCCTTATTATATTGTATAGCCGTCTTGGAAATGAAGGTACTTATTCAAAACCGATATATAATAAGACGCGAAGCGAATATCAACTAGTTATACTGAGATTTTCTTATATATATAAATCATAACTTCGTTACATTATATTCCTTCGTTATATAACATTCCGAACGTGTATTAAACTAAGATTACTTATAAAAAGTACATTAACGGCTATTTACGTAACTTTTATATATGAACATATTTTGATTAAAAATTTATATTAATTATTAATTATTAAAAAGTTGTTTTGTTAAAATATAATTATATCACTCGCGTAAAAAAAAATAACATCACAATGCTAGACACATAAAATGCCATGTGTTTGTCGTGTTATTTCAATACGAAGGTGAATTTAATTTCAATTAAAGCTATCTCGATCTCGACAGGAACTGCGGAGGATCCGCAGGCAATACAGGAGTACCGTGTGCTGTTGACGTCGATCATTGAGCAGAAAATGAGCTTAGGGTGCTTCCTAACGGAGCAGGATGGCACGGGTCGTACGCTCGTCGGAGTCAACATGTGCATGCCCCAGCAGAAGGATCGCTTTGTTGAACACGTCCCGGTGTGTATTTCAGTTTTATAAATACATCGAGTAACGAGGACGGTTTTTATAATGGAATGTTTTGTACTTTATAAATAAACGCGGGGTGAGAGGTTATGTCTCGTTTGCTTGCAGTAATTACGCTAGTTATACACCTGACTTTAGAGATAGTAACTGTAATGCTTTGTCTGTCCCCATTCAATGAATAATAAAAAAAAAATATGGTAAAAAATCAAAGCTACTAAGTTAATAAATTATTTTTTCATACTTTTAAATAATATTAAAAACTTTATCGTTAAAACGATCGAAAAATGCAAGCAGTATAATTTAGTGAATTATTTTTGGTGCTCAATGCATATCATTAGTTTTTTATGTAATTCAAATTTAATTATTTTAAGATTTTCGTCTCCTTTGTTAGTTTTTAAAACTCTTAACTTGTATGAATAACGTATGCGAAGGATTTTTGAATGCTACACAAATATTCTTTAGAAAGCAAGTCATTAAACTTAAGAGAGATTGTTAAGGTAGGAAACATTGTATAATCGGAACAATAGGTAGAGCTCTTGTGCAACTACTGAGTCAATGCGAATAATATCCTTTTGATGGTGTAAAAAAGTAGTAATTTGTATCAAAATAAATATTTAAAATGTCTAGTTTAATCATTTATAAACGAAGTTATTTGAAATAATATAGTAACAATTTTTTTAGATTTTTGTAGAGGAACTTATGCACATTTATTAACAATATTATAAATTGTTTACAATTTTCATGTCATATATTATCGATAAATCCTTTACTTAAACTCTTCGTGAGATTCGCTTAAGTGTATTACTTAAAAAATAATATATTTTCTTTACTCATAATAATTTATCTATATAAATAACTGTCGAATATAAAGCTTGTAATAATTATGAAGTAAAACATTAAGGCGTAAGTCCATATCATTGCAGAAAGTCATCATCATCAGCCTTTGATAGTCCACTGCTGGACATAGGCCTCCCCTAATACACCCTAACCATTAAGGGGTTTTGGACCGTATCCCACCACGCTGGTCCAATGCGGGTTGGTGGGTGGACCGCCTTTTTACATGCCCATCCGACGCATGGTTCATCTTACTTTTTAGACAATTGGGTGATCGGCCTAAACTGTCCTAAACAGCTAGGAAACACCAACGAAAATTTGTTGAGTACCCGCAGGATTCGAACCCATGACCTCCGGTTTCTAAAGCAAACGCCAATACCACTACGCTACGGAGGCAGTTTGCAGAAAGTAATTATTCATTACATTGACAATTTGAACACAAAGATGAATTTAATATTCGAAAAAAGTTTTGGTTTTTCACATTAATTGGAGAGTATAATTGAATCCAATTAGCAAAGTCGGGGCATGCTTGTTGAATCCTACATTCGAAAATTATTATCTGCTTTAATAAAAATGTATTTTAAAATGTATGAACACGCTTAACTTCGAATCGAATGAACATAGAATTCACGTTAAATTTACTTTTTCGTTATGTTTAAGAACTGTTTCATATTGTATATATTTTTCAAAGCGTTAAATTTGACAAATAAGGTTCTTTTCAGCCAAAATCTAAAGCGGGTATGCTGTCTTTGCGCATGTTTTCCGAGGCGACAAAGTTTACAGAGATTTATGATAAATATAATGTAACCAATTATCTGATGGGAGCCGGCCTGTCAGTGGACCCGCAATACAGAGCCATGGGAATCGCTGTTGAGTTACTCAAAGCCAGGTATTTTATAAAATTTGATAAAATTGATTATTAATTATAAATAAATATACTTAAAAAGTATATTTTAAGTTTGTAGTGCAAACAGTAACTACACTTACTAAGATGTCCTTAGTTAATCCTTAAGTAAGTCTTTCCTTAGTCTTAAGACGTTTAGTATTCGGTAAAACACAGCATTCATTCTGTGCTGGATTCAAACCCAATAATAACTATTTATAATTTTCACTTACACGTTACGTTTTCATACTACTTACGAATATTTACTTTAATTATAAACGATGAACAAAAATTAAAAATAAATTCAGATCGCAATATCGAGTTTGGAGTATTTTTCTCGAACACCATGTTTTTTTGCAAGGTTTTGATAATTCTGAAGATGCTATGATGTGAAACATTTTATGTCTACTTAAGGTTTTATCATAAGTAAAAGCTAATACAATTATATACCAGTGCAGCAATTACTGTATGAAGGGATCGCAATGCTCTTGCAATTAATTTGTTTGTTTATGTTTAATTAACATTTTCTTTTGAGTCGTTAAATATATTATAATAAAAGTTATTTCTGCTTTTAGGAAAGCGTTGGCCAAAGAGCTCGGATTTAAAGTTACCGGAGGTATTTTTACAAGTAAATCGGCTCAGATATCTGCAGAAAAGGCAGGAATGGAATGCGTTTTTAAAATTTCTTATAAACAGTTTGGAGAGAAATGTGACATCGAATTTAAGTCCGACACTGAAGATTTAAAAATATTTGCATCGAATGTCGAGTAAAACAATATTGTTTTAATATAATTGCTACAATTGTCCATTAATAATACAAATATTACAACTATATTTATTAACTAACACTACGTATAATCCTTTTTGCATTTTATTACATCTTCTATATCATTGTGCCTCTACTATAACACTTAATAATTACCTGAAGTTGCCATATTAAATAAGTTACCTTCTGAGATCTTCTAATTATATGCTAATCAGAGTATCTAAAGTAATACCTACGTTTTTGCCTACAGCAAATATATGTTTATCAAATTTCTAAGTGTAATCTAAATATAATAATATACAAACATAATAGTGTTTTATTTAAGTAAACCTTTTCGTTAGAGCCTGCTCCTCCTTTTTTTCTTCTTTCATTGGCAAAAGCTTATTTGTGTATTTCAGTAAGTGGTTTCAGCTTAACGAACTCGCTAAGCTTTTTGGTACTCTATATCTTTCTAACGTCTTTTCTTTTACCCTGTATTCAAGATAACACATGCAGCAGCAATTTAAAAAAAAGTCACTTTTAAACAATCCAGTTTAAGAAGCCTTGACCTTCAAAATAATATCAAATCTTAATTATGTTGTGTCTCAAGGTAAGTAAGATACGATGGCTTAAAAGTGGGGGTCATTGTCTTAAAAGCCACTCGTTGCATAAGATTTAGACTTGATTGTGAGCTTTGAGGACCTGACTAAGTTTAATAGATTATAGCTGGCATGTATGTTTGACAATTCAAAATAGTCAAAAGACGTTCTAGCGTTAAGACATAGGCCTCCTCTAATACACCCCTATCCATTAACAAATTTTGGACCGAATCATAGGAGGATTCATATAATTGAAAGTATTTTACTTATCTGTGTCATTGAATCTAAGACCTCTTTTTCTAAAACAAGCAAAACATACGTTACAGTCGCCTGCAAAAATAGTTTTGTCTCTAAAGCGTCTAACTCTTATTTTCTTTGAAAATGATAGACTAGCGTAGTGTTTATTTATCTTTTAGGTTAATTAAATTACCCATCGAAACAGTTTTCAATTTGAATATGTTAAAAGTAAAACGTATATTTTTGTATTTTTAAATACACCGTTTTACAAACAAAAGTATTCGTACGTATAAGGGTAGGCAAATAAAGGCATCGTGTACCTTTGATACTTCTTTTATATTAGCCGTATATGAAATAAAACTTTATTAATTTTGTACGAATATAATTGAATCAATTAATAAAGATGTACAAGACTGAATACTGTTATTTAAAATCATATTTTTATAAGGAATAAATGTTCCTTATTAAGTTTGCAAATAATAAACATATAAATTCTTTTATTAAGAAAGTTAGTTGCTTAGATGTCGGTTGTTCAAATCACCAGGGATTCAAATCTCCATAGCTTTAATTTTGTATTACTAAAAAAATTAGTTTCATCATAGAAACAAACAATTTTTTTATTGCTACTTTGATTTTTTAATAAGTTACACTTTATTGAAATCGTCTTGTTTAAAAACTGAATTATATTTCTCCTGTTTAGGTACTCGCTTTTTCAATGTTATTAAAATTCAAAATATTTCTTAGCAACGTCAAACAATAATAATAGTTTTATAGGTTTTCAAGATATATAATATCATATCTTTCTGCGTACTAGTTCAGTTTTTCATTGCACTACAACGTTAAAATAACCTTATTCTTTTTTCGTTTTAGTCTAAACGATAGTTTGCTTATTTATATGCTCCAATAAACGTACAATTTAAATTCAAGGAAAAATACGAGTTTCGTTATCCTAGATGTCTGTTTTCACAAGAATTGTGACCACTTAACTCTAAAAGAACTTAACGTTTTATATTGCAACCAACAAAATGTTTTCGCGTTCACCGCGGAAATAGTTTCTGGCAACACGAAAACATGGACAGTAAACTTGTCGAGAAGTAAGCCGTAAAATTGTTATTGCCGACAGTAGTTCTGGCACTCTCTCTTCGATCGGAAACAATTTTAACTTCATTCGCTAAGTGCTCTCGAAAAGAAAAGTAAAGATTTTCTTTTATACCTGTTCAAGTGTAATTGCGTGTCATTTTTTTATAATTAATATCCCATAAGCAAAGATATTGCTTTAGTGGACGCACATCTTTGTTTAAAGAGTAACTTTATATTGAGTTGAAGGTAGTAGTAATTTGCGAAGCGGGGTTTTTTAGGTACATTAAGACAAAGACAGAATTACACAAAATTTATACAAAAAGATACTTTTCTTTTGTATTTCAGACAGGTTTGCCCTTTACTTTAGTATTTCTAAATGATATGGCATTGTCTCAAAACATTTATTTATATTAATATTGTAAATATAGAACTTAAAAGCTATTGTATTTATTAAAAACACTTTACAAAGCAAATATATAATAGGAAAATTGGCTGCAATTATTACAAGAAAAATTTAAAATCTTTATAATTCTTCTATCGGCTCAAGATCTTCATTAAATGTCTTTAATCTATTTCATGATCATCATTGTCATCAGCCTGTGATAGTCCACTGCTGCACATAGGCCTCCCCTAATACACACCATTAGGAGGTTTTGGACCGTATCCTACCACGCTGATCTAATGTAGGTTGGTGGGTGGACCAACTTTTTACATTCACACTTTGTCTGAAAAGTGTGAATGTTGGGTGATCGGCCCAAATTGCCCTAACCAACTAGGAAACAACTATGAAAATTTGTTGAGTCCTCAGGATTCGAACACACGACCTCTGGTTTCTAAAGCACACGCTCATACCACTGGGCTACGGAGGCAGTTAATTATAATAATAAAATAGTAAAAAAAACCTATTTAAATATCTTTATTTTTATCACAATTAATAAATATATTTCCAAGAGGAGCCGAGATGAGACCCTTTTATTTAATATACTAAGGCTGATGTAAATGGGTGCTAAATTGTTAAATCAATAAAAAGAGACCTATGTCCAGCAGTAGACTGACTTTGGTGGTGTGAAAAGAAAAAGTCTAAAAATTCTCTTAGGGTTTTGCAGATATGTTTTGCTTTAAAAATATTTAACGATTTACCATACGATAAAAATATTGTGTGTGACTGTACTTTTACCTAAAAATACTGTGTACTGCATAACAAACAAATAAACTAAGTATATACAACGAAGTATCGATAACAGTATCCCCTTTTTGGGGAATTTTCTATTCAATTATTTTTCAAGAACTGAGATGAAATATGAACGCCAGGTTTGTCTAACAATTCTGAAACTCTGCGTTGGTCAAGTTAGACGATTTAGGTTAACATTCCGGAGATTGCCGTCATACTCATTGGCCGTCAGGAAATATTGTTCGCTCTATTGAACACACAAATTTTACCTTAAAAAGGTTGACAAATCAAACATAACCGACTGGTTTCAATATGGTTAATAATACACAGTAATATATAACGCGTTATAATGTCCAATTGTACAGCAATTAAGGGACACAACAAGATTATTTCAAGAATTGTCGCCTTAATAATTATTTCGTTATACATGATAGACATATGATTTTTTGTTTAGTGGCAACAGCAATACATCAATTATCAAATTTAGTAATTATCGTATATTACTTGTGGTGCACAAAATTTCCTAAAATATTCGAGAAGAGTTAGTTAGTTACTTTGTTGGAGTTAGGTGGTAACAATTCTTTAACGGGTCATCTATCTATTTAGATAATTGTGAATATATCTCCAAATTAAATTACTTGTAAGTCGTAGTTAAAAATAAAAAAGAGATTTTTTTAATATATATTATTCAATTAAATAGCTATAAAATTCAATAATAAAAATTGATACGCATGGAGAAAATTATTGAAAATTATTTATTCGGGTTTTAAATCTTACTCAATATGACAGCTTTTATTAGACAACGTTTACTGTAAAGTTCTTTAAAAGCATTATAATGTTAATCATTTGTTGAAGAAACTGTAAAACAAAAGGTATGATAGAAACAACATCACGTTTCATGTTTTCTGAAACATCAAAGGGAAAATAAACATTTTTCATCATAAGACAAAAGTATTTTCCCCCGTCTTTTGTAATATTCGTCAAATAATAGCGTTATAAAACGAAAACAAATTCCATCTCGTTTCACGGGGAATGAATTAATTCGTAAGGAGGCCTCAATTATGTAAAATGAATAGCGATACCGGTGAAATTAATTAATGTCACAATTGATAGGCTCAATGTGAACTGGAAAGTGTATAATAGTTGCCTCATACTAATACTTTTACCTATTTTAGAATAGTATTTGCATATGCAGGAATAAATTTTACAAAGGGAATGGGTTTTGTTTAATATTAACACATAACTATAATTATAATTATAGAGTTGTTACTACTTTTACGTCAGTAATTTAGTATGTAGAATACAGTATTACCCACTATACACTCTTTGATAGATTGTTGGTATTTAAATGAAATGCTGTTATATTTTCCAAAAACATTTTTTCTTATTATTCCCAATACAAAACGAAACTACTAGCGAGGCTGCCGCTTACAAAAGAAGTGCTAAAATATTCTTCAGAAATATACATTCATCATATTTCTGTACGGATTCAAAGGCATGCGTGTTTTGTTTAGGCTATTGTGGCAGAGACATATAAATGCCAACACAATGTTTACGTTTGCTGCCTCGAGCGTCGCAATTTAAGCCGTAATATTTTTTTTTGGTTAACGTCATCTGAAATTTAATTTGTCATCTGTGCCATTATATCTCACAAAAAGTAATGTTATATTATTCGTTTTATAATGTCTAATAATATGTCCGGTTTTGTGCCATAATGGCGGGCCATTATTTAACTGAGTCATTAGTGGCGGCTCAAATTCAGCTCGAGTTAGTAATCCGGATTAGCAAAAGTCTTGTTCAATTATTCAAAGGACCAATAAGGGATTAAGCGTGCAATGTTAGGCATTAAATTACGTTTTTTGCCTTATAAGACAGTGGTATGTGATTTTAGAAAGAGATAACGTTATTTATATGCCTACAACTTCTACTAATTAGTTGTATTTATACGTTATAGTGGTTCCTATAGAATTATTTTTAAAAACCAAGAGGCATTTATTATATAATTTAGTTTGTTATATAAGGTCATCATTTAATGTTCCAATAATATTCTGTACGTGTAAAAATAGAATATATTAGAAGTTTATCTAATTTACATTTATTTAAAATGCTGTATAATATTGTGGTAATTCTTTTTGAAACTTTGCTTTGTATTGAAATGGCTTATAATGTCATTTTAGATATTGACGGCTTTTAAAATATTCGAAATGAATTTTCGCATTTGACAGTTACTTAAAATAAATTCATTTCAAATGCCAGTTTTGAATTCGATTCCTATGTGAAAATCGCCTTAAGCATGGCAACATATCTACATTTCTATATACCGTCATATTATTGTTTCATCTCAATCAGATGCAAGATAACGTTATGGTTTGATAAATTCAGTACAATTTCTACCTCGAATTTATAAAGCAGTATTATGGATGCAGTAGAGGACTAACAGAATAGCGTAGTTTTTTTTATACAGGCTTGATTGACCCGAAACGTTAGAAAATGGAACAGGATATTAGAATTGTCTGGGGGAAAAGAAAGAGAATTTGTTGTGTTTAGTTCCATTGTTTACGATCAGATCATATGGCTTACCATCACTGACTATTGTAAACGTTAGGTCAACTCATCAGATAGTTGTTATTTTTTGTAAGTACTCACCTTTCATCTTCGGGCAACTCGATATAGAGCGGCTGCAGCGTTATATTGCGCAAGTGCAGCGGATAGTCGCCGGCGAACTGCGCCCGCGACACATCTGCCAGAGAGCGGTTGAACGCGCGCACGACGGCGGCGGCCGAGGGGGGCGCGGCGAGGCCCACGTAGAATACTGCGCGTGCGTCCGCCTGGAGCACCCGCAGCTCCCTCGCGGCCACAGCGCTCGCCAGCACGGCGCCGCACCACGCCACGAACAGCGCCACGTGCACCCGCATCACGCCCGCCCCAGCCTTCCTCACCGCCCACTCCCCGCCCGCCGCCCGTGCCTCGCCCCCATACCCCACGCCCGCCCAACACCATCCACGCTCAACGCGACCCCGCCGACAAATCCATCCGGTCCCGCTATCCTTTAAAGTCTCGCCACTGGGATGAATCACTCAAGTTCTTTTCTTAGAAAACCAACTCCTAAAACAATACCATTCCTCATTTAGATGTTACACAAATTGATGAAAGTTGTATTGAAAATTTTGCTCACTTCAATGGCTAGAATAACACTTGCAACGGATACTGATGAAAGAGAATTTGTACCGGTACCTGAAATAACAGAAAATCATTTAATAAAAATTTTTTATTGCATATCTATTGAGGTTTCTATAAGTTACGTGTCAATGCATTGGAACCGATATTTTGTATACTCGTATTATAATAATTTCAACATAAACTCAAATTGACAAGCTCCGCTAAACTCTAGTCGTCGCCTGGTAGAGGAACTTTCATGACAGCTACTATCAGAGAATTTATAACTGCTTTATGCTTCGTTCAAACTTACAGCAAACTCGTACTTTCTATGCGTTCACCCCACTTCGTATTCTAGCTTCCACCAAAGAAATTTTCTAATTTAGGAAAAATGGTGTTATTGTACCTCTTTAATCAAAACGATTATATTGCAATTTGTGCATAAGAATATGTTTTTTTAGTACTACTTCAATAGAAACGAATACATTTATAGTACGTGTATTGAATTCGTTGTTAATATTTTTTCCGGCATATTTTATAAGTTTTACTTTATTTTATTTGAAATAGTGGTAAAATGTGTTACCTCTTCTGTATCCGTTAGATTTAAGCAATATAATATTACAATTACGAATCCGTCTTTTTTTTTGTTTAGTTGTGAAATTTTAATCAAAAAAATATGACCGACTTCAAAGAGTACATAACCATTTTGTGCAATATAAACTTACACTCTATTACTTTAAATGAGGTTTGCCCTTTTGCAATTTTTAACAATGTTTTATATTAAAATGCCTATTGTGGATTATTCTTAAAATATGTGCGCTCGCGGACTAAATTATGCAAAGCATTAAAATTATGTATGCCATAGTTTAAGTCTATTGATTGAATGAAATTTAAGTCTATGAAATGAAAAGACAATTTAGTCGCATGAGGTTATGATTTTTGTCGTCGAAATTTTTGTATTTATTTAAACTTATTGCAGGCTTAATGCTAAAAGCATTTTCTACCAGTCAGTCTTAAGATGGTGCTGAGAAAAAGGTGGTTGCATTAGTAGGTCCAAATTAAGAAAGAAAACAAGAGAAAAAATAAAAAACAAAGGCGTCATATAACATACCTTTAGTAGAAGGAGAAATATATAGATATATATACATATAAATAATATATATATATAGCTGATGATTGTTTAATAATAGGGTTTAAATATAAATGCAGCAAAAAATAAATCTACTTTAAACTGAATTCAAGATAAATAATTGTTTTTGAAATTTTGTTAATTTATTTAATATTTATTAAACTACTTATTACAAAATTATTTTAAAAATGGGTCCAAATACAGCTAATACCTACAATTTAAAAAAGAATGAACAAAATCGGAGCATTAAGAGCGGAGCAAGGAGGTAACATAGATAAAAAAGAAGCATACGCTCGAATTAAGTACCTCCTACTTTTGGAAAGTCAGGTAAAAAATAAAATTAAATTGTTGCACCGCATCCTTAATGGTAAGAGGAAATGTCTGTTTCAATTATAAATTTGCTACGTTTAAGGTTTATCGGTTATGCTAACCCTCATTGCGCAGTAGTCACGTCCTACACTTGCTTGTGGTCATATTTATGATAACGAGCTCTCGGTGTAAGCGAGAACCTGCTACCTTAGTTATGGGGCTATAAGACACGCTTTATTTACTGGTAGTAACTGGACTGTTGCAAAATGACTCTATATAATGCTTTTAACGTGTTTTAAAGCAATAGATGATTAAAAGGAATTCAAAGTAGTAGCTGTCAGAGTATTGAACATTGCCGTGAGTATAAAAACAATTTAAAGTTATGGACCGCGTGCGCTGCTCCCTTCTGGACAAGTATCAAGTTTTCTCAGGACTTAGTACTTAAGTCAATAAAAAGCTAAATTTCACTAAGTAACGAAATAAATTTTCTTAATACGAATTAAAGTTCCGCCGTTATGCCGCAAACATATAACTTAAATTGTGAATAATAGAGAATATTTAACGATCTCGAGTACTCATAATATTTTAATTAACTAGTTCAATAGACATTTTGAGAATAATAAGTTTTTTAGCTATCTAAAACAGGAAAATGAAGCAAACTAAATATATTGATAATTATTTTTATTTGCTGAAAAAAAACGTATTTTGAACAATTTCTCTAAGCATTATACAGTCGTGCAATTGACATTTTAGTATTCATTAGCATAATTTTAATTTTAAATCCAATTGTCTTCTTTAAGCAAAAATAAAAACTGACACAAAAGGGTACACGATAACGGGTTAAAAAATTAATAACAATAACAATGATAACAACAATTGGAAATCTCTAAGTATTGTAAAAAATATGATGGATCGGATAAATTGTTTGCCACTGTTTTCTTACGCTTTGCTATTAATCACAGTTATACATCACTGCCTCCGTAGCCTAGTGGTATAGGCGTTTGCTTTAGAAACTGGAGATCGTGGATTCTAATTCTGCGGGGACTCAACAAATTTTCATTGTTGTTTCCTAGTTGGTTAGGACAATTTAGGCCGATCACCCAATTGTCTGAAAAGTTAGATGATTCATGCGTCGGATGGGCATGTAAAAAGGCGGTCCACCCACCAACCCGCATTGGACCAGCGTGGTGGGATACGGTCCAAAACCCCCTAATGGATAGGGGTGTATTAGGGGAGGCCTATGTCCAGCAGTGGATTATTAAAGGCTGATGATGAATACATTAAAGTCATTAATAATATAATATAATTTACTTAAATTGATAAAATATTTAGCAGGATCTGATGGTAAGGGAAACGCCCTGTCCATTATAGAGGCTTAAGACCTTACGAGTTAACATTTGAAACATAGGATGTAGTGTCGCTTTAACAGACTAATTACAATATTTATGGTGTGGTTTAATTCAAAACATAAAAGTTATATATTCCTGATAGCGTTGTGGTTCTTTGCATTTTAGATTGCGTATCGTGGTTAAGATAATTAATGTAACCTTAATAATAAGGATTTTAGCGTCTATTATTATATGCTTCTTGCTAAAAGCTGCAGGGAAAACTTAGGTCATATTTTACTTTTGATGTTGTTGGTCATGTTAGTTGGCCTCATAATAAAACTGAAAAACGTGTAGAATGTTGTAAAAAGTTCCTGTTTACAAAACGGGACCAACCAACTTTCTTAGCACTTATTGTATTATCTCTGTCTTTATTTACGTCCGCAGACTTTACTCATATAGACCTCTAATTATTTATTAAAATAATTACTCCTTCATATCGTTAAATTAAGGTACAGGGCGGTCACGACGCATATACTGTTATTTTATTAATACCTAAAATAATGTGAAAAAGTGTAACAATACGAAAAATTTTAATAGTTGTTTTATAGAAATATGTAAGTAGTTATGATAAAATCTCTGAATAAAGTAAACTTAACTTAATGATAAAAATACCAAGTCAAAGCGTAGATGCGTAACATTTGCAAACAAAAAATAAAAGAATGAAGGCCTACAATGAAAATGACGCATAAGAACTCCCGGAGTGATATGTCCGAAAGGAATCCATGAATCACGATAAGGGACACAATTTGCCAAAACTTACACTTTCGTGGTCACATTTTCCTTGTACGTCGTAATTTGATAAAAACGGAATAAAACCTCACATTTGTCTTATTTTAACGTAATTTTATGTTAAACTCTGTGCAAATCATTTTCATTATTGGGACAAATTTGAGAAATTAATTGAAGTAAGATATTGCCAAATAACAGAAATAATAAAAGAAATAACTTAAAAACAATTAATTTCTCGATCGAGTTAAGATGCAATTTTGCTGTCATATTTTTTGCCAATTCTCATTGACTTTTAATTAGCATTAGCAATTTCGATTTATCAGTTTTCAATTTATTCAACGACGACTGTTCAGAAAGTTCCCAATGCTATTTAAAAATTTCGTCCCTTTGGCATGGCTTAAAAACTCTGTGGTGTTTAGTTTTACCGAAACTTTTGACGCTTTTTCCTTTTCAAAAGCTTCTTTTTATTTGTAAATAATTAAACTTAATATATATTCTATTTCTTACTTGATTCATAATGGATTTAACTAAAATTGACTACTCGGTGGTCTCTACCTATACTTTACAAATAAGCGTAGGCAAGAGATATCAATTACTTTTATGATTTACAGTATACATTATTCATAAGGTACGTCAAACGTTTAGAAATCTCTTCAGATTTTTGTTAAAGAAATGTTAATTAGATAATATTTTTTCAAATTGCATTGCTTCTATATTTTAAGGCCGTCGAAGTGTTACATTTAATATAACCTTAAAATTTAGTTTCCCAATAAATATATTTCACTACTGCTTTTATTTCAAAATAACGAATTTTTGTAAAACAAAATAGAATATTATTAGAATTTAATTATTGTTACCTTGTTTTATTCAAGTATTTAGAGGTGCTATATTAAAAATCCTAATTAAAATGCTACTGCAAACCATTGACATTTGTAACTGGTTGATTTATTCTTTCCAACTTCTTTTAATGATATGTAAGTCTTAGTTTTCAAAATAAGAGCCAATACATACATGCGAACCGAAATGAAAATTAAATAGCAATAATTATTTAAATATCTAGATTCATTAAAATAATAAAATTAGTATTCATATTTTAGTTTAATGTAGGTAAAGAAGGATGGAATAGTTTACTTTAGAAAAATATAAGATTTGTATCGAAAAAAAAAATCTTTGTTTATGTAATTTATGTTAGTTAATTTAATTTTTAAACTTTTTATATGCTAACACTGATAGGATTACGAATAGCCTTAGTCTAATTTAAAAAATTATCACAAATTTGGGTACTTAATTAATCTTTTATTTTGTAATCTTTTTAGAATTGTTAAAATATTCTTACCATAAATTATTAAAAGATATTGTTTGATGGTTCTGCAAATGTTTTTGTGGTAAGATTTATTAAACAGACAGCTGACTAAAAAGTCGCTATGTCTGTTACCCGAAGGAGATAAAAACATGAATTCTATACTTTATTATTTGATTAATGGCTTACCATTGTTTACTTGTTGGGAAAACTATATGACAAATGACTTGACTCTAGAATCGCCATTGTTTTGACGTGAATTGAAAATCCATTTTGCAACGTCATTCATACAATACATGAGTTGGCATGATAATAATTACGAAAATAATGATTAAATTTTATAAAATATATATTATTAAGTTATTATAAATATTTATTTATACTTATTTTTTTTCGCATTTATAAAATTAGTATGGATTCTCACTCTAATGTTATAAATGCAAAAGTAACTCTGACTGTTTGTCCGTCTTTACTGTCTAAACTATTGCACCGATTTTGATTAAATTTGGGACAAACTTCGAATCAATTCCAAGTAAAGTCATTGGAACTGCACCGTAGCTAGTGGTATCTTTGAAAACTGGAGGTCAGGGTTCGAATCTGCAGGGAACTAACAAATTTTCATGTTGTTTCCTAGTTGTTAGACAATTGGGCGATCACTTAATAGTCTAGAAAATAGATGATACCCGTAAGTGGTGTTTTTCTATCAATTTTGTAGAATCCAAAAAATTGGGTTGAAATGGGGATCAAAAACAATTCGTAAATTCGTCATTGTCGAAGCAAAAACCATGAACTTTTTTGTGTCATAATAGGCACATACAAATAAAAATACATCATTTGTCATTTGTACTGTACGGTATTTTCCAATACACCTCTCGGAAATTTCTCTATTTCCATTCGGACAAAACCGTCTAGTTATATCATAAAAAAGGCGACTGATGGACAATTTATTACATAATAAAAAAATTGTTAAATAATGATGTCGTTTATTATATTTTTTCATTAAAACAACATTACCATAAGAAATGCAGCGTCACAATTGTCAATCTGGATAGAATACACCTCTTTTAACAACAACTATTTTGACTACATACATGAAAACACTAATCACAGATATTGACAGGAGAAAATATTTTATAACTAATTTTAACAACTGTTCAGTCACGTTATTTTTAAACAATCAAAACTTTCGTGAGATAGTGTACTGAAAATAAATTTCAATAACGGCTAAACTTACGTAAAATCGGTGAACGAGTATTGAACCGATTATGGTTTTTTCATGCGCCGGGCTCGCTTAGCACGATCTCAAGTCAGTTTAGCAGTTATTAAAACATATTTTCATATTCCTCTTGCCTTTTTCACCGAAAGGCCAAAATATACTTAACCGCATATTTTCATTGTATTTACGAACACATCGTACGATGTTTTTGTGTCGGCACCAGCGCTAACACAGTTGGAATAATAAAATAGAGCGTGCACCTGGTTGCAGTACAGGCTTATGAATTTGAATTTCAACGTGCCAGCTTACAGTTAATGCAATACATCCCAGCCAGTGCTGTATTGCATTTTTTGCTAGCAATATAAGTTATCTGGATCATATGAAATTTCACTTTAATATACTATATGTGCTTTTATATTAAAACGAAAGAAGTATGAATATTTACAAGAATCAGTCATGATAATCAGACTTTTTTCATATACCTACTTATTTTTTTTTTCTAACTAAAGGATCAACTCACTCTAGTTATTATGATTTTTTTAATTTTAAGACATATTTTAAGATATTATTTTGTTTTAATTATACTTAGATATAATTCCTGAAAAGTTTCTTTATTGCTTTGGAATGTTTTAAAATAACACGCGTACAAAAATATGGATAAATAATCTTTATATCCGTTTTACAAATTAACATGTATAAAAAAATAATGAAACCAACATCGTGTATATTGTAAAATAATCATTGATCAAGTAAAATTTTTTCTCAATAAGATCTAATACCATAACTTATTTAAATACAGAATAATTTGTGTACTGGATTAAATACTTACTCTGTGCTTACTCAAATTGCGGACAAACTTTAAGCCAGTAGGTTGTTTGTTTCAAGTAATAATTGGCGTAAAGCTCGGAAATAGTTTACTACTGTCCATAACGAAATGTCCGTAACAAAGTTGTAAAGTTAAACATCGTTATGTAATCATTTTATAACACAACTCATGAAAAGTGCAGATTTTATGATATCGACACAGTTTATAAAAATTGATTTAGAAATCCTTTACTGGATTTCAATATTTTTTATATAAAGACATTAAAATAATATCTGAATTAGGCTCGAACCTAAATCTACACATAGAATTATTCATAGCTGAAATTAAGTGCAACATTTTAGGATATTTATTTGCTAGTACTTTGAATTCACATTACGATTGTAACGGTTAACGACGTCTGCCCTCGAGATCTTTTGAATGCGAATTAGGATAATACGGTTTTGCAGTATATGACTAAATACCTTGTTGTTATATTATGGATAATTCCTAGTAGGAATATATTTACAGAATATATGATATGTACGATATGGTATTGTAAATTTTAGTAAAAAATAATTAAGTGTTTTTTTTTTATGAAAGAGTATATACCATACATAGTATTACAAAGTTTTGCGTGATAATATCATAACAGTAAAAAATAAGGAAAACTGTACACTTTTTATGTTACGAATCAATTGATAGACTCTTCAAATCTTCGATGACTTTTCTCAGTTTTATAGCGACGAAAATATGTTCATCCAAGCCCATAAATACATTTATAGTACGCTGTAATAAAAGACAAAACATAAAACTCGCTCGTAATAAAATTCCATTTCAAGTACCAACAGTGAAACGGCGCATTTATTTACACGACGTAAGTAAAAAGCTTATTACGGAAGAACATTTTGAAGATAAATACAAGTGCTTAGTTCTCTTAGAGATTTAAATGAGACACTGCTGCCGCTATTAATAACGACCTAAGATACTTGTAGAAAGAAAATTCATTCTTTTGAGAATACTACTACGAACAGTACTAAGTGTGTAAGGGTTCGGCCGTCTTGGCGTTAATTGGAAAAGATCTATGGCCAACAGTGGACTAAGAAAAGCTACTGATGATGATGAAGGTGATGAAGTGTGATCTAAATATGATTAAGTTTTGATGTGATGCCTTAAAAGTATACTAAGAAGAAGAACACAACACCAATAGGCAGTATGTGTGTATAATTCCCTTATTTTTTATTAATTTTTAGCTACCGCTCTTGATTTATAGTACTCGTAGAATTGTTCATTTGTAATTTCTATAAAAAATTATCGGTCATAATTTTTTTTTCATTATTATCACAACCTATTTTTATAAAATAAAATCGAACATATCTACACAAATTGGTGATCGTATCGAAAGTTTCGAACGAATCGTACATTTATAACATAATATTTGAATACGTTTGCGTAATGTAATAACGTTATTTCGTTTATTTGCACTGGGCACAAAAGGGTATTAAGTTGAAGCTTACAGCGAGCCGTTAAAGCATGCACATTCCCCCAATGAACATTATGCCAACCCCAACTCAACTATTTACCGGTTCTGTAAAGTACGTATGTAAGTGTGCGTGGAACAATTTCCCTTGTAAGTGTTTTAATTGACTAAGAGAAATATTTAATAAATAAGATTTTTATTATATCAGGCATATTATATTGACAAATATTGGAAAATGCATGTTCTTACTATCGGAAAACATGTGACAGTTCTACCTACAAAGATTTTCATTTTTTAAACTATTGACTGATTGGATTGATTTTGTACGTGTAATTTATAGAGAAATGTTAACAGTATTTTAATGTACAATTAAACGTCATTGCTCATTTTATTTTTCCATATAAACTATAGCTACATATAATTAATTTAAACTATATCGTATAAATTGTACTTCATCAATATTAGCGATTGTTTTAGAAGGCTCCAGCATCTACTCATCTCACCTCATTCCTACAAAAACTCTCTTTACTTTTACTCTTCCTTATTTGAACCACTTTTAAGTCTAAATTTAAAACTTTTTACTATTGACTTTGATGTGAAATATTTAGTGCATAGGGAAAGTTCAGCCCAATACGCATAGGTAATTTTATTAACAACGAGTATTATCAGATTTAACAAAGTTCTGGATAAATTTAATATCCAGCAAGAAACATGAGCAAAGGTGCTAGCAAAATGTAGTGCAAAAATAACATGGATAGCGAAGTATAAAGTTAGACCAACTAAAATGATACAGCCAAGCCGTGAACACGCAAACCCTAATACAAAGTTTGTTTCTCTCAGGTAAACTTTTAGTTTGTAAAACAAACTTTTAAAAATAATACGGTTTTACACGGAATTGCAATGTTCTGCTGTCTTGTTCGTATTAACTAGAATTCCGTTGTTTATATTCAATTATAAAGTTTTTAACGGATTTATTTGAGTGATTTTATTGTTTAAAATTAGAGGATTTTTTTTTAAAAACGTAAAAAATTATGTTATTATATTTATATTGGCGAGTTCTCGTTAACAATTTAGGGTGTTTAGGAATCATTTATTTCTCAAATTTTGTAGCTTCAAAAACAATTTAAAGTCAATTTTATTAAAATTACAAACAAAAAGAGAAAGAAATTTCCTATCCTAATAAAAATATTATGAAAAGGTGACAATATTTTATTCAAACCAATAACGTTATTTTTTATTCAAACGGTTAATTGGTTTTATTTATTCAGGCGTAATTTCATTTATAAGGATATTTTTTGTTTTGGTTGCAAACGTCAACAACGAAAAGTTTAAATATGCACACATATTTAACTTTGGCTTGGTTTAAATCAAGTGACACATACGTGTATTCATTTTAATTCAAAAGTATTGTTAAATAATCTGCAACACTTTAAGTGATTGCTGTGTGGTAACAATGAAAACATAACAAACCACTTCAGATATTTGTATGAAGCCATGGTTGTTTTCCGTTTGCCAACGTGAAATTGTGTACACTAGAGATGCATTTCGAATAGTGTGATCCATACAAATAGAGGGGAAGTGAAAGTAAATAATGATGTATGCTTTTATAGCCTATAGAATATTTTCAGATAAGATATAGAAAAAAAACATTTAATGTAAAGTTCAAGATTAAGGCGGGTTAACGAAAACAGTTTGCATTGTCTTACAATTATTAATTTCATATTTTAAAGAAGCAAAAAAAAGCATGTATCGGTCGAATTCGTTATAATTTATGCAAAAAATATTTTTAATTTAAAAATAGAAATATCTTTTAAAAAAATTGTCAGGAATGGATAAAAACTTTTATATTTTACAAAAAGTCGTTTCGTAAGTTGCTCTAGGAATTAGAATTAGAATATTCGAGTGTCTTTTGGAAAGTGGTGAAGGGCATCCCATTTTTACATACTTTTGCCCATAGAAATATTTTATTATTATTAGATTAAATTTTATATATATAGTTATAATATAGATATACAATATATAAAGTTATAATATTTATTATTAGTTACAAAGTTATTATATCCCAATTGTATGAGAATATCTAAGATTTTAAGAAGTATTCAACAGTTATAAAAAAGCTTAAAACAAGAATGTTTATGATCTAGTATCGTTATAAATGTCAATAGAGACATAGAGTTTTAAAGAAGATAAGTTTCGAGATTTAGTGAAAAAATATATAACAGAATTAGTTGTACTTTATTTTCTTATTAAATTTGAAAATTTGATAATCGTACAAAAGCAGACATATGCAAGAAAAATAGCCCAATTTCGAACGCAAATAGATGAACAAGCCTATATACTAAAAAGAAGTCGTTTTTATGAATACAATACATTTGATTTAGCATTAATAAAAACTTATGATTAATCGTACAAATAACCCTTAAAACCCTATAAACAATCATTAGTAATGAAATTACTAAAGTTTGATGTAGTAGTATTCTCGTACCATACGCTCACGTGCATAGCGAGAAACCCGCTGAATAATCTGTAATGGACATTTGATTGACACAACGCCGTAAATCAAGTAGTGGTTCATTACGTAAAGTGGGCATCGATCATACGTCCGCATGAGTGTCAGGAGATGTCTGTTTGAGAGGTCAGTTAAATTGCAAAAATCATAAGGTATACTAGATTTCTCCTTTTAATTTAGAACAAATTGGAAAGTAGTTCCGAAATTCGCTATTAGTTGAAGTAAATTTAACTAATTAATTTATAAATCGATCAATGCTCTATTAGTGAGTACAAGAAACAAAAAGTATTTCAATGAGCAACGGTCATCGGTCTCGATAAACAATGTATTTTTCACATTACATTACGATAATTTAAAACCAAATCTTGCTGAAAAATTTCTCAGTTTATGTATTCATATTTCAAATAGTCCGCACTGCTACCTATATATTAAATAACAGAGCCGTTGTTTGGCCTGTTAGTCGTCATCATATTGGCGAGAGAGCTCGCTGTCATGACGATAAAGACCAGGAGACTTGCGTTTTTCAGACTTCGTAACATTTACCACTCAAACAAAAAGAGACCTCGTTCAAAGTAAATTCGTCTGACGCTAGACTTTATGAGTTATTGTTCTGATTACTATTGGAACAAAACATAAAATATGTTAACATTACAGATAAACAAGATCCACTATCTGTTTCGTTACTTTAAAATATATATTCCCGACGTTTCTATACCAACTTAGTCTGCGTGATCATGGATCTGAAAAGAATCGAACGTCGGCAATAAATATATTAAGTAACGCGAAAAATCCGTAAATTAGATTTGATATGTATAATAATCGCGTAAATAAAAGAAATAATTAAAAATATAAAAAAAACCTTTCCATTCCCTTTCTAACCATTCCACTTAATGTTTGTTAACTTGCCGAATGTCAGCAATACAAAACTTTAATTTAAATAAAGTCTGTACGTTCTTCTTTCTTCCCCCAAGCTATATTCTTATTATTACTCTTACGTACTGTTAAACAACGATAACACAATTTTCGAGCAGAATTTAAATTTAAGTGCTCCGGTTTGTAAAGCAAAGGCTAACATCACAGAGTCGATAAACATAACGTCTTAACTTTTTTTGTACATAAAACTAAACCAAGAGATAAACAAACGTTTTAAAACTAAAAAATCACATCTTATCACAACCGCAAAGACTCTAAAACGTAATTCAAATCATCTCTTTAAATTGGTGAACCGTGTACGCTGCATAATGAAGAGTTACATTCAATTAAACACTTACGTTTTGCTTCGCATATTCATGAGCTTAGTGCAGCATTTAAATAGAAGCGTACCCAGTGATAGTCGTTTTATGCGATTATTCTGATGCCGTATAAAGACCGGGCTTACGTACAATGATGCGAGGCCGATTGGCTCTGAATACTTAAGTATTATATATTTATTGCGTCGATAATAATAATTGAACTTTCCACATATCAACATTCATCACACGAACTTTCCAAATGCTATGTTCAAAAACATTGCTTTTGAATAAGATTTGTTTTTGTTTTAGTTTTATTAATTATAAAAACGACAGGGCATTAAATATGTTTTGTACGTTCATTGCGTAGGTATATCTACTTTGTTGACATTAAATAAATAGTAGTATTTATAATATGCTTTCATATTATTAGTAATTGTCCAATCTTCTTTACATTACTTATATCCATAGCGACGTATATGTCATCGTGACGATGATTGATATTCTATTTTTCCACCGTTTGTTGTGCAATCGAACTGATGTTCAGCACAGTCATAACTTCGGGTTTATTAGTATGTAATCTTTTTTACTTATTTAATCAAAGAGACATTATGTAGATGAAATTCTATTATATTTAAGAACACTTGTTAATATACAATTATACTGTGTTTTAAGGTTGCCGTTGCAAAATATAATGTGTTTTGGCGCCCTCTATTTAAATGCTAAGAAAGAGATTATTACAAAATGAGTTTAGTTATAGTTCTAAAAACTTCTGCATAACTAACCAAGTGTATCGTTTTTTAAAAGTAAATGAAAATGCCACGTTGCAAAAGCTGAAGCGATATTTCGTTTAAAGCATTTAAAAGACATCAACGTAACTGTTTTGTGTTTTAAACGTTGCCCTGTAATACGATTTTAACTTACTTCGCTCTTATATTACTTGGTACGCTGCGCTCTACACAATTTAAAATGGTATACTATAATTATTCAGGTGAATATCAATAATATTTTCGTTATTTGGTGTTTTTAATTTACTTATTGAAAGTTAAACAAGAACTTTGTAGAAGGAAATTTCTTAAATTGCATGATACTCTTACGTCAATAACTGGACTTTATTTAAACATTAAAAATATATTTGCGAAATTCATAATTTTGCTACCCCAGCGGTTGGGTCCCTCTCTCTTACATGTCAAACTGTCTGTCTTCGTCCTATATTGTGACAACTTTGTTCCCGCGCCAACAATTTTCGAGAAACATTATTTTAAAAGCAATGTTTAATTTATGCAAATCAAATGGTATATTTTGTTTCCTAAAATATAATGCTTTATTTTTGTCCTATCTGGTTTTTACAGGTATGTTTAAACTTATAAGCCCAAAGGTTTATGCACTATTATACAAAATTGATGGTTTTTCAACATACATGACCTTTTTATTACATTTGAATAATCACTAACTCCTCAACCTTATAATGAACCATACCAAATTAAAACTTTAATTTTTCCTATATCTTCTTCTGTTTTGTTACTCTGTATTAATCATAACATGTTGTCTGGAGTTTTATACTTAATAACTCATTGTTTTTGTCCCGAATATCTTAATCGATTAAGAGTCTTTTCACTGTACAATATCATCTATTACTGATCCGTTTCTACCAAATACTTTGTGTTGCCCTCAACCTTGACATTTGCAGTATCACTGAGACATCCTCGATGGAGCCATTATAATTTAAAGAAGAAGAACTACATTATATCCTTTTACACTATAGCTTTTAAATATTTATTATATACAAGCTATATTATTGCAAAGTCTATTTAAACTCCAGCCAGTAGTTTTTGTGTGGAAAAGCAACAAACATCCTTCCCCATAAACTTTCGCATATATAATATAAGTAGATTTCTCTTGTTGATACGATTTAATGATATTGTGGAGTCATTTTGCAGCCTTTATACTTAATTAAAAAATAAAACAGTCCTACCAGTAAAAAAAACTGGGATAAAGAAAAAGACATCGAAACATGCATGTGCAACAGTAATTACTTTACAAACATCAGTGCAGGCGACTGACGTCGTTCATAATAACCTACTGTCTACAATTTTAAGCCAAAAGTGGAGTTTGACTAATGTGATAGATTCTATGTATAACTAAACTAATTTAAAGCTTTCTTAAGTATAGCATTATTTTCCCCTATAGTATGTCAAAAAATACTCAGGGGCAAAAAATATTTTTACTCCATTATGACCATTTTAAAACGTATATAGCTTTATGTCTAATCTGACAGAAAATTTAAGAGTTTTACTAAAGGCACGCTCTGATAAGAAAAAAAAACAGGATAAAAATGGGTCGTTCATCAAACGAGCGCACCTACTCATGAATTTCGAACTACGTAAATTGTTTCCGCTGTCGTGATTTATGGACCTTTTAGCAGATATTTTTATGATAGTTGGGTGCGAATTTCGGAACCTTTCTGATATCTATTGACAGGATTAGATATATGAGTCCTCGCGAGAAAAAGTTACGTTGTTAGAAAAATAATTTCGATTTAGTAGTTTCGACTAGAATGTTTCGAGAAATTACAATTTAAAAATTGAATTTATTTGTTATTAAAGCAGATATTTTTTTAATTAAATTACGATTATGGTGATAGGCAAAAAATTATGTTCGAAAAAATGGTTATTGCATAAATAATATATCACATTATTAAAAAAACACAGAAGAAATATTATAGAACTATGTGCAAGTATTCTCTACTTCAACTATTCAAATAAGAAAATAATAAATTAAATCGTTTCTCAATTCACAAAGAAATCGATTAACATAAATTAAAAAGTTATATAACCATTTATCCTTTTACCTTTCCGAAGTCAATTGGTTAAAAACATGAGCTCCTACAAATCAGGTTATATTAATACCTAATTGAGATTTGAACATTGCATTATTGTTATCGTAACATCGTCAAAGAAATAAAGTAAAAATAAAATGTACAATACATCGTTGACAGAAAAGCGTATATTTATAAGGGTATCATGGAAATAGCATGCTACATTAAATCCCCCGAACGACCTATCTCGTTACTAGGATCGTATCGGTAGAATTAATACTTCCCGGTAATATCGAACGTCCTTTGTTTCGTTAGCCAGGGGAGGAAATTTCGTAAAGATAATTAAAAGCGCCGTAATAAAGTTCTGCGGGGTGAATTTTTAAATACAGAAAATATTGCAATACAGCTCTTAATATTGATTATGTAGCTGAATAATATACGAAGTTGCTGCACAAACCGTAGACAGGGAATTGTTATAAAGTTATAGATAGATTTCTTTTGTAATGTTATATTAGATTTTCAGTAAGGTGAGGCGTCTAACTCTTTTTTCATAACCGTATAGCATTTTAGGTTTTTTATCTTCATCTTTTATACTTAAAAACAATATTTGCAGTTTGTACATTCAGGCTATGGAGGTTACAAGTCAGGAAATTGTTTACCGAAGTATTTTTAGCACACTTTCAAGGCGGTAGGCCCTCTTTTTACAGGGAGCCGTTGGAGGTGCCTATTTCTGCCGCAAAGTAGTGTTCCGGTTTGAAAGGCACTGTAACCGTAAGACAAATCGTGAACAAATACAGGTGCTTAAAACTATTATTCAGTATTAATATAAACTTTAATACTGTATCTTGTCTTAGTGGTGGGAAAGTGTATGCCCTAATGATACAGTATAAGTTACCTCTCATTTTTAAAATATTTTTGTATTATGTAGATATGGTTAAATAGAGCCATCAATCTCTATACTAAAACGAGTACGTTGAAAATCAGAACTTACGAAGATTCTCTTTTCTTCGTGATCTAAGCTGAGTGGATTCCATTTTGGCACACTAGTAATTTATATTTTTTCTTTACTGCACTGTTCCATTTTCTGTGCCAAATAAATGTTTTACTTTCATTCTTCTTTCTTTTATTACCAGCGTATTGACTGGGTAAACAAGATTCAACATCGTCTCACGGTAGACAGCGCGTTCGCGATGACCCTTAGTATTACCGATGTCATTGAACATCGAAGACCTATTCCCATCAGGTGGCCCGACTGTTCGTCTGCCTTTGTATGCAATTAAAAAGTAAGGCTTACTAATATAGACACCGCAGTACGTACTAAATTTAACTTTTTTCTGTGTTTTGATTTTATCTAATTGCATTCTATTATTTAAACATTAAACTCCATTTTTAATAAGTAATATGTGCATACCATATTTGAACTATGCAAATAGGTTAGGTTTTAAAATAATACTAAAGATATATAGATATGGGCCGGGTAACAAATAATTTTTTTCCCTAAATATTATGGAGTGTTCTACTCTTAATTACATAAAAAAATTTTAATTTCAAAAGAAAAACAATACATGTAGAAGAATTTTTTAATAGTGCAATACTCTAAATAAATAGGTACTGTTATTAAAATTTTCTATTTTTCAAAATCTTCTGCATTAAAGCAGAAATGTATGATTTAATACTAAAATAATTATCTTAATTATAATCACTGAGTACACGAATGCGCAAGCAAGAAAATTGTTAAGAAGAGCACATTTTATTTTAGTACGACAAATGTATTATCTGTGTTAAAATAATATTAAAATTATACATTTGTTGCTTATTACAGCATCGTTCGTAGTGATAACTTACAGAATACGCAGTGTCATTTCTACGAACAGCTTTTATAGCTATATGACGTTGTTGGTCCTTGTTTTGAATCTCTCAGGAGCAATTACTATAAGCATATACGTTAGCAATAGTAGCCCAAGGGTAAGTTTACACATTTGTCTCCTCGCATGTGCTACTTTATTACTAATCTATGAATCTTTAAATGTTAAAGTATTTTGAAATTAAATGTTAATCGTGCCATATCTTTGAGTAGCGTTTCGAACTTTATGATTTTTTTGTGATTATTATAAAGAACTAGAGTAGAAAATTAATAAATTTACATCGTCGCAACAACAACTGCGATATATTGCTTTTCAGCGTTGAAGATTAAAACTTAGGGCGTATAATATTTAAGAGCATTGAGTAAACACAAATAAAGCCCTTTTTGGGGCTTATGTGTATGTTACAATATTGGTGCAATATTTCATATATTCACCATTGTAGGGTTTTGGTATTAACCGCGTATGCTTTATTTTTATTGAACAGTTTGTTATTGATATAATTTTCATACTAGAAATGTAAAATAAAGAATGGTTTTTTATTTATTACTTAGTGTGAAAGTTTTACAATATTATTGAGTTATAAATTATTTGGTTACAAACTTAAAAGGTACTCAAGATTAGCGTGGTAACTATCATCATCATCATCATCAGCCTGTATTAGTCCATTGCTGGACAAAGGCCTCCCTCACTGCACACCCTTTCCATATGGGGGTTTTTGGACCGTATCCCATGGTCATAGTTCGATGATAGACGCTTAGCAATCACTGGATCACCTTGTTTCAGACAATTGGGGGATCGGCCCAAAACACCCTAACCAACTAGAAACAACAATGAAAATTTGTTGAGTTCAAACGGAGGCAGTTAGCAACTATTATAAAAAATATCTTTTAAAAATCTTTTTTTATCATCGTTAAATACAATATCCGGGAAATCTTTTATAACTATGGAAAATATTTTTTAATACTTATTTTTTAATTGTATTTTTCATATATGTAACGTAATAAAACCGAATTTGATTTTTTTTATAAAATAGGACAGTAAATACCTAACCAATTGACGTGCGGATTGTGAAGGAATTTAAAAATATCTATGATTTGCTTCGGCTTCAAATATACTTTGTACAAGTTTTCAGATAGTAGTAACGACCAAAACCATAAACAAAGCTCGGATAAATCTGATCCCACCATGAATACGAGTTCCATTCAAGTTTCAGCGCACACAACATATGTTTATTTGCGTTGTTAATACCTGTACATTCTGCTATATAACTGCGTCATAGATAAATTAATTTAAAAATTCAATGTTTATAAAATCAGATTTAAGAATTTAAACGCCAAAATAATTTATTGTAGCTTAATAATAATGCTAAAAGGCGTCTAGTAAATATTGAAGGTGTGAGTTATTGCAAATCGAGTTACACCCCTAACTGGATTTCATGGCTATAAATTCGATACGTAAATAACTCTGATTTACGATTTTTACTATAAAAGTGCGTAAACAGCTTTCTCGCGATATACTTTACATTCATTCTTTAACCCCTACCATCTTGTACGTCCCTTTTCATCAAAATATTAACATTACGAGTGACTACAATATAATAATACTAGTATAACCTAATGTCATAATGCAATGTTGTAAATTTTGATTACTGATTCTATTTTGAATTGTTTGTTAGAAAATGACGAAAGCTTAAAATTCTATTCCATTTTTATCACTTGTTCGTACAAGTATCGACGCGTTTGCTGACAGGATGTCATTTTAGGATGGTAAAAATAATATTTAAGTCATGGCTTAAAATCCCGTCTCAGGCAAATATTATGATTTTCTTGAAGCAGGTGGAGCAAGCATTTTTCGAATGCAGATAAATTGTAATAAATAAATAAAAATACATACATACGTAAGAAGGTACATAAAAAGCAATTAATCTATTTTTAATAATTCAGCACTTTACAATATGTAAGAAAAGCTTTATCAGCAATAAAAGTGTTATATAACATGTGGCTTACGTAAGAACTACACGTAGTAGTAAATCAAAAACGATTTCCATGCAAATTTTGAACTTAGCTCGTACTCTATACAGATTGAATTATGCTTCGAGAAACTCTTGGCACAGAGATATAAAAGCGTTTACACATTTTACTTCCGCCAAATGGCTTTGCTTTTATAACTTCTTCAATATTATCCTAAAAGATTATGCACCGTAAAGTGATCCATTAAGTTGGTTTTTACCTCTCAGTTAAATAAATAATGACGTAATAAATATTCGGACGATGTCAATAATCTTTTGAACAGTAGCAGTAGTGTGTAAAATACTACTGTGTTCCGGTTTGAAGGGCGTCGAAGCCAGCGTATTTACTGAATAAACGGGAAATAACATCCTGTCTTACGTTAGCAGCGCATTGGTGATACCCGTAGTTTTACCGATGTTAATGGTCGTCAAAGACCACTTTCCATAAGGTCCCGAGTGCCTGTCTTAGTTGGCAATAAAAAAAGAATACCTAAAAAGCAAGTTAAAAGGTGTTCAAAAAATTAATTCCATCATGTTTCATTCCTCCGTCAAGGTGTTTAAATAAAAATTTGCTTGATAATTTCAACTCAAGTCAGCTTTTATCGACTTCTTGTGATATGTCTGTTCGTGTGAGTAACATAAAAGCCTTAATAAACTTCACGTACGGTTTATGATAGCTAAACACGTAAGATTTCAGAATGGCGTCTAATATACGATCTTTATAAATCAACTCGAGTGCACTTAGTTTCGCTATCTGCCACTTCACTGCCTGAGAATGCTTTCAGGCTCAATGACAACACCTCGCTTCACCATTTTATAATTTTTCGTGATGATTTTTTCAGATAGCTTTTCTTTCTTTTGCCGTTTGATTTCGATATTTTAGTTCTTTTTTTATTTCAATGATTCATTAATGAAACTGTTAGAATTCTAAAATGTTTTGTCTCGATTAAACGAAATAGTCTAATCTTCTTCTCAAACAAAGATTCAGTTTGTCAATCTAAAACATCTTTTAATTTACATAATAACAAAATATAGAACAGTTGTAATACTTTTTGTCTATCTTACAATTGGTACGTTTAGTCTTACCTCAAATTATGAGTACAAGTATAATATAAATTAACACTCTCAGCAAGGTAAGTTTATGATAATAATAATGATTACATTGCCTAAAGTTTTAATGCGATCAATAATAATTGTTACGGCAATACTGAAGAAAGTTTTAAAATTTCAAATAACCTACGGCTCATGAAATTAATTTACCTCCATTAGCATGAACGGGATCGTGTCAGTTAATAGGCGTAATCACGACCCTCGCTGGTGGATATTTGCTATCAGCAAGTCGAGACATGCTTCGAATATTTAACGTGCTCCGTACCGTAATTCAATATAACGATAGGTGTTACCGAACGTTCCGAAACCTGGAACAGACTAACTATATTCGACTGCCTGAATACTTAGTACGTATGAATATTTAACTTAATATGTGTACACCGGTAAGTAAAAGCGGCCATAGTTATGGTAATACGCTAGAGAGATTAGAGGAGTCGCTGAATGCTGATGCAAGCCCTCAGTAAACTACGCTCCATATAAGAATTCTCATTTAAAACGGCGTCTATTTGAAGAATGAATTCGTGAGGAAATTTGACGACTTTATTTGATAGAGTGTTATTCTTTTTTCTATGCAATATTGTCATCTATATTTTTTTGATTAACGTTTCAAAATTTTACATCTGATGTCGTAACTTATTTATATTTAGTACAAATTGAATAGTAACTTTTTTATTGACTCATAAAAGTAGTTATTTCAATATAATATGTATTTCGATAGAAATTTAAAATATTTAAATGCCCGTTTTTAGAATAATACTTTTACCTTTTGAACAATTATTACATGTGAGGGCGGAACTAGCATAAAATAATCCAATATTTTGCAATATATGTGTAATGATATTAGTTACATAAATTTTGCTTCCCTCAAGATATTTATTTTTTGAACTAACATATCAGCATCACATCATTGTGTCCAAGAACATTAAAAGCCTAACGTACACTATAATAGCATTAGCTATAATGTCCATCAAGCCTAAACAAAATTTTACTTCATTATAATTCAAAAACTAATGGTACTGTTGAATAATTTACATTTAATTAATTTATTATATTATTGACGAGCTTTTCATATTTTTACACTTTATTAGGACAATTACGTATAATGTTATGTAAATAAACATTTGGCAGCGTAATTGCACAAAATGTACATTAAATGAATATAGAGTAAATGGTTTAATTTACTTAACAGTCGGTAACAATCACACGTCAAGAAAATATGCTGTAAGTTAAATAACTTTGTTAAGAGGAAACTGAAAGGAAGGTCCCGGGGCAAGTGAACAATCACACGATATTTTTATATAAAAAGAGTTTTCCCTTAAATGAAGTTGAAGCGGCTAGTAACAATGAACTCCCAGGAGTCTTGCGTATAATTGAACCTTGCATAGCGGAGACTAACTTTTTTTAACCTTTAAAATATATTTTCGCAATGGCGATTTAAAATATAAAACCTATAAAATTATGCATTATTCTAGTTTTGCTCATTCAAGAAAAAGTTCAATGATAAATATGCAACGTTTGATACTAATATTCGCGAATGTGGGAGCAATTTTTAGACGTCAGCAATAAAGTATTTTTAATTAATTTTACAAAGTAATATACACATCTTTTTTTTCCTTTTCTTATATAACTGATAATCATTTACAGTAGTGTTTACTTAATTAAGAAAGTTTCAAGTTAAATTACGGTGTTTAATCGTACTTATTTAATTTTAAATAATCTCAATTGTGAAATTGTTTTAGAAAAAGGCATACTCTTAACTTTAACTATTACAAAAAGAAGCTTTTGATGTGACAACCTCATCATCATCATCATCAGCCTTTGATAGTCCACTGTTGGACATAGGCCTCCCCTAATACACCCCTATCCGTATCCCACCACGCTGGTCCAATGCGGGTTGGTGGGTGGACCGACTTTTACATGCCCATCCGACGCATGGATCATCTTTCTTTTCAGACAATTGGGTGATCGGCCCATATTGCCCTAACCAACTAGGAAACAACAATGAAAATTTGTTGAGTCCCCGCAGGATTCGAACCCACGACCTCCGGTTTCTAAAGCAAACGCCTATACCACTAGGCTACGGAGGCAGTCGTAATGTGACAACAGTTTAAAATAATTAACAAAGTGAAATATATAGCTTTATTTTGGTATTGTATATAACAATATTACAATACTAATATTACACAAATTGCATCTGATACAAAAAAAAATCAAAAACCTGGTAGTTTAATACATTCAACATACAATTAGGCATATAATGTTAAGGTAATTTCATAGATTCTTGTATTTTGTTTGGAGTACAAAGACAAAAACTTCACAATTTAAACGATACAAAGTCTGTACATCTTTCTAGCATTATACTAGTAAGAGTTAATTTTCTTTTCCACAAAGCTATTTAGATAATATAATCAGCATAAGCACCACAAAAACAGTTAAAATTGTTAAAGTTTAAACGTTTTATATAACTAGTATGTTTCATAACATAACATTATTATTTCGCAGGTGTTTGCTAGATTATTCATACAAAATAGGATGTGAGCAAAGAAGCAAAACTAGCAAGTGTAGGTGTTTAATATAAGCTGGGCAGAGGAATGAGAACCTCCATGCATATTAAAGAGCTAAGCCCGTGCTAAATGGCTCAAAATTACTTTTCAGCGTTAAGCCGACGTTTTATTATTTTATTATACAAACTCGTTGCACGTTCATTCGGATGCGATTATTGTATCATTTTTAATAAGAAATATAAACATAATGTAATTGAGTCATTTGTAACCGTTATGATGATAAGTTTGTAGCTTGAATATTATATGTATTATTTATAAATTATGTAATCGTAAACAATTTAATAAAATCCAATTTTATAACTGCTTATTGTTAAATGCATGACATTACCTTGAAAACGAAATACGTAATGGAAGACAGGAAGCGGACTGTTATTTGAAGTCAAACCTGTTATACTTAGTTTGAGTATTAGATTACGAATATTTAAAAATTTCAGCTTGTCAGAAAATACAAGTCCACGAAAAAAGAAAGTAAAGTTACTTTAAAACTCTTATCATAATTATAAAAAATATTTTCTGTCTAACATCATAGTCTCTTTTTTGCCAGTAATAGTATATTTTTCAAATTTATGACGTCAAGACTTGTTAATACTATAGAGTTAAAAATCCTTTTTTTTAAATGTCACGTCACAAATCGTAGTGAATAAAGGTTCCAGGTTGAAACTGCTCTCCCAGGCTATTCTTAAAATGCTGCTTTATAATTTACCCCATATTTGTCAATCATAAAAATATATATATCAACTACTCTATTTATATATTAAAGAAAATTGTATTGTAATATCCAAGATCATTAGAGAGTATTACGCTTCAACAAATATAAAACCAGTATACAAAATCCAGGAAAAACTTGTAACATTTTTGTATCATATTATACGTGGCACGGCGTTCCCAGACTCGTAAGCGACTACGCATTGTGCTTGTTCGTGATGCGATTTTATTCACAACGAGGAAAACAGGAAGAGATTTTCTAGCGGACTTATTTTCTTTGTAAACACAGAACCATTTTGCTGAGAAATTACTCAATTTTGTACGTTATTTATTATCTCCGAGAGAAGAAATATCTGTATGTAGGCAAGATCTATTGGAATGTTCTTTTTCATGTTGAACTACTTCTTATTCCCCGTTTTGGTAAAAGAAACGTAAGCGAGTGCTTTATATGTTAAATTTCATAGAGTCATACAATCATTTCACATATTTATTGAATAAAACGCACAATTTATTTTTGTCACTAAAATTCAACGTATTGTCTCCCCTAATGACTTTTATTTCCGCACGTACGCATTTATCAAAATCATAAAATCTTGTTTAACTGTATCCTATACTTATGTATAGTATTGTGAAATTTGAGTAAAATCCATAAAGCTGTTGATTTATAAGGTCGTAAACTTTGTAGTACTCCACCTAATCCTAGTAATATGATAAATATTAGGGGAATTAGGAGGTTTTCTTAGTATATCTTTCGTTATACTATTAAAAAGTTTAATGGAAATATTAAATGCATTATGTACAAAATTCTTATTAGTCAGTTTACTCCTGACGTAATACAAGTTAAGCTGTTATTTTGAGCTGTGGTCGCTGATAGCATAGGAATCCGATAGCCGATAACTGGACAACCGCCTATTACTGAAGTGCATGTTAGTATTACTCTCCAAACGTCTCATTGAATACATTTTTGATAAAAAATAGTTGGTTTAATTTTTAACTATGACAATTAATCCTCTATAAGAATGACGTTCTCTTCACTGAATGGAATTACTAACCAAAGTTTAGTGCTATTTTTAAATATAAAACAAACTTGCTTATTCATTATATTACAAAAAAAACTATTAAGGTACACATTACTATGTAAAAATATATTTATAATCTCATTAATTTACTATACTGCTTCGTAAACATCTGCTACAACATTTTTATTTCAAAGACCAGAAAAAGTGGTACAAGGTTAATACAACAGACAGAATTTTTCGTTTCACACCGAAAAGCTTTAAGCTCTAATGAGCTCAGCTTCAAGTAAGGATTAAAACAGTTATTTCACAGTGGCTTTCAAGAGTAATTACGTGTTAATGTTATTTGCCCGCGCGCTTAGAGCATAGTTACCATAATGTGCCGACAAGTAACTTTGTGCCGGGCTAATTATGAAGTTAGGTAACCGAGTATAAAGGTGAAGGTGCTAGATTGTTTCATAAAAAATGTGTATAGGCCTTTAGCTGTCGTGTTACGTAACATAACTTAGTAATTAACCAAAAGAAATTAAGTTAGGAAAGCAAAAATCCTACACCTAAGAAGACATTGCCTATTTTAAATGCCAATAATCCGTAATGATACAAAAACTTAATTTTAAACAAAACAAATAACGGACTTTTTATTTTTAAATAAACTTTTGGTACATCGAAAACTTTACAGCATACGTGGCCACTTGTTAATTAATTTTATCTTTCATCCGGGTATTATGAAAATACTCCAAAAATAAATTCTTTTAAAAATTTATACAAATTTAACAGCGTGTGTAAAAGTAATCAAGAAACAACGTTGCCGTCACCTGGAAGAATTCACTGCATAAATATGCGCCCCATGGGCCGTATAAAACGTTATCAGACTCGCAGGCACCCTCGCAAGTGAAATTCTACATTTGATTTATATATACATAACAAAACTGTGCAAACTTGACACACGCGGCAAAATTAAATGTTTATGTTTGTTTTGATCTTGAAATACGTGCCTATTAGAAGAAACCATTTTAATAAAAAAAAAAACTTTTCATTTTCATTGTTTAAAAATATGCTACATTTTATTAAAAAAGCAAAAAAGTAGTATTGGCAATTCACTACGAGATTAAAAATATAAAGCATATGTAAGTATTATGTTATATATACTTTGGCTGACGCATATTTTTGTTAATTTTGTCATAAGTTACGATTAAGTTACCTTACAAACAGTTTTGCCCATCAAGTTTAAATTAGTCTGGTAATAAATATATACCTATACGCGAAAAACAGGGGTTCACGATATATTTTGTCACCTTCAGTTCAATAAAAGTCTCTACCTTAGAAAGTTTTTTTTCTTTTTAACGCAAAAATCAAGACATAGTACGCTACGTAACCATTTCGCCTCTTCCACTAACTTAGCTAGTTTAACGACGGTTCTAATAACTAAGTGTTGTTTACATGGAAAGTTTCAAAACTTGTTTGGTTGGAAGCTAAAGCCGTGTAATCTTCACTCATTGACTGAAACTTCACGTGTAGTTTGTACTCGGCAAGAGAATTTGTTTTTAAGCGTTCCCCTGCACGTACGTATGGTAAAAATCACAAAAAGGAAATTGAGAGATTTTTTAATAACAAATAATTTAGGATAAAAATAGAAAAAAACATTTTTTGAATTATAATTGCATTTGATTTTTTTAATTTGTCTTAGATTTTACGATAGTAAACTTAGAAATTGAACTCTATTAGTGTTATCCAGATAAAATTAATAAAATAATCCATAGTAGTCACATAGACATAAAAGAAGTTACGTTTGTCCGCCTTTTCACGCCTAAGCCACTGATTTAGATAAGATTTATGAAGGAGATATTTTGGAATACGAAAAACATACGGAATGTCTTTGTCACAAAAACATTAAAAAGTCTAAAAAATGGAGAATAAAAAGTATTTATTTTTAATTATGCTTCTTGAGGCGCGTCAGGGTAAAATTATGAAAGTAATTGTTTACGAAATAAATGTAATAAGTGATTTTTATCAGAGCAAAATAACAAGGGTGGGTTGCTTAGTACTTAGTAGTCTCCTTTCCTGTCTCGAAAATTATGGTACATAGCAATTGCTTGTCGTTAAACATTTATTATAATGTCAATGAGAAACCTTACTACATAATGTGATATTGTTTGGCGATCAATCATTGACGGCGGCTGGGTAAAGACATTGATAAGAAGATAAAAACACAACATCTCAATCTGTCCTTATTAGAAACGTCGGAATTTTTGTAAAGTAAATTATACTATATAACCATTCAATATTTTATTAAATTATATATAATATATTAGAAATTATATTATATTATACAGACTGAATAATTGTAAGTCAGCGACCGTGCAGGATGTAAGGACGTTCACCAGATGGTAAAGATACGCCCTGCTCATTATAAACGCAGAATACAGACTACACAGACACTACAAATCTAATCGTATCGTGCGATATAGAACGTAAGTTTCATCTTGTTATCCCAGTAATGGCGCTGACTACGGTTTTCTTTAAAAGGAACAAAATAAAATGTAAACAAATTCACGGCGGGAATAAGCATCAAGGTTGTACTTCCCAGTCAGTCCGCTTTAACATGGGGCCATCTAGCGACTAGGGAGAACTCCCAGCTTATAAATAGTTAAACTTCAATATGTACTTCAAGGTAAAAATCTTTAAGTTATAACTTTTTGGTAATGTCACGTGTCAAAGTTAAACACAATGTTTTACAACTTTGTTCGACATAGATTAATCAAAAGTTCGGCCCGTTAAACGATATAGAAACTTATCACAATCGATCTTGCTAAGTAATTCGGCTATCTCATTCAAATTACTATAATCAATCAATCAGGCTGAACTAACGACTATAGCCATTCTAAAAAAATTTTAGGCTGAAATAAACGTTTCATATAGCTCGATAAAATATAATAGTACTTTAAAACTACATATTAATTATAAACAAATTTGTACGATTCATGAAAACCTTTATAATTAAACTAAAAATGTTACAATGTTCTATATGGAAAATTTATGACGTATTTGTAGATTATGGTGCATTTGATGCATAAAGTTCCTTAATGTTTTCTACTAGTAGCAATAACTTTAAAGTTTTGTGCATACAAAATACAGTAGGAAAATAATGTGTATAATAATGGCGTCATTAAATACAAAATTATTGCTTATATTTAAGCTACCGCATACGTTTCTGAGCATGGTGCATCAGATATTTTAATGTATGTTTTATCGTAACTAGTTTCATCTATGCCAATTTAAATTAGTTTACGGTAAAAATTAATGTCACGTAGTTAGTTATTAAACCTTGTTTTGGTTTTTTCGCTGTGCACTATGATCCTTATTATGTATTATGAAAACTCTTGATTTTTCCCTTGAGACTATATTTATATCTATTTAAGCCTTAATTTTCTTGCTTACTTATGTACATATTAGTGAATATTTCAAAATATTAACGTTACATTATTTTAGCATATATTATTGTAAGAACTATTACGCTTTATATGATAACAAATACCTACACATAAAAGCTTTTACGTTATTAATGTTAGTAGGCTATTTAAACGTCTTTGTAATCACAGGCTTAAATAATCTGTAAAAGGATCTGGATTTGTAAATTTCATGATAAATATATAAGATTTAGTCCAAGTAACACAAGAAAATATCGCGTCCAACACTTCTTCAGGAATTTAAATAGTTTTACGGCCATCAAGCGAAACTTCCGCCAGGAAGTTTGTGAACTTGTTCTGATAGGGCTTTAATCTCGACTTACCAGCTGAAAGTTTCAGACGTGATCTGCATTATTCGATTTTGCAACTTAAATATAAACAGCATGTCACTGATGATGTTTTTTTCGTGCTTGTGTTGTGTTTATTTTTAAAAGTTTGTAAGTAACGCGTTATATATGAGTGTAATACAACCATTACAAAAAAATAAGTTTATAAAAAAAACTCCATCGTTTTTAGAATGAGATAGTCTACTGCTGGACATAGGCCTCCCCTAATACACCCATATCCATTAGAGGGTTTTGGACCGTATTCTACCATGCTGGTCCAAAGGTTGGTGAGTGGACTGACTTTTTACATGCCCATCCGACGCATGTTGGGTGATAGGCCCAAATTGCCCTAACCAACTAGGAAACAACGATTCGAACCCACGACCTTTGGTTTCTAAAACACACGTTCATACTACTTGGCTACGGAGGCAGTTAAGATTTTTTATATAACTTCATTAAAATATTTACCCTTCATTAAATGATGACGTAGATATATAAGATAACTCAATAAACTTTTTATATCCGTGACATCACGCATTGTTATTCATCCACTATTGGTATTTAAGTAATTTTAAAAAGTGGTTACATTAAAACAATAACGTTAAGTTAAAAAAATATATACATTATAAGAAACTCTTTAACTTAATATCATACTAAAATTATTTTAATGTACGCCGTTCTTAATATCTTATTTCCCCTTATAAATAACTCACCGGGCGTAGCCGCAATTCTTCAGGAGAAGATAGCAAAACACGAGATAAGAAAATTTATACCCTAAAGCATCACAAAATATTAACATCGTGAAATTTAATACGGCTTACTGTTTCAACAATTCGTTCCTCACAATTTAAACTTAAAGTCGTACCAAATTTAGGGTGAGTTTTCTCGACAAGTTTTGTTAAAGTAGAAAATGCTGATGCGTAATTTATAAGTTGCGGAATTGATTAAATTTATATACATTTTTTATACCATACCCTGTATACTTTTTAAAATCGCTTCTTAAAATGTATATATCACATAGTATATTTTAGTGATAACACGATGATTAAGTATATTTTAATTCAAAATAATCTTAGCTTAGCTTTAAGCTACAAAGTATTCTGAGGAATTTTACTCTTTTACAATATTTGATAAATACTCGAGTTGCATTTAGGATTATACAGATAATTAATCTTTTTTATACGCTACTATATAATTAAATTTTAATATCTCGAGTCGTCTACATTAAAAATATTCTCGTTTTTTCAAACGATTTATAAAAAGTCTTAATTTTTAGAAAATCTTATAATAAACTAAATTATAAGGATAATAAAGAATGCTGACAATTTTGCTTCTATTATCTGTCGTATTATATGCCCGGTTACATAATATTTTCATTTAAGCGTGCGCAAAGTTAGTTTTAAAAATAAAAATAATATTGAATACACAGTGGCATAGACAGGACTTTAATTAAAATAACTTCAACACTAAAGTGACAGTGATAGCTCGCCAGATGTTCATTTAATAATAGTCGGTGCTTTGTCACGCACAATCAAGTAATTTAGGTTAAGCTTAGATTGAGAAGATAAGTTTGAGAGGAACGGCCAAGTTGAAATAATTCTTACAAGACAAATCACAGTTGATACTATCTTTGAAACCTTTCTCGTTGTAACTATAAGTAGTAAGTATTGAGAGGTATCCAACGAGCGTGCCCAGATGACCCCTTATGAGCTTTGCTTTTATTTTTTTCTTTTATTTCATTCATAAGCGAGTTTCGTTTAAATACATACATTTGCAGGAATGAGAGACACGGGAAAATAATTAATCCCCTGTTTTGTGATACTAGCACGATCATTTGTCCTGAAAGAAGATCAATAAAACAACTAGTTTCGCATATCAAAGGGTTTCAAAACGAAAAAAAAGGGAATTCAATTGAACGTACGCCGCTAACATAGATGAAATTGCGACTCGTTGCGTCGCAATTGCAATACATCCCGAGAACTACTGACATTGTGGTTCAGTTTTGCTATTCGTGGGGAGAAAGTTGATACTGTTTTCTTTGGCTTCTATTGAAAACGTGCATTTCTATGCAGGTTACATTTGCGTGGTTTGAAGACTGGCGTGACTTGTTACACACGTACTGTGAATGTAAAAATCATTCAGTGATGAACAATAGCAACTTCATAGAAGTAAAAAAGATTAAAATCACAAACAGAGAACACGGATATTGAGTACGTAAAATTTTTATGATTTTACGAAAAAATATTTTACAAATAAATAATGTTCGAAACCAGTTCAGTAAAATAACTTTAGGTAACGAGTTTTTAATCGTGAAAAACGATGACATTCTCTGACTTAATCCAGCGCTTTACCAACTCTAGTTATGTCTTCAAATATGAGGAAAATAATGGGCTCCTCTTTTGCATACTAAAGAGATCCTCGTTCACTTCTGTGACTACGGCATACATTTAATGGCATATAATTATCATGTGAAGTTAAATTGTTCATTTACTACAGGTGCAATGTTTTAATAAGAGTGGATAATTTAAGAGTAAAGCTAAAAAGTAAAGAAAAGCTTACATAAATAAAATTACCACAATTATGTAATAAATTTTTTCATCATCAATATCATCATTGCTGAACATAGGCCTCTCATAATGCATGCCTTTTCCATTAGGGAATTTTTGGACCGTATCCCACCACGCTAGTCCAATTCGACTTGGTGGGTGGACTCACTTTTTACATGCCCATCCTGCGCATGGATCATCTTACTTTTTAGACAATTAGTGATCGGCTCAATTTGTTCTAACCAACCAGAAAACAACGATCACATAATGTTTTCCCGCGGGATTCAAACTCACGACCCCCGTTTATAAGGGAAGGGGCGATTCCGGAGGCGGTTATAAAATTTTTACCATCTTCTAATAAATATTTATGGAATGTTGACCATAACACCGCGGAACATATTTATGGAACCCATCGAATCGAAAGTAAAATCTATAAACATTTATTATATTTATCTTTAAGTCAACAACGAACTCTTAAGATGAAAAACTGGGAAAGCGATATTTCGCCAAGCCGTCTTTTAATATTTGCAATTAGGCAATAAAAATAAATAACAAAATTATATCCTCCAACTTGCCTATAACTGCCTCCGTAGCCTAGTGGTATTGGCGTTTGCTTTAGAAACCGGAGGTCGTGGGTTCGAATCCTGCGGGGACTCAACAAATTTTCGTTGTTGTTTCCTAGTTGGTTAGGACAGTTTGGGCCGATCACCCAATTGTCTGAAAAGTAAGATGATCCATGCGTCGGATGGGCATGTAAAAGCGGTCACTCACCAACCCGCATTGGACCAGCGTGGTGGATCGGTCCAAAACCCCTAATGGATAGGTGTATTAGGGAGCCTATGTCCAGCAGTGGACTATCAAAGGCTGATGATGATGATGATGATGATGAACTTGCCTATAACACTGCTTTTTAAACTTTTAAACAATATTTTTTTAGAATTTTTATATTATGTCACAATTTTTTTTACATTTATGTATACATATAATATATGTATGAAATTGAATATTCTTATATCTCTCTTAATACAAAGCTATCTCATGCAGTTATTTTTTATTAATACAAGATCTATACAGCGCACAAGGCTGTTTTAATTGAAAGACGAGAATTGCCAGATATCAAGCAGAGCTCGGCATAAAAACGAAATTGAGTATTTACTGTGCCGTAAAATTGAAGTGAAATCTGTTGGATTGTTCAAATATATCATAACATGAACATATTGAACGACTTATGTTGAATTTAATATGGTTTATTGCTTATATGTAATAAATTTATATATTTAAAAATGACTATAAAATATATTTTAAACCTATGAATAAATAAAATTTTAAATAGCTACACTGAAACATATAGACTAAAATATAATTTATCGAATTCATTGCAAGAATTTTGTATTTGTCAAAATTTGTATATTATTATAATAGAATTATATGAAATAGAGTGTAATAATAGGCTGGAAGAATTGGGATCGTAAAAATACTTTTCATTACTCTTTACTTAGACATGTGCCTATGTGCTTGAACATTATAATTGTTATTTAATTTTTTTAAGGTGTCCGTTCTGTATATGCATTTTTGTTCATAAAACTTTTATATTAAAAAAAAATATGACATTGGATTGAAATCAAGCCAACATCATTTTTTAAAGTTCAAACCAACATTAGTGTCTTAATATATTTGCCTTGATATTATATTATTGCTTTAAGCGATAAGACGTGCAGTACATTTATTTGTGACCACCAATCCGCTTACTGCCCTGAGACATGAGATGTTATGTCTCATTTTCTTGACAGAGTTTACAGAAGAAGGAGGTACTCAATCCGGAGCAGATGCATTTTTTTTATTTATATATAAATTATACCTCGAAGTGGCATATATCAATGTTTCAAGGATAATCAACTATAATCATTCATCATCATCATCATCATTATCATCATCAGCCTGTTTTAGTCCACTGCTGGACATAGGCCTCCCCTATCCATTAGGGGGTTTGGACCGTATCCCACCACGCTGGTCCAATGCGGGTTGGTGGGTGGACCGACTTTTTACATGCCCATCCGACGCATGGATCATCTTACTTTTCAGACAATTGGGTGATCGGCCCAAATTGCCCTAACCAACTAGGAAACAACAATGAAAATTTGTTGCGTCCCCGCAGGATTCGAACCCACGACCTCCGGTTTCTGAAGCACACGCCCATACCACTAGGCTACTATAATCATTATAAGCTATTAATAATTTTTAAAAATTGCAATAAGGCGTATTAAAAGATCATTGTAGATAATAATGTTGAAATTTACATGAAAGTTATTACATAATAAAAAACATATCATTCTATGTACATAAAACGTGTCATAGATGACGTTTCGATTAAATAATTACCTCAAAAAATATTAGAGATTTAAAATGCAGTAGCGAAAATCACGGTGTAGTTTCTTGTAGAGAGCCCTTGCCACCGTCTTATATTGTGTAAGATTTTAAATTATACTGTTTGAAGTCGGTAACATTTTTTTGTTAAAATTTCACTTGTTTTCAGTAATAACGCTACAAACGTAGGTAACGTTGCCGTACAAACTGTAAGAAAGCAATCTTAAAACACTTATGATTTCCGGCAAAGAAGGCACCGCTGTGGTATATGTAGTAATCCAGACGATCCCTTGTAAACAAAAACCTCCAAACAATTTATATGCATCAGTACCATAAACTAAACAAATAATTAAGAAAAACGATCGCTTTCCCTTTGTTTACCCTTTGGACTAGAGCTCTCACTGTACTAAATAATCAATTCAACAAAAGCCTACAAAATTCATTAATGGATCTGTCAGAGCGAGTTCGAGATACAAAGAGATGGTATTCACGCATTTCCATTTCAGCGTGATAAGTTTCAGCCCTCTATCGGGTTTCAGCTCGACTTATCTATTGATTTTATCTTTACCAAAGCGCAGCCTGATTTATGTCCCTTTATACTTAAAACAATTTATAAGTTACAGAATGTAATTGTTATGTCCAATATTTTATATTATTGTACAATTTTCTTTTAACGGCAATAAAAAGCTTAGTACATAATGTATACTCCTTAGGAATACACTAGGCTATTCTACACAGCGCTGAATCTTTCGACAGCGGGGAATCTACACGAAAAAACCAGTCAAGCGCATGTCAAATTAGTACACAAAGAATTCCGTAATTCAACAACAATACCTTAGCTAAATAGCAAGCATAAAGCTTCTCAAAATAGATAAAAATTCAAGTAGACTTATTGGTTTTAAAGGTAATTTACGAGATATATAATATTAATCTTCATCTTAAAATGAACAGTAATCGAATAATAATAGAAGTCAATTAAAGAATGGCTGTCATAAAAAAAATCTGCAGTTTTTTTTTATATTGTGACTTCTTAAAGGTTGAAATACTAAATATAATATATAATATTTTTTATTATTTATCGTATAGTATTTTGATCACAAAATAGAAAAAAAATTAAAGCTTTTGTTTGTAATTTTCTTCTCTAACTAGAAAATGATATTGATGCTTGCATATTGATGCATCTAAAATCATACATTGATCCCATTATATATTTACAGATTGATCGTTATTACTTAAATGTTAGTCTTACTTACAAATTATAGTTGTGTAATGAAATGTAACTTAATTAAAATTAATTGATGCGGCAGGAACTACTTTTACACCTTTTATAGGTGATATCCTATTTTTGTAACAATCCTGTCGAAATTAACACAATAAATTGAATTGATAAAGAGAAAACATTCTTAATATAATAAATATATATATATATTAAATAAAACCAGGAATATTTTCAAAGACCTTATCAATAAGAGCATTTTAGTTTGACGACCGGGAAAATTCCAATAGGTCAGTGGAATGACCTCATTCGATATAGTGGAAAATATGAAAGTTTCTATCGTTTATTGACTGTACGTTCGATAGATTAGTATTACATTAGTGCGCAGAAATAAAAATAGATATTTCTATATAATCATGGAAAAACTAACATCAAAGTGTAACGCAACATACAAACTATTTTAATATATTTATGCATTATTATAATGTTTTTAAAAGATTTTGTATAAAGCTATGTTGCGTGTGACCGCAAAAACAGAGGTTGTAATTTCCAGGAAAATACTATATAAAATGAAGATTACATAAATATTTTTAGTTTTATAAAATAAGGGAGGCTTCAGTAACTTCAGACGTTACATATACATAAAAACTGCCAAACACCGCAAATAAAAAAGAGTAAGTTAACTTAAGTACATGAAAATAAGCGGTGAACGAAACTAAGCAGGACTTGTGTCGCCTCAATATCCCTCTATTCCTGTTGTATGTGTGTTCCCATACAGACACTAACAGATCTCACACGGCCTTGGCAAGACGGCGCCAAAAGTTAGATAATGGCAACCCTCCACAAAACTGGAGATAATGCTATTTAGAAATTGTATATTGTTTACACTCTATACAGATAAATTTTCGTAATAATTATTAGTAAGTACCCAAACAGTGAGTAGGCGTATTTTAATCTAAAATATAGATGCTTTATTTCGATATCAGTGAAAATTGCTCAGTAGTAAGTTAAATATAACGTTTCGCTTTAATTGTCGGTTTAAATTGTACATATTGCTACACTCGGTAAAATTAACAGTACTTTATAGAATATCACTTGTAAATTAAATAATTTTGTGCTGCTGATGGCACAATACGACCGCAAAGTACATATTGTCATCCGGTTAAATATGCATGCTGTACTATAGAAACTTTTTTTTTATTGTATTGAACAAGTTTTGATGTCCAAAAGATGAATGGTGATTTTCTGTTAATCACTACATCTTGATAAATTAGGAGTAAAATCGTTATTAACTTTTGATTCAACTGTACAAATGTCACAGGCTGGTTTTAAGATAAATAAACGAAATAAAAGCAATTAGGTGCCATCGACTTGACATACCGTAACCAGAGCACGTCGTACACCTTTCTTAATACGCAACGCATTCATTGCAGTATGGTTAAAAGTAAGTTTGATATGGTAAATATAATGTAGTTTCGTACATTTAATAAGTTTAAGTGTGACTTACTAATGATATATATAAATAAAAACCCTCCTTACAGACAATATACGATTATTTCTTAAAATCGCTAACAATCTACTTTTATATCTATAGTAATCGTATTGTATCGTAATTGAATAAGCTCGATTCCGATCTCTCAGACGGAAAATAGTTGATAAGCTAGGGGTCCGGCTTCGTTACAAATGCTTGACGTTTTAGTGATTCTGTAAGTCACGTCACGTTCCTTACAAAATGTAACAGATTATATCACATCGCTACAAGACTTGTTATTTTTTTACTGTACGTTGCGCTTTAACATTTTTGCAATGGATATGGCAAAATGCAAATATTACTAATTAAACTTAGTTATAAATAATGAATTGTATTAATTTTTTTAAGGCACTAAAACTAACGTAGATTAAGCTCTGTAGTCAAATACGTTAAAGGTGTTATAGTTTTTTTATGTGATAAAGATATGTAACTTCTTTCTCAAATTAATATCTTATTATATTTTTTTTATATTGTTTATAAATATGTATACTTCTGATTTTTAAATACACCGTGAATACAACTATTGTCTTCATAGCGACGGTACTTATTACTGCCATATGTTAAAGGGGCACCGTTGCTAAAGTATTTATTCGTTGAGAGACATCATGTATCTGGGTGACAAATAAAATGTTATTTACTAACAACTATAACTTAAATATTCTACTGTACAGGTAGGCATACTGTACACACACACACACACATCATCTGCCTTTGTTGGTCCACTGCTGAACATAGGCCTCCCTAATACACCCCTATCCATTAGGGGTTTGGACCGTATCCCACCACGCTGGTCCAATGCGGGTTTGGTGGGTGGACCGACTTTACATGCCCATCCGACGCATAGATCATCTTACTTTTCAGACAATTGGGTGATCGGCCCAAGTGCCTAACCAACTAAAACAATAATGAAAATTTGTTTGCGTCCCAGGATTCGAACCACGACCTCCGGTTTCTAGCTTCTTACAACCATACCACTGGCTACGAGGCGGTATACTGTACAGGTAAAAATATTATAAATAAGAAAGTACGATAGGTTTGCATAAAATAACTTTTGTGAAGTTAAAAGTTATTTTGTAATGGGACAAGATTTACTAACTTCAGCTTTGTAAATCTCGACATTTTAAACATGTTTAATTATTCTTTCAGCAACAATTTTAATTATTATTTTTATTTACGCGATTACTACACATTTTAAATGCACTTTTTTGTTACGAACTTCTTGCATTTATTCTTTATATATTTTAATTGTGACGTTTCGAACTCTTTCCAGCGTCCATGATTAGGGGCAAACTTTTATATACGATACGTCTGAATTTAGTGTGAATAATTGTAATTATAAGATAAAGTGAGAACCTTTTAGACTTTTGCTAGTAATGTTACTTTTAAGCGAAGTAAAAATAGAAATTAGTAGTTTAATTCGTTTCAAAATATAATAATTTTTATTTATACCCATGCTGTTGATTTCTATCTAAATACCTCATTTTACAAGCCTCTATCATCTTACTCTTTACGCAAAAAAAAACTTTCTTTTGTTCAATACCTAAAATTATCCTTTTAATAATAATAGCAAGTATAAAACAAGATAAAAAAAGTTGTTGGTGGTACTACTATTTAGCAGAGAATAAATAGAAACAAGGTCGTATTCTTTTCAAAAGACAGACATTCTTTATTTACACAAATGCTATTGACTTTATATTGGCGTAAATGCTGACAATATTTCTATCTAAACACCTTTTATTTTACAAGCCTCCATCAACTTTTTATTTACGGCCTTTTATTGTTCCTATTGAGCTCCCTGAATTCCGTAAGATATTCTTGATTCTCTCAATCGAGATTGTTTTGGGACGGGCCTTGCTTTATATCTGTTCCAAACTACCCTATAAGTATTCCCTGTCAACTTTCTTTCTAATATAGCCGCTCGATATTCACTGTTTCTTCCCCCGTCTTTTATAAGAATTTCTTTAAGATGGTCTTAATATTGGTTATTGAATTGTTGCACATAAAAACCTTATTATTTTAGCCATCAAACTATTTACGAACATCGCTTTTGAATGCCAAATAATACTGTATCGCGGATTTTATCACGCTCTTGTGGTTTTTTATTTACAGCATTACTTGGCAGCGTACATAATGAAATGATATTAGATCTCTGGTGTTACATTTGTTCATAATAACATGCATGCAGATAAAGACGATTATCTTCAACAATTGAAAAAGTAAGTAAGATCAAAACAGTTAAAAAGGTATAAATAAAGTGCACAAATCAAAATGGGTATACTCGATCAACTGATCTCGATATATATATATATAATAAAGTTATTAGTTTTATTACATTCCGGCAGCAGTGGTCATGGTCATGATCATATGGACGCTGTAAGGGTCTGAAACGTTGGAAATAGTTGTAAAGTAAGTAATAAGCGTTATGAAACGGCCATATGCATGTCACATTTGACAATGTTATAACGCGACATACATGTAATTAAAATAATTTTGTGTATTTAGGAAAACAACGGTTAGTATTTTGTCTGTTAAACTTTTCCACACTATGTATACATAGTAAACTAACAATCAAATCTTCAAATTATTGATGTTATAAACAATACTAATAGGATATAGCTAATAAATATAGAACGATATGAAGGTCATTAGCCTAGTATTTGTGTCAAGTGTAGTCTATGTCAACGTAAGAGTTTTAATTAGCTCTTCATTTCACCGACCCTTCCATCCCCTAGCCTTTAACCCGGTTATATCGGGGTCAACTATTCCATCCAAGATAAGGTTTGGCACAGTTATGCGGATGTTTTGATGGACGCGCTGCGCGAGTGTTTTGCTATTGATAGATAAGCCCTGACTCCACTTTCTACATTTAGCTCTACCGTCGTAGAAATCTTCTAAAGATATATTATATATACATAAGTCCTCGATAAGTAATATAATAAAATTTTGTAAATCAAAATAATGATAATGATAATAAAATAAGATTTTGCTTCAATGTGTTGTTATTAATAAAATATTGTTCTTGTCGTTGTTTAATATTATTGTTAACTGATATGGCGTTCTACTGTAGAAGAGATACAGTTGACTCGATAGAGGAAATACGATACTGTACTCTAAAACATGCAACGTGCGCTACATTTTTTGCAAAAAGTATCGCACACAATTTACAACAGACATTGAAATAACAAACGTTAGTTACAAAAATGTATTTGAGATTTGACTGTGTGTAGAGAAAAATTTAATTGAATTTCTATAAACTTGTAATGCACATAATATAAATCCAATTGAAAAAACAATTGAACTGTAAATAATAAACCTTTTTTTCTTAGGTACTGTATTTAACAACAAAATCACAAAAGGTATTTAGAATTTAACTATTAATAAATTAAAAAAACCTTTGAAGTTACGACTAAATATGTTTTACAGGTTATTACGAAATAAATAAGTGACAACACAGCCTGATAATTAAGTACTCGTTTTTCAAATAGAACAAAATATATCCTAATAATTGTATTTAAAATAATTCAAAAAAGGTACCACTAATGATAAAATGAAAGAATACAAATAAAAATGAAACTTAACAAAACGAGTGTTTGGCAGGTTCTTCTCAATCAAAATAAATAATTTTAATATTTTAGGAAAGTATTGGAATTTAAATATATTCTAGTGATATAATACTTTTTTGTGTTGGCGCAAATACTACAAATAATTTAATAAAATACTTCACGGATTTTATCGCGTTTAATAGTGTAGTGATAGTGAAAAAAAAACATTTAGGTATTATAAATAATGCACACAAACCTCGAATACACAAAATCAAGAATATTTGTGGAACTTTTAAAGTCAGCTGCTTATAAATAGACTTTAAGGTCAGTTAGACAATTTCAATAAATAATTTAAAAAACAATACTGAAAGCGGACTTCGTCTCCGAAGATTGAATTACGTGAAGGTGTTTCTCGTGGTATTGATAAGCAAAAAGGGCAGAATTAAAGGATAAAAATATATTCCTCAAAATCTTTAATGATACAAAGACTTCGACAAAGAATTTTCCGCTAAAACTTCAACAGTGGTTTATTGCCAAATTGTTTTAGACATTTTAAGGATGTTTTTTTTTAAAGAGAAACAAGAAACGGACATAAGCGTTAAGAAGAAAACTTTTTTATAAGGATATCAAGTTTGCAGTTGCCATGGCAATAATCCAAAATGCTACTCAAGCGTCTACACTATTCCAGCAACTCGGCAACGATTGCTTTTAAGTTATTTGCACGTTTAAGAATATATTTGAATGAGTTGAAACTTATACCTGTAAAAGAAAACGGTATATAAAGTAATATATTGCACGCGCTTTGAGTTTAATCTATGTTGTGATAAATATTTAGTTAAAACGTTACTTTACAAAATCAAAACATGAGAATACCATCAGTTACTTTTAAATTGAAACGATAAAAGATTGAAACAAGTCATTTACATATCCCACGTACGTCTATTTTCTCGTGTCGACGTCAGGAAAAAATGACATGGCAGTACATTTTTAATTAAAAACGGTTGACAACAAGCTTTCTTCATATAACGCTTTGGTGAGGCGATCTAAATTAAAAGTTGTTGCGATATTATCCATACACAAAACAAAATTGTACGTGAACAACTTTACGAAAAAATGCTGTTTAAAAAAAAAGTTAATTTATTTTCGAAAGTATAATTACTTTCTGTATATCTTTAATTTTTTTATTGCTAATTTTAATTCTGTAAAAATAATTGGAATTTGTATTTTTTTTAATAACCATTAACTAAAATACTGTTATAAGTTAGTATTAATATGTTAATTACACTTCTTTTCCTGTAAATTACTTATTTATTAGTGAATATATAATTATAATATTGATTATAGGTTAAGTCGTTACTTTTATTAGTAAATTTACTATGAATGACTAAATAATAAAAAATAACATACGTTGTATTTTGGTATCTTATCAAAAAAAGTTCACGCAACGCCTCCGATATTGTTATCGCTATTGCTTACACAAACACCGCAAAACAGACTCTGTCAAATAATTTCCCAGTGGGACCATACACGGGTCAAACGGTTAGACCTTCAAGGCATACCCTCATATATTTCCTTTCGCAGGAATCTTTCCTTTTAGAACTCGCGTTTTTCCGTGTTTACTGAATGCGAATGGATAACATGTCTGATAACTTAAAAACGCTTTTTATATTATTCGATCTACTTACGAAAATAAAACATTTTATTTGATGAAACAAAGTTAGTAGATTTCATCCCGTTCGTGTTAATTACATCGCGTAATAAATGGACTGCTAAGATTTAAACAGTTCTACAGTTTCTGTAATTTAATTTTTTTTATAAGAAACGGATTCCAGCACGCGATAGCAAGTTTATGTTTCAACGTATATATTTGGAAAAAAATTAAAACATATTTTACGGGACTCATCAGTTGGTTGCTGTAATAAATTAAATAAGATTTATCATATAAATTATTAATTATTTTAACTTAATACATGTATAATAAAATATGTTTGTATATTCGTTACGTGTCTCTTTTCACTATTTTATATAAAAGTTATAAGCATATACGTAGTTATAGTTACGTAGTATAAATGAATATATATATATTTATTACCTCTTATTAACTTAAATATATTAGACACCTATCGACGTTACATAGGAAATTTACAATTTTTTCATATTGGGGTATTAATTACAGTAATAAGTAAGCAAGGGTATAAGGCTCTTAATTTGCTGAATGTATTACAACTACAAGTACAGGAAGCTTCTTTAAGACGGCCAAGTTAAAAGCTTTCGGCAAATCGTGTTATAATGAAGACGAAGTGCTCCGCCGCCTTTCAACCTATCGATAATTCATCTCGGAACAATCCGCTATACTTTATGGTAATTTTAATGAAATTTTCGGCTACAGATGGTCATGTTATTTTATTAAAATTTATATCAAATTCCGCTTTATAAAATTTTGTTTTCAAAGATTTCTGGATGCAAAAAATTTTCTATATTACATTTTTTTTATATTGTTTAAAGTGATGAAACAAGTGTAATGATAATAAGTCAAATTATATATATATAAAATTCACTGTAAGACGCTGCAATTCACCATCCTCAAACCTTGGATGTTGTCTGTCGTGTACCCAGTTATTACGCAGTTTACGATATTCATAAACCAGTAGACGATGCTACACATAATTAGTGTTTACACTACTAATTTGAGACAAAATAGACACCGCAGTGGTACTTACAGTAGGTCCCTTCAAAAAAGGACACTTGTGAATACTGCTTGTTAATGTCATCAAATAAAAAAATTACAAGATTCTTTCGTGGGATTTTTACCGAGCAAGGTTAACATTGAGAAGAAATTTTGTATATATATATATATATGTATCCATAATCATATATATTACATAAGGATTAGTTCTGTTAAAAATAATAACGTTCAAAAAGCTTTACATATTGTTTCGGATACTTGATAATTAGAATATTTTTTTTATACGTCAACGTGTAGTTAACGTTTTTGTTCATCGAGAGTTTTGACAAACACAGTTTAAAAGTGTAACAAAGAGCTGTCGAATGCTAGTTGACAAAGTTGAACTCAAATTACTTTTCACTTTTTCACAGCAGCGTTTTAACTTACAGATATATTGCTCGACCAGTTTATGTTATAGTCATTTGCCTTAATAAATTAGAATGTTATTTATTTAATAATTATTTAAACGTTTCATTTACGTGACAGAAATAAAATAAGTATATCAGCTGTAATTTGCGGTGTGCTAATTACTTTCGATATAAAAACCACAGTATCCGATTAAACAATTGAATTAATTATAAATCGCTTTTGTAAATAATTAAGAAAACCAATTTGCGAGTGACACAAACTTTAAGCTAAGCAACTTTCAGTCTGTATGAAACAACTCTGGGAAACTTCACGGTAAATTTATGTTGTACGAAGGACGTTTCTTAGAACAAAAGGGAAAGTGAAATTAAAGTAATAAATGATTCACAAAAACATGTAATTACATCTATCATCTGTTATAATATATTATATATGAGGAAAGATTTGCTTGTTTGTTTTAGACAGACTCGAAAGCTACTGAACCAATATGAAATATTTTTTCACTGTTAGAATGTTAAGTTAAATCGACCCTTTTTAAAATTCCATAAAAATATATAAAAATAACACGGGTGGAGCCGGAAATGGGCTGCTTGTATTAAATAAATATCATTTTTCTGCAATGTTTATATGTATGGACGTTTATCCATTTATAATACAAAAACTAACTATTCATATAGATAAGATTTCAATACTTCTACGCGTGCCAAACCAGGGGGTGAATGTTATTTATGTAAGAAATAAAAGTATAACATGAATGAAAATATATTTTAACAAGAATAATATTAATGTTTTAATATGTTCTGTGCGTTTGTACATATACAAACTCGATCAAAGTTTAAAAATAACAGCGAGTAACCATATAAGATAAATGAAGATAGCTATAAAATTTAAATCGATAGACCGGCGATAAATGGCGGTACGTTTCAGACTGAATTATAGTGTTTGGTTTAATTAACAGTGTTGCCTAAACTGTGCCTATTTTAGAACATCTGGGAATCGAATAGATCAAGCAGTACAGGGCTTGTGATTAATGAGCGAACTTATCTGCCGGCACCGCTTCAATCTATTACGATCAATTTTCGGAGGCCAACTACTAACTTAATTGAAGGACGTTATTTCAGATTGCGTGGCGAAAGGGCTATATATATTATTTAATAGTCTACCAATCTGTAAGTTACACAGATAAGAAAGTAATCACGTTTGTTTTTATGATGATTGTATATAAATAACAATAAACACAATTAATAAGCATACCGTCTGTATCTAATATGTAAGTCTATTCTATTGTCCGTGTTGATAACATTTTAATGTTTATTACACGTATTTTAATCATAAAGATATGTGAAATTAGATATTGTGTTTTGTATTTAAGTTTGTGAAATTAATGTTTGAACCACCAAATACATGTTTCAGCTTGTTTAATCCTGTAGATTTTTTGTGGGAACAGATGCAATTTTACTTGTAAAACGAACATATCTATATTACCGTGTAATTAACGAAAAATACTAATAAAACAAAATAAAGAAAAGATATTTAAAAGAAAGCTTCTATAAAAGCTTAACGTTTATTAATTTAAGTAATTCACATAGCAAACTTCAATGACGTCGCATACATTATTACTAAGATGCCATAGTGAAATTTTCAATTTTCTTTTAAAATATTTTAGTATCTCTGAATTTAAAAAGCTTTTCGAAAGAAAAAACTTGACTAAAGACAAAAGGCTAATAAATAAATCGTCGGATTGAATTAAGCTCGCCGATGGCAAAAAAAAAATATGACACCAGCAAACACGAAGCCTTGTAAGTCCCATTGAATCGTGATTTATGTCAAGAGCGCCGACTGTGGACACAAGGATTATATTTCAGGCCACTGGAAATAAGCCATCGTTCAAACAAGCGATGCTAATTGTTGGTCGATATCTGGGCATTAAAATTTCATTTGTCAGTCTAATTGATCAATCTTGTTTAATTCACACTGACTACACGATGGTTAGTGAATACTCAAGTGATAAAACGATCCAAATTAAATAATTTGACAAAATAAAAGTCTAAAGTATCTATTCAAATATGTTGATATTTGAATTTTTTACAAAAATTAATTGCTGTTATTGTATTAGTTCATAATTGAGTAGTCTGTGTTATTATTTATTATTACACTTTTTAACAGAAATAAAACATATAAATTATAGGAAAACACGCAAAAACTGCTCAGAAAATACAAAAAGAAAATAACATGTCCTTTGCTAGATATTATGAGTAAAAGTAATGGTTTTAAAAAGACTTATTCTGCTCCTTTATCACATTTCTTAATTGACCATAAGTTTATAGATACAAAAACTTAATAAAAATACAGAAATAACGTTATAAACTTACCGTTTTTAATTTACGTCTCTATAGTCTCACGAAATACATAAACCAATTTGCGCATGGATTCGTAGCATTGGATCATTAGTAAAACATCAGTACAGCAATGCCACAACTCGTGCGACCCACTCAATCGAAATGTCAATAAACTATTAGGTGGCGATGTTAATCCACTTGGCATTAATTATTAATTTGACAAGTACATTGGATTGAATGCTGTCTAATAAACTCACCTGACCAATAAATTATTTATTCTAATAAATGTCAAACATAATATGATGTATTTTTAAGCCTGAAAGAATGTTGCCTGTTTTGTCGAACTCTTAAAAGATTGTAAATTTTATATTTGCATCTATGGATCTATTTCGATTTTAAAACGAAACAAAATGATAAAGAAAATTAAATAAAACTATTGTTTTTACATGAGTAAAGCTAGTTAATAGCGTAAATTAATAGTAAATATGACCGTTCGCGTGTCTCCATAAAAGTGTGAATCCGACGTGATTCAAAAGAGATTTCTTGTGAAAGCTATCAATAATGATTTTATTCACATCTAAGCTCGCTCTGCTTAGTTGGCACGACTTTCTGAATTGGAAGGATAAAATGGGAAATCCTCGTGAATGAGTACAAGCCGATAGACTGGATAAACTCAACCATAATTTATATCGAGTATGGTTGTCTTTGTGGACACGTGCGGTATAAATCAATCTGTTTCATCGATTCTCGCAATGTAACGATTAAATAGTTTTTACATTACTCCACCTCTCATTATTGTCTCCTGTCCTTTCGCGAAACAACTTTGTATTTGCCATATTTAGCTAAATATTCGGCATGTTAAAATACGTTACATTCTTTTTTCTATATAAAAAAGTAGTGAAGATGAAATAATAAAGAATTAATAATAAAAAATTAAATAATCTATTAACATTAACCACTCGACTTTTACCATTCACTATAAACTGCAGTTCTATTTTAAACATAATTCAAAACTGTAGGACTACAGAAATTATGATAATTAAAACAGAAATTACGCATTAGCTTTTATTGACTTCTGCTTTACGAAAGCAGACGATCTTTATATTTCCTACAGAAGGGAGCAGAAATTTTGCATAAAATAATACGCCTATTTCTTACATATACATGAGTCTAATGCTACTAACAGTTCTGCGCGAATCGGCAAATATCAAATTTGACCTCAGCTCATAAATGGAAAAAAATATAGCCAATTTTATAACGCTTATGTTTACTTCACCATTTACTTAATAACATTTTATTTTATTGACGGGATCTGTTTTATATGTGACAGACACTTTGTTGGATTTTTTACACTTAACGTTGTACTTTGTTTTGCTTTTTGTTAGCATTGTATTAAATATTAAACATATTTGAATGCATAAATAAATAACATTTAATAATAAATAAAATATAAACCTAAAAAAGCTATTTGTGAGTTATGACTTTGTAATAAGATTTAGTCGCAAAATATATTTGCTTTGCTCTTAAGTAATCTGATTGAGATAAAAATATTTAATTTTATTTTATTTAAAAAAAATAGTTATTTTTATGGACTTTTTTTATATTCATTATTAGTGCTTATTAAAAGTTAAAAATATTACAGAGGAAGTCTTTATTTCATACAATGCACCCAAAGTTTCAATAACGTTCGCAACAAGTAAGCAGAAAGTCATCTTCCATGTATTCACAAGTTATGTGGGAAGTTTAATGAGTATGCAACTTTCGGCGTCGGATTTCATACAGAGCTTGGAACAACTATCAAGCGTTGCACAATGCAGAGCAAACGGAACATTGCATTTAAAATGAATGATGGAACCGTCTTCATTACTAGAAGTTTGTGATAGCCATTACTTCAAACCCAATTAGTGAAAATTATGTTGCGTTAATTTTAACACTAGTCCATCCACGGCCCTGCCGTTTAAAACTAATTTGGTAACACAGCGTATGTTGCCCTACTGCCTTGTTTGTCTATCAAAAATTGGGTACCTAAGAAGAACATACGGAAATCTTATTGAAGGAAAATTCCAGCGTTAAACACATCAGACAAAATATCAAGTGACGTCCATTAGCGGCCGTCACCAGCGGTCGGTCTGCGTTTACATGACACACACCAGCCCGTTTCGTAAGAGCTTTGTTTATTGTTTATCAACTATATACAAATTGGATTACGCCATTCTGCTTCAAGAAGAGAGAAGGCATTAAAATAAAAGGATATAATATATTATATTATAGAATAAGGCGTCAATAAAATAAGTAAAAACATTTTATTCAAATTATGATAAATTTTAGGAATAGGCAGTATATTGTTGAAGTTCATAAATATGCATATATAAATAATTCAATTTTTAATAATGGGTTATGGATCTTTTGTGCTTTATGTGACTTGCTATTAAAGATTATCAAAATTAGTAATATAATGTAGTGATGTATTACAACATTATGAAAGCCTAATTAACAGTTAATTATAAATGCGATTATATACAAAATAAATTGAATAAAAAAGACGTTTTTAAAGTAATTTCGCGGCTCAGTAACATGTAATATTCGGGTTGGATTTGGGTAGACTAAAAAGGGCGGCACTTGAATGGTGACGAAGGAAAATTGCGGTCCCTCGACCGTAACATATCTGCGCAAGGTCGCGTCATTAAGTGGTCCAGTACACTGTTAGGTTTATAGCGAAAACATTGATACATATATAAATATTTTACTACTTTAATGACACTATCTTTTAGCTTAGAACAATTCAATTCGGAATATATAATAGTTATCATGGGCCCCAAAAAGAATTAACGCGAAAATGCCTAAATAAGTGGATTTAATTTATAATTAACTTGACGATGACAACCGTTAAAATTGATGATGTGATGTTTAACCTTTCACTATGTTTGGATTATATGTGAGTTGGAAACATTAATAAAATTTGAAAATCCTAAAATGAACTTTATTCAATTAATCCATGTGTAAACTAATCAATAACTATACTCATACAAGTTGCAATTTCTAAAAATATTTTGTCCGTGACAAAATACTTTTTTAATGTATTAACGGAATACTGAATTAAACTCGGTTCCTGTGGAATGATTAAGGCTTCGGGAATTCCGTGATCGCAACGTTAATTAAAAAAGCCTATAACTCTGTTAGTCATTATATTCAGAACCTAGTACTGCATAATTGATTAACGACAGTGCAACGTAAGATTCCTTAACCGACTTTTAACAAAGATATTAACAATGTATTGATTTAATACAAAATATTATTTATTTCAAATTCAAGATAGCTGTTCCTTGTTTCAGCTCTTCAATGTTAGTAAATGTATTTTATTTTAAAAAATGAGCAATGATTCTGGTACCAATTTCTCAATTAGTATATATAAAATTTTTCAAAACCGACTTTCTAAATTCTTGGACACATATTTTTAAAATGGAATCGTTACCGTAAACTGTTCCTAGGAGATCGATATTTGTTATTGGCATACCTACTGAAGAGGTACTTATACCATACTATATACAATTATTTTGGTCTGCATTATAAGCTAAATGACACTAGTTTTAAGAAAATAGCTTTTGACAACTGTTTAGAATTGATGATTTGTTTAACGATTCATTTTATCATATGAAATGATATTTGGTGAGTACTTATATAAGGACTTACACTGTATTGGCTTATATATACCTAATTGTATTTATTAACAATGAATTCATTGAAGTTTATACTGTGCATTGACATTGATTGCATAACAAAATGACTTAAATAAAATGGAACCGTTTGGCAGAATAAAAGAAGAATCATGAAAATCGGAGCACTCGGAGCGGAGCAACCAGGTAACATAGTTAAAAAAAAGACATGCGCTTGTAATCGAGTAACTTCTTTTTTTGAGTAGTCAGTTTTTTCTAAAAAAAGAAAAAAAACCCGACCACAGCGTTTAGCCGGTTCTTCTCTAGACTTTCAAACCGATGGTAGATTGACATTCGTAACAGATCCAAAAAGCTTAAATTTTATAAAAAATACTTCAATAGAGAGAACAAGAGAACTAGAGTCACTGATATAGCCCAGAGATAATTTAGCTGCTTCCGTCGCCTAGTGGAAAAGGCGTGTGTCTTAGAAACTGGAGGTCATAGGTTTGAGTCCCGCGAAGACTCAACAAATTTTCATTGTTTCCTCGTTGGTTAGGACAATTTCGCCCGATGATCGGCCTATTGTTTAAGAAGTAAGATGGTTCATGCGTCGGATGGGCATGTAAAAAGTCGGTCCACGCGCCAACCTACGTGGTGGGATACGGTACAAAACCTTATTGGAGAAGGCGTGTATTAGTGGGGCCATATCCAGCAGTGGAATAATACAGGCTAATGATGTATGTACGTATAAGTAAGCAGAAGTGGCAGTGGATCGGTGTTATAAGCCGCAGATCTTACGACCGCTAGAGTTGGAAAGTCCTGGAGTGGAGATTAAAGCTCGGCAAACGTGGTATAGGACACCCTGCGGCAAGATGGAGTGACGACATTCGCAAAGTGGCTGGTGTGGGCTGGATGGGAATACCGAAGATCTCAAGTGGTGGCGTGGATTAGGGGAGGCCTATGAACAGCAGTGGTCTGACGCAGGCTGATGGTGATGAATTTAATATTCCAGTAAAAAAAAACATACCGACATTAGAAATATCATCCAGTTAGGAAATTAACCGAAGCTATTTTGTTTTATTTTAATAGTCCACAAACCACCGCGTCATCTGTGTAAAACGGAATGTGGACAGAAAAACTCGCTAACTGAGTAATGCTGGTACTTCGCAACTTATAGGGGGTCGGGGGATTACGTACGGAAATAAATCGAGTGAGCGAGACAATTTGTCGGCCGTACTTAATCTGCTTCGACACGTGCTTAACAAGAGTGGTACGGGTGCGTTTTGTTTTAAACGTCGTAATAAACTTTTATCGTGTGTGCTATTTTATATCCGGTGACTTATTTCTAATTAATAACACGTTTTACAAGTTCCGAAGAAGCGTACGTCGATCGAAAGGTGATCGAAACGTTAATTCATATCATTTGATTATAAAATAGGATATTTGAAGGAACTTTTAATTACTGTCAATCTATGACGACGTCAGATTTAATAAGTTAAAATATTTAATAAAAACGTTAATTGCGTGTTATCGCTTCTAATGGCAGGGCTTACAATAAATTATTATTGGTTTTTATTTTTAAATTTATTTAAATTAGCTATGGTAAACAACACCCACCAACCCGCATTGAATCAGCGTGGTGGGATACGGTCCAAAAACAACCTAATGGAGCTTACATAGGTTTTCTTACAAGTGTAGCCCTGATGAAAATGGATATGTAGGTAATATATTTTCTTTGATTGAATAATAATTTTGTCTAAATCTCGATTGTATATAAAAAAACAAAACTTTAATAGAACATAGTAATGCGTTGACTATATAAATAATATACTTTTTATTAATTTGTCGGGAAAAGAAATAATTTTATATATCTAATCTTGATTATATTTTAAAAAAGATAATACTTGATTGAAAATCAATCCTACAATGCCACACTTATAGCTACACAAAAGTATTTCAGGTTATTCATATTTATGTAAGCCAGGAAGATCTAAGTTGAATGAATTAAATAAATTCATTTCCCGCCTTATTGCGGCGGAATGACAGCCGGCTCCTTTCTCGCAGAAAAATTAAGCCATAACCATTTAGCAACGTATAAATATACCCGTTTGCGTTCTTTGGCTCAGGGAGAGCATTTGCAAGATATTTTATTTTCGATTGAAAACGTTTTTTAACAAGTTATTAACCTTTTCAATGCATTACGTTAATGGCGAAGACTGTTCTATTTTACTGTTGCACAGTAATCACTGTTCGTATAAAAATATAAAATGTCACAGTTAAACCTTCATGCTTTATTTTTTATTTAAAATAGACAGTTGTAGTCAACGTAGTGTAAATTTAACAATTGTAAACTGCTGTTTAATACGCTATGCATTGTTTTTATTTTCTATTTTTAAATTATGAACGCAGTATTTCTCCTTTACCATTATTTTAATAAGGAATTTTAAATAAAATAGTTAGACATTTTCGTATGCAATTAAATAAAATCTTTGGTGAAACTTAATTATCTTGGAGACCCTTTTGCAAGATAATTTATGTACATCCCAATATACTTATGGATATTTATATACATTTTTAAGAGATTATTTTGTTTCGAAGATTAGTAAAAACAACAAATGTGAATGAATAAAAGAATGTATCAAATTACCTCACTAGTAATTCATTTAGTACAAGAGATTCCTAAATAGATACATACTGTGAATGATGTTACAGCTAATAAGTTTACTTGCTCTCTTTGAAGCGACCACGTTGGTGGTTATATTCCAAATACGATATTAAATTTATTACTTACATATTTAACAAAAATGAAAAGTGAAATTTTCAACAAAACCTTTGCAAAGCTTTCCTGAGAATTAACATAACGAGTTTTACATTTTATTACAAAATGATTACTATATGACTTATGTATGTATGTCAGTTTATTTCACAGAACTAATATTTTGTTACACCTTCTTATCCGGTGGATATTGAAAAAACTGATTACTGTTTAAAGTTTAGTTTTTTTTTTTGCTAACTTTAAAATACGTTTTATAATGGATGTCACTTTAAATGATTTATTCAAATTGTTCATAAAAAGTTAGTCGGAAAGAAAAACGATGAAGGGAGATCCCTGATACGGGCGATAGATGTCTTAAGATAAGCATCGGAAGAATTACATTTGGGTTTTTTCATTGTACAATCTTATTTTCGTGAGGCAAAATTCGAAATTTCTCGTTAGACCTTATCCAATTTTAATACCACCATGCAAATATAAAGGATTTATGAATAGCTTCAACGAATTTACAATTATAAAAGTTAACAAACTGTGTTGCACATTCATCGTATTATTTATTATTGAAGTTTGCTTTCCTTTTATTCGATTTAATATTAATAAATATTATTACCTAATTTCAGTTCAAGAATCTCAAAAATTTATGATATAGATATTCGCATAAAGCATTATAAACAGATTTTTTTTTGTTTATTCAAATGTCTATTTACGATCTATCCGTTTACAACTCTTCCTTACACCTTCATACAAGAAAGAACTTTTTAGTTTTTGTTTGACAATACAGAAACATAATACTAACACAGTTTTTATTGTCTTAAAATATAATATGCTCAGAAAAAGGATAGTTACTATACTCGTATTATTTTTCGTATTTACAAAATATATATTTGCAGTAATATTGTTACTGTATTGTGCGAATAAGTAATATAAATTAATATTATATATGAACATTAGATTATGTACTTTACAAATAAATTATTTATTTACTTCCAAGGTTTATTTTAGCGTAAAATACATCTGAACACGAGCTATAGGCAAGTAAGACACAGACAAAAAGTGACAGAAGTAGGCTACGGGTAGGGTTGGGTGGCCGGAAGCAATTTATATGGCATAGATATCGCGTATCATCCCGCTTCTTTTTGCTATAGAAAGACATATATTAAGCTTAACCAGATTATCGCTCCATCGAGACAGAGTATTGGAACAAGCGAAATGTACTTGTACCGAGCTGGAAAATGTTTAATGATTACTCATAGTAATTTCTAAGCTGTATTTGTTGTAGGAATAATCATTTACCCAGCGGGTTTGAGCAGGCTGTGCTACTAGAATTTGTAAATTTATATTTTTGTTATTTAAACTTATTGCAAAAAGTAAACTTAAAGCACGATCTGCTAGCCAACCTTGAGTTGGTTCTTAAAAATAAACAATGGTAACTGAAATTTATAAAATATGCGTAAAAATAGAAAAAAAGGCGCCAAATAAGACATGATGAAAAGTTAGTATCTGAACGATTATATACACAAATATTACAAACACATTAATATTAAATAAAAAACTTTTATACCTTTTTATATAAATCCCGAAAAAATCCATTTTTCCTACCTCTTCAGCGGTAATAGGTGTTACTAAGCGAAATCGCTGACCTCAGTTGCGGTAGAACGTATTTGAACTTAGTTTCTGAGGGATTATTTACGGCCAACTTGTTTCAACTTAAATTTATACGTGGAAATTTCGGTTTAGATTAATTTTGTTATCGCTGCACGAAACAAAGCTGAATCTAATCTTTTAATAATAATGAGGTAACCACATAATACCAGCTAGAAAAGTATAATTATTTAAGGATTCATATCAGTATGATTAAAAATTTAAATAATGAAAATTCTTTTAAAGCGCTTATTGAATTCTAATTACTTGATTTATTACATTATAATAATTTCCCTTTATTGCGCTACGGTTAAGGACTTCTTTCTATTTAAATAGGGTTTTTAGACGTAAAAAATGGGAGAAAACGAAAATTAAAACAGTTACATTAACGGCGGAATAAACACTGACGTGAACTAGAGTGGAAATTAAATAAGGCAAAGACAATGCAGGACAGTTGCTAGTGCGCGCGCAAATAATATACGAGGGAATTTTTTTTGTAATTTTATTGCCTTACATAAGTTTATATTAACTATTTAGTTATATACCAACACAGGCACAATGTAAACGTAAAACGAGCTTTCGTCCTTCTGAACCCACAAAGAGAAACTTGGTATAATAAACTGAACAAACAAAAGCTGCCTACATAAACAAGAAAATTCGAGTACGATTTTGGTCGATCAACTGTAATAAACTTTTTAATACAGAAGTTTCGACATTATATTTGAATGTGGTAGCATAGAGTATAAATAACGAAATAACATTTTAAATAATATACTTACATTGTTTATTAAAACAAAATTTGTAACATGTTGTAAAATTTTATTAAGTTATTGTGATCGTTTTAATGGTTATATAAGTACAACGAAAAATTCACTTTCAGTGTTTAATTGAATCAACTTCAAAGAAGACGAATGAATGGCTGAAGTAAACAACTTAAGCTAAACACAAAAGTTTAGCAAGAAGATTTCCGTAGTGACTTTTAAATAGAATCCTAATTGCAACGTTGTTATTTGAACTCCATTTCGGAAGTCAGGACGGTGTAATTTATTAATTTATTTTGCCACCTTTTGTTTGTGACTGAGGGTCGTAAATTTGTACCTGAAAGTAGATATTTTATCTATCAGTAAGCGCCTATAGAATTCAAGTCAACATTTCATTGATACTATTAAATGTATGTAGGATTTAAAAATGCAATTTGTGAAAAGCTTTTTTTACTAATAAAAACATAATCAATTATTTTATAAAAAAGAATATAAATAGACTTGAACTCCTAAAAAATATTACGAATATATAAAGCTCTAAGGTTATATTATGTCGTAAATGAATTTATTAATAAAATGCACGAATTTTATTAATAAATTAAAATCAATTAAAGAAAACATGGGATAGACGTACTCTGATTTATAATCACGTCATTATAGAAATTAAACGTTTTTGTTACTATCTTACATGAACATACGCGTATTAACCCACTTTAGGGATATCCAACATATCCTACACGAGATTGAGTTCAAGAGATAATGACCCCAGTTAGCCTTACAAACGATCCCTTTAATTTTGCACCGGGTGCTTGAGACTTTGAGTAAATTATGACCTCCAGGGCCATATTTGCCGAGTAGATACCATAGTGGGCTATAAAAGCAAAAGTTTAATGTATTTTGCAAACTTTAAATGTCTGTAAAACTTGTAGAAAGAAATTTAAGGTAATAACAACGCAACTTTTATTACGCGTATAATGCCCATACTAATAAATAAATTTTTGGGCTCATTACTCTGATTGCGCTTTTTGATCGTAAAGTTTTAGATCTATTATAGCGTCCATGGTCAAGAAGCTTTATAAATCGATTTAGTATGTTTTATTTCGCAACGTTGGTTTGGTTCAATTTTATAAGGAAAACGTTATGTAAATTTATTTATTCTACTACTCGTTTTGTTTAATTTTATTTGACATCACATGAAAAATGTTTTACGCTTTTGTGTTAGATATTCTGTAACATATTTTATTATTTTTATATATTAAAACAAAAACTTTAAGTTAAAAGGAAAGTTGTGATTTAAAAATTGTGACGACAAATAACATGATCTTGTAGGAAAGTATATTTCATTTTAACACTACAATCATTAAATAAAGCAGTAACACGCATATTTTTTTAAATAACCAAATGCAATCATAATCGACAACGTTTCTTTCCCCGATGTAAACGAATTAAATCCGTGATAAAATGGCCACATTTGATACTCGCGTAATTGGGGTACGGCCATTTAACGGCGCGGGGGCCGAGTGACCTCGTCGGCCGATTCCACTCTCGCGAAATCTGTCGAATCGCAAACGGAACAACACGGCAATATTGGCAATACCTACGTGTTCCTGAACTCGTTTCAGCGGCGGACGTATCGGCACTTTCGCATTTTCTTTTGTTACCCTCAGCAGTTTTGTCACCAGTCTAAATTGTTTGTTATAAACTTACCTTTTACACGGTTTATTTTAAATATAGGATAATAAATTTGTTGTATGCGTTTCTAAAACTGTTTTAATAACGAAAGTAGCTCAATAAAACAATACAAAATGGACGAGTTTGGCATCATCATCATTGTAGTCTGTGTCAGTCCACAGTTCGACATATGCGCCCCCTAATGCACGTCACTATTAATTACATGCAAAAGTTATTTACAAAAAAATAATGAATGGACAGTTTTTTAGATTTTTATTATTCGCCTTCAACGAAAACATCCTATAAATTTTGACTTGTTCAGAGCGTTAATGTGCTTTTTATTACGGTGCAAATGGCTGCATCGTTTTTACTTTTGATTTTAACTTTGATTTCACTTTTCTGAAGAAATGGTAGATCTGAGTATATAGCTGTAAACTAACGTATACCTTAATCTGTTCTTTAGATAAAAATTCTTGTCAAACATGGAATGGATAAATGACCGTAAAATGTTCAGTTTTTTTTGTTAAACAAATTCTTTGAATGCTCTATGTGGTAGCAAATCATGATTAAAACATGAGTGAATACGAGGCGAAAAAATTAAAAAACGATTATGTTTTAAAGAGACTGTTAGACTTAAAACGAAACCATGACGTCATGTATATTTATATTTTAATATTATTATATATGTATGTTAATTATAAAACAATAACACAATAGTAGTTCGATTTAGATATTCACTAATATGCGATCACGCTTGTTCAATACAGCATCCTAGTTAAAAAAAATTTATACTCTTATAAGCTAGAAGTAAGAAAGAACGCGAGGCACATGTTATGTTTCTGTATATATGCAAATGAAATTTAAGTTATAAAGAAAAAGGAATAAAATGAATAACCTTAACGGTGTACGCTGTTTAACAAAGGTATTCAAATACACTTATTCCGAGACTTGGCCTTGGCTACTTCGTCTTCAACAATTTACAATCTAAGTCACATCACTGAAGTAGAACAATGTCCACTAAAGATGTAAGTAAAAATGTTGATAATGTGACACATAACACTATATAAACTAAGGACTTCTAGTCCCAATTATGTAAAAATCTTTGTGTTTGTTTACCATAATATATTGTAAAATCAAATTGTCAATTTAAAAATATGTTTCTACCCATTTCATTTAATAAAAATTCTATAATAAATATCAGATACATATAAAGAGAATGACAACATGTCCAGTGATTCAGGACATTGTTATTAAACACTAATTATATCCGTCGACAGTTACGCAACCGCCGCGCTTATAAGCACGAAAACTTTTCAACTTACAATTAAATTTAAACTTTGCGATGGATGTAAAAATTATTAGTCATAATTAATTAGAAGCTTTTTACAGCCGCCGTCCATATCACAAACATTTCACGCTTTTCAAACTAAAACGATAATTCAATGCGCACGCGTTCGACTGAACTACGCGTTAAAATAACTTGGGAGTTATCCTAAAACTCACCTGAACATCCATACCTACTGGCCACAGCATAATTCTACACTATAACTATTAGTTTCAGTCCGTATTAAGCACGCACGGCATCGAAGAAAGTTGTACAGTCAGGCGGTTGACCGCTACGCGATGACGGAAGTTGGCGAGTCAGCAAGCGTGTGGTTTTCTCCAGCGCCGGCTAAGTATTGGCGGGCGGGAGCGAGGTTTGGGACGGGAGATCAGAACATGCGCAGTACTGATCTCCCGGAGTCGCTTGACGTCACACAAGTCCACCGCGAGGCCGCCCGATTCGTGGACCCGCGGCCTCGGCGTGGTCGCTTTTTGAATCGCTCCGTAAGAACTGAGAAACTATCCGGATTCCTGTGAAACTTTGATTTAAGCAGGAAATTGTAATGCTTTGTTTAAAAATCGACTCACATTGAGGATATCCGCTCTGAGCATTATAGCGTGAATTATAGAAAGAGTTTTAAAATTTAAAATATGTTGGCTGACCAGATTAGTAAAACTTTTTCGATGACGAGTTAAAAATTTGGTATCTTTTCTCTAAAATGTGTGAAACATTTTATTTTTTATAAAATGAAATATATTTCGAAACTATCTCCGAAGAAAAAAGAACTTTAGCGGAGCGGCCATATCACTTGTGCAACCTATCCCCTTGTATTAGCTTTCCAACACCTCGACAACCATCGAGATTACTGTGACACTATCTATAAAACATCACAAGCGATTCGTGCGTGCTTGGATTTTGTTTCGGGAAAATGTAGTTTTATTTTTGTTAACAATTGTTACAAAACTTGGTATAAATATTTACAAGCCAAGTCCAAAAACTACACTCGCAAAACTTTCAGTTATGATAAAAGTTTAACCAAGTATCGTAGTAATTCTTTTTATTGTGATATTTTCGTTTTATTTATTATTACTATATTTTATCTCCATTTAACACGTCTTTTATTAGTACAGAAAATCATGTTTAAATAGGATGGATACTGAAACGGATTACAGGATCATAATTTCACTTATCATATATTAGAAAATACGATCTAATCCAAAAGATGAAAAGAAGGCGTATGCTTAAGAAACCGGAGGTCGTGGGTTCGAATCCTGCGGGGACTCAACAAATTTTCGTTGTTGTTTCCTAGTTGGTTAGGGCAATTTGGGCTGATCACCCAATTGTCTGAAAAGTAAGTTGATCCATGCGTCGGATGGCAAATAAAGTCGGTCCACCCACCAACCCGCATTGACCAGCGTGGTGGGATACGGTCCAAAACCCTCAATGGATAGTATTAGGAGGCCTAGTCCGCAGTGACTATATGGAAATTATGTATGGCTAATTTGAGGCTAATGATCAACATAGACAGAGACAGGAGGTGCAACAAGAATAATAGTTTTCTTGCAATTAATAATAAGTCAAATCATGCACTTTTAAAGAGCGAGCGACAAAACAGACTTAATATATCTAAGAATACATTGCCTAACTTAGTAAATTATTGTGGTATTTTTTCTTTAATAAATAAAAACATAATAACACATGTAAAATATTTGCAAATATTTAAACCAAAAAAGGATGATATGATTCATAACGAGTTACAAACAACTATATTCAAAAATATGCTTATAATGTAATATTGTTTTTTGCTAATCAATTGCAAATTTTGAAGTAATGCTACTAACAGTGTTGTATAAACATTTTGTGTCAAGTAATTAAACTTTACCGTAAAATGATTCTTCACAGAAGTAAAAATAAATTGCCTATGGAATTAAAGTGTCTGTTTATAACATCAAAATAACCGTTTATAAAGGATTACATTTTATTATAATATAACCGATACACGTAACAAAACACTTCTGTTTAAATTTTTGTTTGTCTGTTTGTTTTAGCTAATTTTTGGAATCACTGGACCGGTTTTAATGGCAATTTGACTGGATGATAGCTGATGTAACTAGGAGTAACTTTACGCTACCTTTTTATTTCCGAAAACTACATTTTTAACATGTATATTATCCAGTGGACGAAGTCGCGCTCAACGGCTAGTTATACATAAAAAACATGCTGCAAAACATTATACACTTGCAATAAAAACAAAAAGATGAATTTATTTGATAATTGTATTTATAACTTGTGAAGCACGAATCTATCATTATCGTAACATCATCATAATTATAATAACCATTATGCTTCAAAAATAATATATCTAGCGGCCAGCTTATAGTGCAACGTCTGCAATTTGTAGTCTGTAAACAAGATGATATATTGACAACGGAAAAACTAAGTACTCTTATGTTATCAGTACTTGACCTTTTTTTTAATTGGATACCTATATTTTGAAGAGTTATTTGTGCAGTGCGCGTCACGTAATGCACTTATTTTTGTTATTTTGAAATAAATACTTTAGGATTTCTGTCTATCACTAAGGTTTTTGCGTGTTTGTTGAACACAAAGAAGACCAAGGCAAGGCCAACCAATAGTGCTTTGTTTAAACACTAGGTTTCGTAGAGACAAAGCTATTTCTCGCCCATAGAATAACGATCGTCAATTTAGTAAAGTTATTTTTAAACGTCTGAACAGAATATGGTATTTTAATATAATACGACTTGTAAGATAAACGAAATTATAATATTCATTTAATAACAAAAACAATTATAAATTTTTATATTGTTTTGAGTTTATGAAACTGTGAGTATTTCTTATGTTGAACAGGATTTAGTTTTTTCTATTGCTTGCGCGAATATTATAATTTTTTTTTTTTGTGGAAAGATGAGTTCTACATGCAGATGGATAGTGTAGCGATGGGTTGCCCGGTGTCTTTACAAAAATGACAATTTTATGGAAGACTTTGAGGAGAAGGCCCTACTCACTGCTCCCATTCATCCAAGATTTTATAAGAGCTATGTAGATAATACATTTACCATCTTACCATATGATAAAATAAATGCATTTTTAAACCACCTTAATTCCATTAATTCAAATAGACAGTTTACTATGGTGTTAGAAAATAATAATTCTTTAGCTTTTCTTGATGTTTTAACTATTCGCAATCCTGATATCACCTTGAGGCATACTGTGTATAGGAAACCAACCCATATAAATAAAAATTTAAAAGGTAATTCACACCACCATCCATCCTAGTTAGCTACCGTGGGCAAATCTTTGTTTCAGAGAGCACGAGGGATCTGTGATGATGAACACCTGGCGGCTGAGCTACACCTTGTTAGCAAGTACGCGAGACAACAAGCTTTGCTGCGCCACGGCAGCGTCAGCAGAGACCGAGTGAAGGCAGCCACAGTGGAGCGAGTACCAGCTGTTCTACCTTTTGTGAGAGGCGTAACTGACAAATTACTACATTTTGAGGCGGCCTTCAATCAAAACTTATTTCAAGCCGCTGAAGAAGATTGGTCAATTCCTACCACCTGTCAAGTGCAATATTCCTCTACAAGATCCAGGAGTGTACAAGCTATATTGGATTGCGCCTCTTATATTGGACAAACAAAGCGAGCAATAAGAACCGCGTGAAGGAACATATAGCTGACATTAAACAAAAAGACCCAACAAGTCGGCAGTGTGTGACCATACTTTAAATCACCCAAACCATTTCATCAGATTTGATCGACCACAAATCCTCGCTAAAGAACACCGATTCCTACGAAGGATGATCCGTGAGGCTATTGAGATTAGAAAACATCCAAATTTCAATAGAGAAGATGTTTGGGTTCCACCATCTGCTTGGGACCCCATAATTAATAAATTAAAATTTAAACCCAAGCATAATACCACTGCTGGCTGTAAAGATAAATCAGTTCATTTTGCATAGGTCGGAGTACAGACTAAAAATAATTAATTAAAATTAAGATCTGGAAACCCCGCTTTAGCACTGGCAACAAGACGCACGACATATCAGTCTACCTCCTGACCATGGCCGCTGAAAAGTGTTCGAAACGTCGGGAATTTAAAATGTAAAATAAACGCGATAAAATCCGTAAAGTCATTTTATTTAATAAGATTTAGTTTGGGATGTTTTCAACTATAAAATTTCTTTCTACCTAAAAAAATATTTTACCTATAAATGATTGCGATATTTAAATAAGATTTTTTTTGGAACATTGATTATTCAGATTTTTTTTTAAATAAAACGATTCTTTAAGTTTGCATTTATACAAAAATTTAACATATTTCTATATTGATAAAATTAATTTGAGTTGAATAAATCTTCTATTTATTAAGTTAAACAATAATATTAAATATTATAGTATAATATTTAATTCTATTGTTTCAATCCAAGTTAGTAATAAATGATTAAAACATTGAATTTGAATTAAAAAGAAAAAAAATTGTTTACACTGTCAACATGAAACGTAAATATTTGGTATCTTCGCTTACATGACATTTATTTTAATCTCTCAACAAATACCTTAAATACGTGCTTAAAATGTTCTCCATAAAATACGTCTTAAAACCCGGTTCAATACATTCAGAGCTATTTGTATTTAAATTAACAAACAGTCTCAAATATACAAACGAATTCAGCAGAAGTGTGAGTTTATCAACATTGCATGAAATGAAACGTCCGTATCCTGACGTTGTATTTATGCTCCATCGCTGTAATACGATGAGGTAAATTGGAAATGTGAGATGCGAAAACAGGCAAATAAAATGCAAAAGGTGGATATCGTTATTCCGTTTCTCATTTATTACTACATCTGTAACTTACACTGATACTGGTTGTAAGTTAAATGTAATTATAACGTTGCCTTAATAATTGCTTGAGAACCAAAATTGTTAAATAATTTTTTAACAAAACTGTTATGGTATTTCAGAAACGAGTATTATATTGTGAGTGTGTAATATCTTCGACATGCAGGCAGCCACAGTAGTTCCCAGACTGTGAACTGAATTTATGAGATAAATATTGTTTTCTCAGTTGCATTCAATTTAATGTGATGTATAAAATAATAATACTCGTAACAACGTTATTATTAACAAATTTACACGCTATATTCGAAAGGAAACAATTTTCTGATTGTACATAAACTTTCTGGTTATTATTAATGAGCAAAGATACATTTTTATTTGCCAATAACAATAAATATCTTACTATAATAAATGAGTGACATATTTGATTTACAAGTAAACATTATAATTTGCAAATATGCTTTTGTTTATTGATAAATTTTTGTAATGTTAATTTACGTTAAGTGTACAATACAATGTATCGTAATGTCAATGTCCTTATAAAACTAATTTCCGATTGTATGCATATAAATAAATGTACTCTTATTTGTCCCTGACATAAAGAGGAACTTGACAATTTAGGTTTCCACTAATTTAGTGTTTATGTATATTACTCGATATTACAGTTCTTTCTTATTATTACACTCCCTTATCTAGTGATATGAATTAATTTTATTATTTCGTTGTTGTTAAAACTTATCGTATAATTCTATCTCTGTCTGTTTTGGCCTTATACCAACAATTTCCAACCATTTGCAGTGTTCTCTTTTCATTGTTAAAACGGGATTGCTCGGCAGTATATTTAAGAGTAGATCATTACTTTCCATCAGGTGGCCGCGACGGCTCGTCTGCCTGCGTATGCAATTTAAAAAAAATATGAAGACAATGGTGAAGAACATGTTGTCAGTACATTATGTACGGTTGTAGACGTAAGTGATATTATCACAAGCGCGTCATCACTGCCTGCACCCCCGCCTCGTCATAGAGCCGTGCAATGCGGGTTCTGGTCCACAGTGCAAGACGGGAAGCGACCATGAAGCCTGATGAAGGACCTCCGAGACGTCCAAAACTAGTCGGCACCAATGCCGATTTCACGTGAGTTAAGCCGTTAATAGAATACATTATTAGTAAAAAAAATGAGATCCCAAATTTTCAGTGACTAAAAGTGTTAGAATTCCATTTATGACAGTTTTTTTTTTCCAGAAAAAGACATGTCCTACTTAATTTTCTTTCAATGTTGTAGTTTTAACAATATATGAGTATTAAAACAGTCATATATAATTTTCCGAGAAGATATTAAAAAACCAAAAAAATTACGTGTATCCTAATAAATTTTCTAACACAGATAAAACAATTTTTAAGTTGTTATAGACTTAATTTTTTTGCAGTTTGAATAGAAAATGTCCCTCCCCAATAAACCTGCGTATTAGACAAGTCTCTATTCCTGTTGAGAGAGACTACCAAAGCTTCCTGCGTAGCCTAGCGGTATGGGCTTGTCTTTTAGAAACTGGAGCTAGTGAGTCCGACTCCTACGGAGATTTATTAACTTGTTATTATTTTTTCCCCAGGGTAGAGCTGTGCGAACTGACTATGCGATAAACTGTAAAGTGAGGTGACGTATGCGTCAAAAGTGCACGGAAATCTTTGGTCCCGTGCCTGATGTCTATGTAATTGCTTCGGTTATCCATCCCAACGTGCTATAAAAGAAAAGGATTAGGAGTGCACCTGAATTTTCGCGTAAACTTGAGCATTTTAATGTCTCCTGCGTAGTTGGCTGACTTTTAATATAGATCACCCGTTAGCCGCAGAAAAGGATGTGAAGACCTGTCGTAATTTATGCATATAATAAACTTGCGTTGTCAACTAACACCGTTGTAAACTGAAGCCAGTTGATAATATATAAGTGCCGGTGACATACCTTTGCATATAAATATAATTATTGAACAAGTACATAAGCGCAGTACATAAAATAAAGGGTAATACTCATCTATTATTCATTATAAGGTTAGGGATAAGATGTGCATAAAATGATTATAAATCTAATAATGTTGTTATGGTAACATAGAGGCAAAGTAGAGGCAACAGAAGTCTTTGATTATTTGTGTAACTATGTACAAATGTTGGTTCACAGTACTAGTGTAAAAGGTATACGCCTTAAGGGAAATCCGTCTTCACTGTTTGGGTGTAACAAAGCGATAGTGGCATATTCAAAGAGTTTGAATAGATGCGGAAATAAAAACAGTTCTGTCAAAAAAAGTGTAGCCCACTTTAAAACAAAACAAACCAAATTATTTTTGTGTATAATCAAACAATTTTTTTTACATGTTGGATTATAAAAAGGGACTGAGTAGAATTATCAAGGATCATTTAGCGCTTAGCTTAAATCAAACACCTTATTTTAACAGATTTTTAGAGTAAAATTGGGTACAAGATCAAGACAACTATTTCTTTTCAAATATTTTTTTCTGGCTTGTATGATGCTCAAAAAATAACATGTCTGTAACCTAATCAAAAAAAAAACTATTGTAGGTTTAGACAATATTTGTATAAATTTTATTTGTCTCTGAATTGATTTAATAAAAGTTTAAACTTACTGAAAATCCAGAATTAAAAATGTGTCTACTATCTTATGTAGAATGTACTTGTTTGTATATGTATTTGGTTCGTCTTTTAAAATAGTTAATTGAAGCGGAATTTTATTAAAGTAAAGTGCACTGAAATATTTTTCAGTTTTTATTAATAACACGTTTGTCTTTAATTTATTATAATGTTTCAATTGTTAAAATAAAGAAACGTTATTCGTCAAGAAAACTAAAAAAAGTTTCTTTTGTGAAGGGAAATTGCAAGGCTTCAATAAAAAACTGTAGCAATTTTTGCATTCGAATTTGTTGTATTTTATACGGGCATTGATACGACAGGTGACAAATTGTACATTGAGAGCTACCGCATTGGCTGTCATAGTGTTGTGTGAGAACAGGGATTAAAATGTCGATATATTTTCATGACACATGTAACATAAATATTGTATTTATCATTAGCAATATTCTGATGAATAATTTTATTTTACTTTTAGATAAAAAAAAAACTAAATCATCCTTTAATGTCTTTCTGGTTATAATTAAGAGTTCAGTTAATGGTTATTACAAGTACAGTTTAAAAAACCCCCTTTTATCAACAAAACAACTATTTAACGAAATGTTGCTGGCGTTGGCCGTTTACAATATAGGGGGTTGAATGAACTCAATAGATGAATTAGAGGCTAGTTAAATTTAAAAGTAAATATTATCACTGTTAATCTAATAGTTGTTGTACAATATTATTTATATAAAATAATAATATCACGAAATTTCTTTTCGCCTAAAATTACGTCAAAATTCGTAATTAAACAAAATCACCAATGAAATTGTCATTGGTGATTCTGTTTATTGCATTTTACCTGTAAAATTTCTACTTTAATAAAAAATACTTAGAAGTCTGAAATATTATTAGTGACTAATTTTTACCCCAAATGTCTTTACTTCCTTAGTTTCCTATATGTCCAAACTTGTAATCGGACTTCGGTATTTATATCTTGTATAGATGTTTTACTAGTTGCAGCTATGTGATAAGTAGGACGTCCACCTAAAGGTCATATTAGAATAGATATCCAAGACATAATATTAAGTAAGAGTCTTTGCTTGCTATACCTTAACTTTTCTTTGTTTGATTTATTCGTCAGAGAGGTTACACCACCTCCGGCAGACGTTTAGTGTTCTTTAACACATATTTTATTATTATTATGCTTATTTTTTTTACATGAAAAAACATTAGTTGGAATTTGATATTGGATACAATATCCATAATTAACATTCTTTAATTATTTAAAACTAACAACAGATACTGTATCATTCATATTTATATACAAATACAAAAAGATAAATGAAAAATAACATTAAAATAGAAAGATAATATAAACAAAAAAATTAAAACATTTTACAAGACGTACTGTCTTAATTAACTTAAGTAATTACGAGAAACAAAATAACGAATAGAAGGATTTACGAGTATCTTATTGTAACAGAAAATAGAATTTGTAAACAGAACGTGCATTTAAAAAGTAATATGTGATGATTAATATAGTGATTTTTCACGCATTCCATGGGCTATTGTTAAACAATTTAATATTATATTATGCAAAACATAATCGATAAAAATGTTAAATTATTCAAAGGCGGTTGGTTTACGAGTAAGGTGCGTGAGCTGAAAAGGTGACTCCTAGATTATTGCAAGCAATTAAGTGAACTTTTCTGTAACTGGCAAATCTGGGGCTGTGCTCCAAAAGATGTTTACCTTAACTTAGGTGCGAATCTTTTTCCTAATACCCATTTAGCTGTGGTGATAGAGGCAAAACCTGCGGCTGGCCTGTGGCAAAAACTGTGCCTGCCTTGCTGTTGAAAAAATCCAGTTACACGTCTTCGCAAAACGCAATAATAATTCAAAAACGGAACAGTAGAATATGGTAAAGCATGAATATCAGGGCCAATATCTTACTTTCTATCCTAAACTATAGGTGATATTAATTGTGTTCATCATCATCAGCCTTTTTAGTCCACTGCTGGACATAGGCTCCCTAATACACCCCTATCCATTAGGGGTTTGGACCGTATCCCACCACGCTGGTCCAATGCGGGTTGGTGGGTGGACCGACTTTACATGCCCATTCGACGCATGGATCATCTTACTTTTCAGACAATCGGGTGATCGGCAAATTGTCCTAACCAACTAGGAAACAACAATGAAAATTTGTTGCGTCCCCTGCAGGATTCGAACCCACGACCTCCGGTTTCTAAAGCACACGCCATACCACTAGGCTACGGAGGCAGTTTAATTGTGTTCCAAGTATTTGTTAAGATATTTTGTGTTATTAAAATTATAGATCATCATGGAAGACGTGATAAATCGTATAAATACTATAGATCGTATAAAACTTAAGGAAAGTCTGGCACCAAGCGTAGACGTTTAAAAAATACAACAAAACAAAAATAACGAATCACAACGTATTATCGTAATGAGAGAAATTAAAAAAAAAACAATAAATTATGTATTTAAACTGCAAAAGTGTGATCTAACCAGAGCAGTTATCTTTAAACCTAAATGGTGCGTCTGGGAAATAAATAGAGAAAAATATTTTTATTCCAATTTTAAAAATAAAATATAATAAAAAGAAATTTCTTGGCCCTTGCGGGGACTATTTACTACCGACACTCTTATCCTCTGCAACTCCACCTTGGATAGAGACAATAAAGGCGGTACACCTACCTTCGACCCTTCGCAACACAGTGCACAGTTAGCCTTCGGATCGACCGGACGAGCCGCCTCGATCCCCTGCTACCTGCGCCGTCCGCTTGGCCCACCTGGCCCGCCCTCCCCGACGCCTACAAGTGGCAGAAGAGAGAAGACGCCGTGTCGTCGTGTCATCGAGTCGCCGTGTATTAGTGCTTGTGAAGTGTCATGTGTGCCGGAAGCATCAGTGCCGACGCGCTAGGCGTACGCGCCTGAGCGTAGATAGCTGTGTAGCCGTCCGGTGAGTCGTTTCCGTTTTCCCCCGTTCTACAGGTTTCTGTTGAGATGTAGGGACCCATTAAATTTTAGTTTGTTCACTTAAGCCACGTCACATCGTGATTGTAGTTAAATTACACGCACACCACTCACGTGGTATTTATTAGAATCAAATATAACGTCGCTTGCTGCACTAGGCAGCAGCGTGAGACACCCAGCGCTCCAAAGCGCTAGAGTTTTAAATACGTCAGGTTTACACCTCCTGCTCACTGGGGCGGGGAGGGAGACACAACCCCGGTTCACCAGGGTGCTTGTATGATGTTAATAATAAGTAGATTCACGCGAATAGGCAAATTGCCGACCTTAGAGTACACCTTGTCCGACCTCGGCCTCAACTTTGAGGGCTATAAGGATAAACCCGCGCACGTCACAATCGACGCCATCCGCGCTGCCATTGATGCCCGCTGTGGCTCTAAAAATCTAAGAGGAAGATAGTTAAGTCCGCGTCGTCTCGCGCCGCGACCCCTATCACCACGTCCGCGTCGGAGCAGTCGGAAGATTCCGACACAATGACCGAGGAGCAATCCGAAATGGATGTCGAGACAGAAGTCGAGGCCAACGAAGCCTACGACAGTGACGCAGGAGGATTTTTACCGGTCAAGTCGCGCAAAAAGCGCAAAAATAGGTCCCCGGCGTCCTCGCCATCATCACCCGATCCACCCGTCAAAGCGCCGAAATCATCGGCCGACGATCTTTCGGCCGCAAGGCCTGCCTCCGCGGCCTATAGGTTAGGTCTTCTAGTGCTGCATCGCAACCCGCCTCCGCCGCTTCACGGCCAACAGCAAGTGCTGCCTCACAGCCAACCCAAACCGCCGCTTCACGGCCAGATTGCTGCCTCACAGCCAACAATTCAGCCGCCTCACGGCAACCACCAACTGCTCAGTTACAATCGGCTTTGTCCAATAAATTTAAATTCACGGCAACTGATACCCTACAAGGGATCAAGTTGCAACTTGAAACGGTGGAAGCACACCGCAACGTAACGTCGTATCTGCAGAAGAACGACTACTATTATCATACTTACGCGCTCCCGGAAGAGCGTGTCCTTCGGACGGTCGTCAAAGGACTGCCGAAGGAGATGGCCACACAGGACATCATAGACTTCATCAAAGAACAGGGTATACCGATATACTCTGCAATCAGGCTATATAACACGAAAAAAAAAAGCCGTACAACGTGGTCCTTCTGACCCTGGAACGCTCCCCAGAGGGCAAAAAAGTATACGGCCTGAGACATATTTGCGATATTACTCGCATATCCTTCGAAGCACCTCTCTCGAACGGACTCCCCGCGCAGTGTCACAACTGCCAAATGTACGGGCACTCGGCCCGCAACTGTCACGCTAGACCTCGCTGCGTCAAATGTCTCGGCGACCACGGCACCCCCGACTGTCCGCGTCCTAAGGATAAGGACATCCTGCTCACCTTTGAGCCGCCGGCATGCGTCAACTGCCAAAACCCAGGCCACACGGCAAATTACCTAGGGTGCCCCAAAGCACCCAAACGTAAGGTGCCTCCACCCCATCCGTACCCAGGCGCCCCCAGGTGCCATCCCTCACATCCTTCCCGCCACTCCGACCTGCTCCGGCGTGGCAACTACCAAGCAGCGCTCCGCGTAGCGCCCCCTGCCCCTACGGCAGCAGCCACCGCCTCAAACCGCGCCGAGCGCTCGCGTAGCGCCGCACCACGCCGCACCACTGCGCTCCGCGTAGCGCCGCACCACGCGCACCACCTAGCGCTCCGCGTAGCGCCGCACCACGCGCACCACCTAGCGCTCCGCGTAGCGCGCCCCAGTACGCTAGCCATAGCAATGGCAGCGCTGGGAGCAGCTTAGAGCAATTAGCTCAAAAATCGACTTCGCAGAGCTCGATCGTCTCACCGCGGAATTCGACGCCGCAATAGGTAACTTCAGGGGCCCGTCTTGCCATACTAAGCAAGTATAGGCAACTAGTAGACCTATTACGGGACATATGGATAATACACCATTAATGTTTCGAACGGCCCGGCCGTCTAAAGCCACGCACAGTAAACATAGTCTTTTTAACGCAAACGGCCTCGAAACTATAAAAGGTCGAAATTTCTAACTTCCTCCGCGAAAACGACGTCGACATTCTACTGGTGCAGGAGACATCTCTAAAGCCCGGAAGAGGAGATCCGAAAATAGCTAATTATAACATCATAAGGAATGACAGGACCGGCTCTTCACACGGCGGCACTCATTTATTATAAAGTCACTGCACTGCGTGCAATAGATAGCCGTCGACGCTTAGCATGTAGAGGCCTCGATCTGTAGACTAGCCATGACAGGGCACGCGCCTATTACAATAGCCTCGGTATATATATCGTGCAGTATAACATCCAAGCTCAGCGAAATCCGACTTCGAGAAACTATTCTCATTAGGAGGCGCCGTCATTTTGGCCGGCGACTTCAATAGCAAGCACACCCGATGGAATAGTCATAGTAACAACCCGCGAGGCTTATCATTAGACGCTCTGTCTGAAAAACTTAATTTCAGTGTCGTTGCTCCGTTGATGCAAACGCACTTTCCACACAATGTGAACCACAGACCGGATGTGCTTGATATTGCCCTCCTCAAAAATGTCAACCTCGCTCTCAGAGGCATAGAGGTCATCAACGACCTAACTTCAGATCATAGACCCGTTATCCTCAAATTAGGACCTCCAGATTCACCCAACATCACTACAAAAACCATCCTCGACTGGCGCAAGCTGAAGTCCCAGCTAGACTGCACTAGCTCACCCCACCTTGACTCCATTCCTAAAGTCCTAAATAGCGCTGATGACACGAATCTCGCTGCTCATGCGCTCACAAGACATGTCCAAAGTGTAGTCGAGGCTTCCTCGAGGCAAGTCCCGGTGGAGAATAACCCCCGCTGGGCATTGCCAAACGACATCTAGGACGGCGATTCGTGCCTATGATTGGTATCCGACCGAGCGTAACCGAAGGCAACTGCGCGCCCTGAACATCAGTCCAAGACGCGCATGCTGAATTCAGGAACGATTGATGGGATAACGATCTAAGCAATATGCATCCTCACATCTCGCCTTCTGGCGACTCCTAAAAGCCTGAAAGGCGGTGTCGGACTCGCTTTAATGCCGCCTCTCAACAATCCTAAAGATCCCAATGCTCCTCTTGCGTTTCTCAATGAGGAAAAGCCGAATGCCTGGCCGACAGCCTCGAGGCTTAATGCACGCCAACACTCAACCGGTCGACGCCGCTCACCTCCGAAAGGTAGAGAGCGAGGTCGACCGGTTGACCAAATCCCTCCACGCGATATGACTACAGCGGTAACGAAAAGCGAAGTCAAGTCAATTATCAAAACATTAAACCACGGAAAGCCCCGGGCACCGATGGAATTTCAAACCGCCTAATTAAAATTTTACCGACTCACCTAATTAGCCTCCTCGTCCTCATATATAACGCAGCTCTTTCCAAGGGTATTTTCCCAAACACTTGGAAGGACGCTGAAGTTATAGGGTTCTTAAAACCCGGTAAACCACCTTCCCAACCCACCTCCTACCGTCCCATTAGCCTCCTCAAAGGCTTTGGGAAAATCTACGAACGCCTAATCCTAGCCCGCTTACACGAATTCATGAATTCGAGAGGGCTTCCTGTTCCAGTGCAATTCGGCTTTCGAGCCAAACACTCATGCACCCACCAAGTCCATCGTATCACGGAACACATCCGAGCCAAAATGACACAGGGTCTAATAACAGCAGCACTTTTTCTCGACGTGGCGAAGGCGTTCGATAAAGTGTGGCACGAAGGGCTTATATACAAGTTATATAAGCTCGGCGTGCCCGACCGTCTCGTACTCATCATACGAGACTTTCTCCGGAATCGAACGTTCAGATACCGCGTTGAGGGCACTAAGTCACAACCACACCCGGTCCTAGCCGGCGTACCTCAAGGCTCTGTATTGGGCCCTGTGTTGTTTACCCTTTACACTAACGACATCCCATCCTTCAAACTTGTAAACACCGCCTTATTCGCAGATGATACCTGCATCTATGCTTCCGGTCAATGTCCTATCCGCTTATCCGAGAGACTCCAATCCGCAGCCAAGACCCTAGGGGATTGGTTTCGGAAATGGAGGATCGAAATCAACCCTTCCAAAAGCGCGGCCATTCTGTTTTCTCGGAAACGAAGGCCGTGGCTTCCTTCAAATGTCCGCCTCCTTGATTGCCCCATCCCTTGGGTCAGTCAGACCAAATACCTCGGGGTAATCCTAGACCACCACCTATCCTTTGGCCCGCACACAACGCAGGTCAAAAACAGAGCGGCCTTCGTCCTCGGTCGCCTGTACTGCTTTATAAATCCTAAAGCAAGTTGTCTCTGCGCAATAAGGTGCTGTTATACAAGATGATCATACGTCCAATCCTAACATATGCCAGTCCCGTCTTTGCATATGCAAAGCGATCCCACATTGACAAGCTTCAAGTCCTGCAAAACAGATTCATGCGCAGGGCCACGGGTGCGCCTTATTACCTTCGCAACCATGACCTGCACATGGATCTGGAATTGCCCACCATCCGCGAATACCTCAAACAAGCATCAATCAGATACTTTGACTCGGCTTCGCAACATCCCAACGAATTGGTACGGAGCGCCGCCGCTTACGTACCAAGCAACGCACTAAGGAAACGTAAAAAACACAGGCGAGCGCGCCATGTTTTACTTGACACGGATGATGAGACGACCATCATACAAGCACGTGTGAAAGCACTGAGACAAAACGCACACCGCCCTCGCCGTCGAGGGCAACAGTTCACTCCGTTCAGTAGATATCGGCACGTACAAGGCCGATTTTCACCATCTTGGTAGAGCGGTTCGGCCTACCGGGGCGCCCTCGATATGTGTTGCTAGCGGGTATATGCATGGACCTGACCAGCGGCTGATCGAGCCGAGGCTCGGCCCTCGTGGGCACCCTCGATCAAGCACGCTTACGGTATACATACAAAGTGGAGCCTGAGCCGAGGTCCCCTTCTGGGGTCCTCGGCTAAGCCACAGAATAGAGGTGAAGAAGAAGAAGTGCACCTAAAGTTGCACAGCCCTCGAACCCGCCGGGTTGTAGCGGTTAACTCCACCAACGTGAGTTCATCCGAAAAAAAACAAAAAAAAAACTTGGCCTTCCCTGCACTCTCCAAAACGCACCCAAGAGCTGGCTTTTTCAGCCAGCTTGGAAGAGCTTCTTATGCCAACTTTATTATTTCGCCTGGGTTTCGCTTAGCTTCCCCGTTACAAATAATAAGATAAGATATTATCTGTCCGCATGTACTCAGTTCCACCACTACGAAGTGGTAGCCTATACGGGGGGTTCTTGCCCTACCGGGAAGATACCTTAACTCACTCCGATAGCTTCACTCTGCGCGACATAAAAGAATACTTTTCTATTATAAAACTTAAAAATAGAATGATAATCATAATCGTCAAATTTAAACACATTTAATTATAGTTTACGGTAAATGTCTTGGGGTAGAAAAAAAATCGAACAATAATTCTTCAAAACTTATATACGTCACTTGGTTGGGCTTCGTGACAATTTTTATCAAGCTTCGGCAGTAAAATGGAAAAGAGCACTTGGGGCGAACTCTGATGACTCGACCTTTGAGGCTTAAAACGAATTAAATTGGGATGAAAATTATCATAATATAATTTGGTTTAAAATAACATTCTTTAAACATTGAATGCGAAAAAAAAATATTAATGAGAAATTACTATCATCTAGAGTACTTTTGGGTACTTGTGATGAGCCCAAATACTTTGCTTGTAAAAGATAAAGAAATTGGATAATTACCAATTCACCCACTGTTGGTTGTAAACTTCTGTAAACAAACTAGAGAACATTATAAGGTTATAGTTGTACACAGCTTTTTAAAATTACTAATAATTGATATAAAATAACTGTACTATACAGGCCTCTATAGGCCTCCCCTAATGCATGCCCTCTCCATTGGGGGGTTTTTAGACCGTATTCGACCACGCTGATCCAATGCGGGGTAGTAGGTGAACGACTTTTTACATGCCCATCCGACTCATGAATTATCTAACTTTTTAGACAATTGTGTGATCATTTTGCAATTCGACTTGTTGTTTATCTATAGAAGCATAAATATCATTAAGTCTTTTACTATAAAAACTAGAATTATTATAATACTTTAAACAATACTCAATTTTTTGAGGTTTAAATATTTTTCATTTACCTATGTAGATAAAACAGGCGGACCCGAAAGTAAGAGCTAATTATCTTTTTTATTCCAAGCAGAACTATCTTGTCTATGATTCTGCATCAGTAATCACTATGCTTGTTAGGTTCCTTTACTTTAACATATTATTGAACCTTTTTTATCATTATAAATATTATTAGTGTTTTCTAACTTTAAATTTTATGCTGTTAATGCAATGGTGCAGTTAAATTAAAATACTGGTGTTACATCTTATTCGTACATGTACTTTCAGTCACATAATTTTGTACTATATACCTCGAACACTAAACTTTTTACTACAATCAAAATTTATTCAGCTATTAATACGCGTAGTTTTGTCTCTTCGCTGCGTAACTCGCTTAAGCTGGAATTATATTTAGATTGAAATCAGCCTTTTAATTACACTAACTCGTAGACCTGTTTTCGCTAAACTTACTTTTAAAGCAAATTTTTTTTATTACTCTGTAACTTATCTAACTTAAAATATGTCATATAAAATAGACAACATCATTTTTAAGTACAATGACACGGTACAATAATTTTCAAATGATACTGTGTTAGATTATTGATAAAAGGATATTGACATGTTTTTCTTCGTTAAGAAAAAAATTTGTGAACTTACTGCCATATTAAAAATAAATTTATAAGATTATGACACTGAAGGATAATAGTAATCTTAAAAATACATAATGACTTAAAGATAATTAAATTTGACGTAAGCAATATAACGGAATTAACAGTTTTCGTGTCATCTATCACACAATCAATAAGCCGAACCTTTAATTTATATTTTAAATCCGTTATTTGCAAATATCTGAAACAAATTTCTCCCATCGGTATAGTGAAAATAATATTTAATTGAATAAAAGGAATTTACCAGATTTTATAGCGGTTATTTACATATTATCCGATACCTTTCATTCGGTAACATGTAGTTTTTACGTAAATAAAAGAATTAATTATGAAAGTAATTGCCCTTTTTAAAAATTTAAATCAACTTGCGTTTATACCTGTATTGTTGTAATAGATAACAAGTATTAAAATAAATAGGTTTATATAATTAAAAAACTCTTACGATTTTTTTGACCAACTTCCTAAAAAAAACATGCACTTCGAATGGAGGTTCAAACGTACCATTCGTTCGTATTCATCGTTTTTTTTATACACGTTAACTTGTTTCTGCGCTCCTAGAGCTTCGATGTCAATCATTCTTTTTTAAATGGTTAATATTAGTTGTCACATGGTGCTATGTTTTTTAATAATTTTGTGATAAGTAGACAACATTGTGCGATTAAATTGCAAACGCTGGCGAAACCGTAAGCGATAGACTGAAACTATATAATCCACAATAACCATTTTAATGTAATACGTTGTTAAAACACGTGATGATGCATATTTAAAGCTCCATTAAGATAAGATCAAGAGCCGCCTCAGTGTTCTAGCGGTGTTTCCCCTTGCATTCGGATCAATCACCGAATAGTCTGAAAAGTAAGATGAACCCGCATTGGATTTATAGTGTCCTCTGGGCACTTAACTCTGATGTAAAACCAAGCAAAGAAAATCCACTGAAACAAGAACTGTAGCAATTTGTGCATACTCTTATATTATAGTTTATACAAGAAAAATAGTCAAGTAAAGGTGGCGCCCGCTTAAGATAAGTGGTATGATAAAGAAATATAATCAAAAAAGCCGGGCAAGCTAAAAAAAAACAAAGGTGCAGCAATGGTTAGAGTATCTTCAACAACTATTATAAATTTTATAGGTCAACATCTTGGCATGACTGAGGTCAATTCAAAATGGGTTCATAAAATGCTCACATTACATAAGTGCTTCAAGCTTTGCCCACGGAGGATGAAATTTCGGTTTACTGAGTCGAAGGCAGTGGCATAAAAATATGTTCAAAATGTAGGATACAAGTGGAAGGATATTTTGTTAACCGATGTTAAAGATAGTGGTGTGAGTATAACGAGACAATACATTGCTTCTTTAATGGACAGATTGAAAGAAGCTATAAAATTAAAAAGAGAAAATCTGTCAAAAGGTGTGGTGCTTTTCATCGCCAACGCATCCGTCTACAGGTGGCAATTTCCAACCGCTGACTTCTAGGGAAGCGTGTTTTAAATTAGACAACCCACCTTAAAAAAAGTAAAATATAGTTTGGAATTAATTTATAATAGTAATGACAGGTGTATAAAAATGTGATGAAAACGAAGGCTGCAATTTTTTTTTCGTCAGGACACTTAGCATTTTAAAGTAACATATCCAAAGGAAGACCGATGCTTAACTTAAAGATATTATGTAATTTAACGCAAAAATACAATCACGTGAGAAATTTACACGTCAACGGGTTCACAATAGCTCTTTAACCAGCATAATCACTAGTAATCAGAAATTGATGGCCACCGAACTGATTAGTTATTGACAAGGTGACATGTAACAAGGCTTACGTGATATTTTCCAAAAACGAATAATATTGACATTTTTATTCTTCTCTTTGTCAGTCGTAGCACTCTTTACATACTTGAAGTTAGAAATAATGTGCTTCTTAAAACTGTTATTATTTCTTACATAACTTTTACTTATTGTAAAAAAAAATAAAATTGAAATTGAAAAATAAAAGATTACAAAACGCGTTTTTTAAGATACCAATTGTCATTACAGGAACTAATTTCGGGTTTCACTTCTGCAGTCAAAGGGCGAAATTCACTTTTTTCAAAGAGCGACTAGCAGTTTCCGCGGGCTTATTATAAACTAACTCCCGACGTTGGGCGTTTCTTTCTATATAGATATTAATTTTGTATTTCAATAACTGACACTAAATACATCAATAATATTTTCCTGACGTTACGTTGGAATAATTAGCTTTATAAACTAATTTGTTCAATACAACACTTCTTGTTTTTAAGTTGCTTATGTTTTTTTGACTGAATTCCCAAAAGAAGGAGGTACTCCATTTGGAGCGCTTGTTTTTTTTTTCTTTTTTTAGGAGGTAACATATATAACGTTACCTCGTTGCTCCGTGCTGTATCTGCCCCATTTTTGTGGTCTTATAGATATTTAAGAAATAATGAAATTTGGGCGTCAAAAATCATACCCTAGTACGATTAAATTGCAAACGCTGACTCAACTTAACGAGCACATATCTATGTTTTAAGAAAAACCTACATAATTATATGTATATCAAACGTGTCACACGACATTTTGATTGAATAAATATGTTAAAAGATATCAGAGTTCAAAAATGCGGTAGCGGAAATCTCGACGCAATTTCGTACAGAGACCACGTTGTAACCTGCTTATTTTACATAAAATAGTTATACGCTGTTTAAAGTTGGTCATATTTTTTGGTAAAATTTCATTTGTAAATCAATTTTTTTCTAATGACCTCTAATATCTCGCTTTAAGTATTCGCTGTTACAAAAAGCCTTTTCGACAGGAGCAAGATGGCAAATAAAAGCACAAAGAATTTCCTGAAAGGGCAACAAAGGAATGAAATCATTATTAAATGTTTCTAAGTGACACAAATCTTTCTAAGACATTTGGGATATCCGATTGTTAATGTAAGAATTTATAATCAGACACAACGTTGATAATATTAATACATCACTATTTTAAAACGTTATTGTATTTATTTTCTAGCTATTTGCAAAAAGTAATAGGCATGTTTAATTATAATATCATTATCGCCTTCATCATCAGCCTGTGTTAGTCCACTACATCACATCATCATCAGACCCTATCAGTTCAATGCTGATCATAAGCATTTTCTACTTGCTTGCAACTTGAACCGTGCAGTAGCACGGAGATCGCCATCCCACCCAGTCGGGGGTCGATCAACACCCGTTTTCCTATACGTGGCCTCCACTCTCAGAACCTTATGAGCCCATCAGCAATCCGGTCTTTGACTACGTGACTGGCCCACGCCACTTCAACGAGCTAATCCTTTGCGCTATGTCGGTAACTTTCGTTCTTTGCCAGATAAATTCATTACGAAGCACTCCAACGACTTGGCTAATATGACGATATCTTCAGTGAAACGGAGGTATAAAGGTACTCGCCGTTTATGTTTCTGTCACGTCCAGTCCAGTCTAGGGTCTTAAAGACGTCCTCCGTTGCATTAGTGAACAGTTTCGGAGATATTACATCGCCCTGTCTGACTCCTTGATGCAATGGGATCAGTCTCGTTTGACCCCCGAAACCAGAACGGACATAAACGCAGCACCATACAGACATTTCTACCTTGACTTATCGATAATCGACCTGAAATCGTTAAAGAGCTTCCAGAACAGCCCAGGTTTCTACGTAGTCAAAAGCTTTCTCATAGTCCACAAAGGCAAGGCACAGGGGCTGATTTTAATCATAGGTCTTACAACTTGCCTTATAGCGAAGATGTGTTCTATGGTACTAAATCCGCTGCGAAACCTGCGAAGTCTGCTCCGGTGCCAGCCACCGGAATCCATCAAGATGATTTGTAAGGCAAGTTAATCAGGTTCAATCAGTTAGCAGCAATCAGGTTAAGGGACCTGTGACTCGTACAATTTGCCATAGAAATTTTCGTTCTCAGATAAGATCTCAGACTTAGAAGAAACAATCGGGCTAGAACTGTTCCTGAGATTCGGCAGATGGCTTTTCCCGAGCTTCTCCACAAAAACTTCGACTTTCTGTTTTGCCCAATTGCTGTTGCGTATTTGAGCCACGAAGGTCTCAGCATTTCAATTTGCAAATCCGCATCGAAAGAAGTTTCACTTCTGTCGAAATGGTGTGCTTTTGACGTTCCTCCATAAGACCAAGTCTCTCATCGGAGAGTTTAGATTTTCAGCTGGTACGGTACATATAGGCCTCCTCTAATGCACACCTTCTCCATTAGGGGGTTTTTGTACTGTATCCCACCACATTGGTCGAATGCGGGTTGGTAGTTGGACTGACTTTTTACATGCCGCATGTGACGCTTGGATCATCTTATTTTTCAGACTTGGGTGATCGGCCCAAATTGTCTTAACCAACTGGGTAACAACAATGAAAATTTATTGAATCCTTCGCAGGATTCGAACCCACGATCTCCGGTTTCTAAACTCTCCCCCTTACCACTAAAAAAAATAAATAGATATCATGATCAGAACAGCAAGTCAACTATCTGACTATTTCGCTTGTTGTCCAGACAATAAAACATGATTGTTTAGTACTTGTGCTTAGAACAAACAAATTATTAATAGTTACCAAACTTAGCAGCAGCAATAAAGCAGCAATAAATGTGTATTTTGTAACAATCTATTTTAAACTGACATCTTTAAATGTTTGTTGAAGAAATGCATAGTAATGGAAATGCGAGAAGAATTTATTTGTGCAGTTGAAATATATTGAATCGGGTATTGAATGTCGGTTAAATTGAATTTATCTAGGAAATCACTTTATACGATAGTGTAACGTCTAAATCATGAAATGGGAATATTTTTGTTAATGTTTAGTTAAGGTATGGTGGTTTGTTAATGTTAAGGTATGGTAGGTCCGGGTACGTTTTTCGTCTTTTTAATACTTAAAGATATTTTAATTAAATCAATAGCGTAAAAGACATCAGAAATTTAAAATGTGTGAATCTAAATTTTTTAATATAATGTGTTATTTAAAGGTTAAAATATAAAACGTGGATTGTTGAAAAAAGTTAATAACAAGAAAAAAATATAGATAATAACAAGAAACGGTGACCACACCCAAAAGATGTTATTGGCTTGAATTAATGTCGTACAATGCATGACAAAAAAGTCTCAGCTCGTGCCCAATCTATCCTGTAATTAGAACACTTCGATTTGTGCCTACAAGCGAAAAGTGTGAAGTGAAACACGAAATGTTTTGGTTTCTGGTATTATCATTTTTCATTTGTACAATGGACATGCATAGATTGAACATTAGGCTTTTTAACGAAAATATTTTATCAAAAATAGTTAACAAAAATTATTTTTAAATAGCTTTCAAATACAAATACGGTCCTTTTGTTATGGTAAATTACGGCTTCATTTAATCTGTGTTAGAAATTAATTGATTGTATTATTATTGTTATATGATTTAAAAAAATATATCTCTTTACAGTATTGTTCTACAACATATAGGAAGTGTGTCATCTGCATCTAGACTAGATTGCTGTACAATTCAGGGCACTAACCACGACTGCCCGCACAGACCGGCTACTAACATGTCCATCAGAACACCTCTTTTTACTTTCAAGCAATTCTTTGGTCCGTATTGTTTTAATAAATCAAAAACATCGATAACTTTTCGTTCACGTATGTGGTCTATATATACAAAATTATAAAATATATTGCTGAAACATGTACAAGTTTCACGAAAGTACCTGAAAATTTCAGTATTACGTGGTAAACTATTATCCACTTATAATAAAGAATGAAAAAGATAAATCACTTACCTTGTAATACAACACGTGTTTTAATCTATACAAATAAACTGAATTGGAGTGGATGTTTGTAACATTAAAATAACTGTAATATGTAACTGATACTAAATTAAAAGAACAAAAGAACAAACAAACTTGTGTTCCTTATTTACTTGGTTGGTGTAATTATTTAAATTAGCACGCAGTGGCAGTTAGCCGGCCATATCACCAGAAGAAACATTGACCATTCCAGTAGACGATTTTTAGAGTTTAAATCGTGATTTTAAAAGCGTAGCGTAGGACGCCCGCACCAAGGTGGCTGTCAAAAACTGGACAAGATTTGGCCTGTGTCCGTGCTCAGTGGCGTGCTACTGGAGATACCTATGTCCAGCAGTGGATAATAACCGGCCGATGATGATAATAAAACGCCCTAGTTCGTGAGGACGGGATCTCCTCGCGAACTCTGTGTTAGATGAAGCTTACCAAAGTGAGTTTAAAATTTACGCCGAAGTTATTTAAAATTTTTATCACCTTATTTGTCCTTTATCGGTATACGGATTAATTTAATAGCTCGACTAAATAATTTCGAATGTGTACCGTCTATATCTGATAAAACTATGAATTTGGTCTTTATTCGAACAGACAGAACAAACTTTATTCGTTGATATCTTAGTTGTTTACATGTTTATTCTTCAGCAGCAGATTTATTCTAATTTATTAAAATGTTGTTTGTAATTTTATTTAATCCTATACTTTTAAATATCATTATATATTTAATAGAAATATTATTTTATATATTTTCGTATATTAGTGCATTAAAGTAATCTTCATTATAAATAACCTTTTAAGGTTTTTGTGACAGTTTTAATGATCTATAGTATCTTTTTTGCTGTCGGGGTGTTTTTATGTACAAGATTAACATAAGAGTCTTCTCCATTAGGGGGTTTTCAGATCCTATCCCACCACGCTGGTCCAATGCGGGTTGGTGGGGTGACCGACTTTTTACAAGCCCATCCGACGAATAGACTATTTACTTTTCAGTGTATGGTAGTAAGCCCAAATTATCCGTAACAACCAGAAAACGACGATAACACAAAATGTTTCCCCGTGGGATACGAACTCACTACCTTCGGATTAAAAAGTGAGGGCCAATACCGCTAAGCCACGAAATCGGGTAAACAAACTCTTGTTTAAGTAAAAGTAATAGTTTCAATCGTTATTACAGTTAACGAATAATGAATAAAATACTAAAATAATGACATAACTGAAGCAGTTCAATCAACTTCAATTTATATCTAAGGGGTACCTCGGCTGTAGTATTTTATTTTAATCCATTAGCATACCGTATCGCGCTCAGTTAAGCTAGTCCTCAATTAGATTAGCTTCTTTAATGCTAGTCATTATTAATCAGCCATTAATATGTGTAGGAGCCTAGAGGGATGTTTTGTTTCAAGATTAACCAGTACTTTTGACTTTTAGTTGGACGTTTACGAAAATTTACGTTATAAATAAAATGCTAGTGTTTAATTCACTAGTCCTTACTATGGTAGTGAACAGAAATATGTAACACTGGTATATCTGGTAGGTCTATATCTAGTGTATTTGGTGTTATCCTAGGCGGTGAAGATTATATGAGCGTAGTTATATTTTACATATAAATAATGCTATAACACGGGTTTGAATTATATTAGTCCCTGAATATTACTATGTTTGTGATAAAAATGGAGTGTTATGTAAACGGCAGCACTTCCAACCAGTTTATAAGGATGTTGGAAATTTTACTTTGAATATTGAATTGATTGTTTGAAATATTGAGTATATGAGAGAATACTGACGTGTATCCAGATTATGCACATTCCAGGAGCCCATTGCATAAACCAGTTTTGCAAGACTCGTAGTTTAAGGATATTGGAAAGACGGATTACTGTTTCCTAGAACTTAACATTGTTATTGCTTCCAACAATGGGCGATCTAGGACAAGGGCCGGTCTGTTTTTGGTCTACATATGTAAGGTAATGGGGAAGGATCTATTGAGTAACCCCATGACGGATCAGGGAGGGCTCATGGAGGGATCTTGTTCTGTAAAAATAGATTAGGTGCACTATTTGAAAGGATTACTTTGATTATCCGTTTCCTATACTATTACCAAGAATTTTAACTAAGGTATTTTTATATTTTAAGAAAGTTTTATTTCTTATGTGGATATAATGCCAAAAATAAAACATTTAGTTTATGTATTGGAAGTTGTACACGTGCGAGTTTTACAACTATTTTCGCTACACCGTATATGATTCGTTCAAAACGGAAATTTATAAACGGCTTTGAATTTTATACTGGAACTGCAAGCTTACTGCTAAATAAAAGTCACTTTTACTATTGGTACAACCTAACAAAAACCACTTTTAAATTATTTTATTGCTAAGACTAAAAACACTACCTTATAATTCGACTTTGATAGACTACAAGCATTTCCTTTAATAAGCATTAAATCGTTTCCGCTCAATAATTAGTAATCAGTAAAACATGCACCCTTTTAGTTCTTATTTTTTTTACTTCAAGAGAAAAATAGCTATAACGTTACTATTGTTTTTGATCAGAAATTTTGATAAATAAAGGATTTGCAAAACATGTAAAACTTAAAAAATGGACTGATGGGTAAGAACGGATAAGCTTGAATTTGTCAAGTTCCGACTTCGAACAAGAATGATAGAACATTGGATAGAAGTGATAAAATAATTGGGTTTCAGAATTATTAATGAAACGCCATAGTGGCATAACTTATAACTAAAGCGAAGCAGAAACATAAAGTTCTATGAGCGGTTAAGAAGAAACAATACAGTTCTTTCGTTGATGATTTTCATCATAATATTTATCAGCCAGCGATAGTCCACAAATAAAGAGTATTTTAATTTCTTTCTATAGGACCATTTTGAGACACGTATTACGCTTTCTTTAGTGTTACAAATAAGTTTTCCCTCATTTAAAACAAGAAAAGTACAAAAATATTGTCTAATATATAAAAATTTATGCTATAAATTAGCGATAGGGTAATTTAATGTTACTAGCAAGAATTATAATAATATATAATATTTGTATTTCTGACAATCGATAAATGATATTTCTTTCCAACCCGCATTGGACCAGCGTGGTGGGATGTGGTCCAAAAACCCTCTAATAGATAGGGGTGTATTAGGGGAGGCCTATGTCCAGCAGTGGACTATCACAGGCTGATGATGATGATGATGATTTGTATTTCATCATATTAAAAAAAATTTAATAAACTGTTGGATTTTGGTATATGCAGAAATTGCAAATCAATAAATATCATCATCATCATCATCCTATGTTAGTCCACTACTGGACATAGGCCTCCTCTACTGCAAGCCTTCTCCATTAGTAGGCTTCTGGACCGTATCCTACCACGCTGGTCCAACGCGGGTTAGTGGGTGGAACGACTTTTTACAAGCCCATCCGACGCATGGACCATCTTACTTTTCAGACAATTGGGTGATCGGCTTAAATTGCCGTAACCAACTAGGAAGCAACAACGAAAATTTGTTAAGTCCCCGCAGGATTCGAACCCACAACCTCTGTTTTCTAAAGCATGCACCCTTACCGCTAGGCTATGGACGCAGTTTATATACAATACATATATTTAGGTTAAAAAACTGGAAATATCGGCTAGGTTTTGGTATTAGCCATGCAAAATAAAGAATATTTTTTTTAAATGTATAAAAAAAAACTATATTCTTGTCAATGTCATATATAATGGGAAGAAAAAATGTGATAAATAACATTGATAAGTTTCGAATATAAGTTAACTTTTTCCAGCGAATATCAGTAAACGAGAAACATTTTATCTTGTTACACGTGTGACACTGTACTCGAAATACGACCTGAATCTCTCAAATACTCTTAAATAAAAAACAATCAAATCGTTCCCCAAATGCTTTGTTATTTTTTTTTTCACGATAACAACTTTACATTTTTTAGGTTTAAGCTCCGTGTAGTATTTAATTTGGTGTATCTTTGGTATGATTTAATGTTAAAGGGTTTGTGCTTAAGGGTTTTATATGATATAATAAAATTTATAGGGCGAAATACATAAAATGTTGGAAACAAAATCCGTTCTTATTTTATTTATCCTGATGACGTCTTTTACATTGACGTTTCTTCTTTGTTAAAGAGTAGGAAGGTATCTCCGTAATAAGAAATTAACTCGCCATTATTTAAAAGGCTTACCTTATTTTATATCAATTATATTGTTTACGTTGGTATCCCTAATACTTAAACGTGAGAATTGCCTAATAAACCGTTATGTGCATTAAGTAACTCATTAAAATTTATAAAGTCAATCCACATTAAAAACAAACTAAATATTAAAATAAGGAAAATATTATAGATAATGTAATATAAAATTTTCGAAGTATTAATTTTATTCAATAACTTATTAACATATGTTTCTTAATCTAAACTTTCGTTTCTTTCTCATTACATTTATAGTCATTGCCAGATCGTCATTTGACGGTTTTCCCAAAAGAAGGAAGTACTTAATTCTTCTTTTTTTTATATGTTACCTCGTTGCTCCGCTACTCGTGATTCGATTTTTATCTTTTTTTTTTTTTACTTGATAGGTTTAAGCTGTCAATTAGTCCCATTTTTATTATAAATTTGCGATAAATAATTTAGATATTCAAGAAATTAGAAAACGTGGGGTGACTAAAATCAAAACCTCGTGCGATTAAATAGCAAACACTGGCTCAACCAAAAGAGATACACTTAAATTATGTACTTTTGAATTGGCCTACAATAAAGTCCGCCTTATCATTGATCTATGTTTCGAAAATAACGCACAATAAGTAATTTAATGTAATTTTTTTTCAAAATGGCAATAAAAATCAGGCATCTTTATGTATATTATTAAATTTATACGTCCTACATGACATTTCGGTTAAATTTATATTTTAGAAGATATTAGAGCTTTAAAGGCAGTGGTGGAAATCGCAAGGTAGTTTTTGGCATATGGCTCGTTGTGTCGGTTACATTTTTTTTTTTATTTTAAAGCGTTTTGTGTTGCTATCTAATTGGTGCCGTCGTTGGATGGATACGAGTGGCAAAGAAAAACTGCCTTTAGGCGTTCTTCACATGGATAGTCTAAAGGTTGCGCGAAGGTTTTATTTGTGTTCAAAGTGGTAAGACTTTGTGGTCTAGCATACATTTAAAAAAATAAAACTGAATGTGAGTTTAAATTAAATAAAAAGGCGATTGAATCTCTTTGCAGCAGATATAAATAATAATAATAATAGCATAATCGCTATCAGTATATTTGCATAATATATCAAATTTTGAAGTTTTAAATTTAACTGGGCTGGGAAATTCTTATGATAAATGTTTTATTTTTCTGGAACAAGTTATAAGAGTCATCATCATCATTATCACCAGTCTGTGATAGTCCACTGCTGGACATAGGCCTCCCCTAATAAACCCCTATCCATTAGGGGGTTTTTGGACCGTTTCCCACCACGCTGGTCTAATGCGATTTGGTGGGTGGACCGACTTTTTACATGCCCATCCGACTCATGGATTATCTTACTTTTCAGACAATTGGGTGCCCAAATTGCACTAACCAACTAGGAAACAACAATAAAAATTTGTTGATTCCCCGCAGGATTCGAACCCACGACCTCCGGTTTTTTAAGCACACGCCCATACCACTTGGCTACGGAGGCAGAATAAGAGTATAACGTTTTAAATTTTTCTCACTTCTAATTTCTAAAATCTTTTCTTTCCTCTACAACCGTTGCGTGTTTTAGCTTAATTGATATTCTATCTTAAGTTCGTGTTAAGTATTACCGTTTTGGCAGTCCTTAAAGAACGTTAAAATTTATTACATAATGCATTCATCGAAATTAGTTCAATCATTGGGTTGTAGATGTCATGCGCTTGTTCTGTTTTAAGTGCTATGAATATAGATGGTATAGTCGTCAACCACCAAATAATTTGCACAACTGAATATGAGATCGAGATTTTGTTTGCCTTCAGGTGAATAAACAAAAATATGATGACCTCTCAATGTATTAGTAAGAATGCGTGTTATATAACTCAGCCCATAGGGTATTCTATGAATATGTATTTGAAATGAAAAGTTTCTTTCTCTTACTAATTTTCCTAAGTTATGACCCCATGGTCGGCTATTATGACATGCTTTTGTCCTGCCTCTGCCTGAATACTCTAACTAAATGTCCTATTTCTGTTCTAAACATCGAGTCTAAAATAATATCCTATTTTGTTCTTTGTCAAGTTAGGAATAAAGATGACAATTATTGCCGTAGGGGTTCTTTTATATTGTTGGAACCTTGTTACTCGTGCTATAAAAGTTTAAAATTTACAGAACTTGTTAACAGTTATCTAAAAAAAAGTGATATTTATTTTTTTAGTCGTAACATTCGAGCAGAATTGACGTACTTTGTAAAAAACTTTCAATAATTTTTCACGGTGCTTTTTTTCGCAAAAAGAACTTATAAAGCTTTAGCTTATATAAAATAACCCTGGTGTGTCAACGTGGCAAATGCATATAATAAATAAATTATTATTAACATTACTTTTAACTTGTTACTTCCGACCTATTGTCGCCGTTTAAAATTGTGTATGGGTTTTATACAAATTATATGTTTTATTTATTGCTGTTTATGTAAATTTATCTAAGAGCATTTGAAAACGTATTTTTTCAACAAAGGTTTCGTGATCTTATGTCTAATTGGTAGTTCATTGTTCAATTGTTACTAGAAGAAAAAAGCCCGGAGGACATTTTTGCAACGTTGATGCAAAGGTTGCGCAAACTGTTGTCCTCAAAGGGATTCAAGAAGATAATATTTCCTTCCACTTTATATTTTTGCTTTTTGTAAATGATATACCTAATATAAAATTATAGAATACACGAAATTATAACTGCTCTGTTATTTCTTTTCTTTTGTTTCAATTAACTAAATTCAATTATTTATTAAATTGTTCATAGTTCTTTTTGTATTTTGTTCGTTTAATTTAATAAACTTCTGATCCTTAAGATCAGAAGTGGGATTCGCTTAAAAACACGCGACTTTGATCGTTCGCCATCTCATTTGCAACATAAAACCACGTGTTTATTATTTTTACTTTCTTTGCTGTGTTCGAACAATTATACGTTTCGATATTACGCGTTTTAATGTAAAACTGACACGGTTAGCGTTTTTTATTTATTTCTTGTTCAGTCCGTGCGATTCTTTTGATCTTATGAGCGTTTTGATGTAAACAACCGTAAGAAAATTTTTGAGTTGCAAATAGGTAAGTGTTTTTTTTGTAAATTTAATTTCGTTTTTGTATAAAAATATCGAGCCGTGACCTTCGAGCATTCTAATAATTGTTAATGCCATCGAGATAATAAGCTTAAAGTGCGTTACCGTACAGTGCGTAGTAGAATTGAGAGTTGCGATAGACCTAATAAAAGCTCACAGATGCCTTGTGATAGTTCTTGTAGGCATAGGGACAGCCCTCATTGTGATCCATTTAAACGAAATACTTGATCGGTTGAATGCTCTGGAGGAATGGATGCCTCCAATGTTCACGCGTACTTTTACTATTTTGCCGTCGTATCCTTGCGCTGGAAACCATACGTATGTATTACCTGCATTGAATTTAGCGATTACCGAGGCACCTTTGGGGACACGTAACATGGATGAACCTGTGTCTTTTGAAGCATCATGTTTTGTTGACGCTGCGGACTGGATTGTGGGTGCACTCTTTTCGTTGATTCAAGTAAGATCTAGCCATTACTGCATAACCATTTTTGATTCCAGTTTACATGACTTCGACGTGTGTGCGCAGAGGTAGATTTCGGGCGCGATTTTATTATTCAGAGGATCGAGTATGCTTAGAACACATTAACGGCAGCATTCATGTTAATACAGTGGTTCAAGGAGTCTGCGATGACTGATCATAGACGACCGTTAAAGTCCAATTCCATTTATTGTGATATTTGCTATGGTGACTGTGTTATATGACGTCATGAACACTGATTTTAATAAGTTTACCACATTCGCAAAATATGTACGTTGGTCTGATATACACGTGTAGGTCTCTGTAGCGACCGAATATCATTAGAGATTTTTTAAATAAGCCAAAACTGTTATAGTAAGCAGCTCTTAATGGCAATCGAAAGTCAAAGGGTCTAGTAGAGTTAAATAAAGTTGAGTTAAAACTTGCTCCTGCCAAAAGTGATAGTGGGGTTAGCATATTCGAACAAATGATTCACAACGTTTCATTAGTATCCCTTATTACGTCACAACTTTGGTGTCCTAAAAAAACGGTAAAAGTGCCGCGTTCTTATAGGATAAATGTTTCACTCGAGAATCCCGATCATTCTTGTTAAGAAGGAGAACCAGGCTTATAGGACGTTCTTTGATTGCCGTGCCCTAAACGCAGTCACTGTTATCGAAAATTTTCCATTGCCGTTAATAAACGACCACATGGATAAGTTTAGCAGTTTCGGGTATTTTACCAGTTTAGATATGACTACTGGTTTTCTTTGGGTACCGATTACTGCTGATGATTCTATCGACAAATCGGCGTTTGCAACGCCTATGCGGGTGCCTGGTGATTTTATAATTTGTTTACGAATCATTTCCAAAGCTCTGAGGAATCTGATGGATGCCGGTAGGGTTCTCATTTATATAAATGTTGCGAAGGTCATGTCCGGTTCTTTTAATGGGGGTCTGAAAACCTATGTGAGGTTCTTGAAACACTTAGGAGAATTTCGGTTAATAACGTTTACGTCTTTGCGTACCATGGCAGAATTATTATTTACGGTCAGGTAGGCCGAGTCCAAGTGAGACTGATTCTTTAATTAGTTCTCCATAACCGTATGTGTGATAAGTTTCTGGGGTTGGCTAGTTATTTTCGGAGGATATGCCTGTAAATCTGCTTATGTCGCCCGTCTTTACAATAACAGCGAGCCTTTCGTGCGGGCGCCGGTATTGACGCCGTATCGAATGGTATTATTAGAAGTATAATTGTTTCCGCGTTACAACATTTTCGATTATTACCTAATCAGGAAAAGTTACAGATTGCTATTCGTTAAAAAAGATCGGTTGCCGCATGAGGCACGTTGGTGGGATTAGTTGCAGAACTTTAAATTTACGCTAGAGTATTGGAAGAGATAAAATCACAGAAATTGTTTTTCGTAATTTTTGGTTTTTTAAGAACTTTTATAATAAATATGTTGGCGATTAGACAAAGCCAGAAATACAGTTTTCAGTAGTTCGTACGATATTTTTGGCTCCCTAAGTAATGGTTTCGATTCGATGAGTATTAATAACAGAGACAGAGTTAAAACGTTTCCTACGTAATTGTATTTCTTTCCCAGGAGTATATATTTATATTTTAAGAATAACCCATAATAACAATTTTAATATAAACAATTTTAAAAATTTAATAAGGCATATTCAAACCTCGTTTAAGATAATAAATGAAGTTTAAATAAAAGTTATTACATTTAAAAAACTATTTAATATATTTACATAAAACGTTTCATAGATGACATTTAGATTAAATACCTTAAAAGATATCACAAATATAAAATGCTATGGCAGAAATAGCGCGGCAATGTCGTACAGAGAGCTCATTATTACTTGCTAATATTTCTTATAATAGTTATACGCTGTTTAATGTCAGTCATATTTTTTTTGTTAAAATTTCACTATCACGTAGTAATTTGTAGGTTCAATTCTCGAATAAAATATTATTGATCCGTCTTTCTTGTATGAACAAGATCATTCTCACATTACATGTGCGTAGGACACATACGAGTATGACCAGGTCCTGAAACCATATTATAAAAAATTATAAACATTAGAAATCTAGAAATTGACTTGGGCACTAGCATAATTATCTTCAATACCATTTCTGAATTATTACCTACTGAATATTATATGTTTTTTTTTAATAACAATCCTGAAGAAATCTCACAAAATTTAGGAATTAATTTTAAATTTAAAGTCCTTTAATTTTATAGACGTAGCTTATGATGTTATTAGCACCGTTCGTGCATTAATTATAATCATTAATAAAACTTAGCAAATACTGTACTGTATGATAATGCTTCGTATAAATAAAAGCTTTAATACAATAAAAAAGTATATATTCAATCAACAAAATTTTTCTGGAATTCCCGATTTGAGTTATAAGGTGCAAAATTCTGTTGCATCGTTTTTTATGGCAAAGCGATTATCGAAGTCTCTTACTTTCAGACATATAGTTTCGTATAAGTTGTTATGACCCAATGCTTATCCACCTTATTATATTTGACTAGCTGACATTTCTTCTATTCCCCGCGACTTGAAAAATGTTTGCAAGGTGTGTTAAAATGTACTGTATTGTATAATATAAATGAAGTGTTTTTATTGTATGTGCTTATCATTAGACACAACATTTTATAGTTTTGTTTCGAAAATGACGAATTTCTATTTTAAATTTTAACCCTGTTCATCCCTGTAGAGCTTGAAAATACAAAATTGCTAAAAAACTTAAGGCTCGTTTTCAGTATCTAGACACAAAATTTCGTTTTTATAAGTTCAACGGAGATTTTCATCAAAACCAAATTTCATCTAAATCAGTTTAATGGTTTAGACAGTAAAGACGGACAGAAGGACACACAGACAGACAGATTTGATGCAATGAACTGGAACTAATCAACTGTTATCACCATACAAGGCCAATATTATGCAGCTTTAAAGCTGAGGAATGCCGAAAAAAGGTGAGGGAAACGTTAAAAAAGGGGCGTGCTGCTTTGTCAATATAACACATTCGCACAGCTTGTTGCAATGGCTGCTATTCAGCAAGCGGGCCTTGAATCGGTTGACTATCTCCCATTGGTTTACCAGATATGACGCCTAGAATTTTTTATTTTTAAGGGAAAGCATGTACGAAGACGATAGTGAGGTGTTGGATGCCATGGAGAGCTTTTTGCAGCACCAAGAAAAAACTTTTTTTAAAGGGATTGAAACCTTGGATTGGAGCGCTGTTCTTGAAGGCTATGTATAAAAATAAGTTATTACGTTATCAATAGTATATTTTTTAAATAATACTTCGAAAACCAATATTCATTATATTTAATAGTGATACATTTATATTACATTTACATTTTATACTGAAAACAATAATTGAAACGTAACCTAATTCCCCCACAATTCGATAAAATCGGCTTGGAATGTATTTATATTTAAAATTAAACCTATTTTAGCTATACACCCACATCCAATCTGATTTCTTGTTATAAAACATTTAAATTTATTGTAAGTTTTAAAGATAATAAGTATATTTTTTTTTAACACCGTAAATATACAATTAGCTTTGAATATTTATGCATCCAATCTGATTTCTTGTGATAAAATATTCAAATTTATTGTAAGTTTTAAAGATAATAAGTATATTTTTATTAACACCATAAATATACAATTAGCTTTGAATATTTTTGCACATACTGACAAAGGCTACAGCTCAATTAAAATGTTAACATATACAATTCAAGTAGTAGTTTTAAGTAACGTTTGTTAAAAAACGTCTTTCAGGTTTAAATCATAAAACATAAATAGCATTGTGGAAAAACGCAAACAAATAAAACATTAAAATTAAAGTTGTGCTAAATTACAAAAAACTGACAATAGGCATAAAATACAATATTTGAATCCTCTAAACTTCCCAGAAATATCAAGATATATAAAAGATTCAAAGATTACTGGTCCTTAAGATGATGCCAGGGGAATGTTTCCATAATTATATACCAATGAAAAAAAAAATCACGGACCCTGTTCTTTACAAATAGTAATTTTTGCAACAATTAATGAGTCAAAAGACAATTACTTTGGACAACGACAGGGTACCACAAATTCACTATAAAATATTTTTATTAGTTGGATATCAAATTTATACAATAAAAAATAGTTTTTATTACTTTATAATTTGATATATAACTTGAACTTGACCGCAATAAATGCTTAAGCTGGCGCAATTGCATTCTCTGCAAACAATAAATCTCTCCCCCTTCTCTTAACCAGTTTGTGCATGCCGAAGGAACATCTTCCTTATTAAGTTCAAGTTTAAAAGTTATAAAACTTTATGAGGCTTCATTAAGCAAGACAATGCCACTGACTATTGCTCGAAAATTTGGGTAAATTTTTGCCTAAATTTAATAACATTGTTGCAAAGTATGATAGACAGAATTTTGAAACCACAAGTGTTACTTTCTTATAACTATATACAGACTAAAAAAGCAAATCATTAAATTTCTCTTCTGTAGATCCAAAAGTTTTCACTGATTCAAAAGCAAATTAACAGTAAAAAAGGGATTTGTTGCAAGTATTTTATCATTTAAAGAAAAGAAAAGAAAATTCAGAAATTAAATAATATTAAAGCAACGTGCTCACAGCATATAAGTGCTTGGTTTTCTAACTTGATCGGTTTAGTTTTTTTCTCTTTCCAAGTTATCACTTCATCGGCTTTCAATCTATTCATTATCATTTTATTAATAGATAACTCATCTGAACTAATAAAAAATGCATAGCTACAGTCAATGGATGGACTATATATGAACGACAATACTAACCAACCGACCAATGTAAAAGGATGGTGACTTTTATCTCTATCCGTTATCACCAGTTTGTTTAGTAACCAATAGCTTAAGATTGCAGAGGCAGACAACATCATTTACTATTTGGTATTTGAAGAAAACCTATAATGAGAAGAGATGAACGTCATATTATTAAAAAAATATATCAAAGTAATGAAAGTTGATCGACAAATAGCGGGTATGTGGACCGAAAAAGCAATAAATGAACTCTTAGAGGAGATAGAAATGAATAGGAAATAAAGGAGTAAGTACTAAAATAACGGATAATATATATGAATTAATGAAGAAAACAGTCGCGCTGACTCTGCATAGACGGGATTAGAGTATGAAAAAAAGAACAAGAAAGAGACATTGTATCATCTCACTATTTGGTAAGCATCTTGTTTAATAGATGGGATGGGGTAACAATGCTTTCAAAAATCCTGTCTCAAAATTCATTAATTGAAAGCTGCTTCTTTGAGTTTTAAAAACCAGGTGTCCTATAAGTCGAATTCTATTTAATTTATGCATAAACAACTGAAATTCATCTTGATGGAATGTTAAAGTTATCTTTTTTATTCATTTTGCATAAAAAATCATTATTTTGTTCAGTTTCTAGGCTGTTTAAATTTTAAGCTCGAGCTCTATATTGTGTTCTTATAATCATGATTATTTTAATAACATGAAAAAAGACCTTTGAGGTTAAAGGTTTTGTTAAAATATATTAAAATTAATTAGCACTGCAACCCGCATAGAAGTGATAAAGTCGAAATAAATGCAATAGTGATGTTATGAATTAAAAAAACTTCATGGTTAGTTTCAATTAAAGTCACGGGTTTTTCGGAAAAGCATTGTTAATATTCAAAATTCATACTAGTGGCTGGGGGCGGTGAGAACCGTCCTGGGGGAAAACGGGTGTACCGGGTGTATGGTTCATCAAGTCGGTGCTTAAGATCAGCTATATGTTTTTTGACTCTGGTATAATATAACCGATGTTAAGTACCGACGCCATAAGAAATCTGCAATTTGTGACCATATTCTAGACAAGCCCAATCATTAAGATTTGATGAACCAAAAATACTTGCGAAAGAACATCCATTTATACCAAGGATAATTCGGGAAGCAATAGAAATTAAAATATATGCAAATTTTAATAGAGAGGATGGGAGGTCTTTGCCACCTACATGGGATCCAATAATTTTAAAAATTAAATCCAAAGATATAAAAACTACAAAGCCACCGGACAACATAAGTACTTTTTGTCAAACCAATGTCTAAAATGAAGAAAATGAAAGATATGTCAATTTTAAATAAAAACATGGAATAAATATTAGCTTCTAGGCTTCCTTACTAATTTATTTTATTTTATGTACCGATTTATATAATTATACACACACGCACACAAATCTTATAATATGGCCTTTTTTTTCCTCCAATAAACTTTCGCCAAAGAATTTTTCCGGGTTATCTTAACTTAAGCTTGTGATCAATCTCGATTTTTCGAAGTAACAGATTAAATATCGGGTGATCGTTAGGATTCGATCCCACGACCTCCGGTTTATAAAGTAAGGGCCAATAACACTTAAACAAGTATTTTGCGATATGAAAAAAAACTATTCTCAGTTAATAAGAGAGGAAAATTTATATTTGCAGTTTATAAGGGAAATATACTTGCCTATTATTACGCATATTACACGACTTTTGCCAAATTATCACTGTTGGCAATAAGCCACGGTTACTTAGGCTCATTAAGCGTATTTAGCACTACACAATATTAAAATTTAAGCGTCATGTTAAATGTGAGTTTACTGCAAATGAGATTTCGAACGTTAAGTAAATGTGTGCATTTTTACAAAAATGTTATTAAGTCAATACACAGTACATTAAACTTTACAAGTGTTATGTACACCTGTAAGAATGACCACGGTTCATACATTTAGACGGTAAATGTAGTATTACGTATATACATACGGAGTTAAGTATGAAGTAAAGTTTAAAGTTAAATGTGGGCAAGGCCAGAGAATAAAAAATTAATAACTTTAAATATATTGGCCATAAATAATATGTGGCTACACTATGGTAAATAATTTAGAACTGGTTTTAAAACCGTAACTATATATTATATATATACATAACATTATCGTCTATTTAAAGTAAATAACATTTTGATCATTCAATATTTTCTCTTATTTGTTACACAAAATTTTGCTTATAGAACACATATTAAAAATTATGTGTAGTCTATGTAATTTTTTGCAATAAAATATTTCATTGACATAGTAAAAATTATTGATTGTATATTTCTCTGTACAATCGCAACCCAAATATCCTTATGGTTTTTAGAAAAACCTCAAAAACAGTAGTCACCAGCAGGAGTAACACTTGGTACTAACATAAATGAGTGCAATAAATTGGAACCGCACCAAATTGCCAATGTCGTTGAACAAAACTTTTTAATAGCCTTGTGTTAAAACTTTGCAAGATAAACGATACTGCAGCTTCATAAAAGTCCGAGGGATATTATTAATTTAGCTATTTAGCTATTTGGCACTTTACTGTTGATAACCTTATCCAGCTTAACTCATATTCTCTTTTTTGTAAAGAATTTAATTTGTATTCTTATAATGTGAGAAACGAAAAACATGCAAAATTTTTTGTTACTTGATTACTAAGTAATTGTTAAGAATATCTCTGCTGTATTCCTTATTTTTATTTAATTTTTATTGATTATGAACAAACAACAATGTTTCTACCGTAAGTTTATAATACTCTTAGAAAATTTATGACAAACTTGTGAAAAGCGTTCGTTTAAAGCTTTTCATAAACTTTATACATTGGTCTCCGGTAATCCACACGTATTTTGCATAAAATTTGCGACTACAGGCTCCAAATCGTACGCCTGATCTACATTTTTCTAATGAATTGAGCTCTGGAATCAACTTTTAGATGTATCAGAAAAATACTTATTTTTCTAATACACCTAAAAGTTGACTCTATTGAGATTGCCTACAAATTTGCTATCATCACTAACTAGAGACCATATATCAAAACACAAAAGAAAAAAAGTTTGATTACTTGTCTGGATTGTTATCACTAAACAGAGAATTTTGTACACAACACAACACAATGTAGCTGATACAATAAACCAACGATTGGAGAAGAATGCATGATGTAAGTATGTATGATCGTCCTGACTATTGGGTTAGAAACCTAAAAATATCTGTCAAAGAATCTCGATTACTCACTAGAATTCAAATTAAAAAATGTCTAAATGCTAAAAGAAAAATTGGATAATATTTACGAACTATTTAGGATGCATTTATCAAACACGGTAAATGTTTGATAAATTTAAAAATTGTTACAAGAAAGACATGACAAACTCAAATATATATATATATAGATATGTATATATACACATAACTACATATAACTTCAAAAGAAACAAAAGTACAACGATGCCTTTTAGGATTGAGCCGTTTGTGTGCACGCAAATAGGTTTGGAGGAATCAAGTGAGAAAATGTTATTGAAGCACCCGTATTTGCGAGTTCAGCTGTAACATGATTGCAATCACATTATAATTGTCTATTAGGTACGTTTAAAACGGATAAAACTTTATAATACGTTTAATTTATATCACAGCAATTAATATTTATAACAGCAATTAATATCGTAGAATTTTCTTAAAAATTTGTTCTTCTTAAAAAATGTAATTTGAAATAGTAATAGGTTTGACTTCTAGCAAATAAGAATAAGGCAAGACACAGCAGTATAGTTACCACGAAATAAACGTTTGATCCCCGAATATAATTACTCTAACATCTCGTGAATATCGTTCACCAGATGCACATTTTATACCAAGTAAAGAAAATTTCTTTTAATCGCACAAAGAAAGCGTTTAATCTTTGTTTAAAAAACATACGGTTTGATTTTATTAAACCGCTGTTAAAATTTGACTAACGCTGTAAATATATTCAAAGAGCTTTACGTTTACTATATTTATGCAAAAGCGATTATCAAAGCAGTCGTTAAGTTAATACGTAAATACTCCTTAAATATATTAAAAGTTTACTGAGGGTCTACAATTAATGCGTACTATTCGTGGTCCGCAAGTTTGACGTAGCTCAACGAGCTATAGAGCGCGCTATGTTCGAAGTTTCTTTGTCAGATTAAAATTCCGAACAAATCCATCCGTCGAAGAACTAAAGTTACCGACATAGTGCAAAAGATTAGCTCGTTGAAATGGCAGTGAGATGGTCATATAATCAGAACTGCGGATGATTAGTGGGCCAAAAAGGTTCTGAAGTTGAGGCCGTGTTTTGGAAGATAGAGTGTTCGTCGACATCCGACCAGGTGGGATGCCAATCTTCGTGTTGTTGCCGGTTCACGTTGAAAGCGAGTAGCAGGGTATCGGCCTATGTCGATAAAGGCTGATTATGATTATGACGATGAGGTATCCATCAACCAAAATAACAACTTCTTACTCCTAGCCATTTTATTTTGGGGTTGGTATCTGAACTTCATATCCCATGCAGTAAACTAAATTCATGGATAGATAAGTCTTCATTTAATTTAAAGGCACTTACAGTCTACAACGACTGCCAAAGATAGTCCTGATAGCCCGGGCCGACTTTAACATGCCTTTCCGACTCATGGATCATCTTATTTTCTAAATCGACCATTCTGATTTTTTTATCTAAATCACAAAAAGTCTAAATCAATTAAGCTAGACCATAAACCGTACTTTCATTACATGTAGTATATGGCTTTAGCAATACCGAGAACAATAATAAAATCAAAGTCGACTGACTTGAAAACTCAGGGATACCAAAATGATTTTTTTTAAATAACCGTATCACCAGACATAACTATGACAAATAATCAACTCCAATACTACCATCAGCTTTGAAATAAATATGATTTACCATATACCAGACCAAATGTGTAGTTTACTAGACGGCAATAACAGCGTTTACAGGCATTGTATAGGACCATTCACCATCACTAACGACTTAAATTTTCCTATACGTTTGAAAGTGAGATATCTAACTGAGCAAGTCTTCTGGGGCCCAAAGAATGCCAATGTCCCTAGTTGTATTCATCTCCATCGAAAATAGTGTAATAATAATATGAATATTGAGTAAACACTATGGTCTTCTGATTTGAAGGGCACCGTAGGCAGCATAATTACTGGATAAACAAGACCTAGCATCACTTGTTGATGAGCGGGCTTGCGGCTCCGTACGTTGCTTTTCTTATGGGCAGGCCGTGCTAGTTACCAGCAGGTAACCATCCTGCTGCTTAACACTAAGCACAAAGACATTTTAGGCGTAATTATTTTTTGTTTGTGAATTTATTAAAACTTTAATTTTGTTTTGTTATTTTTATATTTATCATTGACGATTAATACAAGCATGTATTAAGTTTTACGTCATACATGCTATTTAAGTATTTGTATATTTGTAAGATACACAAAATATTTAAGATGGAGTGACGACATTCGCAAAATGGCCCGTGTGGGCTGAATGAGAATAGCTGAAGTTTTGAAGCGGTGGCGTGCATTAGGGGAGGCTTATGTCCAGCAGTGTACTGACACAGGCTGATAATGATGATGATGATGACAGAAAATATTTTATATAAAATAGTTTAAGAAGGTTCATTTAGTGTAAGTAAAATTTTAAGTTATGTTTTGTTGAGTTTATTAGTAATACTGCTCGAATGAGTGTTATATTTTCTTTTTACTATACATAAAATTTAAAAAGCTTCGTATTACTTATATAATTGAAAATAAAGAAATATTTATAAATCAATATATAATTTTAATTTTGATTGTAGATTGATTAGTATTTGTTAAAAGTTTTATACAACCTTGTAAATATAGCTTATATATTTTATTGTACTTTGCATTATCACTATTGTAGTTATATATAATAATACACTTTTGCTTTAGTACATTTTTCGATAAAAACATTAGCTTGACATTGGATTAATCTATTCATTCAGAGAAATGCAAGACTACAGCATTGCTGTCCTTAATTAAGGCCGCTATTTCATCCACAGCTGAAAGCCAATCAACAGGTACCGAAATACAAGGTAGGAAGCTTTTGAACTGTTAGTGACAACGGTCATCTAACTATGAGACGGGTCATTCTAAAATTATATGATCCAACTTAACTGAAAGTCTATATATTAAAAAAGTTGCATTACAACAAAAAATCTTAAAAAATGTTAAATTACTTATCATTCTTTTACAAAATTAAGTTGAATTTTACATTTTAAATTTATGGCAGTTTAACCACATACCTAAAGCCATTCATTTAAATTAATAAAATATTATCTTTGAACTCTAATGGTTTACATTAAAATGTGACGAATCATTTAAGTTAACTTGTATAACTTGCAATGTCAGTGTGTGTACGACCTTTTTTTGTTACATTTAACTTTGTGAATAATATCTTTCACTAACATAGGTCAGTGTACGTTTGACGAATTCTTAGTAAGAGGGAGGTGAAACGTCATTGGTTTTGTGTTAAATAATCTGGCGTTGGAACTTAGATATTGCAATTATATTTTATCATCACCTGAGTGTGAAAAAAAATTTCATATTACCCTGTTGTGGAAATATAAAATATTTTTTTTACAACCAACAGCCATCGAGCCAACATCTTCAGTTCTTTTTGTTTCAATTACATTCTACAGTAAGATAACTTACTTATAAAAAATCATCATCATTATCAGCCTTTGATAGTGCACTGCTGGACATAGGCCTCCCCTAATACACTCCTATCCATTAGGTTTTGGACCGTATCCACCACGATGGTCCGGGTTGGTGGGTGCACCGACTTTACATGCCCATCCGACGCATGGATCTCTTACTTTTCAGACAATTGGGTGATCGGCCCAAATTGTCCTAACCAACTAGGAAACAACAATAAAAATTTGTTAAGCCCCCGCAGGATTCGAACCCACCACCTCCGGTTTTTAAAGCAAACGCCCATGCCACTAGGTAACGGAGGCAGTTACTAGGCTACGGAGAAGGCTAGGCTTATAGAAATATCATATTAATTACGTAAATACGTAAATAAATGTGTCTTCAAAATTGATATAATCAATCGCTTTCGATGACACATAAAATAAACCTATTTTGTAGAATTTGGATATAAATACACTTAACAAGTTTAAGTCATTATTTAAAAAGGAAAAGTAAATACCTTAATTAATTCATCATTATCATCAGCCTGTGTTAGTCCATTGCTGGACATAGGCCTCCCCTAATGCACGCCACTGCTTCCGATTTTCGGCAATTCTCATCCAGCCCACACCGGCCACTTTATGTCGATGAAAGTCGTCACTCCATCTTGCCGCAGGGCGTCCCACACTACGTTTGCCGAGCCTCGGTCTTCACTCCAGAACTTTCCGACTCCAACGGTCGTCAGTTCTGCGGCTTATATGACCGGCCACTGCCCTCATAGCTTACTAATCCGGTGGGCTATGTGGGTGATTTGGTTCTCTGTCGGATCACGTCATTTCTGATGCGGTCCTTCAGAGATACTCCAAGCATAGCCTCTCCATAGCTCGCTGGTGACTTTAAATTTGTGGAGCAGTCGAACCGTAAGTCCAAGTCTCGGCACCGTAGGTCAAAACGGTAGGACGCACTGATCGAAGACTCGACGAAGCTTATGAAAGCTGCCCAGCCCAGCCGAATTCTTCTGTTGGCCTCCCCTCAAAGTTGTTTTACCTAGTTGGAGCGTTTGCCCTAGGTAAACGTATCCGAAACAACTTCGAGGAGGTGCCGTCAGTGTGATCGATCCCGGATCAACGTCTGTTAAACATGCCCTTGGTTTTACCCAAGTTCATCCGGAGACCGATGCGTGCAGAAGACTCAACCAGGCTTTGCACCATTTTTGCAGGCCCTTAGCGGTCTCAGCCATGATGACGATATCGTCCGCAAATCGCAGATGTGAGATGTACTCACCGTTCACATTTATGCAGTGTCCTTCCCAGTTGAGCGTTCTGAACAAGTCCCTCAAGCGCGGCGGAGAACAATTTCGGAGACTGACGTCTCCTTGTCTCACACCGCGGTGCAGGGATAACTCAGTCCGCCCACTTTGGACTACGACGACATAGTGGCGGCGTTGTACAGACATCTCAGCATCTCGATATATCGCCAATCAATTTGGCACCGCTTTAAGGACTCGAGGAAAGACTAGGTCTCGATGGAGTCAATAGCCTTCTCATAGTCCATAAATGCCATGCGCAGGGGCTGGTTATACCCTGTGTTGTGTCTTCTGTATAACCTGCCTCACTGTGTGGATGTCGTCTATGGTTCTATTACCTCCAAAACCCGGCATGTTCTCGAGGCTGCGCTTCGTCGAGTTTTCGGGTAAGACGATTCGAGATGACCCTCGAAAACAACTTATAGACGTAACTCCGGTGTGATATTGGCCGATTGTTCTTCAAAAGGGTTTTATCACCTTTTGAAGAACAATACGATCAAACCCTATGCCATGCCCTAAGGAGTTCTCCCGGAGAGAAGGGCAGAGTTAAATAGACGGCGATTCTTTTCAGCACCGGTTTACCGGCGGCCTTCAAGCTCGTCGTGACTCCGTCCTCTCCGGGGCTTTCCATTTGAAGTTGCTCAAGAGCCCCTCGATTTCGTCTAGGCCGATTTCTGGAAGATCCTCCGACACATGGCGGGTAAGAGTGGCTCGAGAATCCTTCTCATCCAGCTCCGGGTGTGCTGAATGACGACGCTATAACTGGCTGTAAAGCTTTCAACCTCCGAGAGAAGCTCTGGTCTAGAAGCGACGACTTCTCGTTCTCTTTGGTCAACTTCGTTGATGGCTTCTTCCAAGCTGTTGTCGAAGACTTTGGACCGTTTTGCTCAATAGCTCTCTGTATTGAGAGCGTATTGGAGTGACGGAGGTCGCGCTTACCAGCTGGAGATGGTCTTGTTAAGAACCCGCTGTTCCTAACGAAGTGACGGTTGGATCATTTCGTCGCATTGCCATGAGATGCAGTGTTTCTCCCGAAAATTTAGACTTTTTTCCCGTACGTCGCAGACCGTAGGGTTTTGCACCTTCGTCCTGAAGAATTTCTACCACTCGATCGAGTTCCTCGTCAACGTCCACGTCGATTGTATTTTCCAAGGCAGCAAATCGATTTTCTAGATTGATCTGAAATGTGCCAGGACCGGGACAGGAATGATAGGCTGGAGCAGATTAGGGCGGAGCGTAGACTTCATCAATCGGGACCGTTCAAGCTTCAAATCTAAATTTAGGGTGCCTCTCAGAAGTCGATGATCACTTCCGGTCTTGAACCTATGGATCACTGAGACATCCTGAATATGCGCTTTTGTCCGATATAATGAAGTCTATCTCATTTTTGGTCATAGTATCGGGGCTCTGCCACGTCCATTTCCTTTGGGGCTGTTTCTTAAAGAACAGGTTCATTAAGAACAGCCCCTCTCCTCGAGGAATTGACGAGCATTGCCCTATGATTTGTGCTCCCATAACCATATGATCCCAGCATCGATTCGCTGCATGCCTGTACTCCTACTTTGGCGTTGAAATCCCCCATGACGACGTTGAAGTGAGCCTTGGTGGTGTATATGCTAGGCTCTTGAGATGTCCTCGTACATATCTTCGACATCATCATCCGGGTACGTCGACGTTGGTGCGTACACTTGGATAATTTTCAGGCTGTATCTATTGGTTAACTTATTACAAGGTACGCAACCCTCGCCGACACACTGGATGACTTCAATTACATTGTCAATGTGGGATTTATTGACAAGGATCCGCCCTGTGATGGATTTTCTCCCTGCCTGAAGTACAGAAGATGTCCGATTCTAGGGTTAGAGTATCCTCGCCTCTCTACGGACTTCACTCAATCCCAAAACGTGCCATCTTATGCACCTCAGTTCCTCTTCAGTTGGGCCAAATGAGGATCTAGCCGTAGCGTGCGTCCGTTGTATGTTGCAATGGTCAGTTGGTTTTGGCGGCCTACGTACTCCGGATTCTTAGCACCCCCGCCCTGCCGTTACCGTGGCCGCGCCTTGGCCAGGAATAGCAAGGCTACCGGGAACTGGGGGCGGGGCGTTTTCGTCTAACCATTAGGGTTTTGGACCGTATTCCACCACGCTGGTCCAATGCGGGTTGGTGGGTGGTTCGCCAGAGCCTCGTTTGTTGTTTGGCAGGGTGCACCACGTGCAGGTGAGTTTGGCTTGGTTCCCCGAACAGGTTCCCGCTTTGTCGTACGGTGGGGCTCAGTACCTGCGCTTCCTGGGTTGGCCACGGGAAGCTAAGAGGAACCTGGCCGGCCTGAGGTGTAAGGCTGGCCGTGGAGGAGGCTGCTCAGCGGGCTGCACAAGCCCGCTTTGGATGCGCCTTTGGAGGGTGCGAGGACGGGTTGCAGGAGGTAGTGTGCGCCCTTCCTGTCCCTCGCAACCAGGGTGGAGTCGCGGGGAAGAGGGTCTCGAGTATTCCGTAGGCCGCCCGCCCTATCCTCCGCGAGTTGGCGGGGCTGCTCCGCTGATGCAGTGTGGAGGGGCCGTGGGAGGAGGGGACATTTGGCATGGTGTCGTCGATCTCTCCTCCTTCTGCGGCCGAAATGGAGCTAGCGGCGGAGCTTAACATCGGGGCCGCCGCTGGGGGCTGGGAGTCTCGTCCCTGCGTGGGCTGGGAACTCCTGGCTCCCATGGCCCCTGAGTAACAGAATCGGGGGAGTCTATTACCTAACTCGAGGCCGAGACGAAGGGCGCGCTAGTTCCGACGCGCCCAATGGGAGACAGATGGCCATAAGGCCGAGATGGGGCTGCTTCGGCGGCCAGCGCTGGTGGGGTTGCAGATGAGTGCAAAACGTTCCTGTGACCCCATTCTAAAGGCGTCAGGAAGGAACAACGTGTTGGTTTTAGTCGGTGCAGTTCGACATAACCCGTCTTTGCCCCGCGAGGACGGGTATGCGTAGGCATTCCTTACGGTAAAAAAAAAAAAAAAAAATAGGGTTCCGAAGATGTTGTTAGGATCCCTTCACCTTAATTAATTAATATTCCTGATGTTTAAAATTATTCCTGAGTGCTGTCCTGTCTGAAATCTGAATGAATAGGTAGGATTTCAATTAAAATTTAACTTTAATAATAAGTTAGTTAGTTAAAGTGTAAGAATAAAATAACTAATAAAATAACTTTTACAATGCCCTTCAATTGTTATATATATTTTACATAAGTTTATTTTTCTATTCACGTTTGTTACCATACATTTAAAAATACTTCCACGTTGACAGCAAAACGACTTGTACAATTGATGTTTGCTGAATGAATGCTGAAGCCTTAAAATAGTTTTATAATGGACCTTTTTATATATAATAGACTAAAGATTTTTATTTCTATTTCTAGTTCGTTATTTAGAAAGTATAGTTTTGATAATCATACTATCTATAACTATGCAAAGTGGCGAGTTAAATACGAGCTCGTTTATATTACTAATGTTGCTTTAGTATTTAGATAACAATATAGATTGGGACACCTTTTTATTGCTCTAAGATCCAAATAAGAAGTGCTGTGGTATCGATTACTACGAAAAGCAGTTGCGTAAAAAAGTAAAAACTTGAGTGATAAAAAAATGTTTGAAATCGATCTAGTTGTTTTTAGGGTTTTTTGTAATAAACAAAAACACAACTATTTCCTATTTATAATGTTATTATAGATTTCTGTTATGATAGTTTAATAATTTTAAGGTTCACAATTTATTTAGATAATTATAAAAAATAATCATAAAGTAAGAGTGTCTAAATCTATACTTTTTAAAACATGCATATTTATTTAGATGAATTCATATTGCAGAGCATAACATTCGACAGAAAATAAATGTCCGGTCAGAATGTTGAAACATAAAGCCAATCTGGATTTCAATTCCTTTTCTAACAAATTGATTCTACAATCAATCGATTTTCAAACTGTGACAGAACAATGCATTTGCAGTGGTAATGTTTTTTTTAGATTATCTTTGGCTATGCAATTTACTTTTTAAAATCTAAATATCTATCTGATAAACAAAAAAAATTAATAATGAATATTTCTTCAAAAGATATTCTCCTTCTATAATAGACTCAAAACGATAAAATTGTTTAACGTTGCATGATATTGCTCCAAGCTAATAACATCTCTTTAGCGCGGACTCGAGGTTTCTCGTTATAAATGAGCACTTTGCTGAAAGAGGAAATCTAAAAAATAATGAAAAATATTAGAGCTTAATTTTCCTATTTTCTTTGTACATTAAATAAAAGAAGCTATAATGAAATTGTAGAGATTAAATACTGAGACTTCTCGACACATGAATTTTTCGTCAACGTTAGACGACAACGATAAAACACTCATAAATTTTTCAGTAGAGTAGAATGTTGCGTATGATATTTAAGTTAAATCCTTTCGCACGGAAAGTGGACTGGAATAAAATATTGGGAATAATTTAATTACAGTTGTCAAAATAATCCGCGTGCATTTTAAAAACATATTCAAATTAATTATAAACAACACATGCTACACGATTTGCGTTACACTGTTTGCAATAAGAGCTTTTCCAAATATTATAAATACAAAAAGTTATAAATAATGGAAATATTATTTATAACTTTTTGTATTTATATAGTTATAAAAAATAAAAGTTATAAATAGTTATAAATACAAAAAAGCCTAAAGAATATCATTGACTTTAATTTTTATTTTATCTGTCTTATCAGATATTATTATCATCATCATTATAAAATTATTTTTTCTAAAATATGAAGCACTAATAACTTATTTTGCCCTTAAGTTTTTACATTTTACACACTTGTTATACTTTGTAAATACCATTTTATTAAGTAATTTATTAAATAGATATAAAGCTTCAATGCGTATAACATTATCAATTCGTCATCAAACCTTTTTTTAAAAATTACATACGAAAATTCCTGTTTCTATTCGCCCCTCTGATCCTATTTCTATTTTGGGTTAGGGAACGAAATCAAAAAAGGACTCAAGATTATTATACTAACTAAATTTTTTCTTGCTTGAAATAGATAATATTTAATTTAACAAATAATCAAATAATCATGATATATTTAAACGGCGCACGTAAAAGCTTTGTTTTCCAAAATGCCCGTTAAAAGTTTACACGGGCGGACGTGTTCCGTACCAAATCCGATAGTTCATGAACGTTTGTTGTGTGAATCCGATCGTGATAAAATTTAAACCATTTTTTCCGTCAGTTCATATTGTTATATGACAAGGATGATGTTACTATTGAGTTAATCAACACATTCATGGTAATGCTTCACTGTAAACTATACTTTTTTGTATTAAAATTTATTAAATGATTTTATTAAAATTTATACGACTTTTTGAATCATTAACATTACTTTTAAATTTAACAACCGATAATCGTTGGGGAAAAATCATCTCGAGTGACAGCTTCGTACTGACCATCAGCGTGGGACCAACAGCGTGGGACGACCCCTACGAGATGGAGTAACGACTTAAGTAAATGTACATGGAGTTAGTGGGTACTAGCGGCAAGTACGATTCTGTACCTCTTGGTGGTTCATAGGAAAGGCCTATGTTCTTTAGTAAACTTCTAGGTTCAGTGTGGAATTACGAGATGTAGTGCCAACCTGTGCAAATGTGCATCGTAAACAATTAAGTTAACGATGACATGTTAGGTTGAAAAACTAGAATATGCTTAACACAAAAATGTATCTCTTAAGAATAATGTACAAATTCCTTCTGTCATTATAATTTAAAAAAAATATTTGTTGCAGATCTAATTAAATAATATTAAAATTGAATAATCGTGTATTTGGTTTTATACCAATTAACACATTGTCCATATAACATAGATCTAAACTGCAAATTACAATAAATATATAATTAAGAAGTTATGACTAATTTATGAAATGCAAACGAGTTCGTTCGTCACCAAGAAAATAAAAACGCTAAGTTACCTTGATAGTTTTGGAATTTATGGATATAGTGAAATACTTACATATATAACTACTTACATATATAAAGCGTGAAGTCGGATGTCGTCCCTAGTTTTTCCGTATTGTAAAATATTATAGGAATATCAAAAGCTACAGTCGGTCTATACTTTAACATGAAATAGTTGGAGAACAATATGCAGTAAAATTTGGTTTTTATAAAAGTGGAAGTAGCTAAGAACGTATTTAGATTATGTTTTTATTCCTTGTCCATTACTTTAAAATATTCAAATACATCGCTGTACTAAAAGCATTCAAGATCTGATCAGATGAAATCAGGTCTTAATATTTGTGTTGCGAATGAAATGCACTTAACGCCAAATGGATGGAATTCCGATCCTAACAGCAAATAGCAAACGAGGCATACAATATTGTAACGATCTCATCTGAATGAGGTTAAGCGAGTTCGTCGTTGTGGCCTCACAAACAATGATATGATTTTATACCTAAAAGCCATTTTAATACTATGAACCAATGCTTTCATATATCAATTTTAAATATAGTTTAGTTATAAATAAATAATATGATTAGTTATCAATAAATACCAAATGATTGTTACCAACAACGGGCATTTAAAAAGGTTATTACGGGGCAAAGTGCTTGAAAATTAAATGGATTTATGCGTTGGAAAGACATGTTAAATGTGGACCTACACATAAACACTGTCCGAATTAATTTGTGGCCGACTTCCCAAAATAAGAAGGTCCTCAATTCGGGGTTTATGTGTTTTTTCTCTATGTTATCTCGTTGCACCGCTCCAACTGCTCCGATTTTATTAGTTCTTTTGTAAATGATAGGTACGAACTGTAATTTGGTTACATGTTTTTAATAATTTTGTAATAAGTAGTTTATATAGATATTAAAGAAATTAAGAAAATTTTGGCTTTATAAATCAACTCACGCAAATTAATTGGAAACGCTGCCGAAGCCGATCAAGATAGACTTAAACTATGTTCTACATGATTGTACTTACAATAGCCATTTTAATGTAAACTAGTGTTACAAATTGCAATGAGGTATATTCAAACTATTTAATTTATGGTATAAAAGTGCAAGTTTATATAAAACGTTAGTGCATTTACTTTTTTTATTATTTCATGCATTTTGATTAAATGCATTGGCGGAAGTCGCGGGTCAATATCTTGCAAAGGGCACGTTGTCACCATCTTATTTTGCATAAAATGGTTATATATTATTAGAAGTCGGTCATATGTTTTTTATGTCAAAATTATGCAAGTTTGAACACCTTTTAACATTAAGAACATTGTGTAAACAATAAATTATTTGCTTTGCAAAACTGCCTCCGCAGCCTAGTGGTATGGGCGCGTGCTTTCTCGTGAAACCGGAGTTCGTGGATTCAAATCCTGCAGGGACTGAACAAATTTTCATTGTTGTTTCCTTGTTGGGTAGGGCAATTTGGGCCGATCACCCGATCATCTGAAAAGTAAGATGATCTATGCGTCGAATAGGCATGTAAAAAGTCGGTCCACCCACAAACCCGCAATGTATCAGCGTGGCAGGATACGGCCAAAACAACCTAATGGATAGGGGTGTACTAGGGGAAAGCTATGTCCAGCAGTGGATTATCACAGGGTCATGATGTTTCACACACATATTTTGCAAAATGTTTTAGATTACCTATATAATAGTACTAGAAGTCTGCCAAAATTAATAACTAGAAAAAATATTCGGAAAATATGATCTTGCCAAATATTGTTGACTGAAAGAAGTCTAAACATTCGATGAACTATCATTGAGCACCCGAATAAATAATTTACCTAAATTAAAGTTGTGAATTGCTGGCAATCTGCATTGTCATTTTTATGTTCTTTGTATGATATTTATAATTACTTTCTTTACATCAGACTAAAATATTCATTTTAAATTTCGAATATACTTAGAAATTTTTGAGATGTGATCGACTGACATGACGCCGCGTGTGACGATTTGGTAACCGTTGTGTGACATTTGTAAAAATAGAAATATTAGTAAACTATTGCTTCGTAATTATAATAAACAATAAAAAAATATATTTTCTTATCTTTATCTAAACCGACCTTTAGGACTGAATCGCATTATTTTTTTGTTAACTATTATCGTTGCTTAAAAGCTATACATTAAATTCGGTTGTCAATATACCAAAACTTTACTTACGTTTTTAATAATATATAACAAAAGGTATGTTTTGTACGCCTAAATATTTTTGTTTGTCATAATTTACTGTTATAATACTCATAAAAATACTAAAATGAATAGAAAATTTTTATATGTATGTAGTTAAAATAAGATAAAAAAGTAACAAAAAATGTTATGGTCGCTTTTAGTAGTAGCATTTGCTACTGACGTACATTAGAGTAATAAATTGGCATTGTGCCAAATTGCCAATGTCACAAACGAAAGTTTTAAACAACCTTGAGTTAAAACTGTGTTAGATATAAACGGCACTGCCGCTTTATTAAAATCAATCAATCAACAACCAAATCATCAAAATTATAAAAAATTTAGTAATGTATTCATTAATAATTATACTATTTATGAATTTAAATAATTTAAGGCGTTTGTATTGTTTAGCCTTAAGTCTTGTAAACAATACACTATTACTTGTGTAAAAATGACTTCTCAAAACAATCTTTACCTTGCATTCACAGAAGAAATTATGCTGGGCATAAAATAAAATTAAGTTATTTTTATAACACTTACAGAAATCATTAAAATTTTCCATCATAAAAACTACACGCAACTTGACATCGGCTAAATATTTTTTTAAATGTTCAAATAATTTAATCAAACTGCCTGCAAAAACGTTTCTTAAATATATCCAGTTATTAAATTACTTAAACTAGAATGGTATCTTATTTTCATGTTAAAGGTATCTAACTTTTACATAAAAAGAAAACTGTATTTTAATATTAATTATTTAAAAGCCGACTAATTGTTTTTAGTGTGCGCTTCTAATATGAATTGCAGTCTATAATCCTACAATTCCTTGAGTAATTTTGAATCCCGTACGCACCTGTTAATTACATAAAGTTTTGCTGTGAGTAAAAGGATTTTATTTGTTTACACGTATTTTAATAAGAGTTGCAAATAAACCAACGAAACAATAATTAACGGTTTTGTTTAAACACGTAAAATTTAAAAAAAAATAAGATTTATATACAACCTTCTTACATCCTTTTGTAGTAAATGCTAAATGAAAAAAACTTTCTTAGGCCGAAAGTCTCATCGCTAAAAACTTTTATGATGTCACATGTCTCCTTTTCAAAACAAACGTATAGATAACCTCCGGGAATTTTTCTCTTCTCTCGGCCTACAACGACTCTGGCATTTAGACATAAGCGATACAGAACATTATTCAAGAGCAATACAAGTATTTCTTAATTGCTTTTATGAAAATATTTGTACCTGTAATAAATAATACTTCATTGATAGATGTATTTGTACATTTAAATATCAAGTTTGATCTTTTTTTGGTTATTTATACTATATACACAATATTGAAAAGGCTAACTTTAGACCAAATTTATGTGTCATAGTAATTTATATTTAGACGTACGTCTGTTAAAATTAGAATGTAATTAATTCTGAATATGATATTTCCATTTATAAATCAATGATATTTTCGTTAAATTGTTTCTGAAGTACTTTTTTAACACATTGTAATTATTTGTTTTATGATAAATAAAACTTTAGTACCTAAAATATAGTCACTAACTAAAAAAAACATATTCAATCAATTTTTTTTGTTAATTGCGCAATTAAAAAATAATCAAATGTCATTGATTGATACCAGCAGCGGATTTAACTCAAAACATTAGTTGACAAAAACATGAAATCCTAATAAATGAAAACATTAAAATAATATATATCTTGTGCTCTCAAAACAAATGTTATAAATATTAAAACTTTATTAAAATTAAAAATAAATTATAGCTGAAAGAAAAAAAAAAGGTGAGAAAAATGCTACCGGTTTTCACAAATCATCAGACAACTTTGACTTTTAATAAAGCCTACCTAAGATACTGTGAACGTTGTTGATAAAATAATGTCTACAAAATAACTTATCCATTTCGTTTATATGCCTTTCATAGTTTTTACCTTATATATGTATATCAAATACAAAATTAGGACACTACGTTTATTTTTTAAAGAATGACTATTTTATAGTTTAGCCATTTGAACTCGGTATAGATGTCAACAAAAATAAACCCATAGCAATATGGGTATACATATAGAGAAGCGGTCTCAAACATACATCACACATACATCATCAGCCTGTAATAGTCTACTGCTGGAAATAGGCGTCCCCTAACACCCCAATCCAATAGGGGGTTTGTTGGACCATATCCCACCACGCTGGTCCAATGCGGGTTGGTGGGTGGACCGACTTTTTACATGCGTTCGTTAACGAGAACGCTTGAACGACGACGATACTTTTTTTCCATGGGTTGCTTTATTTACATTTATTCGAAGTTTAATTTAGATTAATTGTAGGCACGTTGTTTACCGATTTGCGGAAAAATAGCCAACTAGGCTGGACTAAACGAGAGGGCCCCTTGTAAAAAATACCTACTACGATACTGTATCATTAAAAAACTAAAAGGCAACATCTACAACTATTTCTTAAACATCAAAAAAAAATTTCTCCAACTATTATTCAATAATTCTTCAAGACCCGTTTTGCTCATTCAAATTTGAATACCAAAACTTCTACAGGCGTTTCGACAAAACCTAAATATAACGGTAAATTTTTAATTTTCATATGATGCTTAAGGTCATCTGTACCATTTGCTTTTTTTATAACGAGAGGAAGGCATGGAGGGATGTTCTTATATCCCATTATGCTCTAAATTATAGCACAACTTCTACGCTATAACTATTTTCAAATCTTTCGAGAAATTTATTCATATTTTGGGATATTATTAAGATATTTCAAATTAAAGGTATTTAGAAAAACTTTATTTTGTCGATTATAAGGTCTCTCTGTATACCAAGGTCATCTCATTGTATAATAAAAGACTAAGATAAATCAAAATATAACTACATTTATAGGTTAATACCAAATAATACATCACTGAAACATATATTTATGTGTTGAGTTAATGTTTGAATAGTCTTCTCAATATCAGTTAAACATTTTTACTTGACGCTACACAATCCTAGAAAATTAAGTCTATAATTTAATTATTTTAATTATTAAAAAAAAGTGATAAGCAAAAAGCTTCTCATTTAATCACATTTTATAACATGGTATTCAAAACCTTTTTAGAGAAAACCATCGTTTAAAACTTTTATATTTTTACACTAGCTTCTTAATTTGTTTTTAAAACGGCCTGCCTGATTTTTTAATTATTGTTAACAAATATGTTATAACCGTACTTGCTATTTTATACAGTTCTGTTGTATAAAGCTAACACAAGAAAAAAAACATTTGTGTTCCATATTATAAAATTTTCCTCGTTAAAACAAAGCGCAGTGTACCAATTTGAGAATGGACGAGCCACGACTATTATTTCTGACCGTATTTACGAAAGAGGTTGTACGAGATTTAGGGAAGAAAATAGTGAGGTTAAATTTTTAATCATGCTTAAATCAAAGCTGCAGATTTTGAAATAATTGAAAACTGCGGCAATTCATTATTTGTCTACGACGCTTTTCAATAGCCACAAAAGTTCAATAAAGACGAATCTACTAAAACAAACTTATTATTGGCTACGAGCCCGATATCTGTCATTAAAAGGTTTGTTGAAATATACTTTGGTGTTGCTTGTACTCCTATTTTGATTTATTATTTTCAATAAACATTAAATAGATATAATATTTATTTTACTTATTAATTATAATATTTATATTAATTACATAAAAAAAATACACCGTTAATTTACATACAGCGTTGTTTACATTTCATCGTTTTGGTATGGCGATTGTTTGAATAGTGAGTCCAGTTTATGTCAGTGACTTTAAATGTATCTAATTTATTCTTAAAAAATTGGTAAGCATCTGAGCACTTATTTCCACCGTCCACGCCTCATTCCTATAACACAGTAATTTAAATTAACATTTTAAATTCCCAGACTTGAATTCTGGTCGTAATAAATTTTCGGTTACAGCTTAACATTCCTAATAGTCCAAAAATTTATTACCTGTAGTGTATGTAACTGTTCTTAAGGATCAGAACTTTATTAAATTAAACGAACAAAATACAAAAAGAACTATGAACAATTTAATCAATAATTGAATTTAGTAACAAACATGCGAGATTATGAAATACAAAAATGGCTTAGGCTAGAGATTCTAATACCTCCGACGCGTCCGAGCACCCGAGGAGAAGAAGGCTGCGTGTAGAGCTGCGCCCGCGGCACTCCATTGTCCCCCTCAGCCCGCAACGCCATCGCGCCATCGTGACGCCACGCGACGTCCGCCTCCTAGGCTAACCGATCCTCTAAGACTGTATTAATATATTAATCAAGATATTTGTTCTAATTTATTGGGTAAAAAAATATTTTTGCCGTCATTATTAAACTATCTGAAGACAAAATATTAACATTATTTTGAACAATTTGTATGACGATTTTGTATGATCGAACTTTTTTCAATTTATGTAAAATAAAATTGATTTATCGTCTTTATTTTGTTCAATGAGAACACTACACGATCACCGAAAATGGATCTATGAGCTTACTGAAAGTTGTATTCGATAAATAAAAGGAAGAAATGATTTTGCAATCCATTAAGCAAGTTTAGTCATTAATAATTTTAATAGTATTTCGTACTACTATCATCCAGACAAATAAAAGATAGAAGCCGGAAATATTGTTGCAATATCGCAATAACAAAGCGAAGCAAATGCAATTTTCTATAAACTTTTCTTGTTGTTTATTGCACTTTTAAACGATATGATAATATTGACTTAGAACATTTGTGTTTCTTTGCCAAGCAATGAACTTGTTTTTGAGCAAGTACCCTTTTTTGCAACCTTATGGACCGATTTCTATAATTTTTGTTTTATTAAATTGTATTAGTTTCAGGTACATTTTATGGAAAGGTTTGTACATATTTAAGAAATTAAACTATTATATTATCAAAAAGAACATTATGCGATCAAATTGAACACTTACTGAACCATAAGAGGTATTTAACAATTATTTTTTACATTAAATCTTATTAAAGACATGACCGCAGGATCTGAAAGACCGCATTAAAAACGATGTGATCCGTCAGAGAACCAGAGTCACCGGTATAGCCCACCGGATTAGTAAGCTGAAGTGGCAGTGGGCTGGTCACATAACCCGCAGAACCTCGACCGCTGGGGTCGGAAAGTTCTGGAGTGGAGACCGAGGCTCGGCAAACGTAGTGTAGGACGCCCTGCGACAAGATGGAGTGACGATATTCGAAAAGTGGCCGGTGTGGGCTGGATGAGAACAGCCGAAGATCGTGTTAAGGAAGCGGAAGTGTGTGTTAGGGGAGGCCTATGTCCAGCAGTGGACTTACTACTTACAGATGATGATGATGAAAGACTCGAATTTGATATATTGAATTTCACATTACTTATCATAGATTAATAAAGCGGTGATATAAATCGCTAATTATTGACGGGAACTTCGTAGACGATGATGCCAAAACAGGTAGAATGGACTGCTTGACTTTGAAACAATTATTTTATTTTAAAATATTTTTTATTTAAATTTTAAGTTATTTTTTATGAATTTTAAAATTTCCAACGGTACTAAAATGTATTTAGATAGTTGCACAATGAGCCTGCAGCTAAGCGGAAACGATACGTCTGCGCTGTTAAAACCACGTGCTCACAATTTTCATTCTCATTCGATAAAACAAACAACTCTCTATTAAGCCTGAAATTGACTGGCCCAAAGCATCATTTCATTGCGACTACAAAAAAAAACTATTTGTTATAATAAATATACCAGCTATTGATGAGTCTAACGTAAACAAAACAAATGTCTCTAGTTATTGTACTAATCAAAAAATAACAAAGTCACATTACAGTTCCGGTGGCCATTTTATTGCACACAACTGATAGCTATAAATTACATTTGGGATATTTGTAAATAGCAAATATTGTTATTAGGTTTAAATTACCGTTTCCTGAACACAGTATTTAGAAGGATAGGCCAATAGAAGACTTCGGTTGACCTGGGCTTAAGCTTTTTTAAAGCTTCGTGGAGTTTATACGTTGCCTTCAAGTTTGAGGTATATGGGATGCCACAATACCCAAAATAAAAAGTCTTTGACCAGTGTCGACCTACCCGTCACGACCTACGGTGCCGAGACTTGTGCTGGTCACATTAGCCATCAAAACTAACGGCCACTGGAGTCAGATAGTTCTAGAGTGGAGACGTAGGCTCGGCAAACGTAGTGTGGGATGCTCCGCAGCAATATGGAGTGTCGACATTCGTAAAATGGCTGGTGTGGATTGAACACCATTGGATATATTTATATATTTATATGTCTATATATTTACGGAGTAGGTTAATATAGTTATATGGTAAACTAAACTAATGTACTTTGTTGACGATAAATAAAATATTTAATTTTACAATGTAGTATAGTTGGAAATTTTATATATATAAAACTAACTTACAACTTTAAAAAACGTTTTAACATATAACATAGTAAAGTTATTACTAAATTACAGTTTCCGTGGTCATTTTAATGCAAACAACTTTTTGATTCGAAATTACATAATTTTTTGCGGTAAAATAACAATATTTATACATATGTAAAATAATTCTAAAAAAATTATATTAGTAGATTCAAAGACCGTTTTCTTAATACAGTAAAATTTAACGAATTAGAACGGGTTTTGAAATTAATATCCATAAAAGTATGTAAAACTGATATGTTAGCCTTATTAAACCAGATGCCCTCAATTTTTATTTTCGTTTTATAAAACAAAGCACAATCCATTATATTGACAATGAACGGACCACGAGCATTATGTTGAGTTTGAAATCAGGATTGAATTTCGACCACAAAAACAACAATTTGTTTCGATAAATAGACTTCCTACTATAGTCGTTGAGTGTAGTTATAATGTGGCCTAAATTAAACATTGAAGTTATTGTTGCATGTTTACCTCAAAATAATAGCATCAAAAATAAATACAGCTTTACAAATCAGATAACGATACTTTAATAAAATATTAATTACTAAGAATTATTTAATGAGAATTCATAGCACCTCAGCTTATTTTCAAGAAATATCAAATATGTTAAAAAGTTCGATGTTTCAACATAAGATCCATATGTACATTTGGATCTTTGATGTATATATGATGATAGTTGCAGAAAAGAAGTAAAGTGAATTTATAAGAACCCCACCATAAAACGTTTTCCAGGGCTTTTTTTAAGAACAGGCTATCACAAATAAATACCCAACAGTCAGATTTAAAGATAATTTATTATGTAAACAATCATGTGAATGGCCTATATTGCTATTTTCAAGCAAAAAAAATAATTTTGGGAAGCTTAGATCTTGGCTCTTCACAAGTCACAGCTATTTAAGTAACCGATTTGAAGCTATAAATTCTAGCACACCTGTAAAATTTGAAAAAATATAGGTAGCTTCTAAAATAGTCACTTTATACTTCACGTTTATAATTTAAAAATCATATATAATAGGTAAAATAACTTTTTTCCTCAATAATAGCTAAGAAAACTTATAATAACTGTATGTGCTTACTAGCGTTATTTCACGTCATCAGTTACAATAACTGGTTGCGCGATATGAAACACAATAACCGTTTCGTGTCAAATTAAAAGTAGTTATTTTTGTACACATTATTTAGGCAAACTCGGTCGTCGTCGTTTTCGTTCCTCAGTTGAGTGAGCGTAAAGCGCTATATTTCTTTTGCATCTTTCCTACCGACGGGCCGAGCGAGAGAGATGGCAGATCGAGACTCGCCGAGTAAGAGAGACAGCGAGTGACGCATTTAGTTTTCATAATTATGACTAATACACATACCATATTCGATTGACCCCTGATGGTAAATAATATCTTGCGATTCCGGAAAATCAGCATTTATTTAAATCAAAAGTAAAATAAAATAATATAAAGGGTTTTATTTAAATAGCTAAACAAACAAAGTAACTGAAAGGTGTATATAAGAGTGAAAGATAATAATAAAATCGTTCAAAAGTGTATATAAACGGTAAATATTAATCATTATCATCATTATCATTATCACCAATAAATAATAATATTTTTCTTCAGTCATGGTTTCGTAGTAAACACCGATCAATCAATAAAACATTTTATAATTGTAAACCGGAGTAAAGTATGAAGAAAAGTAAATTTATTGATTTAACTATTGGGCATCAAATACAAAACCGTGATTTTCGTTTCGTATGTAACCGTATAGTTGACAAACGTACGTAACCGTATAGTTGTGATACTTATTTATGCACAGTAGCTGGATGAAAGTAGCTAGTTATAAAAATAACTAGTTATAAAACAAGCGACGCCGTCCACGTAACTGGTTTCGTTTCATAAAAGTTTTGTAACGACCACGTCTAGTGCTTATTAGATTTCAATACACAAAAGCTTATACACAATTCATTCTTGAGTTGTGTATTAGCTTTTATTTTTGTTTGTTTTTTACAAATTTATTTTATTTTATTGTTAATTGTAATAATTTTAATTAAAATTTATTTTATACCAGATGAAGCCCATGGCTTCGTCCGCGTGTCTATGTAAAACAAGATTCCGATAAATAAATAAAAAATATAGAATAAATTACTCTCTATAATAATCTCGAAACTGTAACAGTCCTTTCTAGCAACGGATCCATTTTCTTAGTCCTAGACCGTAATAGCTCTTTCTTTCTCTCAGCCAATTTCCCAAGCTACTGTGGAGCTCCTACTGCCAGATTTACCCAAATAATAATTTTTACGACTTCATCTGATCTCTGCAACCTAAAGGGTAAATGGTATTCAATGAGTGAATTAGACTGTAATAGCTTAAAATCATTAACGGTAACTCTTAAATAAATTTAAATAACTGAAAACTAAAAATAAAATTTCTATTCAGTCAAGAGTTTAACGATTCGCACGCAACCTGTTAAAGTCCGTAAACGTTAGTTCTATCATCTTTTGAAATATTATTAATCATAGCTGCTTCTCTTTATCTAGTTTTTGTTTGTTTTATTGTTGTACTTGATAATATCTTATTTTATTTTACACTCAATTAAATGTGAAATTTATGTCAAATGGCGAATTTAAATTATAAATTTTTCTTGAACAAACAATTATTTTTCACATAAAATAATCAAGGGACAAAATTTAATTTTTAAGTATCACCTGGTTGCAATAAATTTTCAACAGTTTTTTAAACTTTAAGAAAACGTATGTGTTTCAACATTCAAAACATTCTTGTGGATTCCTTGAAGCATTTTCCTTATATTCAAGCCCGTGGCAATTAGGTGACAGTTAGAAAAACCTGAGTAAGATGTTACATGTTTTTATAAGTAACTCTTTCATAGATTGTTAAAAAGTAAAGCTAGGACGCTTGTTCGTCCTAGCTTAGCGATTCGGTGCGTAAAGAATATTGGACGCAATAAACACAAATTGTAAATGTATTTTTTTGTTTGTTAAGTAAAATGTTATAAAAAGCAACATGTGCGAGGTAAATGCAAATGATCAAAAATTGATTTAAATATATCATCATCATTGAATTTATTGTATATAACTTATAGACGTATATGTGGCGTGCATCTTAATGCTTTTTCGGCTGAATGAAACCCAGCGAAAGTTATATTGAGTTAAATTATATTGATAATTAAATAATTTAACGAATATTTATAACATACAATGGTGTTCATAATTATACTAAATTAAATTTTAAAAACGAATTTCATGAGAGGTAAATTAATGCATCAAATCTTATTTTATTTTTTTATATATACATACTATTTGATTATACAACCACATTTGAAAATATTTCTTTATATTACCTTTAACAACTGTTTTATTTTATACCACAAAAAAAATTAAAATAACTTTTATAAAAAAGTAATTATAAGCACTATAAGATTATGCTTTAAACATTGTAGTTAGAATTCTGAGTTTCTGCAGCTTATGAAAAACATGCAATTAGTGTAGCATTTTAACATCAGTTTCACCGGGAGCCTAAAATAGGTTCATTAAGATTTGTATAAGATACTCGCAAAATGGCGCATTAAAAATGTCACCACTCTGCTATATATAACTTATTATTTTTTTAAGAAGACGATAACGCAATAAAACAATAACGACTTAAAACTCACTACTTATCCAGGGAGATGATAACTCAAAAAATGCTTTAAATGTGATGTCAACAAAATTAAATTACGATATTTTTTATTTAAATCAACAGTGACACTAGAATCACTGTTATTTATTATAATATTTTCAGTAAACAGATAAAATATTCTTTTGCAGTATAAAATTTTTAAATCTATTGAAATTATTAAACTAAGTTAAAAGTTTATGTCACGGTATTTAATAACTTTTAGGCAACGGTATAAGGCTAATAATGCAGTACATTATTCATTACCCAATGTAAGGCTCTCAAAGAAAACTTAAAGCTCTTCACACTTGTACAATTGAATGCAACGTGACGTCTAGTTAGTAGATATTTGAACAAACAACACACCCATCGTGAAAGCTTTTATCTCTGTGCTCTATCCATAATCCAACTTTTGTTTCAGGCTCACGTACATCGTCATTTAAACGATTGATGTAAAACTAAAATAAGTATTCGCTGATTTCCAACTAACTTGAAAAATATAATTTGTAAATTTTAAGGGTAGCCCTTGTTTTTGAAATGACAATACTTATTTACCGTACCTACCGTCTGCGTGGCCTCAGGGCACGATTTGAAGCTCTGTACCCATCACTATCTACCTGTGTAGAAACGGACCCCTCATACAACTGCCTCCGTAGCCTGGTGGTATAGGCGTGTGCTTTAGAATCGGAGGTCGTGGGTTCGAATCCTGCAGGGGACTCAACAAATTTTCCATTGTTGTTTCCTAGTTGGTTAGGGCAATTTGGGCGATCACTCAATTGTCTGAAAAGTAAGATGATGCATGCGTCGGATGGGCATGTAAAAGTCGTCCACCACCAACCCGCATTGGACCAGCGTGGAGGATACGGTCCAAAAACCTCCTAATGGATTGCAAAGGTTGATGATGATGATGATGATTTATCATACAAATAGTTTACAGATATGGTTTATCTTAATTTATTATATATAAAAGTATTTTATTATTAATATATTATTATTATTAAATTATAATATCTGCTTCGCACGTGAGCTATGCTGATAGAAAATATACTTACTATATTTAGCACGTGTTATACTACGAACCATCCTCTTCAATCACTCTATATATTAAAAAACACATCGAAATCCGTTACCTAGCTTGAAAATTTGAGCAAACATAGGGATATAGGGGCAGAGACAGCGACTTTGTTTTATACTATGTAGTGATTACTGAAGACCGCTTGGTGCAGGGTTAGTTATCTTGAATATACGCCCGTTGTAGGGTTCGACTCCTACAACGGGGAATATTGAAAAATATGTGTTCAGTACACAATATTTTTCCCGTGTCTGGGTGTTTGTATTAATGTTATATTTATTTATTTTTAGTTTGGGAATATGCATAGGTAACACCTATGCATATTCCCACACTTTGTACACATATTCATATTTCATATCATAAGAATACGATGAATGCCGGTAACGTGAAGCTCTTATTGTTGCGAAATTTCAGCATAATGTATTAAGCATTAAAGTAATTCCACGGAAATGCTGACGATACAAAGTGGACGCTCGTGGGACACTTGGACCAGCATGTGGGGATATAAAAACTCGCTCGATCGCCGTAGCTGTAGGTTGTGTTTGTAGACTTAAGTTACTTTGTAATTTTTATTAATTAAATATTGTAAAAGGACATAAATCGCCTTTTTAAAAACTCCTATCCAACGGCCAAGTACGTATCTGACTTGATGGTGTTGTCCTAAAATATTTACCATTTATTATTATTTATTAAAATAAAATATCTAACTTAATAAAGCCGTTGATTAAAACTAAAGCCTTTAATATTTAAAGAACATCGTAACACTTTTAAATTATTTTACGGGTAAATTTACTTTTAGATTTATTTTATATTTTGAACCCGTTATTAACTTTTTGATCTTAAAACACAATTTTGAAAAAAAGTTGTTGCCTATCTAATTTAATCTAAGTTGATCTTAATAATTTTTAATAATATATGACAAGGTTTTAAAAAATAAAGAAATATAGCTTCAACTTGAAAACTTCTGTAAGTTGAAAAAGAAACATGCATTTTCACTTGTCACCTTGACATTGTAACCAAGATATCTGGACTACCGAGACGAAGCAATTTTTGTAGGTTACTCCTTTACGGTATACTAAACGCCCGAAAGATGCAATATTAAATTAATCGAAAAAAAATAAGCGCTTTTTGTAATAAAATACTGTAAAAGTTTATTTAGTTTACAACTAAGTATATGTGCTTTCGCGTAAAAACTAACACGAGATTACTATTTTTCATATTTTTTTAATTTATCGTTTATAAATATCTTTGTAAGTCATGATGTTTAATAAAGTTATTTGGATTGGCTCCATGCCAATTTTTTACCTACTTTTGGCATAGTAACGTACTTTTTATACAACTTTGATAACCTGTACCTTTCATACTAAACCATTTATTTTATTGTTTCTTAGAAATTCAGCATAAAAAAGTTGTAAATACAAATGTAAAAGCTCGAGCTCAGATAGTTTTTTAATAAAAAAAATTGTAAAGCCATGTTAAGTTCTACATAGATATCTCAGGCAGGCCAGATTAATCCCCTTTAAAATGGATTATTGAAAACGCGATGTAGAAAAAAGCTTTTAACATTCAAGTGCGTACTATCGAAGCCGCCTCAATATTTAAAGAGGATTGATGTCTTAAAAGCATGCATTTAAAACCTAATCTACTTACCGTTTTAAAAATAAAAAGCGATTAACCAATCTGTCTATACAATAAAATAATATGGATACAACGTTTGTGTGACAATTTTGTTCTTTTTCAGTTCAGTTTCAGTTGAATATATTTTGTTGCTATTTTTCAGTATGTTGAATTTATAGGCAACAAGGCTCTTACATTATATGACTAAAATTACTTATAAGATTGGATGTTTACTTCTCCGGACCGGAGGTAGTTTCATAATTATTAAGAATTTGTATTGCAGCTAAATTGAAAAAAAAATATCTTCACAAATGTCAAGTCGATTGCATTTGTCGAATCACGATTTCGATTGATTTAGTACAAAAATTAAAAAAATTTCTCTTTTAATCGCATCTCAACGTTCGAGGATAAATAAATTATAGCGTGACAAAATAAAACATATGACTTAATTTTTTTATATTTTGCTTCTTAGTAAAAATGTCTTTTTTACTATTTTTATTATTTAACTAACAACTATAAATAAATATTGAGAAAACTTTATCTGTAATTCAATATCTTCAGCACACTGGGAGCCCCAAAAAGCTATTTGACCGAAGAGTGAAATTGCATAACAATAAAAATATATTCTTAATATAAAGAGATAAAACTTATGCATCTCTATCAAATATTTTCTACATCAAATATTTGTGCCTAATGTACATTATTCTATTGTTATTTTACTTATACAATTAATTCACTCTCAGTTGTATTTCATAACATTTGAATAAGTAAATATTACAGTTTCATTAATTTCCGGCTTAGGGACAGCATTGTTGCAATAAAAGCAATATCTAAGTTCGAGATAATTATTTACGTATTGTCTTATTCGATTGGGGTAAAAAGTAACAGAAGGGCATTTCAATGTCGTCCAGAAGTTTCGTTTGTATATTATTTGAAAGCTTTGAGGTAAAACGTCCAGGATTTTGCTTGTAGCTCCAAATATTGGTTAAGGTAAAACGTATCATAAGCCTTAAACTAAAAACACTAAGTCCTTTTTATTTGTTGAGATACAGATTTCTATTCAGTGGTCGTGTTTTATGTTAAATTTGTGTTATTATACGAATATTAACTTATAAAATTAATTTTCTTATGAAAACACTGGTGCAGGTAATATGAGACAATATTATAAAGGTTTGGGCTAATTAAAAACAAAACATAAAGATAAACTCAAAGGAACATTATACGTCAAATTGATTAAATAAAGTAGGTTCCGTTTGCAAAGGGAAATCGCGAGGCTCCTACAAAACTGTAATAATTTAGGTATTTCCATTTATTTTATTTTATGCGGACATTGATACGACAGGTGACAAATTGTACATTAAGAGCTACCGCATTGACTGTCATGGTGTTGTGTGACAGCAGGGATTAAAATGTCAATATTTTGTCTTAATTGTAACATAAATACTGTATTTATCATTAGCAGTATTCTAATAAACAATGTGATTTTAACTTTGGATATAACTGACTGGTAAAATTAAATCTTCCTTGTAATAACATTATAAATAAATGTACAATTTATTTAAGTTATTACGATGACAGTTTCTACTAACCCCTATTTTAACTAGAACAGCTATTTAATGAAAAGTGGCTGGCGTGGGCCGTTTACAATCTAGGGGGTGTAATTAATTCTATATGTGAATTAGAAGCTAGTTAAATTTTAAAACAAATATTATCAGATCACGGGGGTAGTCAGCGCACGAAACAAATACTTACTTATACATACGTTTATTTTATTTATAGCATTTTTCCAGTAAAGTTTGTAACATTAAGGAAAAATACTGAGAAGTCTGAACTATTATAATTGACTTATTGCAAATGCAATGTCATTATTTTGTCTATTTGTAAACTTGTTATCGGCCTTCGGTATTTATATCTTGATCAGATTTTTTACTAGTTGAAGCGAAGTGACAAGTAGGACGTTCATCTGAAGGTCATTTTATAATAGTTATCCGAGAAAAAATTTGTGTAAGAGACTTGCTTTTACCTTAACTCAGGTTTGAATGTTTTTTCTTATTCACACTTTTCTGTGGTAATAGGGTCAAAACCTGCGGCTGGCCTGTGACAAAAACGCGCCTTCCGTGCCGTTGGAAAAACCCAGTTTATGGATTCTTCGCTATCAGATTGTAAGTGTAATTACATATCCCTCGTAGGGCTCCCCAGCAAGATGGAGCGGCCGAAATAATAACTAAAAAACTATCCTCTCTCCAGGTGTGTTGGGCCTTCCGGACCGCCGAATGAAACTTGTTAGGATAATATAATTATAGTATTATCAATCGCTTATCTTTCTACAGTTCGAATGGAGCTGTCAGTAGAGTCTGACTCGGAGATTGTCTTTTTCATTCTTGAATGTTGATCTTCCTGTTCTATCTCAGCCTGTCGGTAAAATTAGACAGGCCTAAAATCATCATAATTCTTTGCTGCTCGAAGCGACCATCTATTGCCTGTTCATTAATTTAATGAGGATCGACACGATTGCATCATTAATAGATGATTAGTTTGTTGAAGTACAGTAAAGTGACATAATTTTGCCATGTCTGTATTAACGAGCTGTAACGCGATCTATTCTGTGTAAGAGATCAAAGTGTTTAGACGTCATTAGTTCCACCAAAAAAATACATATTTATTCTTAAAAATTCAATTTTTTTCAATAAAATAAACTATTTTGGATCAAATTCGTACCAGCCTAATACCATTAGAATTTTATGAAACGGTTTACTTAAATAAATTTTAATGTATTATCCTTTGTAGTGTATCCTCAAGTAACAATATCAAACAAATTACAACAATATTTTCTACGTTAAACGCATTATTTAGACAGCCTGCGTCCCAATTTTTATCCAGCTTTGGCAACTTAACGGATAAGGGCACTTTAGCGAACATAAGTGACCCGACCTTTAAGGCTAAAAACCTCATATTTTATAAATGAAATAATTTTGGTCTGTGAAGCATTGTTTAAAATCTAATTTAAAACCTATTTAAAGTAAATATTAAAATTTTAAACCCGCTTGATATCTCACTTTATTGCTGGATGCATATTTAAATAGGCAATAAATAATTTTAACATAATTTGTATTCACACTTTAATGGTTAAAATAATAAATTTATGCGTTAAAATATGTTAAATGAATAGTTCCTAATCTCAATCTTGATTTAAATCCATAAAGCACCAAAAACAATGAAGCGACAGAATGGGATTTGTATGTATGTTTAATAATTTCGTACAAGTTAAACTAAATTGGATTAGTTTCAAAGTAAGCTGTAGATTTTGCGCTTTAACGAAATGCTCTCAACATTGAGTATCAAAAATAATTGTCAAAATACGAACGACATTTGGAAGCGATGGTGGTAGGTCCCCTTTTACTAGGGACCGTCTGGGTGATAACACCACGGTGCCTATTTCTACCGCAATGTAGTAGTGTAAAACACTACTGTGTTCCGGTTAAAGGGCACCGAAGCCACCGTAATTACTGGGTTAACGAGACTTAATATTCTATGTCTCAGGTAGGCAGCGCGTTGGTGATACCTGTATTGCCAACGTCTATGGGCGTTGGTAACCACTTTCCATCAGGTGGCCCCGACCGCTCGTCTGCCTGCGTATGCAATAAAAAAGGTGTCCTTCCATAACAATACTAAATACTTTCTTGGAAACTGGTCAACACAATTGATCGAATGTAACTGATTAATTTTAGGTATTGTGGGTTTAAGAGAGTCTTTTGCTACATCCGATCGAGATCGTTAAACGTAAAACTTCATTTTCATCTTAAAGTGGCTCTGAATTTTAAATAATTTACACTAATGTTTTACATTAGTCGGAGGATACATTTTTTTGTCAAACAATATTATTATGTTATCTATATCGGAATGGAATGCTTCCACTATTTTCGTCATATTAAAATCATTTTAATTGCAAATTCGGCAACTTTAGACATTTGTATTTGATTGTCTAAAGTTGCAATAATCTTGCATGAATAATTAGGTGTAAAAAGTTGTTTCCTCCATGGATACCGCATTCGCTCTTGTGAAGAGCAGCGCAAGAGCGCTCCGTTACTTGAGTGCGTCAGAACTCTCGAAAGTTTCCACGCAGGATCCTTAATTGCTTAATTCAATATACACGTACGAACCGAAACAAAAATACCAGACACAAGTTTAGGTTTTTGAGCAAGAAAACATAGAATTATTAGACCATCCCCCGTACAGCGCCGACCTGAGCCCTAATGATTTGTATACTTTACCTAAAATAAAGAATCAATTGCGTGGTCAGAGATTTTTATCACCTGAGGAAGCTATGGACGCCTACAAAACGGCCAGTTTGGAGACCGAAACCGAATGGAATGGTAGCTTCAATGATTGGTTCCATCAAGAAAAAATGTGTCAAATTTCATGAGATTACTTCGAAAAGCAATAAATACATTTTTAAATAGCAATGTTGTGTTGCTTCCTCGATTCTTAAAAATTTCATTCATTGTAGATTTGTACTGTATTATGTATTTTATTTGATTTTTTAATCCTATAGCTGCTCGACATATATTATTTTGAATAAATGGCCAGACAGCCGATCCTTTTTACTTACAACTGAACAGGCCACTGGTCGGAGGTCAAGCAACGCTCGTCTTGTCTCGCCTGGCAGTCTTCACTTCAGAACCTTCAGAAGAAGTTCAGTTTTGAACGAACACCCAAAAGGGGTACCATTTTTGTTTTCATACAGGTTACCTAATTGCTCTGCCCTGGGGCTATTTGATTTTCACCATTCTTTCGTCAGTTGAGTGAGCATAAAGCGCTATATTTTTTTTGCATCTTTCCTACCGACGGGCCGAGCGAGAGAAATGGCAGATCGAGACTTGCCGAGTAAGCGAGACAGCGAGTCACGCATTTAGTTTTCATAATTATGACTAATACACATACCATATTCGAGTGACCCCTGATGGTAAATAATATCTTGCGATTTCGGGAAATCAGCAGTTATTTAAATCAAAAGTAAAATAAAATATTATAAAGGGTTTTATTTACATAGCTAAACAAACATAGAAACTGAAAGGTGTATATAAGAGTGAAAGATAGTTATAATAAAATCGTTCAAAAGTGTAAATAAACAGTAAATATTAATCATTATCATCATTATCATTATCAACAATAAATAATAATATTTTTCCTCAAATCATGGTTTCGTAGTAAACACCAATCAATCAATAAAACATTTTATAATTGTAAACCGGAATAAAGTATGCAGAAAAGTAAATTTATTGGGCATCAAACAAAAAACCGTGATTTTCGTTTCGTATGTAACCGTATAGTTGAGAAATGAAAGTAACCGTATAGTTGACAAACGTACGTTACCGTATAGTTGTGAAACTTATATATGCACAGTAACTGGATGAAAGTAGCTAGTTATAAAAATAACTAGTTATAAAACAAGCGACGCCGTCCACGTAACTAGTTTCGTTTCGTTTCTTAAAAGTTTTGTAACGGCCACGTCTAGTGCTTATTAGATTTCTACAAAATTCATTCTTGAGTTGTGTATTAGCTTTTGTTTTTGTTTATTTTTTACAAATTTATTTTATACCAGATGAAGCCCATGGCTTCGTCCGCGTGTCTATATAAAACAAGATTTCGTTAAATAAAAAAAAATACAGGATAAATTACTCTATATAAAAATATCGAAACTGTAACAGTCCTTTCTAGCAACGGATCCATTTTCTTAGGTCTAGACCGTAATAGCTCTTTCTTTCTCTCAGACAATTTCCCAAGCTACTGTGGAGCTCCTACAGCCAGATTTACCCAAATAATAGTTTTTTACGCGACTTCATCTGATCTCTGCAACCTAAAAGGTAAATGGTATTCAATGAGTGAATTAGTTTATAATAGCTTAAAATCATTAACGGTAACTCTGAAAACTAAAAATAAAAGTTCTATTCAGTCAAGAGTTTAACGATTCGCACCCAACCTGTTAAAGTCCGTAAATCATAGCTCCTTCTCATTATCTAGTTTGTTTGTTTTATTGTTGTACTTGATAATATCTTATTTTATTTTACACTCAATTAAATGTGAAATTTATGTCAAATGGCGAATTTAAATAAAAAAATTTTCTTGAACAAACAAATATTTTTCACATAAAATAATCTTATTTATATAACTACATTTTTATATGAACATAATAAGTGGGCATCAGTGATATAACAAAAAGTTTGAATTATGCGAGCCGTGTTAAACATTACGCATTTATATCGTTTTTGACTTCAACACATTGTGGCTAACAAGATAGTACGCTAATTACAAACTGCCATACTGACATGGTTAATACGGTTTTATACGTTATTTTTCTTTTATTTATTTTGATACAGTATATTTACCAAATATTTTAATAACAATAGCTATACATTACGCCTCCTTCTTATAAAAGTTTGATTTCAACTAGCGCTTATAAAACTACCTGTTTTTTTTTTTAAATAATTTATCCGTATTTATATACATGTCGTTAGTTCTGAATGCGTAAGATGTTTTTAAAACAAAGCAGGGCTATACAAAAAAAAATACTAGACCTCCTTGTGTTCCCACTTTTACCGCAACTGGGATAAAATTTAATTTTTTGAAGTATCACCTGGTTGCAATAAATTTTCAACAGTTTTTTTTAAACTTCAAGAAAACGTATGTGTTTCAACATTCGAAACATTCTTGTGGATTTCTTGAAGCACTTTCCTTTATTCAAGCCCGTGGCAATTAGGTGACAGTTAGTAAGACGTGAGCAAGATGTTACATGTTTTTATAAGTCACTCTTTCATAGATTGTTAAAAAGTAAGTTTTGTTTGTTAAGTAAAATATTATAAAAAGCACTATGTGCGAGTTAAATGCAAATGATCAAAAATTGATTTAAATATATCATCATCATTAAATTTATTGTATATAACATGGACGGTAACATATGTGGCGTGCATCTTAATGCTTTTCCGGCTGAATGAAACCCAGCTAAAGTTATCTTGAGTTAAATTATATTGATAATTAAATAATGTAACGAATATTTATAACATACAATGGTGTTCATAATTAAACTAAATTAAATTTTGAAAACGAATTTCATGAGAGGTAAATTAATGCATCAACTCTTATTTTATTTTTTTATATAAACATACTATTTGATTATACAAATACACATACACATTTTAAAATATTTCTTTATATTACCTTTTACAACTGTTTTATTTTATACCACAAAAAAAAATAAAAATAACTTTTATAAAAAAGTAATTATAAGCACAGGTTATGCTTTAAACATTGTAGTTAGAATTCTGAGTTTCTGCAGCTTATGAAAAACATGCAATTAGTGTAGCATTTTAACATCAGTTTCACCGGGAGCCTAAAATAGGTTCATTAAGATTTGTATAAGATGCTCGCAAAATGGCGTATTATAAATGTCACCACTCTGCTATATATAACTTATTATTTTTTTAAAGAAGACGATAACGCAATAAAACAATAACGACTTAAAACTCACTACTCATCCAGGGAGATGGTAACTCAAAAAATGCTTTAAATGTCAACAAAATAAAATAACGATATTTGATATTTAAATAAAGAGTCGCACTAGAATCACTGTTATTTATTATAGTATTTTTAGTAAACCAATAAAATATTTTTTTTTGCAGTAAAAAAAATTTTAAATAAATTGAAATTATTAAACTAAGTTAAAAGTTTGTGTCACGGTATTTAATAACTTTAAGGCAACGGTATAAGGCTAGTAATGCAGTACATTATTCATTACCTAATGTAAGGCTCTCAAAGAAAACTTAAAGCTCTTCACACTTGTACAATTCAATGCAACGTCGTCACGTCACACCTAGACGTCTCTCTAGTTAGTAGATATTTGAACAAACAACACACCCATCGTGAAAGCTTTTTACGCTGTGCTATATCCATAATCCAACTTTTGTTTCAGGCTCACGTACATCGTCATTTAAACGATTGATCTAAAACTAAAAATAAATATTCGCTGAGCATATCAACTGTTAATGCTTTGATAGCACTGTATATCTGTTATTTACTTTTACTTAAATAAAATAATTTTTATAACCATGATGATACCATTGCCAACGTAACTTGAAAAATATAATTTGTAAATTTTAAGGGAAGGCCTTGTTTTTGAAATTACAATACTTATTTACCATACAAATAGTTCACAGATATGGTTTATGTTCATTTATTACATATAAAAGTATTTTATACTTAATATATTATTATAATTAAATTATTTTATACTGCTTCGCACGTTAGCTATGCTGATAGAAAATATACTTACAATATTAAGCACGTGTTATACATACAAACCATCCTCTTCAATCACTCTATCTATTAAAAAAAACACATCGAAATCCGTTACTTAGCCTGAATATTTAAGCAAACATAGGGATATAGGGACAGAGACAGCGACTTTGTTTTATACTATGCAGTGATAACTGAAGACCGATTGGCGCAGGGGTTAGTTATCCTGAATATTACGCCCGTTGTAGGGTTCGACTCCTACAACGGGGAATATTGAAAAATATGTGTTCAGTACACAATATTTTTCCCGTGTCTGGGTGTTTGTATTAATGTTATATTTATTTATTTTAGTTCATAAGAAAATTAATTTTATAAGTTAATATTCGTATAATAACACAAAATTAACATAAAATACGACCACTGAATAGAAATCTGTATCTCTACAAATAAAAAAGAACTTAGTGTTTTTTACTTTAAGGCTTATGATACGTTTTACTCTTAACCAATATTTGGAGCTACAAGCAAAATCCTGGACGTTGTTACCTCAAAGCTTTCTCAAATAATATACAAACGAAACTTCTGGATTACATTGAAATGCCCTTCTGTTACTTTCACTCCAATCGAATAAGACAATACGTAAAGAATTATCTTGAACTTAGATATTGCTTTTATTGCAACAATGCTGTCCCTGCCGGAAAAGAACCTACTCTACTCATTCAAATGTTGATACTGTGGTAAATTATTTTACCACAGTATTAACATTTGAATGAGAATAAAATACAATGAGAGTGAATTAATTGTATAAGTAAAATAACAATAGAGTAATGTTTTATCTCTTTATATTAAGAATATATTTTTATTATTATGCAATTTCACCCTTCGGTCAAATAGCTTTTGGGGCTCCCAGTGTGCTGAAGATATTGAATTACAGACAAAGTTTTTCTCAATATTTATTTATAGTGTGTTAGTTAATTAAAAAAAAATAGTAAAAAAGACATTTTTACTAAGAAGCAAAATATAAAATAAATTAAGTCATATGTTTTATTTTTGTCACGCTATAATTTATTTATCCTCGAACGTTGAGATGCTATTAAAAGTGTAAATTTTTAATTTTTGTATTAAATCAATCGAAATCGTGATTCGACAAATGCAATCGACTTGACATTTGTGAAGATATTTTTTTTTCAATTTAGATACATTACAAATTCTTAATAATTAAGAAACTATCTCCGGTCCGGAGAAGTAAACATCTAATCTAATAAGTAATTTTAGTCATCTAATGTAAGAGCCTTGTTACCTATAAATTTAACTTACTGAAAAATAGCAACAAAATATATTCAACTGAAACTTAACTGAAAATTGTCACACAAACGTTGTGTTCATATTATTTCAATTTATAGACAGATTGGTTAAGCGCTTTTTATTTTTAAAACGGTAAGTAGATTAGGTTTTAAATGCATGCTTTTAAGACATCAGTCCTATTTTATTATTGACGTGGCTTCGATAGTACGCACTTGAATGTTAAAAGCTTTTTCTACACTCGCGTTTTCAGTAATTCATTTTTAAAGGGGATTAATCTGGCCTGCCTGAGATATCTATGTAGAACTTAACATGGCTTTACAATTTTTTTTATTAAAAAACTATCTGAGCTCGAGCTTTTACATTTGTATTTACAACTTTTTTATGCTGAATTTCTAAGAAACAATAAAATAAATGGTTTAGTATGAAAGGTACAGGTTATCAAAGTTGTATAAAAAGTACGTTACTATGCCAAAAGTAGGTAAAAAATTGGCATGGAGCCAATCCAAATAACTTTATTAAACATCATGACTTACAAAGATATTTATAAACGATAAATTAAAAAAATATGAAAAATAGTAATCTCGTGTTAGTTTTTACGCGATAGCGCACATGTACTTATTGTAAACTAAATAAACTTTTACAGTATTTTATTACAAAAAGCGCTTATTTTTTTTCGATTAATTTAATATTGCATCTTTCGGGCGTTTAGTATACCGTAAAGGAGTAACCTACAAAAATTGCTTCGTCTCGGTAGTCCAGATATCTTGGTTACAATGTCAAGGTGACAAGTGAAAATGCATGTTTCTTTTTCAACTTACAGAAGTTTTCAAGTTGAAGCTATATTTCTTTATTTTTTAAAACCTTGTCATATATTATTAAAAATTATTAAGATCAACTTAGATTAAATTAGATAGGCAACAACTTTTTTTCAAAATTGTGTTTTAAGATCAAAAAGTTAATAACGGGTTCAAAATATAAAATAAATCTAAAAGTAAATTTACCCGTAACAATAATTTAAAAAGTGTTACGATGTTCTTTAAATATTAAAGGCTTTAGTTTTAATCAACGGCTTTATTAAGTTAGATATTTTATTTTAATAAATAATAATAAATGGTAAATATTTTAGGACAACACCATCAAGTCAGATACGTACTTGGCCGTTGGATAGGAGTTTTTAAAAAGGCGATTTATGTCCTTTTACAAATTTTATGAATAAAAATTACAAAGTAACTTAAGTCTACAAACACAACCTACAGCTACGGTGATCGAGCGAGTTTTATATCCCACATGCTGGTCCGAGTGTCCCACGAGCGTCCACTTGTATCGTCAGCATTTCCGTGGAATTACTTTAATGCTTAATACATTATGCCGAAATTTCGCAACATCAAGAGCTTCACGTTACCGGCATTCATCCTATTCTTATGATATGAAATATGAATATGTGTACAAAGTGTTGTAAGTGTGCACTAAGTCCTTTTTATTTGTAGAGATACAGATTTCTATTCAGTGGTCGTATTTTATGTTAATTTTGTGTTATTATACGAATATTAACTTATAAAATTAATTTTCTTATGAAAACACTGGTGCAGGTAATATGAGACAATATTATAAAGGTTTGGGCTAATTAAAAACAAAACATAAAGATAAACTCAAAGGAACATTATACGTCAAATTGATTAAATAAAGTAGGTTCCGTTTGCAAAGGGAAATTGCGAGGCTCCTACAAAACTGTAATAATTTAGGTATTTCCATTTATTTTATTTTATGCGGACATTGATACGACAGGTGACAAATTGTACATTAAGAGCTACCGCATTGACTGTCATGGTGTTGTGTGACAGCAGGGATTAAAATGTCAATATTTTGTCTTAATTGTAACATAAATACTGTATTTATCATTAGCAGTATTCTAATAAACAATGTGATTTTAACTTTGGATATAACTGACTGGTAAAATTAAATCTTCCTTGTAATAACATTATAAATAAATGTACAATTTATTTAAGTTATTACGATGACAGTTTCTACTAACCCCTATTTTAACTAGAACAGCTATTTAATGAAAAGTGGCTGGCGTGGGCCGTTTACAATCTAGGGGGTGTAATTAATTCTATATGTGAATTAGAAGCTAGTTAAATTTTAAAACAAATATTATCAGATTACGGGGTAGTCAGCAAAGGAAACAAATACTTACTTATACTTACGTTTATTTTATTTATAGCATTTTCCAGTAAAGTTTGTAACATTAAGGAAAATTATTGAGAAGTCTGAACTATTATAATTGACTTATTGCAAATGCAATGTCGTTATTTTGTGTATATTTGTAAACTTGTTATCGGCCTTCGGTATTTTATATCTTGGTCAGATTTTTACTAGTTGAAGCGAAGTGACAAGTAGGACGTTCATCTGAAGGTCATTTTATAATTGCTATCCAAGAAAAAATTGTGTAAGAGACTTGCGTTTACCTTAACTCAGGTTTGAATGTTTTTCTTATTCCCACTTTTCTGTGGTAATAGAGACAAAACCTGTGGCTGGCCTGTAGCAAAACGCGCCTTCCGTGCCGTTGGAAGAACCAAGTTTACGGATTCCTCGCTATTAGATTGTAAGTGTAAGTACATTTCCCTTTAGGGCTCCCCGGCAAGATGGAGCGGCCGAAATAATAACTAAAAACTATCCTCTCTCCAGGTGTGTTGGGCCATCTGGACCGCTGAATGAAACTTGTTAGAAAATATAATTATAGTGTTGATCACACACATCGCTTATCTTTCTACAGTTCGAATGGAGCTGTCGGTAGAGTCTGACTCGGAGATTGTAGTCTTTTTCATTCTAGAATGTTGATCTTCCGGTTCTATCTCAGCCTGTCGGTAAAATTAGACAGGCCTAAAATCGTCATAATTCTTTGCTACTCGAAGCGACCATCTATTCACCAGTTCATTAATTTAATGAGGATCGACACGATTGCATCATTAATGGATGATTAGTTGTTGAAGTACAGTAAAGTGACATAATTTTGCCATGTCTGTATTAACGAGCTGTAACACGATCTATTCTTAGAGATCGAAGTGCTTAGACGCCATTAGTTCCACCAATAAAATACATATTTATTCTTAAAAATTCTATTTTTTTTCAATAAAATAGATCATTTTGGATCAAATTCGTACCAGCCTAATACCATTAGAATTTTATGAAACGGTTTACTTAAATAAATTTTAATGTATTATTGTGTTAGTGTATCCACAAGTAATAAAATATTAAACAAATTACAAGAATATTTTTACTTTAAACGCATTATTTAGACAGCCTGCGTCCCAATTTTTTATCCAGCTTTGGCAACTTAACGGATAAGGGCACTTTAGCGAACATTAGTGACCCGACCTTTAAGGCTAAAAACCTCATATTTTATAAATGAAATAATTTTGGTCTGTGAAGCATTGTTTGAAATCTAATTTAAAATCTATTTATATGGCATGCTGGATGCATATTTAAATAGGCAATAAATAATTTTAACATAATTTGTATTCACTTTAATGGTTAAAATAATAAATTTGTGCGTTAAAATATGTTAAATGAATAATTCCTAACCTCAATCTTGATTTAAATCCATAAAGCACCAAAAACAATGAAGCAAAAGAATGGGATTTGCGTGCATGTTTAATAATTTCGAACAGGTTAAACTAAATTGGACTAGTTTCAAAGTAGGCTACAGATTTTTCGCTTGAACGAAATGCTCTCAACATTGAGTATCACTATTAATTGTCAAAATACTAACGACATTTGGAAGCGATGGTGGTAGATCCCCTTTTTACAAGGGACCGTCTGGGTGGGTACCACCACGGTGCCTATTTCTACCGCAAAGCAGTAGTGTAAAAACACTACTGTGTTCCGGTTTAAAGGGCACCGAAGCCAGCGTAATTTCTGGGTTAACGAGACTCAATATCCTATGTCTCACGGTAGGCAGCACGTTGGTGATACCTGTATTGCCAACGTCTATGGGCGTTGGTGACCACTTTTCATCAGGTGGCCCCGACTGCTCGTTTGCCTGCGTATGCAATAAAAAAAATTAAAAAAAAACGTATTCCTTCCTTAACAATACTAAATATTTCCTTGGAAACTGGTCGACACAATTGATCGAATGTAATTGATATATTTTAGGTATTCTGGGTTTAGAGATTGTTTTTGCTATATCCGTATTCGATGAACAGATCAAGGTGAAGATCGTTAAACGTAAAACTTAATTTTCATCTTAAAGTGGCTCTGAATTTAAAATAATTTTACATAATTTCTACACTTATACTTATGTTTTACATTAGTCAGAAGATAGCATTTTTGTCAAACAATATTACTATGTTATCTATACCAGGAATGGAATACTTCCACTATTCCTGTCATATTAAAATCTTTTTAATTGCAAATTTCGGCAACTTTATACATTGGCATGAGTCAAATACAAATAATCTTGCATGAACAATTAGGTGTAAAAAAGTTGTTTTCTTCATGGATACCGTATTCGCTCTGTGAAGAGCAGTGCAAGAGCGGCTCACATTACTTGGTGCGTCAGAACTCTCGAAAGATTCCACGCAGGATCCTCAATTGCTGTATACAATGTACACGCACAAACATGAAACAAAAATACCAGACACGAGTTTGGGTTTTTGAGCAAGAAAACGTAGAATTATTAGACCATCCCCCGCATAACCCCGACCTGAGCCCTAATGATTTCTATACTTTCCCTAAACTAAAGAATAAATTGCGTGGTCAGAGATTTTCATCACCTGAAGAAGCTGTGAACGCTACAAAACGGCCACTTTGGAGACCGAAACCGAATGGAATGGTAGCTTCAATGATTGGTTCCATCGTAAGAAAAAATGTGTCAAATTTCGCGGAGATTACTTCGAAAAGCAATAAATACAATTTTAAATAGTAATGTTGTGTTGCTTCCTCGATTCTTAAAATTTTCATTCATTCATGTACTGTATTGTGTATTTTATTTGTTTTTTTTTATCCTATAGCAGTCCACTGCTCGACATATATTATTTTGAATAAATGGCCAGACAGCCGATCCTTTTCCACTTACAACTTGAACAGGCAACTGGTCGGAGGTCAAGCAACGCTTGTCTTGTCTCGCCTGGCAGTCTTCACTTCAGAACCTTAGGTTCAGTTTTTGAACGAATTCCAAAAGAAGCGGGCACCCAATTTTTTGTTTTCATACAGGTTACCTAAATGCTTTGCCCCTGGGGCTATTTGATTTTCACCATTCTTTCTTTAAATAGTAGGTATTAGCTATGGTTTCATCAAAGTTATTGCATTAAAATAATGTTTATTTTACATATGTACATAAATCCGTACTCTAGTGCCTCCGTAGCCTAGTAGTATGGGCATGTGCTTTAGAAACCGGAGGTCGTGGGTTTGAATCCTGCGGGGACGCAACAAATTTTCATTGTTGTTTCCTAGTTGGTTAGGGCAATTTGGGCCGATCACCCAATTGTCTGAAAAGTAAGATGATCCATGCGTCGGATGGGCATGTAAAAAGTCGGTCCACCCACCAACCCGCATTGGACAAGCGTGGTGGGATACGGTCCAAACCCCCTAATGGATAGGGGTGTATTAGGGGAGGCCTATGTCCAGCAGTGGACTAACAAAGGCTGATGAACAACATAAACCGTGTCATAGTTGACATTAAAAACCTTAAAAGTTATCAGATAGTTAAAATGCGGTGGCAGGTAACGCGACGCCATTTCCTTCGGAGAGTACGTTGGTACCTGATAACATTGCGTAAAATAGTTACAGGCTGTTAGAAGTCGGTCATATTTTAATGTTAAAATTTGACTTGTTTAAAATTGCTGTTAAGAATGCATTGCAACATAAAATTTTTCATTTAATGTACGTAAAACGTGTTATAAACGACTTATTGTAAATTGCTGTTTAAAGTCGGTGATATTGTTTGGTAAAATTTTACATGTAACTACAAAAAAACGTAACTATGGAATATGCTATCTAACCTAAATTATCGGCAATATTTTTGTACAGTAGTAAAATTAACAGGCTTAAACTTTACCGTGCAAAGTTGCCTCTAAAAGGTTTCTAATATTGCGTTGCAGATAACTACCGTTAATGATAATAGATACTTACAGCCTAGTCTAGCTTCAGGGACGCTAACAGGAACCTGGCTATCCTAAGGAGAAAGGCTTTTTTACTTGTGAAATTGCCGACGCACATAGGCCCTTGCGGGGACTATATACAAACACTCTACTCCACCGGGACTTCACCTTGGATAGAGGCAAGAACGGCGGTACACCTACCTTCGACTCTTCCCTTGCACTCTTCAAATCTCACCCAAAGCTGGCTTTTTCAGCCAGCTTGGAGCAGCTTCTAAGGTCAACTTTACTCCTTCTGCTAAGTTCCTCTTAGCTTCCGGTGACTAGATCAGGCCGCAGGTACTTAGTTCCACCACTACGACAAAGTGGAAACTATACGGGGTCCTTAAGGTATCCTCCCTGCCGTACCTTAACTCATTTCGACAGGTGAAAATACTTTACTGTTAAATGATAATCATCAAACTTTTAATCTTTTTCGACCCATTTCAACACATTTATTTATAGTGTATGTTTTAGGGTAGAAAAAAATACCGAACAATAATTCTTCTAACCTTTTATAAGTCATTTGGTTGGGTTTTGTGCCAATTTTTATCAAGCTTCGGCAATAAGATGGAATAGAGCACTTGGGGCAAACTCTGGTGACTTTTGAGACTCGAAACGATTTTTACTATTCTTCTTAATTTTAATAATACATAACTATTAAAATTGCGATAAAAATTGTCATAATATAAAATTTTATTTAGTTTGTAATTAATATTATTTAAAAGTAGAATGCGAAAGTAAAAAAACAAATTTTAATGATGAAAAATTACTATAATCAAATATAAGTATTATCAATTGCAAAACAAGTAAACCCAAAATGGAAAAGCATGCACCAGTAAACCATTATTTATGTCATATTTGTTATGAGACATTTTTTTCATATATTGTCGCGTAGAAAGATAAAAGACTGTGTAAGGTAGTTGTGTAAGACTGTGTAGGTCTATATCTCGCTAAATAAGCCTTTAATTTAAGGCTTCTTTTAGGTACATGTAATGAACACAAATACTTTGCGTGAAAACGACAAACGAAATGGATATTTACCAATTCACGCATATGTTGTTCGTAAATTTCTGCAAAACTAACTAGAGAACATTATAAGGTTAAAGTTGTACACAGCTTAAATTATTTAAAACTGATGTTAAATTATTGTATTTTTAAAAATTTTCTTGTCAACGGGTTTACAATAACTCTTTTACCAGAGTAAATACTAGTAACTAGAAATGGATCGGTTGTCACCAACTGACAAGTAATTGACAAGGTGGAATCCTTACGTGATAGTTTTTCCACAAATAATGTTGACCTTCTTTTCTTTTCAGTCGTAGCACTCTTTACACAAAGATCGTGGTCAACATTTTATATTGTATATTTATTGACATGCGAATACTTTTTACAATAGTGTTAATGTCTTGAAAATTACTGCAAAATAGTCAAATGGTATGTAAGTTACTTTAATTTAAATTAGAAATATCGTATTATTTAAAAAGGGCTAATTATTTTTTTATGTTGTATTGTGCCATGGGGCACTTTGTCTAATCTGCCCTAAAAATTAAAAGATGTGTAAACAAAACGCCTTTTCTTAGGTTACAATGATAATAACAGTAACCAATTTCCGTTTTCAATTCTGCAGCCAAAGAGCGAAATTGACTCTTTTCAAAGAGCGACAAGCAGTTTTCGTGGACTTATTATTAACAGACGCCCGACGTTGGACGTTTCATTCTGAGTAGAAATTAATTTTGTATTTTAATAACTGACACTAAATTTAACAAATTATTTCAATGTTTTTTTAACGTTACCTTGGAAAAATTAGTATTAGTTTACTACAAAAGTTTTTGATTTGCTTTGAATTTGAAGATTGGAATGTTTTTTAAACGTTTCTGTGAAGTGACGAAACCCCCTTTTTTAGACATGCTGAATATTTAATGATTGATAATATGTCATTGTAAGTAAGTAATTATAATCAGACACAACCTTGATAATTTTAATAAGTCATTATTTTCAATGTAAGTGTTTTTATTTTCTTGCAATTGTGAAGAACATATTAGTTACATTAAAACATGATATACCTAAAGTAAAGTAAATAAATCACTTTGATGATAATGCAAGTAAACTGTATGACTATTTTGGCTGTTAACTAGATAATAAAACATGATTGTGCGTTAGCAAAATTCATTCAGTATTTTTGTTTAATACCTGTGTGCTTAGAGCACATAAATTATAGTTGCCAAAGTTAAAAGCAGCAATAAATGTGTATTTTTTAGAAATCTATTTTAAACTGACATCTTTAAATGTTTATTTAACAGATGCATAGTGATCAAAATGCGCGCAGAACATATTTGTGCTCTTGAAATATATTGAATCGGGTATCGATAGTCGGTTAAATTGAATTTATCTAGGAAATCACTTTGCATGACTATGTAACGTTAAAATGGGAATAAAGTTTTTAATATCATGGGGTATGTCTTTCCTTTTTCGTCTTTGTAAAACATGTTTAAATATACATAAAGTCAAAGTCAAAGTCAAAGTCAAAATCATTTATTCAATTTAGGCTCTACTGAGCACTTATAAACGTCAAAAATTATCCATTTACCACCGGTTCACAAACTCAGACCCGTCCAGAAAAGAACCGGCAAGAAACTCTGCGGCCTTTTTTTTTAAATATTAGTATTTACAAAATTTGACCAATACATTATTTTTTTTTTATTTATTATATATTATATTTCATAGATAGATATTTTAATTAAACATATAGCGATAAAGATATCAGAGATTTAAAATACGTGAATCTCTGAAATTTGTTATTACAATGTGTGTCATTTAAATGTCAAAATAACAAGTGCACAAGCTGAAAGAGGGTTATTTTTAAGAAAAGATTCGTCAATAACAGGAAACGTTGACTCCACACCAAAGAGTTGTTATTGGCTTGAAGTGATGTCGTACATTGCAGGACAAAAAAGCTAGTGCCCAATCTATCCTTAAATTAAAACACGCTTTGTGCCTACGAACGAAACGTGTAAAGTGAAATACGAAATGATTTGGTTTTTGGTATTATCATTTTCTTACAATGGACATGTATAAAATGCATAATTTGAACGTTACGTTGATTATACGCAAAATTTTTTATAGGGAAGACAAACATTAGTAATAAAATAATTTTCGAATACAAAACCAAACAAAACCAAAAAATGCATAGGGGTGTATTAGAGGAGGCCTATGTCCAGCAGTGGTCTATCACAGGCTGTTGATGTGTATATGTGGATTAAATAAACACATTGTAACCGATGTGACAACTTAAATCTAGAGATGTTATAGATGAATCGTTGTCAAGAAGTTGATCACGCGACAGTAGCTATTAGGAACACCACACTTATGAAGCTGCTTCGTTGCTATGGATTACTTTGTTTGTACATTAAGAATTACTTATAGTTAAGAATCGTCTTTGATTATATAGACAATTCTTAACTATATTATATATAGATACAGATCATTTAAAAGAATACTTGCCTAACAAATGAGTTCTAGGCCTAATTTTTTTTTATGACAGTAATAGTCTTGAAACACTTCAATAAATTTTATAATTATTTACTAGTACGATTTTTATCTTTTGGTGAATCCTATGCTTTTTTATTCAAAATAAGCATAGGATTTTATTTAAAAAAAGCATAGTTTTTCTTTACTCTAAAGCTCTAATTTAATTCCGCATTAATATTTACTCATTAAATTACGTGTGTTAAGTTAATCTAGTAAATTATGTCTTCATTTAAGCTGTATTATAAATTTTTATTGTTATTTAATGTCAAAAAAAATATCTCTTATACAATATTGTTCCCTAACACAAAAGTATATTACTCTCGATGTGATCGTCTACTACTACACTAGCTGTACATTTCAGGGTACTGCCGAAGACTGCTTGAATTTACCGGCTTATTACATCTCATCGATCGATCTCATCTATCATCGATCTGAACATCTTTTTTTTACTTTTATATTTTTGTTTTTGTTGTTCATGTAGGTAGATCTATCACATCACATCACATCATCAGCCTGTTTTAGTCCACTGCTGGACATAGGCCTCCCCTAATACACCCCTATCCATTAAGGGGTTTGGACCGTATCCCACCACGCTGGTCCAATGCGGGTTGGTGGGTGGACCGACTTTTTACATGCCCATCCGACGCATGGATCATCTTACTTTTCAGACAAGTGGGTGATCGGCCCAAATTGCCCTAACCAACTAGGAAACAACAATGAAAATTTGTTGCGTCCCCGCAGGATTCGAACCCACAACCTCCGGTTTCTAAAGCACACGCCCATACCACTAGGCTACGGAGGCAGTTACGGTAGATCTATAAACAACATTATTACAATGTTAAAAAAAATGTCCAAGTTTGCCGAAAATACATAAAAATATCAGTATTCGGTGATAAACTATTACCCACTTTCCATAAAAAAAAAGTTAAATCACTTACCCTGTGTTCCGTATTTACTTTGTTGGTTTAATTGTGGGCCGGCCATATCACCCGAAGAACCGTTGACCATTTTAGTAGACGAGTTTTAGAGTTGAGATCGTGAATCGACAAAAAGGACGCCCGAAGCAAGGCCGCTGACAAAAGCTGGACAAAATTTGCATGGGACCGTACTTAGTGGCGTGCTTTTGAGGGGACCTATGTACAGCAACGTATTTAATTTTCGGTCGGATTGATTGGATTGGATTGATGATGGAAACCAAATAGATAGACAACAGAAACCGTAATAAAGCTAAATAAAAAAGAATTACCTACGCGTCGTATTAACACACTGAACTTGTAAATAAAATAAATTTTATCATTAATTTCACAACACAACATAAACATATTGTAACAACCACACGGGGAAAGTTCATGAGTTTAAAATTTTGACGAAGTTATTTTATAATTTCATGAAAATTTGTCCTGCGCCTGTATTCAGATTAATTTAATGTGTACCGCCTATATCTGATAAAACTATGAAGAGACAAAGCAAACGTTATTTGTTAATAAATTTGTTATTGACATGTTTATTATTAAAATGACTGAGCATTTTAATTCATTAGCAGTTTAACTCTAATTTATTAAAAAATTGTTTGTGTATAATTTTAGTAATAATGTACTTTAACATACCATTAGATATTTAATAAAAAAAATATTATGTTATCTATTTTCGTATATTATTGGATAAAATTAATCTCCATATTTAATAAGTTTATGAGGTTTTGTAACAATTTTAGTGACCTGAAATATCTTTTTTTCTGTCGATGATAAAAGCTTTAAGATAAACCTAAAAAAAAAAAAACTTACGAAATCAAACCTTTACCTTATAAAAATCTAAAATGCATCAGAACAAATGAAAATTAAACAGAACTCTAATTAAAAAATTATGAAATGACCACATGAAACTCGTGTTGTAGTAAAAGTAAAAGATTCAACCAGTATTAAAATATAGGATAAGTGATTAAAATAGTTAAATAACGACAAAACTCGGATCAATGTTCACTTTTCTAATGATTTATATCTAATAGGTACCTCGGTTGAAGCTGTAATTTTTTATCTTAATCCTTTAGTGTACCGTATCGCGCTCAGTTAAGCCGGGCGTCGATTAGATCAGCTTCTTTAATGATAGTCATTATTCATTAATGAGTATCGTAGGAGCCTAGAGCGCCGAATCTTTTGTGGCTTTTGAACTTTAACTACAATAAACACACTAGTCCAAACTATGATCGTGAAGAATCGGCCTGGTTCGCGCAATTACGGTTAATGTAATTGTCCTCGGCGGCGAAAATTACATGTTCATGGTTTTGTTTAATATGTAAATAACGCTATAAAAAGTTGGCATAAAAGTAGTCACTTCGTCAGGTTTTTAGTACGTAGTCGTGCGGTCGTTGAATATGTTTATTGAAATAAAAAAATGTAATGCTTCCATATTGAATAAAGTCACTTGAACTATATTGATTGAATCGAGTATAAAACAGTATAGTTACACTTCTACAAAGATATAATACTTCGATTTTCCTTTCCTTAACATTGCCTAGGTATAAGCTAAGACATTTTAGTATTTTATAATTCGTTTTGTCGATGTCGATCTAATTCAATATTACGTAAAACATAAAGCAATTCGTTTATGAATTAAGTGTTTTACACCGTATAAGTTCCATACAAAATAATACAGTTTATAAACGGCTTTGATTTTCACACAGAATTATATGTTTGCTAGATACAGACGATAGGTAAACCCGACAAAACCACGTTGTGTTCCTTTTTAAGACTAAAAGCACTGTCTGCTAATTTGCCAATAATGTTCTAATAATAATGGTCTCCAGTCTGTTACGACTACAGTAGCCGATCTATATTAGAGATCAGCTAATTGCACAGGGGATATTACAGTGCACAAGTGTACACACAAACACAGAGGCACTCTCTGTTCCTTTATACTCACAAAGCCCGATAACCGACACGGAGAGAGTAAGGCGCAGGACCGACTTTTTACATGCCCATCCGACGCATGGATCAGCTTACTTTTCAGATAATTGGGTGACCAGCCCAAATTGCCCTAACCAAATCGGCAACAACAATGAACATCTGTTGAGTCCCTGCTGGATTCGAACCCACGACCTCCGGTTTCTAAAGCAGACGCCTTTACCGCTAGGCTACGGAGGCAGTGAAATAATTATAGCAATTTGACAATAGACTGACCACAAACATTGATATTTTCTTTGTATCCGTAAAGAAATTACTATTCGGAACAACATACCCTAAATTAATTTTTTATTTACTACAACACCAAAATACTTATATTTTAATTGATTTTTGATATAAATAGGTCAGCCAAGAAAGATAAAGTCATAAAAGTTTAATCCACCCTTTTCATCACTTAAATAAGTTTAAGTAGAAATGTGCTATGTATTATATTATAATATATTATTTATAACCCATACGTTACATGCTCACTCTATTTCAAGAGTCATTTGCATTAATAACAATATTTAAACATTTTTAAACGTGTACAATTAGTCAAATTTGCTCAAATACAGCTCAGAATTATAATCTATTGCAAAAATATTTTATGAATATAGTTGTTTCAATTAACGGGTATATAACAAATAAATATATTTTCAAACAACGAAATAAAAATAAATCAATGATCCAGTATTCTTCACTACAAGTAACGTGCATAAAAAACATGAACTGATGGATTAGACGACTCTATGATAAATAATAAATGGAAAGAATTTAATTTACCTTTTTCATATTTACTATATATCTAAAGTATACTTATATTCGAAATAAAAGGTTTTGGTCGACTTTTCGCACTAGTTTAATTGCCAGTATTCAAAGTATTTCCATGGCATCCGCGGAAGTGTAAAGAATTATCCTAGTCAATTTAAAGTTGCCAACTTTAAAAATAGGCAAACTAACTGGACCAGCTTGAATTTGTAAAGTTCCAAATTTGAACAAAAATTATAATAGAACATAATAAAACATTGGATAGAGCTAATAAAATGATTGAGTGGCAGAATCATTAATGGATAGTCATACTGCCTTAATTTATTACAAGAAAAGAAGCAGAACCTAAGCTCCTCTGAGCGGTAAATGGAAACATATCAGTCCGCGTTCTTTCCTATCGCTTTCTTGGTGTGATAAATGACTTTCTGTATTAATAATACTTAAATAACATAAATACTTACCAATAGATTTAAAATTTGTACTTAAAATTAGAGATTAAATAATTTAATGTAATGTAAAAGCTCACTAATGTTGTTTTTACAAATTGATTTGCAAGTTTTACACTTTTATATATTTTTGTTATTAAATCATATCAAAAATTTGTTAAAAACTTAATTGTCTTTTAGTATATCCAAAACTTGCTAAACAATAAATATATTGCAGTTGAAAACCCAAAAATGTTGGTTAGGTTTTGGTATCAGTCATTTAGAATTAAAATAGTTTATTTAAATGTATACAAAAAATAAAAATTTCAAATCCTTTCATAGATAATGTGAAGAACATATGTGATAAATAGGAACATTGATAGCTTCTGAATATATAAAGTTATATATATATCCAGCGAATAATAGAAAACGAGAAACATTTTATCTTGTTTGCACATGTCACACTGTGCTCGAGCTACGAGCTGAATTTCCACTCTTAAATTGAAAAAGTCAAAACGTTCCCCGATTGCTAGTTGACTTATTTTTAAGTAATTAAAATATTCCACTTCTGTCGCTCATTGAAGCTCCGTGTAATAATTTAATTTGGTGTATGATCTAATGCAATTTCATGAAGTAAAATACATATTATTTCGGAAAGAAACAAAGCAGTCTTATTTTATTTTCCTTCAGGGCGTCTACTGCGTTTACGTTTATTCCTCGTTAAAGAATAGAAAGGTTATCAGTAATAATAAATTTAACGATTACTTATAAAATAAAAATACGGGTTACCATAATGAGGCCCACTTAATTTTATATATTATTTAAATTGTTTACGTTGCTATCCCTAATACTGAAACGTAAGAATTGCGTAATTAACCTTCTGGTGCCATGGTGAAGTCTTTATTAAATAGGTAAATATTAAAAATAATGTAACATAGCTAAAGCATTAATTTTATTCAATAACTTGTTAACATATTTTATTTACTCTGGACGTCTGATGATAAAAAAAAATATTGACATTAAGTCATTTTAAAAACATTTCTGTCGTTTTGCGAAGGTGTTTTCTGTTGCTATCGTCTAATTGGTGCAGTCGTTGGATGGATACGAGTGGTAAAGAAAAACGCCTAAAGGCATCTTCACATGGATAGCGCAAAGGTTGCGCGCAGAGCAGTCGTTTTATAAAGAATTCAAAAGTGTTAAGACTTAATGCTCTAGTATATATTAAAAAAAGAGATGAATGTGACGTTAAATTAAATTAAAATGAGGTCGAAGGTTTTTGCATGTAATATTTAAATTATAATAGTACAAAAGCACTAATATAATTGTATAACGTATTATATTATAAACTTATAAATTTAACTAATTTGGAAAATATTTTTAACGTGTTCTTTATAAACAGGTTATCAGCGCAGAAACTCTTACCTTTTTCACATTATTAAGTTCTGCAATAAAAAGTTTTTTTTTGATGGATCTCGTGCTCTGGGGAATAAACCTATTAGAACATAACCGGGTGTGGGGCCGTTGCCACAGGCGCGTCTCCCGTAAGTGACTTAACTGACCAAAGGGCCCCAGGCGAGCCTCAGCTGGGCCGTCACTTTCTGGTACCCTGTGATAATTTAATAGCTAGAAAAGCTCTATCTAAACTTTCTACCATTCAAAGCGTTGGCGCTGGGAAAATTGGCGCAAAAACTCCAGCAACGCTACGAGCGTTGCTGAGTTTCTTCTGAATCTAAATGGTGTTGGCTACAGTGTCATATAGCAAAGGGTGTAAGTTCGACCTCCCGTGGGGCCGATGTCATAAATGGTGTGTTGTCCACACTCTACTGTAGGATGTGTCTGGCTACTGCTGGTAGTACCTTACCTTTAGGGCGTTAATTAAATTCTTGTATTTTACAAGTGGAAAACCTAGCCATAGCGTCGCGCGCAATGCGTCATCTGCTGTTGATTAATTCATCTAGATCAAAGAGAACTAGTGATTTTAAGAATGACCGCAATTTTTGCCAGTGCTGCCATTGCTTAGCTAGCATGCTGCTATTTGGCGGCGGCGGCCTCTGCGCTCAGGTCGGCTCCGGCGTGGCTGTTGCCTCGCGGGTCGGAACGCCAATCGTTGGAAGGACGGAGGGTGGGAATGCGGGTTGTTGGATGGGTTTCGGTGGTCGCATGGAAGAGGCTACCCGGGATTGCGAAATCTGCGTTTTGGGCCAGGGCAGCCGAGGTATTTAACCGTGTGGCCGGGATTGCGGCAGTTTACGCACCAGAAGGTTCGTGGCTGTTGTGTGTTCTGCGTTTGTGTAGTATCTTGTGATGTATTACCGTTCTTGGCATTTGTTAATGAATGTTCAAATTTTATGTATAATGCATTTATTGAAATTGGTTTACTCTTTTGGTTGTAGACGTGATATTATATGCATGCCATGTATACTTTTTGAGTCACTTCCGCATTTATATATATCTTGTTCTGCTGTGTTATTTGGTATTCTTATAAATAAGATAATACTGCTTGCCTTTGTTTAAACTGCATTGTTTTCAAAAATTATGATATGCTTTTGAACTACCTCGGTCTAAACGCCTGAATTCCATATCCTATTTTAGTTCTGACCCTCAAGTCTTAAATAATCACATCACACATCACATCATCAGCCTTCGTTAGTCCACTGCTGGACATAGGCCTCCCCTAATACACCCCTATCCATTGGGGGTATGGATATCACCCACGCTGGTCCAATGCGGGTTGGTGGGTGGACCGTTTTACATGCCCATCCGACATGGATCATCTTCTTTCAGACAATTGGGTGATCGGCCCCAAATTGCCTAACCAACTAAAACAACAATGAAAATTGTTGCGTCCCGGAATTCGAACCCACAACCTTCAGTTTCTAGCACAGCCATACCACTAGGCTACGAGGCGTCGTAAATACATATTTATCTTAGTCAAGGATGAAATTTAAAAATGATGCTGTCGGGGAATTCTTATATTGTCAGAATCTTGTTAAACGTGCTTGAAAGTTTAAATTTAATAAACTTTTTATAGTTATCTAGGAAAACAATTCATATATTCTTAAACGAATACTTTTGCGGTGAAACACATTTGATTATACAGCTGAATTAACATAAAGTTTTTGGTTCTATGAGCCCATGTATCAAAGTCAAAGCAATTTATTTAATATGCATATTAAATAAATTGCCTATCGGTCATTATTACTACAAAATTTTTGCACTGATGTTTAAAATATTTCGGAGCTTTAAATAAATTATTTCATTATCTAAGAGCATTTTCAACAAAGATATCCTGTATCCTTACGTTTATGGTAGGACATTGTTCAATTGTTACCTGATGAAAAAGACCGGAGGTCATGTTCGCAGTAGTGCAAAGATTAGCAATTGTAGTCCTCAAAGGATTCAGACAATAATATATTTGCGATAAATTATGTGAATTATATTTTATGATTAACCAATAACGAAAAATAACTGCTCTATATAATTTTTTTTTCTTTCAGACGAAAATCTACAATCACGTTCTTTTATTAAACCCATTTTTTTGAAAATCATGGAAAACTATAAACTCAATTTCAACGATATTTGTAATTATTATGGAATGAGTTAGAACTTTAGTTGTAACTTACGTAATTTTTCATTTCAAACACCATTTTTAATTTGCGTGGTATAACCTTAAAACCGTATAACCTTAAAAATAATTACTTCAGGTTATGTCCAATAAATTAATATATATCTTATAACTTTATTGTTGGCCAATTAAAGACATATAGTTTAGTAAAATATTGTTTTGCTCCCTTTTATAGTTTTGCAAATTTACTTTTTTAACCGTCTTCCCAAAAGAAAGAGGAACTCAATTCGGACCATTTTTTTTTTAAATATAATATCTCGTTGCTCCGCTCTAATTGGTTCGATTTTATACATTCTTTTTTTAAATGCTAGATTGGTCATTTGCTCCCATTTTTTGTATAAATTTTGTGATAAATAGTTTTACAAATATTTAAGAAATTAAGAATATTACGACATCAATAATCGCAACCTCATTCTGATAAATATACAAACGTCTCGGCTCAACCTTAGATTATAGACTAAAGCTATGTCTTAATTGAATTATTATTTGAATTGCTACATAAAATTTACTGAAACTATATATTTTAATTAAGATATACCAGATAAGCATTTTAATGTAAACTTTGCTAATTAGATATTCAAACCTCATTTGAAGTAATACACTTTAAGTTCACAAAAAGTTTTACGTTAAAAAATTATCTTGTTCTAGCAAACCTGTGATATGACATTTTGATTTATTAGTACATTAAAGATATCACAGATTTAAAATGTTGTGACAGAAATCACGAAGCAATTTATCACATAGAACAGTTTTACCTGTTTATTACCTTGTTTGAGGATGGTCATATTATTTTTTCAAAATTCACTTTAATTTCAAAATGTTCTAATGAACTTACCTGTTTCAAATGTACAATTAAATTGGAAACACACAATATGCAACTAATTATAGATCAAATGATAATAATAATAGGAGTAACGAGGTACATACTATATGTATATGTATAAAAACATGCTCTTTGAATTAAGCACCTTTTTTGATAAATCAATCAAAAGTAACCATATTTGTTTCTTATGTGTTGTTTGGTTCAGATAAAATTTGTTTAACCTAGTAAGTATAGAAAACAGTACCTGTTTTCCAGTTTAATACAGTCTCAACGTCCATTTCAAAACAATTTTCTGCATTATAAAATATTTTATTTTCTGAGTGAAAATGGTAGACTGACTATTTTCAAATGTAACCCCTTTATTTTATACCTGCACACAAAAATCACTAAAGACGTTATGACAAGGCATAAAAAAACAATGTACCATAAACAATAAAAACATGTTTATATCTATTTATTATTACTCTATAACCATTTTAAACACGATATACAAAACTTATTGCTTCTGCTTCCGAAAACTTACTACTGTTATATTTTCCGTCTTTTTAATTAGATTGTATAGATTTTCTAATGTGTACTGAATATTTTACGCGTTACATAAAACCATTTTACGCATATGACTGGATTCATCACTTTATGTGAAAAGGAGTTAATTTGAATTTTAATAGTTTGCGGTTCTAAATGCGCTTTCTGTGTCTACGTAACAATTTAGCATGAAAGCGTGGGTGACAATTTGGCAGACGTCAAATTATTTGTGATAAAAGAAAGGTAAAGTATATTTAATTTTTAACTAAAGCTGATATTGAACGAAAGAAGAGAAAGTAAAGTAATATTTGATTGTTACGTAAAATGAACTTCTACCTATAAAGAACAGCAATGATCAAATGAATAACAAATACACAAAAAGTTTTTGGCAAAGCCTAGCTAGCGTATGCCCCGTCTTAGCTTGTCTGCCCATATAATATTAATTCTTTATATTTGAAGTACGTCATAATTTGCGGACATTTGTACTCTTTTAAACCTTATTCCATACTTAAAAGTCATTTGTATTTTTGAACGTATGTAATTTCATCCCTCTGCTATTTTTATATTGCATTCATCATCAGCCTTTAATAGTCCACTGCTGGATATAGGCCTCACTAATACACCTCTATCCATTAGGGTTTTGGACCGTATCCCACCACGCTGGTCCAATGCGGGTTGGTGGGTGGACCGACTTTTACATGCCCATCCGAAGCATGGATCATCTTACTTTTCAGAAAAATGGGTGATCGGCCCAAATTGCCCTAACCAACTAGGAAACAACAATGACAATTTGTTGAGTCCCGCACGATTCGAACCCACGACCTCCGGATTCTAAAGCACACGCCTATACCACTAGGGCTACGGAGGCAGTTTTTTTATATATATACCTTTCACAATATTTTTTTTCATTTCAAAATTTTATTTAAAAATTTTGATTTTTTGAGATATTAATTTCAATACGCTTTAACTTAATAATGTGAAAAAGTTAAAACCTTGGGATTATACGAGCTGAATTAACTTTTAAAGTTTTAGTTCGTATAAGCCCCATGTATCAAAGTCGCAAGTGCATATATTAAATAAATTGCTATAAAAAGAAACCAGGTGCCTTATTACTACAAAATTTTTGCACTGATGTTTAAAATAAAGATATCCTGTATCCTTACGTTTAATTGGCAGGACATTGTTCAATTGTTACTTGATGAAAAAAGACCGGAGGTCATGTTCGCAACGTTAGTGCAAAGATTACGCAAACTGTAGTCCTCAAAGGGATTCAAGACAATAATATTTTTGCTTTTGATTAATTATGTGAATTATATATTTAATA